>BTCW01000004.1:37585000-38185000 GCA_033239725.1 Echinochloa phyllopogon | reverse complement strand
CAATCCAGCAAACTTTTCTTTGCTTACATCATTTGATATTTGCAGGTGCTGTTAATTGTTCGTTTTCTCCAGCATGAGCATCATCTTGGTCGGCCTATCAACCAAGTAAGTTGTGAATCTTGAACACCCTAGGTGTGTTTGGGTTCCGACTCTATTTTTGGTCTAACTTTTTATCCTTGTAATCATTTCCATTATGTTTGTAATTTGGCAGAATCTGGGCAGCCTTTTGATCGATTTCTTGTACTTTTTTGGGTAAGAAAATACCCCTGGACATTTTATTTTTAGCAATTATGTGGGGCCAAACAACTGCATGAATGTACTTGAAGCCCTGAATGTTAATAGGGCCTTATGTATGTTTTCCCTTTCGGAACAGCTGCTTTTGTGTATCTCGCATATAATCCGTAATCTCAATGCCAGGAACATATTTGATCCACGCCATATGCGTATTTCCATCCAAGGAAGTGGGATTTATTTGAATCGAGAAAGAGGGCACAGGTAATAAGGTTCAATGCTGCTACTATTTTACATCGTTTACTTCTGTATGTAAATGTTAGTTCTGTATGTAAATGTGCTTGATTTTGCAGCATTGACCCAATACACATTGATGATCCACTTTGCCCTGCTAACAATGTGGGCAGAAATTGTTTCCGCATTCACCAATGTATTAAGGTTAGTTATAATTTTCTCTTATTTTGTATTCATACATAAATATATGGGTAGCAAACTGCAGATTGATAACTTACGCAATTTTATCATGTGTATGGCAGGCTTTTGCTGATGCTTTTGCTGTACTAGAGAATGAGCTACTGCAGTTTAGTTCAGAATGTAGCATACCTGCATCATCATTCAATATACTAAAGAAAATAATCCCAAGTATTGATTCTGATGAGTTGTAGCTATAAAAAAGAGGTAGGATTCCACACACTACATTTGGTGCCAGGTTGAAATGGCCTGTGTTGCCTTCTAGGCACTCTGATGGCTATGCAACTGCTTAGAAGGTAAGTGTAGATGAACGCTCTGTTTGAGTCTGAATCGTCGGTTTGTCACCACATGTGCACTGATAGATTTTTGTCAAACATGTTACAGCCTCAGTCTGCTGAGTTTGCCACCGCTGAAATGGACAAAGTAGATCTGCAAGATGGCAAGTGTATGAGCACATGTGTGTTCATGTAACGACGCAAGATGCCTTGCTCCCTGCGCCTCTTTATGCTGAGACCTTTGATGGAGGTGGATTGGTGTACTGAGCACGGTGGTGCTGCAGACATGGTACATACATGGATGGCGGATGGCTGCTCTTCCACCTTTCTGGAAGAGCAAATCTTTGTAAGTGCATATCTCATACTTATTGATATTATAATTGATAGATTGTTTCGCCAATGGTATGTTTTGCCAATGCCCACTACAAGGGTTTGCCTTTGGGCGACAAACTTCAGACTCATTTGCTCCCTAGGCCCTTGGTGGTGACAAACTGTTTTGTAGCAGGAATGAACTCGCTAAAGTATGCCCCGGTTGGAAGACCTGTTTAGGCTATGGAAGGAGCGGAATAGACCTTTTCGGAACATGTAAACCTGAGCAGCACTGGAGATTGCTGGAGCACCGCTGCTTCTAGCCGTCTACAACCATACGAAGACCGCAGGAACGCTATGAAGAAAACGGAGTAGCGTCAGGGAGGTGCTCGCATCGTTAACTACAGGTGGTGTAACGGGCACGTTTCTGGGTTGCCGCGCCGGGTCTTTGTGACTGGCAACGAGACGCTGGTAGGCGGAGGGAATGGTGATGATTAGCTCAGCTACATCTCTCGTACTTCTGCAACGGCTCGAAATGTGAGGAATCTCTTGTCACTGGCTTGTAAGTGAAGCAAAATACAGTTTTGCTGGATTTGTCTAGCGTTAATATCAACCGAAAGATTCTGCGATACAACGGCAGCAATACATCTATTCTGCACATAGGAGTACAGATTTTGCTAACATTGTGACACAATTTTTTTTAAATGAGGCACATTTTACTTGTCGTAAGTGATATATTCCTAAAAAATAAGCAAACGAACTTTAAAACAAGGTGGAGTTGTACATCTTTTAAATTTCACACACCGATTATTTTGAAACGAGTGAATACACTCCTGCCTGCCTCTCCAACTGGCCTGATTAATTGCAGTGGTTAACAGGTGAGTGCTGACTGATGGTATTCCACCTCTGCATTGACTTTCGACCGTTCATTGCCAAGTTCCGAGGTCGAATTCCGTGCGCTTCTCTTCACCCGAGCAGTCGCCAGTTTCAAGATCAGCACTGCATATAAATGCTGAGGAGGAGGGCAGTGGCTTGATGGTTGATGCGGCTCAAACTCGAGTATCCTCCTCTCCACCATTGCCCAGGCCGAAACCACCCCTTCACCATGGAACATGGCCGCACCAACCTCACCGTGGCTGTGCGCTCGGTGCAGCTGCTCAAGATCGACGGCTATTGCGCAACCTCGACCATGCACAACTCAGACTACATCAAATCCAGATGGAACGTCGATGGCCACGACTGGGAGGTCCATCTCTATCCTAAATATAAGGTCATTAGCGGCGATTATTGGGTAGTCCTTAGGCTTGTCCTTCTGAGTGAACTCCAGAGTAATAACAAGTTGAGGACGAATCTAAGCTGCCGGCTTGAACATCCAAGCCGGATTCGTTCGTCTGTGGAGAAGAGTGTGTCCCATGAATTTGTGAGTCGTGGAAATTGCCCGTTTCTGGTCATCCTCGTATCCAGAGATCAGCTATCGCAATTGGGTTATCTCGTGAATGATTCTTTGACTGTGCAATGCACCATCACTGTGCTCAAAGAAGTTCCTGACGTAGTCATCCCAGCTGTTGTTACGGAGGCGCCACTGCCATTGCCAGCCTCTGATTTGCACCGGCACTTCGGTGAGCTCTTGCAGAGCCAGAAGGGAGCAGACGTCACGTTTGTTCTTGACTCTGGTGAGCGTTTACCTGCGCACAAGAACATCCTTGCTGCAAGGTCTCCCGTTTTCATGGCCGAGTTCTTCGGTCACATGGACGAGAGCAGGTCCCAGTCCGTCCGGATACAGGACATGCAGGCTGACGTCTTCAAGGCCATGCTTCACTTCGTCTACACCGACATGGCTCCTGTGACGAACTGGATTCTCACCGACGAGAACCCGACTCCCTGTATCCTTGTCCCAGGAATAGCAGCTATCTCGTACAGAACTCATCTCAGTCGAATATCACATCCATACAGCGATAAAAGATTCATTACATGACATATATAAAAACAAAGCGTCTGGTACAAGCCCTCTGGGCTAAATCGACAATAAGAAACAACTGCGCAGCGGTAGCTAGAACAACAGGGTCCACTCCTCCACAGGCATCCTTGAGCGTAGCGCACACCCTTCAGTCGTACCACCCGTCCTGGTTGAACTCGTGGTCGGGGTCTTCACCTGAGAACCCAAAGTCTGTCCCCAAGGAAATGGGACAGGTCCACGTCACCAACCATAATATGATGCAAGCTTTAAAGTGGCCTATTTTAAGGATATAGAAATAATCAAGGTTTGAGCCAGAGTTTTTCTTATGCAAGCAGCAGCAATGACCCAATTTCATCTCTTCACCAACTCCTGCTCACACACACACACATCCACTCCCCAAAACCATCCATCAGCCTCACATTTTCCCATCGGGCTCGTCCTGCCACGGCAGGTTCCCGCAAAACATCATCCACCATTCACCTTTCACTCACTAGTCGACTCGGTGAGCTCCCTCCCCACCTTGTCTCAACAGCCTCAGCTGGACCAATCTCTCATAACCCGAATCAAGGATGAGGTAAGAAAGCAGATTCCCATGCTAGCCGGGGCTTCTCAGAAATGGGTCGTCCGTAACCGTGGACACGGCTATACGTATAGTTTACACTCTGCAGAGGTGGCACTCCAGGAATCCATCCGGGCTGCAAGGCTAGTCCGCAACCAACCTGAGACACAGCCCACAGCAAAGACCCTAAACAGTAACGACGCTAATCCTGTCTCCCTGGGCTCGGGAAACATCCGATCTAACATCTGCCCCAGGGTCGTGAAACCTTCCCACCGGGGCCAGTCGGGGGCCGTGGTAAATCAGGGAGATTACGCCGCAACGAATCCCCCCTACACATATCAAGCTCGATTCTCCTACAGTCTCGGCGCCGCACTAGAGTAGGCTTGCTGGAACCCTCCCCATACTGGGTAGATGGTGAGCACGGTATTTCCCAAGTCCGAAGTGGGGGCACGACTCGGTCCTTAATTTTCGGTAAAGCGAGTATCTGCATCACAAGCGATCCGCCGCAACGGTCCGCAATCGGCACCCATAACAGGTATTGCCGCCCAAACTCCTCAAGTACTCCCCGAGTACCAATCCCTCAAGTAACCATGTACCCGCAACAGGTACCCCATAGGGACTGCCCGAGTGCAGCCCCTCAGCACCTCGATCAACGATCGAGTTGTTATTACTCGCTTACACCGCCTAGCTGCACTACTCCTCCCAAACCACCCACAACTCACGCCAAGAGGATCAATCACAACCATCCCAACACATGCATGGCATTGCATATTTCATAAAGTGAGTAGTAGGTAGCAAGGTAACAGGATAATAACAAAGGCAGTGCAGGTTTATCATGCGAGTAAAGTAAAGCGCTAGCATACTAGTTGCATGTCTAATAGGTATTTCAGAGAATGGTCAGGCGTGAACCTGGGCAAAGGTCTTCGTCCTCGTCAAAGCAGTTGTTGTAGTGGTCCGGCTCCTCCTGACTCTCCGGAGCTCCTAGGGTCGCGGAAAATTAAAATAAGACGCGACTACTAGCAAAGAAACACTAAAACAGTGACGAAAGAAGACTCAAATAACACCAAATTCTACACTAACGCGTAGATCATGTTTTTAGAAAAATATAGAAACTGGTTTCATATTTTTCTGAGCTACGGTTGATTTATTATTAATTTTACAAGTTTAAATCATTTTCTGAAAATATTAAATAATTTCCGAAAAAGAAAACAGACAGAAATTAGCCTGCTGATGTCAGCATGACGTCATGCCGACGTCAGCAGTGGGGTCCACCTAGGATGACATCAGCAGTGGGCCCTGCTGACGTCAGCGTTGACTGGTCAACGGTCAACGGGGTCAACGGTCAGCTCTGGTCAGTGGGCCCCATGTGTCAGTGACTCGCAGAGTATGACAGGTGTGCCCCATACGTCAGCGCAGTTAAAAGAAAAAGGAAAAAGAATAAACGATGGCTGGGCTGGAATTGGGCCGAAAGTGGCTGGGCCGGAAGAGTTTAGGGTGGTTAAACAGACTTAAACGCGAACTTTAGGCCCACGAAGGGGTGACTGCTGGTGCTGCTCTGGTGGACCAAGTCCACCGTGAACCGTGAGAAGGATTTACGTGAGCCGGGTGCACGGGATCGTTCTGTGGTCGGATCAGGATCGTCTGCGGTGCTTCGTGTGGCGACTTGGTGTGGTCTACGGTGTGGCTTCGCCACGACGCGACACAGCGCGCGCGCGGCGCGCTCTGGAGCATGCCGGCGGCGTCAGTCGGCGGCGGTTCTCACCGGATATGGCTCGGCTGGGCTCAAGATCGGCCGGGAAAGCTCGGCCAGGTCTCGGGGGTTCGATTTGGTAGGTTAAAGGCGAACGATTGGGTGGCTAGGGGTGCTTCCGACGCGAGCAGTGGCGGTGCGGCCATGAACGCCGGCGAGCTACGACGGCGACACGGAATTCGAGTGCAACGGTGCACGATTCGGGTTGGCGCGTGCGCGTGCGGCTCCAGCGGCTGCTGGGACGCATCTGGGTGCGCATGCGCGGGCTCGTGGTCGCCCACGGCCGCGCATGGCCTCGGCGTTCGCGCGCGGCGAGCGGAGCTCGGCCGCGGCGGCCTCGGCTACGGGGAACAAGGCGACGGCGGGGTGCAGCGGGGTTAGCGGCGCGTCGGGATCCTGCACAAGAAGCGCACAGCTCGAAGGCTGGCTCACAGGGGCTAGGCTAGGCTCGACGAGCACGCGCGGCGGCGGAACTTGGCCGGAGACAGGGGAGAAAGGGGGAAATCGCGGTGGCTCACCTAGGGGTCAGTAGGGGTACGCTACAGCTCGGGGAAGGGCTCGTCGAAGCTCGGCGAAGCTCGCGCGTCCACGTTCGTCCCGGTTCCGGCTCCTCCTCAGCAGCTCCACGGGCGGCGGCGTCGGCTTCGGTGGCGACGACGCGGGGACGGTGCTCCGGCTCCTCTTCCCTTCCTCCTCTCCTTCACCACTCCTCCTCTGGTCCTCCTCTTCCCTCTCCCCTCTCGAATTGGAGACTCGGAACCCCAATGGGGCGGCGGCGGCTTGAACAGGGAGTGCGGCCGGCGGGGGCGATTTATAGGCGATGGCGCTAGGGTTTCCTGGGCACGGACGGCGAGATAGGGATGCTCGAGCGGCTGCGGACACGCGGCGCAATCGCATCGGGCCGCACGGAGCTCGGGTGGTTCGGTCACGGGCGGCGCGCTCGGGAGAGAGAGCAGCGTCGCGAGGGAGATGACGCGAGGGGAAGAAGAAGAAGGCTGACAGGCGGGGCCCAAGCGTCAGAGAGAGAGAGAGAGAGAGGAAGACGCGGCGGGGACGCGGCGGGGAAAAGGATGGGTTGCTGTTGGGCCGAAAAGCCGTGCAGGCCGGTTGGCTAGCTGACTCGGGGAAAAAGTTAGAGGGGTTAGATGGACTTTGGCTTCGGGAAAATGGCCCACGAACAGTTAGAGGGATTTGAATTAGTTTAGTCAATTAGAGTTTGAATTCAAATCTAGAATTTGAATTCAAACCAACAAAAAATCCAAATAAATCCAAATAAATCCAAATCACACTATTTCATCCTTAGCACTTCAAATTGATTTTAAATTTCAAATTTAAATTTCCTAGGAATTTAGGAAGCAAATAGAAGACACTCTTATATGTTTGTTTGCATGCACACAATTCCACTAAAAATTTTTAAATTCGAATTTTTGCACTCAACAAATCCTATAGGGAATTTTAGGGTTGTTACAGTCTCCCCCTCACAAGAATCTCGTCCTCGAGATTTGTGGTTACCTATGGTTTAAACAAGTGGGGGTATTTCTCTTTCAGTACTGACTCCTTCTCCCAAGTAGCTTCTCTTTCTGAGTGGTTGCTCCACTGCACTTTGCAAAACGGGATAGCTGTGCTTCTGGTCTCTTTGACTGCTCTGTCTAGTATCCTCTCTGGATACTCCAGATACTCCAAGGTGTCTTGTAGGTCTAATGCCTCTGTCTTGATCTCATGTTCCGGTACTCTCAGACACTTCCTCAGCTGAGATACATGGAACACTGGGTGTACTCCCGCTAGTTCCTCTGGTAGGTCTAGCTTGTAGGCCAGCTTCCCTATCCTCTCCAGTATCTGGTACGGTCCAACAAAACGGGGTGCTAGCTTTCCTTTCACTTGGAATCTCTTATGCCCTCTGAGGGGTGACACTTTTAGGTAGACGAAGTCTCCTACTTCGAACTCTAGATCTCGTCTCCTTTTATCTGCATAGCTCTTTTGTCGGCTCTGAGCTGCCTTCAGGTGCTCTCGGATCTTGGCCACATTTTCTTCTGCCTCCACAATCATGTCAGGCCCAAAGAATGTTCGTTCTCCCACCTCTGACCACATTAGAGGTGTTCTGCATTTCCTGCCATATAATGCCTCAAAGGGTGACATCTGCAGGCTGGCCTGGTAGCTGTTGTTGTAGGAAAATTCTGCATACGACAGACTCTCCTCCCAGTCTGTGCTGTAGGCTAGGACACATGCCCTCAACAAGTCTTCAAGAACTTGGTTTACTCTTTCGGTCTGCCCATCTGTCTGAGGGTGGTAAGCTGTGCTATACTCCAAGGTTGTCCCAATGGCTTGATGTAGGCTTTGCCAGAATTGAGCTGTGAATTGTGGTCCTCTGTCTGACACAATACTTCTTGGTGCCCCATGCAGCTTGAGAATGTTGTCTATGTATAACTCTGCTAGTTTACTTACTGAGTGTGTGCTTTTGACTGGTATAAAGTGAGCTACTTTCGTCAATCGATCAACTATGACCCAAATGGCATCATTTCCTTTCCGAGTGCGAGGTAGGCCAACCACGAAGTCCATGCTGATATCTTCCCACTTCCACATTGGAATTTCCAGTGGTTTCAGCAGTCCTGCTGGTCTTTGATGTTCCGCTTTAATTCTTCGACAAGAGTCGCACTTGGCTACATACTCTGCTATGTCCTCTCTCATCTTCTTCCACCAGAACTTATCCTTTAGATCCTGATACATCTTGGTGCATCCTGGGTGTATCGAGTACTTGGACTCGTGAGCTTCTGAGAGAATTGTTCTCCTGATTTCCTTGTCCTGCGGTACGCAAATACGGTCTTTCAGCCATACTGTCCCTGCTTCATCTATCCGGAAGTCAGGTGCTACTCCTCGCTGGATATCCTCTTTTACTTCTTGGATTTCTGGACACTTCCCTTGAGCTTCTTTGATTCGGTCCTCTAGGTTGTACTTCACCCTCATTTCCTGGGGTTTTCCTTCTTCCACTAGCTCGAGTTTCAGCATGTACAATTCCTTTGCTAGTCCTGGCTGACTTTCTTCTATCATCAAGTTGTTGCAATAACTCTTTCGGCTTAAGGCATCTGCCACTATGTTAGCTTTGCCAGGGTGGTAGTGTATTTCCAAGTCGTAATCTTTGATCAGTTCTAACCACCTTCTCTGCCTCATATTCAGTTCAGATTGGGTGAAGAAATACTTCAAACTTTTGTGATCCGTGTAGATATCGCACTTGTTACCAATCAGATAGTGCCTCCAGATCTTCAATGCATGTACCACTGCTGCCAGTTCTAAATCATGTGTGGGGTAATTCTCCTCATGTTTCCTCAGCTGCCTTGATGCGTAAGCAACAACCTTGCCTTCTTGCATTAGTACGCATCCCAAACCTTGTCTTGAAGCATCGCAATAGACTACGAAATCTTTGCGAATATCTGGTAGTGTCAATACTAGCGTTGTAGTGAGTTTGTGTTTGAGTTCTTGGAAACTCCTTTCACACTTGTCCGTCCACTCGAACGGGACATTGTTCTTGAGTAGTTCGGTCATTGGCTTGGCAATCTTGGAGAAGTTCTCAATGAACCTTCTGTAGTATCCTGTCAATCCCAGAAAGCTTCGGATTTCCGTGACGCTCTTCGGCTGCTTCCATTCTGCTACTGCCTCAATCTTTTCTGGGTCCACTGCTACGCCTTCTGCTGTCAGCACGTGACCCAAAAAGGCTACTTTCTCTAACCAAAATTCACATTTGCTGAACTTCCCGTAGAGTTGATGCTGCCTCAGCTTCTCTAGTACAATCCTCAGATGCTCCTTATGTTCTTCGGCTGTTTCTGAGTAGACTAGTATGTCGTCAATGAACACTACTACGAACTTGTCTAGCTCCTCCATGAATACCTTGTTCATCATGTTCATGAAGTAAGCAGGTGTGTTGGTCAATCCAAAGGACACAACGGTGAACTCGTACTGCCCGTATCGAGTCACAAAGGCTGTCTTGGGAATGTCGCCTTCTCTAATCTTCATCTGGTGGTATCCCGATCTCAGATCAATCTTACTGAAGTATTTGGCTTTCTTCAACTGATCTAGCAAGTCATCAATCCGAGGTAATGTGTACTTTTTCTTGATCGTCACTGCGTTCAGGGATCGATAGTCCACGCACATGCGCATTGACCCATCTTTCTTTTTCACAAACAACACTGGCGATCCCCATGGGGATGCACTTGGTCGAATCACACCGCTTTCAAGCATCTCCTTCAGCTGCTTCTTGAGTTCCTCTAGCTCTTCCACTGACATTCTGTACGGTCTCTTGGCAATAGGCCCTGTGCCTGGTTGTTTAGATTATGAACTCTACGTCTCGGTCAGGTGGTAGTCCTGGTAGTTCTTCGGGAAACACGTCCGGGTACTCACATACTACAGGTACTTCTTCAATCGTCTTTCTCTCAATAGAGTATACCAACTGTCTCAGAATACATGTTCTGGATCTCTTCTCCGTTCTTCTCCTTTGTGGCTCTACTGTTACTCTGACTCCGCTAGGGTGTGTCAACTCAACTGTTCTGGGTGAGCAACTGATTACTCCCTTGTGCTCTGTAAGCCAATCCATTCCTAGTATCACGTCAATTCCATCCGACTCCAGGACTGTTAGGTCTCCTACGAACTCCTGCCCACCTATCATCAGACTAACTGCGGGGCATTCTAAGGTGCACCTAAGCTCTCCTAAGGGAGAAGTAGTGACTATAGGTCTAGCCTTAGGTATTGTCGGGGGTGACTGCTCTCTTACAAACTTTGTCGAGATATAAGATCCAGTTGCTCCAGAGTCAAACAATATCAAAGCTGGAATGCCATTTACTAAAAACTCACCGAGCACAACGTCGGGAGCGTCCTCGGCTTCTTCCTCTGTCAAGTGGTTGAGGCGTCCTCTTTGCGCTGTTCCTGGCTGCCTGTCCTGTCCTCCAGGTGCCGGTGCCTTGGCTGGGGTCTGTTTGTTCCTCTTCTCCGGACAGTCAAAAGACTTGTGACCGGGCTTCCCACAAGCAAAACAGACCACTGAGGTTCCTCCACCAATTCTGGGCGTGTTGTTCGGCTTCCAGTTGGAGTTTCCCTGACCTGAGTAGCTGTTGTTTCTATTACCAAAGCTGCTGTAGTTGTTACCTCTGCTGCCAAAGTTGTTGCTGTTACTGCCTCGGTTACCCTGATAACTGTTTCTGTTGAACCCTGAGCTTCCTTGGCTGTTGCTCTGTTGAAAGCCTCTCCTGAGCATGTTGCTCTGGCCACTCCTCGGCCTCTGACTCAGCCGGTGGTTGTGCAACTGTTCAGCCTTTCTTTTCTTCTCTCGCCAGGTATCTTCAAGACCCACTCTTTCCTTCTCAACTGCAATAGCTCTGTCAATCAGCTCTCTGAGTGATCTGTGTGAACTCGCTGCGAGTGCTGTTTTCAAACCTCTATGCAAACCACGCTGGAACCAAAACTGTTTCTTCTTTTCAGCGTTGACATCTTCAGGAGCGTACCTTGACATCTTAGCAAAGTGTCGAGCGTACTCAGCTACAGACAAACTTCCTTGGGTCATTGTCCTGAACTCCATTGCTTTATGCACCATGACTTGTTCAGGGATATGGTACTCTTTGAAAGCTTCACAAAACTCTAGCCAGGTGATCTGAGCTGGGTTCGCGTGAGAGTCACAGTAGCTCTCCCACCACGCTTTCGCTGCTCCTTCAAGCTGGTGCGCCGCAAGGGCCACACATTCCTCTTCAGTGTAGTGTGTCAGGTCAAGCTTCGTTTCGATGGTACGTAGCCAGTCGTGTGCGTCGAGTGGCTCGTCCGAGTAGTCGAAGGTGGGTGCTTTCAGCCTGATGAACCTTTCAATCTTCCTTTGCAAGTCTTCCTCACGGTGTCCCTGTCGGTTCTGGTTCTGGTTTCCCTGCATCTGTTGAATAGCTTGCATCATCTGAGTGTTGGCTTGAGCCATTTGTTGCATCAGCTGTGTCTGAGTAGTCATCACTTCTGCCAAGTTAGGCGGTGGCGGTGGTTGCTGGTTGTTCTGCTGGTTCTGCTGAGGTTCCACTGCTGGTTCTTCCATTTCCGCTTCCTGTTCTTCTCCTGGTGCGTTGTTCTCGGGCTGGAGCACGCGTGCTGCGCGTCCACGACCCCTGCCTCCAACTGCAGCTGTTGCTCTTCCGCGACCACGACCTCTGCCACGTCCTCTGCCTCTAGCTGCCATTGCTGCCTCTTCTAGCTCAGCTTCCTCAAATCGTGCAAGCAGTCGGTTGGATCTTCGGATCGACATCTCGCTGTATTTTCATAGAGCAGGTTTAGTGGCGGTCGGTAATGGTTAGGTTAGCGTAACTAGAGTAGGAGCTGCACACATGAAATAGACTCAACACTAAAGTACACTCAAGATGAACATCAATAAAACTGCAAAAACAGCCAACAAGATCGATCATTCATTACAGCATTACACCCTAGACATGGGTACTATCCCGAGGCCAGCTCCCGGAACCTTGAGGATTAGTACATCTAAGCGAATGCTACATCGTGGCTGAGCCAAAAGGTGGTCATAATCTACTAAGTCTAAACATCTACTCAAGAAGATAGATACAACTCTCATCACCACTGCTGACATCTGCTGTTACTGTCTACTGCATCTGTCTCTTACTGCCGAAAGTGCCTGTGAGGCGCGCTGCCAACCTCACAGCCTCAGTCTCTGTCTGCTGCTTGATCACTGCCTGTCGTTGTGAAGAGTGTCCGTGAGGCGCGCTGCCAACCTCACTGTGTCCACCTCAGGTCCTGCCAACTGCCGCTCTAGGTGTGCCAGTTCCTGTCTCAGTCTTGTCATCTCAGGAGTAAGGGTTCGAGCCTCAGGTGGTGGTATCGGCTCAACTCGGCTTGGTGAGACTCTGTAATTCTCTGTTCTGGGTTCAACTCTGTGTTCTTCTGGTAGCCCTTGGTTCACAGTGATCATCTCTGCTACCCTCTTCTTGTCTGATCTTACCCAACTACTAAGGGTCCTTCGAGCTTCATCCTTTGCCATAATTTGTTGAAGACTCAGGTACTTCATCAGCTGGTAGTTTCGTCCACTCTTCTCCTTGTAACTATCCACCTCTTCCTGAAGTTCTGAGTTGTGACTGTCCAACCAATATACTTCTTCCTTCAGTTCTTCTATCTCTTCTTCCTTGGCTGCCAGTTCCTTGTCTTTTTCTGTGAGTTGATCTTCCAGGCGGACATCTCGAGCATGGTGAGTTGCTCGGATCAGTCCTGCCAACTGCCTGTTGTTGCGTGCTTCGTAGTCCAAGATTCTGACTTCTCTTGCTTTAGCTTTGAGTTGCTCCTCAAGTAGGGCGATCCTATTGTCCTTCTCCATCAGCTGGAGGTCTTGCTTCCATACCCTCTCTTTCAGCTTGGCAACTTTCTCCTCTAGGCCAATGTTTAAGTACTCCTGCTCAATCATGCACTGAACTGAGGTCCGCAGGGTCACGTTCCGCTCTCGGTCTGCTGCGTGAGCCTGCAAGCTGACTGCGTCTCTGTCTGTCAGATCTTCAAGAGCCCGCGGTAGGTACCGGAAACGAGTGTGGCTGAGCTGACTCTGGTACACAAGTGTGGCAAGTCGGAGTATCCTCATAGCTATAGTCTGCACTGCCCGACTGAAAGTGCTCTCGCTGGTAGCTGCTCGTAACATCAGTGACCTTGGTCGTCCAGGGATATTGGGTACTACCATCTGCAACCGGGTGTGTACTCCCTCACCAGGGCCGTAGGTCCATCCCTCGTAGAAGACGTTGTCCACGTCTATCCCCACTGTACGCAACACCTCCCTCAGTAGCACTGCCAAACCTCCACATTCCGCTCCTGTGGTCCTGACCTCCCGTCGTTCATCTGCTGATCCTCTTCCTTCCATCTGCCAAACAGTTAGTGGGTGGTTAGTAAGTTAGCAAGTTAGTAAGATAAGGTAAGGGTAAAAGTTTTTGTAAATAGTTGAGATATACTTATATATAGTTTTCAAATAGTCCAAGGGGTTTCATATAAAATGGAGGACTCAGTTAGAGCTTCTGTCCTAAGTTTCCGTTCTAAGGGTTACGCGCTACGGTCAAGTATGGCTCTGATACCAACTGTGACGAACCAGATTCTCACCGACGAGAACCCGACTCCCTGTACCCTTGAGATAGTCCCAGGAATAGCAGCTATCTCGTACAGAACTCATCTCAGTCGAATATCACATCCATACAGCGATAAAAGATTCATTACATGACATATATAAAGACAAAGCGTCTGGTACAAGCCCTCTGGGCTAAATCGACAATAAGAAACAACTGCGCAGCGGTAGCTAGAACAACAGGGTCCACTCCTCCACAGGCATCCTTGAGCGTAGCGCACACCCTTCAGTCGTACCACCCGTCCTGGTTGAACTCGTGGTCGGGGTCTTCACCTGAGAACCCAAAGTCTGTCCCCAAGGAAATGGGACAGGTCCACGTCACCAACCATAATATGATGCAAGCTTTAAAGTGGCCTATTCTAAGGATATAGAAATAATCAAGGTTTGAGCCAGGGTTTTTCTTATGCAAGCAGCAGCAATGACCCAATTTCATCTCTTCACCAACTCCTGCTCACACACACACATCCACTCCCCAAAACCATCCATCAGCCTCACATTTTCCCATCGGGCTCGTCCTGCCACGACAGGTTCCCGCAAAACATCATCCACCATTCACCTTTCACTCACTAGTCGACTCGGTGAGCTCCCTCCCCACCTTGTCTCAACAGCCTCAGCTGGACCAATCTCTCATAACCCGAATCAAGGATGAGGTAAGAAAGCAGATTCCCATGCTAGCCGGGGCTTCTCAGAAATGGGTCGTCCGTAACCGTGGACACGGCTATACGTATAGTTTACACTCTGCAGAGGTGGCACTCCAGGAATCCATCCGGGCTGCAATGCTAGTCCGCAACCAACCTGAGACACAGCCCACAGCAAAGACCCTAAACAGTAACGGCGCCAATCCTGTCTCCCTGGGCTCGGGAAACATCCGATCTAACATCTGCCCCAGGGTCGTGAAACCTTCCCACCGGGGCCAGTCGGGGGCCGTGGTAAATCAGGGAGATTACACCGCAACGAATCCCCCCTACACATATCAAGCTCGATTCTCCTACAGTCTCGGCGCCGCACTAGAGTAGGCTTGCTGGAACCCTCCCCATACTGGGTAGATGGTGAGCACGGTATTTCCCAAGTCCGAAGTGGGGGCACGACTCGGTCCTTAATTTTCGGTAAAGCGAGTATCTGCATCACAAGCGATCCGCCGCAACGGTCCGCAATCGGCACCCATAACAGGTATTGCCGCTCAAACTCCTCAAGTACTCCCCGAGTACCAATCCCTCAAGTAACCATGTACCCGCAACAGGTACCCCATAGGGACTGCCCGAGTGCAGCCCCTCAGCACCTCGATCAACGATCGAGTTGTTATTACTCGCTTACACCGCCTAGCTGCACTACTCCTCCCAAGCCACCCACAACTCACGCCAAGAGGATCAATCACAACCATCCCAACACATGCATGGCATTGCATATTTCATAAAGTGAGTAGTAGGTAGCAAGGTAACAGGATAATAACAAAGGCAGTGCAGGTTTATCATGCGAGTAAAGTAAAGCGCTAGCATACTAGTTGCATGTCTAATAGGTATTTTAGAGAATGGTCAGGCGTGAACCTGGGCAAAGGTCTTCGTCCTCGTCAAAGCAGTTGTTGTAGTGGTCCGGCTGCTCCTGACTCTCCGGAGCTCCTAGGGTCGCGGAAAATTAAAATAAGACGCGACTACTAGCAAAGAAACACTAAAACAGTGACGAAAGAAGACTCAAATAACACCAAATTCTACACTAACGCGTAGATCATGTTTTTAGAAAAATATAGAAACTGGTTTCATATTTTTCTGAGCTACGGTTGATTTATTATTAATTTTACAAGTTTAAATCATTTTCTGAAAATATTAAATAATTTCCGAAAAAGAAAACAGACAGAAATTAGCCTGCTGACGTCAGCATGACATCATGCTGACGTCAGCAGTGGGGTCCACCTAGGATGACGTCAGCAGTGGGCCCTGCTGACGTCAGCGTTGACAGGTCAACGGTCAACGGTCAGCTCTGGTCAGTGGGCCCCATGTGTCAGTGACTCGCAGAGTATGACAGGTGGGCCCCATACGTCAGCGCAGTTAAAAGAAAAAGGAAAAAGAATAAACGATGGCTGGGCTGGAATTGGGCCGAAAGTGGCTGGGCCGGAAGAGTTTAGGGTGGTTAAACATACTTAAACGCGAACTTTAAGCCCACGAAGGGGTGGCTGCTGGTGCTGCTCTGGTGGACCAAGTCCACCGTGAACCGTGAGAAGGGTTTACGTGAGCCGGGTGCACGGGATCGTTCTGTGGTCGGATCAGGATCGTCTGCGGTGCTTCGTGTGGCGACTTGGTGTGGTCTACGGTGTGGCTTCGCCACGACGCGACACAGCGCGCGCGCGGCGCGCTCTGGAGCACGCCGGCGGCGTCGGTCGGCGGCGGTTCTCACCGGATATGGCTCCGCTGGGCTCAAGATCGGCCGGGAAAGCTCGGCCAGGTCTCGGGGGTTCTTTTTGGTAGGTTAAAGGCGAACGATTGGGTGGCTAGGGGTGCTTCCGACGCGAGCAGTGGCGGTGTGGCCATGAACGCCGGCGAGCTACGACGGCGACACGGAATTCGAGTGCAACGGTGCACGATTCGGGTTGGCGCGTGCGCGTGCGGCTCCAGCGGCTGCTGGGACGCATCTGGGTGCGCATGCGCGGGCTCGTGGTCGCCCACGGCCGCGCATGGCCTCGGCTGTGGGGAACAAGGCGACGGCTGGTTGCAGCGGGGTTAGCGGCGCGTCGGGATCCTGCACAAGAAGCGCACAGCTCGAAGGCTGGCTCACAGGGGCTAGGCTAGGCTCGACGAGCACGCGCGGCGGCGGAACTTGGCCGGAGACAGGGGAGAAAGGGGGAAATCGCGGTGGCTCACCTAGGGGTCAGTAGGGGTACGCTGCAGCTCGGGGAAGGGCTCGTCGAAGCTCGACGAAGCTCGCGCGTCCACGTTCGTCCCGGTTCCGGCTCCTCCTCAGCGGCTCCACGGGCGGTGGCGTCGGCTTCGGTGGTGACGACGCGGGGACGGTGCTCCGGCTCCTCTTCCCTTCCTCCTCTCCTTCACCACTCCTCCTCTGGTCCTCCTCTTCCCTCAACCCTCTCGAATTGGAGACTCGGAACCCCAATGGGGCGGCGGCGGCTTGAACAGGGAGTGCGGCCGGCGGGGGCGATTTATAGGCGATGGCGCTAGGGTTTCCTGGGCACGGACGGCGAGATAGGGATGCTCGAGCGGCTGCGGACACGCGGCGCAATCGCGTCGGGCCGCACGGAGCTCGGGTGGTTCGGTCACGGGCGGCGCGCTCGGGAGAGAGAGCAGCGTCGCGAGGGAGATGACGCGAGGGGAAGAAGAAGAAGGCTGACAGGCGGGGCCCAAGCGTCAGAGAGAGAGAGAGAGGAAGACGCGGCGGGGACGCGGCGGGGAAAAGGATGGGCTGCTGTTGGGCCGAAAGGCCGTGCAGGCCGGTTGGCTAGCTGACTCGGGGAAAAAGTTAGAGGGGGTTAGATGGACTTTGGCTTCGGGAAAATGGCCCACGAACAGTTAGAGGGATTTGAATTAGTTTAGTCAATTAGAGTTTGAATTCAAATCTAGAATTTGAATTCAAACCAACAAAAAATCCAAATAAATCCAAATAAATCCAAATCACACTATTTCATCCTTAGCACTTCAAATTGATTTTAAATTTCAAATTTAAATTGCCTAGGAATTTAGGAAGCAAATAGAAGACACTCTTATATGTTTGTTTGCATGCACACAATTCCACTAAAAAATTTTAAATTCGAATTTTTGCACTCAACAAATTCTATAGGGAATTTTAGGGTTGTTACAGCTCCGGAGCTTGATGGCCAACCTGAGGCGGCGGCGACTATGGCGCAGCACCTACTTGCAGCTGCTGACAGGTAAAGTTTTTTTTTAGCAGAACGAGTTGTCCTGAATTTCTTTTTGGAAGGAACAGAAACAGAGTTTACACTAGATTCACTCCCGCAAATGTAGCAGGTATGGGCTCGACAGGCTGAAGCTGATCTGCGAAGGAAAGCTCTCTGGTGGCATCAACACCAAAACGGCGGCGACGACGCTGGCTCTAGCGGAGCAGCACAACTGCACGCTGCTCAAGGCCAAGTGTGTCGACTTCATAGCCAGGTCGCCTGAAACTTTTGATGCGGTTGTGGCAACGGATGGGTACAGGCATCTCGTGCTGAGCTGCCCCTTGGTGTTGACTGAACTTATCAGGGCTGCGCAAGGAAGTGCTCAAAAAAAAAAAGGGCTGCGCAAGGAAGGAGGAACTGAGGTGGACGTGGATCGATGTTTCCTTGCAATGGCAGTCCAAGATTTGGTGCATCTTATCTGCCTAGTATCAAATTTATTTGCGTTTTTCTATTATGGTTTCCCTAAGATGTATGCTCATCTTTATCTATGTTTTGATGAACTAGCGCTCGCATTATATTGATTCCCCGTTTTAATTTGAGTTTGTTTGAATTCTAGTAGCCCAATGTGTGGTACAGCGAGCGTCCCCTTTTGTGCTTATCACGACAGAGTTGAAATCCTCGTGCTCGTACGTGCCTGCTTTTTTATCAATGCATACTTGTGATATCTAGCTATGGGTGACATTATTGTTTAGGCCTTGATTAGTTTCCAAATTCCTCTTCAAATTTCACTATGTAAATAGAAGATTCACATCACATGAAAATGTCGGCACATGCATGGAGTATTAAATATAGATGAAATAAAAAACTAATTGTACAATTTTATTGTACTTTGTGAGACGAATATTTTGAGCCTAATTAATCAATGTTTGGATTCACAAATACAAACGAAATGATAGGTGCAACATTTATGGAGGTTTAAGCACCGAGCACTTGAAAATGTAAAAGAATTGCCTACCATGTTTGAAGAGATCTTTGTAACACCACCATTGCTGATCATTGGGCTCCTTCAAGTGGTGACCTACCCCAAGCTAATTACGAAAGAACATTAGGAAGAAGATAATAAAAGGATGCTGATAGGAATGAAGATGATAATAATGGTCAAGATGCATGTTACACCTTAGGAACCAAAGGATGATAAATTTTGTGATGACTGTATGAGAGCAATTAGGCCTTGTTTAGTTCCCTAAATTTGGCCCCAAATTCCACTATGCAAAAAAAAGATTCTCATCACATCAAAATATCGGTACATGCATGGAGTACTAAATGTAGATGAAATCAAAAACTAATTACACAATTTTGTTATACTTTGTAAGACGAACATTTTGAGCCTAATTAATCAATGTTTGGACAATTATTCACAAATACAAATGAAATGCTACAATGGTGCATTAATGGCAAAATGCCAAGTTTGGCATGCCAAACTTTGGAACTAAACAAGGCCTTAATCTTCAATTTGGCATTGGAAACCATATGATGGTTGTACCATGCAATGTGCAAATGTTAAAATTTATTAATTAATGATGCGCTTTACATATATTTTGTGATGAATTTCTAGTCACAGTATATTATTAACACAAATTTATTTATACGCATCACACAAATGAGTGCCTAACACATGAAATAGGTGCGAACATTATTCAAACAGGCAAGATAGTGTGGATATTTTCACCACTATCTTCTCTTTCAGGAATCACTTCTCAGTTCTCACTCAGCTTACTAAATGACATCAGACAGAAACATTTGACAATCACTATCTAGAGATCAACAAGCCCAATGTGATTAGTTATGAGTAGTATGTTGCCATATTGGTACCATGTTTGTTAACTTTGTTGACCGAGGTTCCCTCGTAAGTCGTAACCTATGCTCTACCCGGGCTTCTTCCCGAATCGTAGATTTGGCGAGCCAGCAAGGCACATGTACTCCCTCCGGTTTGGTAAAGGAAGTCCTTTAGGACAGCGATACGGTCACCAAAGCACAACTTTGACTTCTATTTTCTATAAAAAATATTTTTTGAAAAGTTATATAAGTATATTTTTATGAAAGTAATTTTCAAGACCAATCTATTTATATAATTTTCATATTTTCAAACTCAACGACTTAAATGTTATTCATAATTTATATTCCTAATGTTTGACTCAAACCTTGTCCAAAAGGACTTCCTTTACCAAACCTTGTCCAAAAGGACTTCCTATATTGCGTACGCACGTTCATGGTCTTTGTACATACATGCATGAACTTCTTGTATCATGCTCTCTCTTCTTGTTATTGATGCATTTTAATATGAAAAAAAGTCTATGTTACTAGACTCTTTGTTCGTCTAAACCCTCAACAAAATTTAAACTATTTTACTTCTCTAAACAATTTTATTTCATCCAATCTCTCCCCTATTGAGATTTATCTATTTTATTTCTTCATGTTTAAATTTAGTGTTAAGCTCAAATTTTGAAAGATGACTTATAACACGATTTCTTATATCTATTAATTTTTCATACAATTTTATATCCCTATGATCAATTTCATATTAAATATACCTAATCTATGAAAGAAAAAAGTTCAATTTATTTTTCTAACATAAAGCTCCATATTCAATACCTACACACGAAATTTGAATTTAAAATTCATCTAGTATGCGTAGAAACAAAAAAAGATGCAGTAGAGGATTGATTGGACCAACTAAAATAGTTTTGGGGGAGTAATTTTGTTGAGGAGGTTTGGTGAACAAAGTGGATAGGTAAAGAAGTTAAAAATCATCTTTAATTATGTGTCAAGAGACATACGGAGTACTTGGTTTGTGTTGCGTGTCTAGGAAGCATTTTTCTTGTAATGTTGCGTAAGGGATGTACATGCTACCAGCTGGTAAGCAGTGGCGAAGCTAGATTAGAAATAACCATGGTGCACACTCTATAATATAAAAAGAAAATAGCAAAAATTACATGACAAAATTGAGTCAATAAGCAGTAAATTTGTGTTTCACCCTGGTGCACATGCATCAGGCTAAGCCAACGTGGCTTCGCCCCTGCTGGTAAGGGATGTACATGCCGCACAAATCATCTTAGATTGCGAAATGAGGTTAGCTCAGCTGGTAAGGATTCTTGTGATGGAAACATATCACCATTGCTGTACGGAGTACACCAATAGTACTCCGTATATCACCATTGCTGTACACCGTCAGCAGCAGTAATTTTTTTTTACACACTGATGTGCCTCCTGAGTCCTGCCGCTCGAATGGCGAATAGGAATGGAAGAAGGGAATGCGAAGCGCAAAGGTTGCGTGGTTAATTGCAGTGATTACAGGCAGGTATGCGCTAACGGATGGTATTGGAAGAAGTCTACGTCACCCCCCAAACTATTGAGCCTAGAGCACTTAACCCCCCAAACTACGAAACCGGGTAACCAGCCCCCTCAACCTCAAATACCGGTGCACATCACCCCCTCGGGCGGTTTTCGTGGGTGGTTTCGCCACGCTGGACGCTGACGTGGATGTCTGACTAGCGGGCCCCGGCCTGTAAGTGAGAAAGAGCTTCTCAGGGAGCGGCGGCCGATGCTGATGTCCTCGGTGAAGCCGAACAGCTGCAGCGCGGCACCCTTGACGACGGGCGCGGCGACGGGCGAGATGGTGCTGCCGGAGATGGGGACGGAGGGCTTGCGGATGGAGGCGTACAAGGGCACTCACGGCCGTAGCCGGCGGCGGCCGATGGAGGCGGCGACGGAGTCGTCCTCATCAGCGGCGGGGAGGTCGGCGGAGGAGGCCGAGTTGGAGCGGTCGCTGTTGATGGAGAGCGAGCTGAGGTCGGCGAGCGCCTCGATCTCGAGGTCGACGGCGCGGGACGAGAGGACGTGGTGGAACTCGTCCTCGAGCAGCGCCATGGTGACCTGCACGGCGCCGCTCCCAGCCGCCGTGGAGGAGCCTGAGGACGAGGAGATCGCAGGCGGCGCCGGCCGTGCAGAGCATCGCGGCATTTCAGCTGTAGGGGTACGACGCCCACGGCGGCGTGGGCAGGTCCGCCCGCCGGTTCGTGAGGAGGAGGACGCGGCCATGGCATGCGTCGAGCTCGTGCCAGCCGCGGATTAGGAGGCCGCCGGCGTTGCGGAGCCCGGGCGGGGGGAAGACGGAGATGGGGACGAAGCGCTTGCCCAGACTGCTGTTGTAGAGGAGGGCTAGCATGGGCGGCGCGCAGTGGAGCTCCTGGAATCGGCGGCGGAAACGCCCCCCCTGACGATGGCGTGCCAGCGGCTGCAGACAAGCGCGGCGCAGGCGAGGCGGGCTGGGTCGGCCGGCGCGAAGCGCAGAAGGACCTCCTCCACGAGCTCCTCCATCAGCGCGCTCGCCGGCGGCGTGGACGACGGATCTGCTGCCATGGTGGTTGGCTCTGGCGGCGGCGGGTGACGCAAGTGTGGAAGTGTCGACGGACGAGACGGGGATTTTTGGCCTATGCGATGGCGCCCTTTCTCACTGTCGACGAATTATGTCGAGCACGTCTAACAGGGGATACCCCAGGGAGTAGTTTTGTCTGGGTCTCGCCGAGTTCTAGGAACGAAAGTACACGAACAACACAATTTAGACAGGTTCGGGCCGCGAATAGCGTAATACCTTACGTCCTGTGTGCTTGAATGTATTGCACGTGTGGTGTTACTTGGTTTTGAGGGGGGTCCCTGCCTCGCCTTATATAGTCTGGGAGGCAGGGTTACAAGTCGGTTTGTACAATCCTAGTCGTATACAACATGGATAACTACAACATGATGCTTTGGGGAGTTTGCTATCAGTACACGACTAGTTATTTCAATCTACTACGCCGTCTTGCACCATAGCCGACTGGTTTGAAGTAGTCGGATCAAACTCCTCTCTGTCGAGTAGATTAATCCTCTGGATAAGTGGCCCTAGGGATCCTGGTCCCACAAGCCCCCGAGCATCTTCCGCCTTTGCTTCAAATCTTGAATAATTGGAGCTAAGCTCAAGACGCTCAATTTTCTCTTGACGAGTAGTTCCATTGGAGTGCATCTTTTGATGCACCCAATGGGTGTAGCCCCCGAGCCTCCGAGTACTTTTGAAGTAGTCGGAGGTTCAAAAGCAATCTTCTGTCTTCATTTTGAGTAGTTCAATGGTGTGCACCGAGTAGGTGCACCCATTGGGTGTAGCTCCCGAGCTTCGAGTAGTTTGCCTGAAAAAAACCAGTCGAAGGTCCTCGAGTAGTTGTCCCATAATTATCGGAAAATCAAATCCCAGAATATCCGGTAACAGCCCCCGAGCTTTAAAACAAAAATCTTTTTGATTTAAAGATCAGAGTAAATCCTTCTGGATCCGTTGCCTAACTGAACTTCCGGATTTTGCTCCGTTAACTGATGAGGGAAGGTTATCTCGAAAAAATAGACGGGAAATCAGGATGCGATACGCCACCGCATTGTAGTGCACAGTAACCCTAAACATGTATTATATAGATCTGCCAAACTTTATTGTATGGATCACTTCATTCGTCTTCAACTCTACACCTCTGAGCCCGAAATCTCTCCCTTTCCTCGCCTTTGTGCGTAAGATCAGCCTAGGGTAGCCCCCGAGCTTGTGCAATCAGTGAATGCGAGAGAAATCCAAGGCAGTGAATCGCTCTGCAATGTCTTCGCGAGGGAGAGGCGCAGGAAGGGGAACTGGAAACCCTGGATCTCAGAGGGGTGGCAGAAGAAAATCAACACTTCCGGATCCTTTGATGAAGCCGACATTCGCTGATCCACCATCACCTGCCGTAGCTTGGAAGAGATGCGCGGCCAACTCTGATGAGTTAAGCAGCTTGGTGGAACAAGGTTTGCTTCTTGACCAAGCTTCCCTTGAGTGGAAATCTTGTTGGAATCAAGAATTTCCAACTGAAAATAACCAAGAAATTCCTCTTTTCATATCCTTCTGTGAACGTGGAGTTGGCTTGCCAATCTCTGCTTTTTTCAAAAATCTCCTTGGTTTCTATGGCTTGCAACTGCATCATCTTAATCCCAACGGGATTTTATATATCTCTGTCTTTGTTCATACTTGTGAAGCATTTCTTGGTATAGAACCTAGCCTCCCTTTGTTCCGCACACTATACCATATCAAACCACAACCAACCCATATAAGAACAGAAGTTGTTGGAGGAGCTGGCGTCCAATTTCGCCAGAAAATGAAAGCGAAGTGGTTTGATATGCCAATCATGGATTCCTGTGGCGACTGGAAGAGCAAATGGTTCACCATTGGTAAGTGTACTTCAAATCTCTTGTAAATTCAAATACACTAGTCGATTCTGTTACTAGTATCCTTCATTTACTTGGATATCTTAAAAAACAGCAGGAAATCATTCTTTGAGTTGTCCTGAAAAAGATGGATGGTACCACAAGGTCCAAGAGAACTGGAACTCCCGCCCCTCTGCTAAGGAAGCCAAGGATGTGCCCGCATTACTGAAGCGGGTACAATTTCTGAAGGAAAAAGGCTTGACTGGTGTTGGGATTGCCTTCAGCTTCATGAAGCGAAGGGTGCAACCTCTGCGGGAGAGGGTCCATCTTGGATTTCAATACGAAGGAATTACTGATCCATCACGAATGGCTCCCGAGGATATCTCTGATGAGACTGTTCTCATGCGGCTGAATAAGATGTTTACCGGTGTTCATGAAAAACCTGTCCTTTTTGGAGAATTGTCTAGTGAGCAACCACTGTTGGAGGTAATGTCCCAAATCTTGAATACTTCGAGTCGTTTGATGTTTTATAAATAAGAACCCTGATTGTCTTGATCAATACAGGCTGAACCACAAGATCTATTTGCCCCCGATGAATAGGAAGAACTCGCTAAGAGTTCATCTGAGAAGACTCTTAGTGATAAAGCTGTCGATGTCCGCAGTGATGATGAGGCCGTGGAAAATTCTGACATCAGCGCGCCACCACAAGTTTTGACTGCAAGTAAGTATCCTGAGTACTCAAAAGCAGTACTTGTTGATGTTGAAAACGTTATTGCTTATATTTGTATCCTGTAGCTGCTCCAGATCTACCAATAACTGCTAGGAGAAAACGATCCACTCGGAGTCAGTCGACAAGATCTGATGATGTCGTACCATCTGATGATCCATCCAAGCGCATCAAGCTGTCACATATTCTCTCTACTCCTCAAGGTTTATCTTCTTCAAGTGCTCTGGGAAGCACACCTTCTGAGAGTACCACTAGTTCCAGGCGGCCAAAACCTCTGTTGAAGTTCCAATTTCAGCCTCTGAAAGCTCCTGAACCACCAAAGGAGTAAGTAGAAAACTGTCCCCTAATGTCTTGATTCTGACTTTTGAATAGATAATGTATGCTTATAGTTGTTATGACTGATAGGTCACCCAAAGAAGCAGTCACAAAGGCTGTTCAACAAGAGGAAACTAAAGATGGGGCTGCAATTGAAGCCAATGTTGAAAATCCGCCAAGGCCTCAGCTGGAAGCTACCATAACGACTCCAACCAAGAGCACTGCTCATGATGACACAGAAGCTTCGAGGCAGATGGTGGTTAGCGCCCCTGATGAACAAGCCAACATATCCAGTAAGAGTCTTTCGCCGCAAGGTACTGCCCCCATCGCCCCGGCTGGCTCCGCTGAAGGAGTTGAATCACCAGCCAAAGCTATCAATGTTGATGAATCGTCTCTAGACAAGGTACTCCTTGAACTAAAATTGTAGTAATGTTACTCCTTATTGCATTTATTGTAATGTCGACTTGAATCGCATTCTGCAGGATGAAGAAATACAAAAAACAGAGCAACTCGAGAGAGTGCTGTGTGAGCAAATACCAGGCGAAAGACTTGAAAATGTAAGTACTCATAAAATGTATTTCGTTGTTTGCATGAGTAAAAACTTGATTAATATTGTTAACTATGTTTCTGTTCAGGTTGAAGTACAGGGCAAATCCGTGAAAGATGAAGCCTATGAACTGCGCAACCACCTGCAACTAGCTTTGGTAAGAAACTGGTGTACCTTACTTGTGAATTCAAGAACATAGATGATATTGTAATAATAGAAAAATGCACAGGCACTGGTGGAACTAGTCGAAAAGCCTAGAGATGCTAAATTATCAGCCCGGATTCGCGAGTTAGAAGTCGACTGGGTGAAGGCTCGTGAAGAACTCGAGAAAGCCCAAGCGGAGCACAAGGGAGAAATTCAAGCACTCCAAAGGCAAAATGACAACCTTGTTGATGTCAAGGGTAAATTGGAGACCCGTGTGACAAATTTGAACAAAGAAAATACTGGTAAATATTCTATACTTAATGTAAAGTATTTATACTAATAAGCAGTACTGAAAAATATAACCTGCTATGCACAGATTTGAAGAAAAAGCTGACTGAAGAAAAAGGCAAGACTACAAGCTGGTATAACCAGGTACAGTGCCAAGCTGATGATATTACCAAGCTGAAGGCTCTGATTGATAAGAAAGATGCCAATTTCGCCAAGGAACATAAAGTTCGTACCGACATGGAGAAAGAGCTGGCCGCTGCCTTGAAGATTTCTTAAATTAAACAAGAGGAAGTGAATAACCTACTTGATGAAAGAAAGAAAATTGAAGAGGTCGTGGTACCAATCATGGACTTGCTGATTCCAGAGGGTGCAGGGTCAGGCAACTTATATCTGCCAGAGCGATTGCGCCAAGTGCCAGAACTAGTCGGCGACTTCTGTAAGGCCACCCTGAAAGACTGCATAAGCAAAGTATTGGCTTTGTTCAAGGCACACAACCCGGCTGCAAAGATTGAATTGAAATATCTTCCGGTTGGTACAAGTGAAGAGCAATATACAACACTAGTAGAGGAAACAGAGCCACTAGCTGAAGAATTTGTAAACTCTGTAATCCAGAAGTGAAAAACAAGTTGTTGCTGAGAGATTGCTATGTAATATATAACAATATAATTGTGCTACTTTGGAATGGAAGTAACAATGCTTATAAATTTGAATGTTCATTGTACGAGATGTACTTGTAGTACTTTTAAAGTCTGAAGTCATTTGTTTTTGACTTGTAGATGATCTTGGAACAGGCTAATGAAATCATGCAAAAGTACAAAGGTGCCTAGACCCAAGGTCAAAAACCTGTAAAAGCAGATGCTTGTATGAAAAGATTATTGCTTAAATAGATATAATGAATGGTTGCTGATGCAGAGCCGTAATGCTACAAAAAGTAGTATGTACTTATAATTTGCATGAATATATAGATGCATTGAGTAAAAGGTGAATCTGTTGATTTCCTGTTAGGCGCAATACTGAAATCGGATGCAGTTGGCACGAGACTCAGAGCCAGATTTCAGTAATAAACAAAAGACTGTAGAACTAACAGCAACTACCAAATATAGGCAGGTGTAGTTTAATCAAGACTACTGAGGCTTGGTGCCGCTTTTGTGATAAAAGCAGTCGTGACGTCTTTTGAGTCGTTAACACAACTATCCCTGATACTTGAATTTAATTGAACACAGGGTGATGCGCAAGTGAAAATATAGCTTTATTGATATCTTTAGAATAAAAAAGGTACATGGTATAGTTCTGTAATCCACTGCTATGGATAGAACTTTCGTAGATGCTCAATGTTCCAGACATTTGGCAAATCTTCGCCTTCTTGAGTTTGTAGGCGATATGTTCCAGCCCCAATGACTTGTTTGACGAGGAATGGACCTTCCCAACGAGACATGAGCTTATGCAAGCCGTCTGTCTTCTGTATTCGTCGTAAGACCAAGTCTCCTATGACAAAGGAACGAGGCTAGACAGAGCGTTGATGATAACACCGTAAGCCCTCGAGATAACGGGTGTTCTGAATGAGAGTCGCTACTCGAGCTTCTTCAATGCCGTCAATATCTTGAAAACGTTCCTGTTGAGCGACTTGTTCATCATAGTTCTCTAGTCGTGGAGCATTCCAAAGAAGATCAGCAGGTAGGACTGCTTCGGATCCGTAGACTAGAAAATAAGGGGTTTGTCCTTTTGCACGACTTGGCTGCGTGCGTAGTCCCCAAAGTACTGCCGGTAACTCTTGAGCCCATTTTCCACCATATTTCTTGAGTGGTTCATAGAGTCTAGGCTTCAAACCCTGCAGTAGCAAGCCATTGGCTTTCTTGACTTATCCGTTGGCCTTTGGATGAGCAACTGAAGCGTAATGTGTCTCAATCGAGTACTTTTTGCAGTAATCTTGAAATGCTTCGCTTGTGAAAACAGAGCCCAAATCTGTAATGATCTCGTGAGGTATGCCAAATCGATGGATAATCCCGTTGAAGAATTTGATGAGATTGTCAGCCCTTGGATTGACTAACGGTTGAGCTTCAATCCACTTGGTGAATTTGTCGATGGCAACAATGAGCCACTCAAAACCACTAGGGGCTTTGGTTAGAGGACCAACCAAGTCCAGGCCCCAACAGGCAAAAGGCCAGGATAATGGAATCATGCGGAGTTCATGTGCTGGGACATGGGCTTGATGAGCAAAAAATTGACAGCCCTGACATCTCTTGACGATATCTTCAGCATCTTTCTTCAGCGTTGGCCAGAAAAACCCAGCTCTATAGGCTTTCCCGGCTAGTGTGCGTGAGGCAGCATGGTTGCCGCAAGTACCGCTGTGAATTTCCGCAAGCAGAGCTCTACCTTGGTCAGCTGGTATGCACTTCATCAGCACGTTGACAGATGCGCCCCGTCGATAAAGTGTATTGTTGACTACAACATAGTTTGCAGCTCTATGCCTGATGCGGACTTGTTCATTCTCGAGCTTTGGCAATTTATGGTCTCGCAGGTACTCGATGAATGGAGTCATCCAATCAGTATCGATGATCATGACTTGGAGGTCAGGTCGCGGTGGTTCTGAAACAGAATCTGCTTGGACTGGTTCTTTGATAGATGGATGATGTAGTCCAGGTAAACTTGTCTTGTTTCTTGAGTAGCTTGAAGAACGGAAGACCTTTCTCTCCAAGTCTTTAAATAAATCTGTAAAGCGCAAAATGCACCCGGTAAGCTTCTGAACTTCCTTGATGATTGAAGGAGCTTCTATATTGAGGATGGTTGTGATCTTGGAAGGATTTGCTTCGATGCCCCTGTGACTAACAATGAACCCGAGTAGTTTGCCAGCGGGGACACCAAAGACGCATTTGGTTGGATTGAGCTTCTATCGATACGTCCTGAGGTTGTCGAACGTCTTGTAAATCATTAATGAAATTCTCCGGTTCTTGGGTCTTGATTACCACATCATCAACATATGCCTCTACATTCTTGCCAATCTGTGAAGAGAGGCAATTTTGTATGGCTCGTTGATATGTGGCTCCAGCGTTCTTCAACCCAAAGGACATGGTGGTGTAGCAAAAAGCGTCAAAAGGTGTGATGAAAGAAGCCTTGATCTGATCATCTTCGTTCAGTGCTATCTGGTGATAGCCTGAGTAACAGTCGAGGAAACAGAGTAGTGCGCATCCAGCTGTAGAGTCCACGACTTGATCAATGCGTGGTAAACCCATGGGATCTGGAGGGCAATGCTTGTTGAGATCTGTGTAGTCAACACACATGCGCCACTCATTGTTGTTCTTCTTCCTGACCAGGACTGGATTGGCCAACCACTCTGGATGGAAGACTTCTTTGATGAAGCCAGCTGCGAGTAGTTTAGCTATCTCAGCTTTGATTGCGTTACGTCATTCTTGATCGAAGCGTCGTAATCGTTGCCTCTTAGGCTTTGCGTCTTTCTGAACATTAAGGTTGTGCTCGGCAAGCTCCCTAGGAACACCAGGCATATCAGATGGTTTCCAAGCAAATATATCTTTATTAGCACGAAGGAACTTGACGAGCGCGTCTTCCTATTTACAATCTAAACTTGCCCCTATGAGGGCAGTTTTGGACAAGTCGCCCGTCTCAAGGTCTACAGTCTTGAGCTGTACTTCTTCAGAGGGCTTGAAACTCGTATGCGCAGGCTTCTTGGTGGGAACGTCTGATTCTTGTTCCGCTGATTTCTTGGACAGGGCGAGTACTTCCATCATCTGAGTTGGGACTTGAGCAGCCGCAGCGAATTCTACCGCCTCTACATCGCAGTCATGGGAAATCTTGAGGTCTCCCTTGAGAGAAAGGACTCCGTTGGGAGCTGGCGTCTTGAGGACGAGGTAGACATAATGTGGAATCGCCATGAACTTCACGAGGGCTGGTCGCCCGAGAATCGCGTGATATGAAGTTTCAAAATCTGCCACCTGAAACTTGATGTACTCGGTCCTGAAGTTGGCTGCCATGCCAAAGGTGACCGGCAACGTGACTTGCCCTAGGGGAATTGCTGCTTTGCCCGGGACAATGCCGTAGAACGGGGATTCCATGGGCTTCAGGTACTTGGTGATGTCAAGCCCCATCTTTGTGAATGTCTTGGCAAAGATGATGTTGAGCTCGCTGCCTCCGTCGATGAGTACCTTGGTCAATCTGGCTTGTGCCACGACAGGATTCAGTACTAGGGGATACTTGCCTGGATTGGCAAAATTGGTCCACTGGTCGACCCTTGAGAATGTGATGGGACCTCAGACCACTTGAGGTATGTGGGAGTAGCTGGCTCTATCGCCATGATCTCGCGGAGAGATAGCTTCTTGGCCCACTTTGACTGAGTGAGGCTTTCTCCGCTGAACAATACTGCAACGACGTTGTCGACTTGAGGGAAGCCATTGTCATGGTCATCATTGTCGTTGTCTTTCTTCTTGCTCGTTGGATTCTTTTTCTCAGGCAACTCCCGCTTGTCGAATTCCTTCTTGATGTGGATGCATTGTGCCATCGTGTGCTTCCCATGCGGGTGGTATGGGCAAGGGATATTCATGACTTTATCCAGGTCAGGGGTGCTTTTCTTCCGCGTAGAACGCTCAACTGCCGCGACCGTGTTGTCTGGCTTGCGCTTGTTGCGGTTGAAATCACGCCTGTTGTTGTTGTTACGGCGCTCTTGACTACTCTTGTCTCGGTTACTGCCACCATTGGAGTTGTTGTCCTTGCGTTTGTCGAATCGCTCGCGTTCGCGATCGTCTTGATCTGCCCAATCTGTAGCCATGCTCCTGAGCTCCGCAATGGTTTCTGGGCGTCGTCTCCCGAACTCGCGATGCAGTTCGCGTGCCCATAGACCGTCGTGAAAGCAGTCGATGATCTCCCTGTCTGACACATCAACGGTTGTGGCTCTTTTCTCAAAGAATCTCTTGATGTATTTGCGCAGAGTTTCACCCTTCTCTTGTTTGCAAGATGCTAATTCAAATCGGGTTCCGGGTTGTGCCCAGGTTCCCTGAAAGTTAGCAGTGAACTTGCGCGTGAGTTGTTCCCAGGTATCAATGGATCCAGGGCGGAGGCCTTCGAGCCATGTCAGTGGAGCGGTATCCATCATGATTGGAAAGTATCTGACTTTGATGTCGTTGCTGCCACCCGCCATGGTGATTGCCATCGAATAGACTCGTAACCATTGTTCTGGGTCTTGTTTGCCTGTGAACTTCTCTATTCCAGTCGTCTTGAACTTCTGGGGCAGCAGGACTTTCTTGATGCGGCTGGAGAAAGCTGGAAATCCATCATATTTATCAGATGGAGAGCGTTGTCTTCTTCCGCGGCGATCGTCATCTTCATCGTCATTGCGGCGATTCGAGTAGTAACTTGGAGAACCACTCGGTTCGGGGTCTTGGCGACCTCGGTCATTGCGATAGTTGCGATCGCGACCACGCGCGGGACGATCACTATTGCCGTCGTCGCCTGGGGGTCGTTATCGGGTTGATTATCTCTGCCACGGCCATCACGTCCGCGATTGGTGTCGCGTGGCGGGTCTTGTCCCCGGCCCTGCGAAGGCTGCTCTTGATCAGCCGGGATTGGACCGTAGAGTTGTTCAAATTCAGTTCGTCGACGAATCTCAGAAGCGATGCGATTGGCTCTGCTGGCGTTGATTTGGGAGCGGGCGTCCCGACTGGCATTAATCGTGTTGCGGAGATCGCCAGCTGGAGGGTTGGCCCTATGTCCTGTTTGCGGCGCTGCTGCTGCTTGGTGGATCACAGGTTGTCGTGTGTTTCCCTGTTGGGCCCGGCTTGGGTGAGGGGATGATACAGAACGACTGCCTTGAGTTCTTTGACCTGGTGTCCTCTGGATCATCCCTGGTCCGCCAGCGAGGTGAGGTTGGACTGCTGCAAGTAAGCCGAGTACTTGTTGCACCTGTGGTGAGTCGGGCATAGCTCTGATCATCTCAGCGGCGACGGTCAGATTGGTCGGGGCGTCAGGCAAAACGGGTTGATCTCTGACCATCTGAAAGTCTTGATCAAGGTTCTGCATAGCGGCGGCACGCCTGGCTGCATTGACGCGCCTTTGCCTGCGCTTGAGGTTCCTTGTACGCCTTGCCGTCTTCTGCTAATCTGTCTTGTTTGGTGTGGATGGTTCTTCATCAAAGATATCGCCCATAAGCTCTCGCTCGTACTGATCTCCTTGTCCTTGTGCGCCTGCCATGTAGACTTGTCTGCTTGGATTGGGCAGTCGTAGGCTTACAGCGCTAGAGAAGTTATCCCCCGTTGAGTCGGAGGAAGAAGTAATCGAGGCGGTCTTGCCGTCTTGATAGGGCAGTTCCTCGAGTATAGCAGCGCTTAGTCTCGACTCGTTATCCTTAGATGAGTCAATGGGGATCGCACCAGGCCAGTGAACGAGTAGTCCTCCTGGTGAGTTGGTTACGACCAGCCCTGAAGGAAGGCGAACGAGTGGTTGTTCGAGGGTGACGTCAGACTTGAAGTAGGCGCTGCAGTTGAATCGCGCAATATTGTCTGGCGCGTCGCTTAATAGGACCGTGAAATCGTCTTCGCTTTCGTCTTCTGATGGTCCAAGGACCAACTCAGAGTCCTTGCAACGATTCCCGATCTGGCTAGGCGATGAGCTTGTCTTATCGCCCAGCTTCGCGACGTACACCTGTTGATATACAGCCGCGGAATTGGATAGGCCGAACGGGAATCGATCTGGGTGGTTATCCGATGGCGTGGCCGGCTCGGAGTCCCCAGCTCTTTCCATGTTTGGAAAAGAATTGTACCCAGATTCGACTTGGAGAGTCCCGATCGGAGTCCGAGTCGTTGTCGAAGTCGAACTTGATGTTGAAGTTGAGGTTGATGGACTCGTCGAGATCTGACTCTCGACGAGATCTTGGAGCGGCTCCAGTGGAGACGCCGGCATCGAGTAGGGCCCCGGTCGATCTGCTAGGAACGACTCGAAACCGAGCTTGCCATCGGAGACAAAAGTCCATGAGCCGATGACGAACGTCGCGCCTTCCTCAATGCCGCTTGCCTTGAAAGTTGATCCCATCGCGCCAAATGTCGAGCTTCGGCGAGATAGCCCCACGGTGGGCGCCAAGTGTCGATGAATTATGTCGAGCACGTCTAACCGGGGATACCCCAGGGAGTAGTTTTGTGTGGGTCTCGCCGAGTTCTAGGAACGAAAGTACACGAACAACACAATTTAGACAGGTTCGGGCCGCGAATAGCGTAATACCCTACGTCCTGTGTGCTTGAATGTATTGCACGTGTGGTGTTACTTGGTTTTGAGGGGGGTCCCTGCCTCGCCTTATATAGTCTGGGAGGCAGGGTTACAAGTCGGTTTGTACAATCCTAGTCGTATACAACATGGATAACTACAACATGATGCTTTGGGGAGTTTCCTATCAGTACACGACTAGTTATTCCAATCTACTACGCCATCTTGCACCATAGCCGACTGGTTTGAAGTAGTCGGATCAAACTCCTCTCTGCCGAGTAGATTAATCCTCTGGATAAGTGGCCCTAGGGATCCTGGTCCCACACTCACTTACAGGTCGGGCCCGCTGGTCAGACATCCACGTCAGCGTCCAGCGTGGCGAAACCACCCACGAAAACCGCCCGAGGGGGTGATGTGCACCGGTATTTGAGGTTGAGGGGGGCTGGTTACCCGGTTTCATAGTTTGGGGGTTAAGTGCTCCAGGCTCAATAGTTTGGAGGGTGATGTAGACTTCTTCCGATGGTATTCTACCCCTCTCCGCATGACTGGCCGCCTCCATTCGGCCGTTCGTTTCCAATTCCGAGGTCAAATTAATTCTCTGCGTAGCTCTTCACCCGACGAGTCATCACTCATCAGTTTTAAGTGCTTCTGCCTGCCGTTTGATGACCGTGTTTCTTTCTTCTCTGGAAATTTTTTTCTAAAGGGAATCTTGCATGCATGGAGGATCAAATGAAGTCTATTTGCAAAACCCTTTTAGGGATGGATACAACTTTGCACGACGAATCTAATGATCCTAATTAATCCATATTTTGCTACAGTACTGCTACAGTAACCATCCTCTAATCGTGCGGTCAAATGCCTCATTAGATAGGTCTCGCGAAATAGTCCAATGTTGTGAAGATAGTTTTATAAATTAACTTTATTTAATACTCTTAATTATTAGTCAAAGGGGCTGGCAAAATTTTACCGACCCCAAAGAAACACGGCCGATGTAGCTCCTGAGTAGGAGCACAGCCATTTTGCAATAGTCCTGCTCATCCGCTTCCTCCAGCCTCCTGCCCACCCCCATCGCCCAGGTGAAACCACCCCCTTGAAGCCTTTTGCAATGGAACCTGGCCGCACCAACCTCACCGAGGCTGTGCGCTCCGTCCAGCTGCTCAACATCGACGGCTATCGCGCGACCTCGACCTTGAACAACTCGGAGTACATCAAATCCAGCTGGAACGTCGATGGCCACGACTGGGAGGTTCATTTCTATCCCAAATACATCATATTCCTTGACTACGAAGATATCCCCTTACCTTTTGAGGATGAATACAGCGAGGACTGGGTTGTTGCAAAGCTCGTCCTTGCAAGTGACCCCCGGGGGAAGAAGCAGTTGAGGGCGAATCTCTGCTGCCGGCTTGTAGATCCAGGCGGCGATCGTGATCTTTCTGAGGAGAAGAGTGTCTCTCATGTATTTGGGAGCTACCAAAAAAGCTCATCTGAACTTCTCCTCCTGAAAAGTGAAAACTGATGATGTAGCTTCATCCGGTTACCTCATCAATGATTCTCTGACCGTGCAATGCACCATCACGGTGCTCAAAGAAATGCCTGGTATAGTCACCCCGGCTGCTACGGAGGCGGCACTGCCACTGCCATGCTCTGATCTGCAGCTGCACCTCGGTGAGCTCTTGCGTGGCCAGTGGGGAGCAGATGTCACCTTTGTGCTCGACTCTGGCGAGCATCTTCCTGCGCACAAGGCAATTCTTGCCGTGAGATCTCCTGTGTTCATGGCCGAGTTCTTCGGTCACATGAACGAGAGGATCTCCCAGTGTGTCAAGATCGAGGACATGGATGCTGCCGTCTTCAAGGCTATGCTTCACTTCATCTACACCAACACCGCTCCAGAGCTTGATGAGGAGTCCGAGGACGCGAAGACTATGGCGCAGCACCTACTGGCAGCTGCTGACAGGTATCTTTTTTGTTTTCAGAATGTGTTATCCTGAATTTCATTATGGAAGCAACGGAAATTATATAAGATGTTTAATTACTGCAAATTTGTTAGGTACGGACTCGACAGGCTGAAGCTGATCTGCGAAGGCAAGCTCTCTGTTGGCATCGACGTCGACACGGTGGCAACGACACTGGCTCTAGCGGAGCAGCACAACTGCTCCCTGCTCAGGTCCAAGTGTATCGATTTCATCGCCAGTTCGTCTGAAACTCTGGATGCGGTGTTGGTGACGGATGGGTACAAGCACCTCGTGGAGAGCTGCCCCTTGGTGCTGACTGAACTTCTCAGGGCTGCGCGTGGGAGGAGGAACTGAATGGTTCCTACTTGCGATTACAGTCCAAGATTTGCTGCGTCTTAATTATCTTCCTAGCTAGTACTGTATTAATTTTAGTTGCCTTCCATATCATGACTTCTTTGTATGCCCATCTATCTATATCATGCTGAACTAGTGGGTGCATTTTGGTTCTCCCGGTTAATTTGAATTGTTCCTAAGATTTGGTGATTGCCTCTTTTCTGCATATCGTGTGTACAGTATACACTGACTTGGCTACGCCTGTTGGAGTTGCCAATTGTGTGAAAAAAAAAACTGCTTTTCTTTGGACGTTGCGTAGTCCTGGGAAAATCCTTCCCGTTTGTTTTCTTCTGAGCGTTGGGGCCGTTTGGAATCAGAGCGGTCGGTTTTGAACTCAAGAACGAATGAAAGTTAAACAGGTTTACATAATAAACAAAAGTTAATATATAACATAAATTTATGCATTGTACTAAACGATATCCAAAATTATGTATGTTACAAACATTATTTACCAAAAATATATAGTAATTTACAATTAAGTTGTTTACGGAGTACTCCCTCCGGTTTGGTAAAGGAAGTCGTTTTCGACAAGGTTTGAGTCAAACATTGGGAATATAAATCATGAATAACATTTAAGTCGTTGAGTTTAAAAATGTGAAAATTACATAAATAAATTGGTCTTGAAAATTACTTTTCATAAAAGTATAAATATATAACTTTTTAAGAAATATTTTTATAGAAAAGAGAAGTCAAAGTTGTGCTTTGATCGTGTCGCTGTCCTAGACGACTTTCTTTACCAAACCAGAGGGAGTATATGATAAATTTATATACAGAAGTCATAATAGGCTAATAGCTCCGATGTGTACATAGCAATTTTATACTAATATAAACATATTGTATTAACAAAAGTGCTCCCATCCGGTGGATGGAGTGCTCGTTTATTCTCAAATTGAATTTTCGGCTCTTGGGTTATCTAGTTTAGCTATATGCATACTTGATTCTGAATCCGTCCATATATACAAAGAACTTGCATTGAATGCAACATATATCGTTCACTTGTAGAGAATGGTAGAAGGATCTCTGGGTTTATCTTGGACCCCTAAAAGCCTAGCAATACCACTATTAGGAGACACCTCATGTCAGCCTAAACACTGAGTCTTTTGCTGGCTTCTTTTTAAAGACAGGCTGAGTACCAGAGAGGAGAAAACATCAGGTCCTACAGTCCTATTTCTGTGTTCTATGTCAAGACAATGTGGACGAAACGAGGGATCATCTTTTCCTGCTGCACTTTTGCAAAACAGTGCTGGTCTTTCATTGGGGTCACTCCAATTGACAACCTGGATGCTCTAGAAACCATTGCAAGCTACAAGCAACAAATAGGAGGGCCGTTCGCTGTTGAACTTATCATAATCCTGGCTTGGTGCATCTGGATGGCTAGGAACGATGTTATTTTTAGAAACATAGCACCATCAGTGCCCAACAGTAAAGCACTTCTCAAGAAAGAGCTCGGTCTAGTTGCACTACGATCACAGCCTCAGAAATCACTTCTTATTGAACAATGGATACACGCCCTGCTGTAATTAAACTTATTTTTTTTTCTTTCTTTGTTTCTTGAACTTGTACAAGACTTCTTTTCCTTTCTTTTTAATATATCTTAATCAGTAGGGGTGTTCCCCCTCCTGCTTCCTAAAAAAAAAACCACTATTAGGCTTTCTCCAATGGTACGAGCTAGTACCTAGCTCTAAGTATGAATAATCTCACACACCATTCTCATATATATGATCTCTTATTTAGCATATAGTATGAATGATCCCACGCACCATTCTCATATGATCTCTTAGCACATAGTATGAATGATCCCACACACCATTCTCACATAATTTCGAAGTGCGTGTATGAGACTATCTCTTAATCAAGAGATAGCTCTTCTCTCTATGAGAAAATATTCTATGAGCTAGCTAAAAGTTAATCATTGGAGAAGACCTCAATTTTAACTGCTTCTGCCGTTGGGTGTAGCAGCTCCGGAGCAGGAACACGGGCATTTTGCCTAGTCCTACCCATCCGCTTCCTCTGGCCTCCCGCCCAACCCCGGTGAAACCACACCCCCTTGAAGCCTTCGCCATGGAACATGCCCACACCAACCTCACCAAGGCTGTGCGCTCTGTCCAGCTGCTCAAGATCGATGGCTATTGCGCGACCTCGACCATGTTTTTTTAAAAATTGTCTCGACAATAATACTAGAGTTGGGAGATTTGTTTTTTTTTGCCCGCATCCTTTTTTACCATCTTTTATGTATTTCTCTTCACATAAGACTGGTTTAATAACGGTTCAAGGCGGGACACTTTCGATCCCTCAGCTCATCAAGGAGTTGGTGCGTCTCATTCCACAGAAGTGGACTTGGGAGGTGAAGCAACACGGTTCCAACTCTTTTGTTGTTCCCTTTCCGTCGAAGAATGATCTACAAAGGCCGGTTGCTTTTGGCAAAGCTGAACTTAAAGATGAGGGCGTTAGTCTGCTATTTGAGGAGTGGCATGAAGCTGACGAGGGGCAAGAGCTACCACGCGTGTGGTTAAGGGTCTTTCGTCTACCTCGCAGATTACACGAATTCTCAGTACTATGGGCAATTGGATCATTACTTGGTGCAACCATGGCAGTTGATATGGAGACCACTTTGAACAATAATTTTGGGTGAATTCAAGTGGCTGTGATTGATAGAGATCTAATTCCCAACAAGATTGATGTGGTGATTGGAGATCGTTTCTATAATCTGAAGCTTGAAGTAGAGGAACAAGCTCCAGCAGGGATAGAAGAAAATATGGAGGTAGACATAGACAAAGATGAGGGAGAAGGTGATGTCGGCCAAAATAAAAAAGACACTGATGCTGGTAGGACTGATGGCCCTCTAGGGCAGGAAGAAAGTGGTTCTTACAAGGAGAACAACAAAGAGACAGGCCAGAGCTCCGAGGCAAATAAGCAGGTGCAGAATGCACAGAGTGGGGCAATGGAAGAGATGGAAGGTATAGTCATAACTGATGATTATGATGTTGGCTGTTCTTCCAATGCTGTAACTAACAGTGATCCAATGGATCATTCCTGTCTAGAACACAAGCAAGGCATGTTGCCTTTAAACTTTCATAATTCTGTTCTTGACTGGAGTGTTAATAGTGAAGAAAATTCCAACAATGCTCCATTTGTTTCAGCAAACAACAGTAGCACAGATCAGGCTAAGCTACTGCAGGTGGCTGTACATGATGAAAAGGAAGGGGGGCAGGGCAGCATGCTGAGAAGGAGCAAGCGCTGAGAGAGATCATCTGATGAATGCTCTTTGGCACGGGCTGAGAGGTTGACAGCGGCAAAAAATCTTGAGGGTACGTTACATAATGTCCCCGTTCTAAATATTCCTGTCTCTGATATTGCGTTAAACTTTAGAAATATAGGAATCAAAATAGACAAAGATTCTAAAGAGGGGTTTAATCGCATTACACAGCCTGTGTCAGATAGTCTTTTGGCTAATGTTGTTACACCAAAAAAAATGACCCAAACACAGATTATAGAAAGTGATGATGATAGTGACTATGGAATTGATTACACTGCACTTGAACACCTAGTAGGTGAAGTGACAGATGATACATTGGCACAAGACATCAATAATGATCTGGATGACTTTAATACTGTTGTTCAAAAGAAAAATACCAGAACAAACAGGAAGTCACTAAAGAAAGGAAAGATTAGTAAAAAACACAAAAGTTCTCAAAGATGAAAGGTATATTTTGGAATAGTAGAGGTCTTCGAGACTTGGCTAAGCATCGTTTCCTATCAGATTCAAGCAAAGAACATAACCTTGATTTTATAGCCCTTTCAGAGACAGGACGAACTGAATTCACAGATAGGGAATTAAATCATTTTTGTGGGGGAAAACATTTCTTCTGGAGTTGGAGTACACCTAGAGGTCGCTCAGGTGGAATCCTAGTTGGAGTCAATTTGGAGGCTTTCAATGTGGGAGCAATATCACATGGTGACTTCTATGTGAAGTTTAAACTAAAAAACAAAAAAGATGGCTTCCAATGGATACTTATTGCAGTTTATGGCGCTGCCCAAGAAGAATATAAGCAGAGTTTCTTGTCTGAGCTTGTGCATACTTGCACGATAGAGTCACAACCTCTCCTAATAGGGGGTGACTTTAATATCCTTAGAAACCAGATGGAAAAGAACAATGACCGATATGATGATAGATGGCCCTTCTTATTTAACGCTGTAATTAATAGTCTTGAGTTAAGAGAGCTTGATCTATCAGGTAGGCAATTTACTTGGGCAAACAATCTACCTATACCAACTTTTGAGAGATTAGATAGAGTATTAATGAGCACAGAATGGGAGTTGAATTATCCTTTGGCGACAGTTCAAACCCTGACAAGGGAACTCTCTGACCACACACCGTTGTTACTAGATACTGGAAGCTTGTCTCCAAAAGCAAAACAGCATATGTTCAAATTTGAACTTGGCTGGCTAATGAGAGATGGCTTCTATGACCTAGTGCATGAGATATGGCAGAAAGAAAACAAAGGTACAGCTCCTCTCCAAATCTGGAAAAATAAGATAAGGCGATTAAGACAATATTTACGAGGTTGGGCCAAAAATACAGGTGGTGCTTATAAAAAAGAAAAACAGGAAATACTTGGTAAATTGGAACAGCTGGACAAGAAAGCCGAGACAATGGTTTTACATCAACATGAGGTTGATCTAAAACATTGTTTAAATGAAAGGCTTGTCCATTTATTACGAGAGGAAGAAATAAAATGGTATCAACGATCCAAGGCAGAAAACCTTTTACATGGAGATAGCAACACAAAGTATTTCCAGTTACTAGCGAATGGAAAACATAGGCGAACAAGAATTTTCCAGCTCGAGGAGGGTAATCATATCATAAGGGGGGATGACCAATTAAAGTCCTATATTACTCGGTACTATCAAGGTCTCTTTGGACCTTCAGAGAGTGAGGACTTTATGATGGATGAGGACAATACTGATGATATACCACAAGTAGCAGAATGGCAAAATGAAAAGTTAGTAGCGATATTCACAGAAGAAGAAGTTAAACAAGCAATATTCCAAATGAAACATAATAAGGCACCCGGACCAGATGGCTTTCCAGCTGAGTTCTATCAAGTATTTTGGGAAGTCATAAAAGAAGACTTAATGAGGTTGTTCCATGAGTTTCACAATGGAACCTTGCCATTGTTTAGTCTTAACTTTGGAATTATAACCTTACTACCTAAAGTCAAAGAGGCCACACAGATCAAGCAGTTTCGACCTATATGCCTTCTTAATGTAAGTTTCAAAATATTTACAAAGGTGGCAGTTAATAGGATATCAGAAATTGCTGACAATGTTATAGGAACCTCTGAGACTGCTTTTATGACAGGAAGAAACATCATGGAAGGGGTTGTCATTTTACATGAAACTATACATGAATTGCATACGAAGAAAATGAATGGAGTAATTCTGAAACTGGATTTTGAAAAGGCATATGATAAAGTCAAATGGTCTTTCTTGCAACAAACACTAAGAATGAAGGGCTTCACGCCGAAATGGTGCAAGTGGGTAGAACACTTCGTAACCAAAGGTAGTGTGGGAATAAAAGTTAATAATGATATAGGGATATATTTCCAAACTAAAAAAGGATTAAGATAAGGGGATCCATTGTCCCCCATCCTTTTTAATTTGACTGCTGATATGTTGGCAGTTTTTATATCTAGAGCCAAGGAAGATGGCCTAGTACCACACTTAGTTGACAATGGGCTGTCCATTCTTCAATATGCAGATGACACAATACTATTTATGGATCATAATTTTGAACAAGCTAGGAACATGAAATTATTGTTAAGTGCTTTTGAACAATTATCTGGGTTGAAAATTAATTTCCATAAAAGCGAGGTGTTTTGCTATGGAGAAGCGAAAGATCATGAAGTGTATTACACTCAATTATTTGGCTCTGGGATGGGGGACTATCCATTTAGGTATCTAGGAATACCGATGCATCACAAGACAATAAATAACAACGATTGGAAGGTTATAGAAGAAAAGTTTGAAAAGAAATTAAATTCATGGAAGGGCAAACATTTGTCGTATGGGGGTCGTCTGGTTTTGATCAATTCAGTACTCAGTAGTCTTGCTCAATTCATGCTTTCCTTTTTTGAAGTACCGAGAAAGGTGCTTAAAAAACTAGACTTCTATAGATCTAGATTTTTTTGGCAAGGAGATGAGCAAAAGAAAAAAATACCGATTGGCTAAATGGTCTATTTTGTGTAGACCAAAAGAACAAGGTGGTCTAGGTATACTGGATTTAGATATTCAAAACAGATGCATGCTGAGCAAATGGCTTTTCAAATTAATCAATGAGAATGTGCTATGGCAGCAAGTATTGAGAAATAAATATCTGTATAATAAGTCCATCACGCAGGTCAGTAGAAAGCCAGGGGATTCCCAATTTTGGTCTGGCCTGATGAATGTCAAAGACCAATTCCTAGAGTTAGGAAAGTTCAGGTTATAAGATGGCAGTCAGGTACGATTTTGGGAGGACAAATGGTTAGGAGATAGTGCCTTGATGAATCAATATCCCATATTATACAATATAGTGAGGAAGAAACATGATACGGTTGCCGAGGTACTAAGCTCAGTTCCACTAAATATTTCTTCCAGGCGATCATTGATAGGCTAGAAGTTATTATCATGGAATGAGCTAGTAGAAAGAGTATCAAATGTACATTTAACGAATGAATCCGATGTTTTTGTTTGGTCCTTACTACATCATGGTGTGTTCACGGTTCAATCAATGTACAACTATACTCTTAATGGAAGCATGATACCTCAAAATAAAATTTTATGGAAGCTAAAGTTACCCCTTAAGATTAAAATCTTCCTATGGTTCCTCAAGAAAGGAGTTATACTTACTAAGGATAACCTAGTTAAAATAAATTGGAAAGGAAATGAAAAATGTTGTTTTTTGGCTGCATTGAGACTATACAACATCTTTTCTTTGATTGCTTTATAGCTAGATTCATATGGAGAATAGTGGAAGTAACTGTTGGATTGAAACCACCAAGAAATATGCAACACATGTTTGGAATGTGGCTTAATGGTTTTGATATGAGGGCAAAAGGAAAATGCTTGGTAGCAGAAGGCGCCATGTGCTGGGTCATATGGTTAAGCCGAAATGATATGGTTTTTGATAAATCATATTTATATTCTCCTTTGTAGGTACTTTTCAGGGGAACTCACTGGATCAGGTCATGGACGCTCCTCCAAAAGGAGGAAGAAAGAAGCTCCATAAAAACGGCGTGTCGCCTCTTGGAGTCCTTGTCCATGGAGGTTTTCGACAGACACGGGTGGAGGTTTAGCAATAGATTGAGCTTTTGAAGTGATTGTTTGCTTTGCCTTCATAATCACTAGCTTTTGAGCTTGTGTCGTGTGTGTTATGTGGAGACGGAGTCTCCAAAATATCAAAATTGTAATAATTTTCAGGCCTCATGCTTTTGCAGTGGCCGGGACACTTTCATTTGCTTAATGAAATAGACTCCCTTTTTCTAAAAAAAAGATCTTTACAGCCCATCTCTCAGCCCACTTGTATAGTGATTTAGCCATTCATCATTAATACATGGCCCACTTGTCTATCTCACAAAGTTTATTGGTTCTTGTGCCCAAACTGACTGTAAGTTCCTCTCTCTCCTCTTCTCTCTCCTCCACCTCACCATTTAGCCTTCTTACAGCCTCCTATAATACTTTCTCTAACAAAGAAACGATATTTAGTTTTAGACTTTAGACCTACTCGAAAGATTAAATCTATTATCTTATTACAATAGAAGCAAAAGGAGCCACCAGATTCGCCGAGAGGGCCTAGAAAATCCCACGTTAATCTAAAAAAGAGAATAATATATGCCGTCGGATTTTATGAACATCTAACGGTCCATGTTATTCCGTTAATTCAAAAAAAGAAAAGAATATATACCGTCGGATTTTATGAAGATCTAACGATCCACATTAATCCAATAAATCTAGAACAAATATGATTAATAGATAGATAAATAAAAATAAATAACATGAGATATATTATTTCGCAGCCATCCTCCGTGCGGGAGCCCTCCGCCGCCGTCGTGCGGCCGTCCGAGGCCGCCGCGAGAGACCTCCACCGCCGTGCGCGGCCGTCTGTGGACGCTGCGGGAGTCCTCGCAGAGGGCACGCGATCGTCCGCCGCCGTCGCCGCCACGGGAGCCGCTCGCACGCCTTCGACTTCCGGGTCCGTCTGCTCCGCGCGCAGCCAAAGGCCTTCAGCGCAGCCGCCGCGAGAGCCCTCCGCCGTCGTCGTGCGGCCGTCCGAGGCCGCCGTGGGAGACCATCACTGCCACCGTTGTGCGGCCGTTCGAGGCCGCCGCCGGAGCCCTCCACTGCTGCAGCCCGACCATCCGTGGCCGCTGCGGGAGACCTCCGTTGCCGCCGTGGGAGCCTTCCGCCGCCGCCGTGCGGTCGTCCGAGGCCGCCGCGGGAGACCTCCAACGCTGCCGTTGCGCAGCCATCCAAGGCTGTCGTGTGGCTGTCCGTGGTCGTCGCAGGAGTCCTCGCAGTCGCCGCATGATCCTCCACCATCGTCGCCGCCGTGGGAGCCCTCCACCGCCGCCGCACGGCCGTTCGGGGTCGCCGCGGGAGTCCTCGCAGTCGTCGAGAAATCGTCCGCCGCCGTCACCGCCGCAGGAGCCGTTCGCGCGCCTTCGGAGTTCGGGGTCCGTCCGCTCCGCGCATAGACAAAGGCCTTCAGTGCAGCCGCCATGGGAGCCTTCCGCCGCCACCGTGCGGCCATTCGAGGCCGCCGCGGGAGACCTCCATCGCCGCCGTCGTTCAACCGTGCGAGGCTGCCGCGCGTCCGTCCGTGGTCGCCACGGGAGTCCTCGCAGTCGCCGCGTGATCGACCGCCGCCCTCGCCGCCGCCCGCCACGAGAGCCCTCCACCGCCACCGCGCGGCCGTCCTTGGTCGCCGCGGGAGTTCTTGCAGTCGCCGCGGGAGTCCTAGCAGTCGCTGCGCGATCGTCCATCTCCGTCGCCGCCGCAAGAGCCGCTCGCGTGCCTTCGAGTTCGGCGTTTGTCCGCTGCGCGCGTAGCGAGAGACCTTCGAGGCTGAAGGCTGCCGGCCGAGTAGACTGGCACCTCTCGCCGCCGCCACCACCACTACAGAAAGTGGGGAGATTAAGGGAAAGAGATAGAGTGGTGGGGGGAGTGATGGCGCCAGTGAAAGAAATGGATAAAAAGAGATGGGAGGGCTCACGTGTTGGTAGTTGGTAAGACTATGAGATATATAGAATAACGGGTGCACAAAAATTGATATAGAGGGGAGAATCTCAATTACTAGACAAGAATATTTATTTTAGAGGATGATAATAGAGTACGACGAGTGGGGACAGACTGAAGCCCTATGTGCCCTACCATGCACGTTCCGCTATATAAGAGGTAACGTTCAACAATGAGCGGAGGACAACATGTCGATCTGCACGTGTACCTGAGGAGAGGTGCTCAGATTTAGGGCGTTCAACAAGGTTGTGAGCACAGCAGGAGATAATAATTCTCCCTGTCCGAAGTAACCGAATCGTTGCTGGGATTGAGCACCATGGCCACACTTGGCACTCAGTGTCTTTTCTAACGCAAGTAAAAGATCATCAAATTGTTTCCCCCCACTCAAACCCGTTTGATGGTCTTCGTTAATGAGTTAGTGTAAGAAGGAGATTCATGAAAAACAAAGTGAAGAAACTTAGGTGTCGTACAACTTTGATGATGGACGCGCTTGCCATGCACATGTGTTGACATGGAAGTTAAGTAACAACAGGCTGGACAAAGAAATGCTTCTCTTGATATCCGATATAGTCATGCAACTATAAACTATTGTCGATCATTCACTAGATCGGGGATCAACCCTGTCTATATACTACTCCATCTTTTTCCGGAGGAGGAGAAAGGCAAAAGATTAAGCTATAACCGTGATAGGCATCCATTGGTTACTGCAGCCTAAGTTCTTATTGCATAACTAGCAAAATATCATTATTTTCCTCATAATATTTTCTCGGATAATATTTTCCTGGTGTGATTAATTACCCTCTATATTTGATTTTCTCCGTCCTTAAGCTTTCCTTTATGCTATGGCATTCTGATCATTGATTTGTGCAGCAAGCTAGGCTACCAATCATATCGCTGATTTGTGAAGGGAGTCGATCCAAACAGCATTATGTTTTGTGGAAGGTTTCTACTTTAATCTAATCATACCGTGTTACGCTATTGCAAGTTCATAAAGGTAGTTTGCATATCCGTTGAGGAAGGGAGTATCTCATGTCAGCAAGTAACATTTTGTATATGTAAAGCTATATGAATTACTTTATTCACTTACCCACGATCACTACCTTAATGTTAGATCACACAATCCATTATCTTAGAGCAACTTCATCAGACCAAACAAGCCCCTATCTAAAGTTTAGAGGGTCTAAAAAAAGTTGTACTCCAGCAAACCAAACAAGCGTTTGTCCCAAGTTTAGAGGGTCCAAAAAAATGTACACTCCGGCAGACCCAACAAGCCCCTATCCCGAGTTTAGAGGGTCCAGAAAAAAGTTAAACTCCAGCAGGCCTCTACTTGAGTCCTTGACCCCCCTTATAGGAGGCTTCCAGGTCTATAGAAAGCTCTATATTTATGAGGGCTATTGCTAGAGTTGTAACATTTTTGTGGGGCTTAAAAAATAAAGATAGCCTCCATTTAGTATTTGGAGAGTCTGGTTTTTTTTATCGAAGTCAGCAGGGGACGTCCCTATCTATTTTTAATATTTTTAATATTTGAAGAGTCTGTTTTGAGAGGTATTGGTGAAGTTAATCTTAATAATATAATTTTATTACCATATTAATTGAAATAAAAATAATACACACTATCTTTTTATGATCTAACAATCTATATTAACCCTTAAAGTACATTGTTTAGAGTAAATAAATAGTTAAATTCTAAATTAAATAAATAAGGAAATTATAAGTTGATCAAAGAATTAATGTCAAATATTGTTTCATATCATGTGACACATATATAATGATAAAAAATGATACGTTAGTTTGTGCACACTTAGACAAACTGTATTAATAATATAATAACGAATATTTAAATAATTTTTTTTAAGTTAAAGACACCAAAAATTTAGTGTAAAAAACTAGTCACCCGCGTAAATTTACGCGAACCACTTGCTATTATTTTGAAAGTTGGGACCACGGATCACCTCCTCCCTCGGAAGCGGCAGCCGGCGGACGCCCGACAGTGGTGGTGTGGGACCCACGCGAGCTAGATAAAATACTCTTGACCATCCTGTTCCTCGTCTCCCCCCTCCTTTCCCCATTGACGACAGCGACAAGATCGACAAGAGCATCGTAGGCACCTGCCATTTATCGACTCCAAGCGCGCCGGTGAGGCCTCCCGCTCGCGGATCTCACCGCCGGTCCAGTCCTCCCCGCCGCTGGAGAGAGTGGAGGTAACCCCAAGCCCCAGATTTTTCAAGTTCAAATAGTTTTTGTTCTGTTTTTCTAGTGGAACTCGAAACATTTTAGTAGATCACTGGAGACTCCTATCGATTCTGCAGTTGTAATCGAAACAGATCGGCTTTAAATCATTTCAGATCGATCTACATTTTTCAGATTAACTTGGAATCCTAGCTGGTTATGTGAGCTCGCTATCGGAATCGCACTGTGACAGTGACTGTCATCACTCATCAGTTTTAAGTTCTTCTGCCGTTGGGTGTAGCTCCAGGGTAGGAACACAGCCATTTTGCCCACCCCCATCGCCCAGGTGAAACCACCCCCTTGAAGCCTTCGCCATGGAACATGCCCCCACCAACCTCGAGGCTGTGCGCTCTGTCCAGCTGCTCAAGATCGACGGCTATTGCGCGACCTCGACCATGAACAACTCAGACTACATCAATTCCAGCTGGAACGTCGATGGCCACGACTGGGAGGTCCATTTCTATCCCAAAACCTACATATACCCCGACGAGGACGAAGATGCACTCTTTCCTTTTGAGGAGTATTGCGTCGAGTATTGGGTAGGTGTAAAGCTCGTCCTTGCAAGTGACCTCCCGGGGAACAAGCAGTTGAGGGCGAATCTCTGCGGCCGCCTTGTAGATCCAAGCGGCAATCGTGAGCCTTCTGAGGAGAAGAGTGTGTCCCATGTATTTTCGAGCTGTCAAAAATGCTCACCTGAAGCTCTCCTCTTCAAATCAGATGATGTAGCATCATCCGGTTACCTCATCAACGATTCTCTGACCGTGCAATGCACCATCACGTTGCTCAAAGAAAAGCCTGATATAGTCACCCCGGCAGCTACGGAGGCGCCACTGCCACTGCCATGCTCTGATCTGCAGCTGCACCTCGGTGAGCTCTTGCGTGGCCAGTGGGGAGCAGATGTCACATTTGTACTGCACTCTGGCGAGCATTTTCCTGCACACAAGAACATTCTCGCTGCAAGGTCTCCGGTTTTCATGGCCGAGTTCTTCGGCCACATGAACGAGAGGATCTCCCAGTGTGTCAAGATCGAGGACATGGATGCTGCCGTCTTCAAGGCTATGCTTCACTTCATCTACACCGACACCGCTCCAGAGCTTGATGAGGAGTCCGAGGACGCGAAGACTATGGCGCAGCACCTACTGGCAGCTGCTGACAGGTATCTTTTTTCTTTTCAGAATGTGTTATCCTGAATTTCATTATGGAAGCAACGGAAATTATATAAGATGTTTAATTACTGCAAATTTGTTAGGTACGGACTCGACAGGCTGAAGCTGATCTGCGAAGGCAAGCTCTCTGTTGGCATCGACGTCGACACGGTGGCAACGACGCTGGCTCTAGCGGAGCAGCACAACTGCTCCCTTCTCAGGTCCAAGTGTATCGACTTCATCGCCAATTCGTCTGAAACTCTGGATGCGGTGTTGGTGACGGATGGGTACAAGCACCTCGTGGAGAGCTGCCCCTTGGTGCTGACTGAACTTCTCAGGGCTGCGCGTGGGAGGAGGAACTGAATGGTTCCTACTTGCGATTACAGTCCAAGATTTGCTGCGTGTTAATTATCTTCCTAGCTAGTACTGTATTAATTTTAGTTGCCTTCCATATCAATGTATCAGCATGACTTCTTTAAGATGTAGTATGCCTATCTATCTATGGATGGTGGTGTTTAGATGTTAGAATTGAGAGATTGAATTTGGGAGTAAGATGTCACTTCGTAATCATTGCGCTACTGTAGCATTTCGTTTGTATTTGTGAAAAATTATCTAAAAATTGATTAATTAGGTTCAAAATGTTCGTCTCGCAGAGTACAACAAAACCGTGTAATTAGTTTTTGATTTCATCTACATTTAATATTCCATGCATGTTATGATATTTTGATGTGACGAGAATTTTTTTTTTTGCATAGTATATTTAGGAGTTGCCTTTTGGAACTAAACAGGCCCTATATCATGCCGAACTAGTGCGTGCATTCGGGTTCTCCCGGTTAACTTAGAATTGTTCCTAAAATTTGGTGATTGCCTCTTTTCTGCATATCGTGTGTGCAGTATACACTGACTTGGCGACGCCTGATTGGAGTTGCCATTGTGTGAAAGAAAAACCGCTTTTATTTGGAAGTTGCGTAGTCCTGGGAAAATCCTTCCCGTTTGTTTGCTTCTGAACGTTGGTGTTGCTTGGGGGCCGTTTGGAATCAGAGCGGTCGGTTTTGAACTCAAGAACGGAAAAGTTAAAACAGGTTTATATAATAAACAAAAATATATAACATAAATTTATGCATCATAAATGATATCCAAAATTATGTATGTTACAAACACTATTTACCAAAAATATATAGTAATTTGCAATTAATCATTTACTGAGTACGTATATAACAAATTTAAATACTGAAGTTATAATAGCACAAATGTGTACATAGCAATTTCATACTAGTAAAAAGATTGTATTAACAAAATCATGTACAAAATTTATAGAAACACAAATTTTGAAACAAAATACTGAAATAAATTTTGTAACAAAAATCCCAAACAAAAAATGAAAAAAATTAAAACAAAATATGCATAACAAAAATTTAGCGAAGAATATACCAATTTGTACAGCAAAATTTGTGCTACAAAATTTTCTACAACAAAATATACTGTACCAATTTAGTAGCTTCATGCAAGCCGCTCCCATCCGGCGGGATGGAGCGCTTGTTCAATCTCAAAATTGAATTTTCGGCTCTAGAGTTATCTACTTTAACTCTAGATGCATACTTGATTTTGAATCCATCCAAATATATGAATGCAACATCTTTCATTAGTAGGGAATGTCACATCGATCACTATATTTATCTCAGACCGTTAAACCTCTAGTGCTAAGGCTGCTGGCACTGGGTTCCTCTAAGCCATTCCTGCAGGAACGTTTCCAGGAAAATGAGCTGCAGCGGTCTCCTGGGAGGCCTCCGCTACCGAAGCGGAACTCCTCACCTCTGCTATTTCTGGCGGAGATGGCGAAGCCACTCTACGGGCGGACGTGGCGTGGGGCCCGCGCGGAAACCCAACCGCCTGGACGCCTGCGTGCGTCGGTGCCGCCGCCCGCCGTCTCGCGCCAAGCCGCCCGCTGCTTCACGACGAGCCCCACGACGACGCCGGCATCACCACGGGGCGCGCAGGTGACCCCGCCCACGCGTAGTGGGCTCTCTGCCACGGTGTCGGCGGCAGCCCGTGGAGGGGGCGGAGGGATGTGCGGAAGGCGGCGAGAAGGATGCCGTCGTCGGGTAACGCTGCCGTCCCCCTATTGTCGTCGCCCAGAGGAAGAGCATCCCCACCGGCAGCACCTCGCTGCCCGCTTCTTCGGCGACGGCGACCGCGCTCCCAAGGCGGCGATGGCGACCTCCGCGCGCCTTCGGCGACGGCGACCGCGCTCGCAAGGCGGCGACGGCGACCGCCGCCCGCCCGCCGTCTCGCTCCACCGTCCGCCCGCCCGCCCGCCCGCCGTCGCGCTCCACAGCCGCGCGCCGCCGCATCCCGCGCGGAGGAGAGGGAGCCGAGGACGCCCCGCGCGGCCGTCGTTGCCCACAACTACCCGCCCACGCCCGCCGCCGTGGCAGCAGCCCGCCGTCGCCCGCGGCGCGGGAGGGAGGCAGGCGGGGAGCCAAGGCGGTGCGCCGGGTTGCTCTGCTCCAGCTCCATGTCGTCGTCTCCGCCGTCGCTCCAATCGCCGACGAGGACAAGGCCGGCATGCCCCTCCTCGGCAAGTCCGAGCTCGACACCTCCTGGATTCCTCGACGGTGCCCACAGCGCCGCTCGCCCGCTCCGCTCCACCCATGCGCCGCCCGCTCCTTCCGCCCCCGCAGCTGCCGCATCTGCCGCCCCCGCCGCCGCGCGCTTGACCCGTCGTCGCCGATGCGCTCCTCCATCGGCCGCGCTCACGCGAACGGGGCCGGAGGCGGGGTCGCCGGCCGGGGCCGGGAGAGGGGCGCCGTCATCCCGGGCGGGCTGCAGACGTCTTCTCAAGCGGTGGGGAGCGGAGAGCAGAGCAGGGAGAGAGGTGAGAGCGGTGGGGAAAGAGCAGAGCAGAGAGAGAGCTGTGGAAGAGAGGGAGAGGTGAGAGAGAGGGAGTAAAAAATAATAAAGTATGCGGTAGTTTGGATAGAGGAAGGGTATAGAGGAGAGATGAGTGCGGAAGAAATCGAGATAGAGAAAGAAATCTCGATGATTAGGACAGAATATTCCGTTTAGAGGAGGGAAATGGGGGAAGACTAAGTGCGAGCAGCCTAATACCACTGTTAGTCCGGCGTTTGATATATACCTTACGCTTATCTCGGTGAAGCTTCATGAAAGGTGCTCCCATCCGCATCGAAGCCGCGCCGCCGGCTCGGTCTTGCAATTTTGCAAACCCGAGACGCGCCTATTCTCGTGTCCTCTGCAATCGGTATCACGACGAAATCACTGTTGGCCGCAGCATCCACGCACGGTCGCCCGAATCGTCAGCCGGGAGAGGAACACCTACTTTGTTTCAAAAAAAAAAGAGGAACACCAACGAGCGCAACTGCACGAGCTTCGTGCGTTCCAAGTTCCAAGTCCCATCGACCTATCAGCATTAATTCAATTCATACGCGTGCCGGGCTCTTCACCCGAACAGTCGCCATTTCCATTTCCAAGCTCGTTCCTCTATAAATGGCGGCAAGGATCGAGTTCACTCACAACCAAGAGCTTGATCCTGAGCCCTAGCTGGCACACCCCTTCCTCTCCACAACTCACTGCCACCGCGACTCGGCCATGGAAACCGGCTGCACGAACCTCACGGAGGCCGCGCACTCGGCGCAGCTGCTCAAGATCAACGGCTTCTCCACGACGGCGACCATGAGCAACTCCAACTACATCGACTCCATCTGGAACGTCGGCGGGTACCAGTGGGAGCTCCGCCTCTACCCTTCGTTCACGACCGGCTGCGAGTGGGTGGCGCTCAAGTTCATCTTCCTCGGCGACGGCGAGCCTCGCACCTCCGCCGCCGAGGTGAGGGCGACGGTACGGTGCCGGTTGGTGGGCCCAGACTTGGACGTCGAGGTCCAGACGTCCGAGGAGAAGAGCCTGTCCAAGGAGTTCACGCGCTCCGGAGCCACCGCCTTCTTCCTGCTCATAAAAGTCCGGGATGTGCCGGCGTCGGGTTTTCTCCATGGCGAGTTTGCCGACTGCTTGGCCGTGGAATGCAGCATCACCGTGCTCAAGGAGCTCAAGCGCATCACCATCCCGGCCGGGAAGAAGGAGGAATTGCCGCCTCCGGCATTGCCGCCGTCGAACCTGCACGAGCACCTCGGTGAGCTCCTGCGGAGCCAGAAGGGCGCGGACGTCACGTTCGCCGTGTCCGGCGAGTCCTACGGCGCTCACAAGCTGGTGCTCGCGGCGAGGTCGCCGGTGTTCATGGCCGAGTTCTTTGGGGCCATGGAGGAGAGGAGCTCGTGGCGCGTGGAGATTCAGGACATGGAGGCTGCTGTGTTCAAGGCCATGCTTGAGTTCATCTACACCGACATGGCGCCGCCGGAGCTGCTTGACGAGGAGCCTGATGAGACGGCAGCGATCATGGCGCAGCACCTGCTCGCGGCTGCTGACAGGTATGGGTTGGAGAGGCTCAAGGTGATCTGCGAGGGCAAGCTCTCCGGCGGCATCACCGTCGATACTGCGGCGACGACGCTGGCTCTGGCCGAGCAGCTCAACTGCTCGCTTCTCAAGGCCAAGTGTGTGGAGTTCATTGCTGAATCTGCTGAAAATCTTGATGCGGTGTTGGAGACGGATGGGTACAAGCATCTGGTCGCGAGCTGCCCCTCGGCGTTGACTGAACTTCTCAAGGCTGCGCATGCAAAGAAGAATTGAAGTGGATCGATGATGGATATATTGATGGGTACTCAATAGTCCCAAGATTTTACCCATCTTTCTAGTATTAGCCCCTCTGTTAATCTGCTATGTTATATGATTTCCCTATGAGTCTATGACTAATCTATATCTATCTATCTATATTACGATGATGAAATCCCGATGCGTTAATTTGATCCCTCAATTTAACTTTAGTGGGTGGTAATTTTTTTTTCTTGAATACGCATGAGGCATGCATATCATTGCATTAAAAAAATGAAAGTATGTTTTCCAATGTACAAGAAGACACTCCGATGGAGTGGAAACTCACACCAACACATGTAAAACAGAAATAACTCAGGCCGAAGCCGTCCAAAACTGGGACTACTCGCTACCAAAACTACCAAGGTGCCGAGCACCGGTCAACACCCAAAGATCCCGCTCAAGCTTGATAGAGTGTATCAATTCCTACACCGTGGCGGTTTGATCATTGAAGAGGCGCGCATTCCTTTCCTTCTAAAACTGGGTGGTAAACTGGTAATTGTCTATTGTTTTTGCGTAGAGCCACCTTTCATATAGATATATTTTTTCAAAAAAAAACGTGAATCTCCACAAGTCCCAAATGAAACAGTACTAGCTACGTCCGTGTCGAAACGGGAGGAAATATCCCAGTCCGTGTCGAAATCGTCCGTTCAACTACAGCACTATAATTCAGTTCCGTGTCTAGAGAGTTAACGCTTATTCATGCAGCCGAAAAAGATATATAGCAAGAGTCGATCCGAACTCCGCGTCTAGACAGCAAACACGGAGAGATGGAAGAGTACTATAGAGCTAGATTGAGTTATCTCCTCGATCGTCGTTCCCAGCTTTATTCGCGCGTGTTCAGTTTACCACCACCACCACCGGCACCACCGGTTCCTCCGACGACCCCGGCCTCACCGGCGGCACCGACGATCACCGGCGGCCAGCCACCTACCATGCCGCCGCCGACCGCCTTCATCACCCTCACGGAGGCGCCGCGCTCCGTGCAGCTGTTCAAGATCAACGGCTTCACGGCGAGCGGGGAGAAGCCGGAGTGCAGCATCGCGTCCACGAGGACGAGCGTCGCCGGCTACGACTGGGACATCGACTACCACCCGGCCGTCGTCTTCTCCAACGAGCCCTGGGTCAAGTTCCGCATCACCTTGGCCAGCGACGCCGCGACCGCCAACGGCGGTGGCGTCGTTCACCGGCCGCCTGGTGGATCAGGCCGGGGAGCTCGCGCCGTCGCAGCTCACGCCCGTGAGCGCCAAGGTCGTCAGGAAAGGCCAGGCGAGGGATCTCTTTGTCATGGCGAGGAGGAAGCTCGCCTCCTCTGGTTTCGTCAGGGACGACTCCTTCCTCGTCGAGCTTGTCATCACCGTCCTGCTCGACAAAAAACCCAGGAAGGAAGCGCCGGCGCCGGCGGCGGCATCCGCCGCCGTGGCGGGGCCCTCCTCATCCGACGACCTGCGCAGCCACTTCGGCGAGCTGTGGCGGAACGGGAGGGGAACGGACGTCACGTTCGTCGTCTCCGGCGAGACGATCGCCGCGCACAGGTGCGTGCTCGCGGCGCGGTCGCCGGTGTTCATGGCCGAGCTCTTCGGGGAGATGAAGGAGAAGGCATCTCAGAGCGTCGTGATCGAGGACATGGAGCCGGAGGTGTTCAGGGCGCTGATGCACTTCATCTACACCGACGACACGTCGCCGGAGCTGGAGGAGGAGGATGCCATGGCGGCGATGGCGCAGCATCTGCTCGCCGCGGCGGACCGGTACGGGATGGAGAGGCTCAAGCTCATCTGCGAGGAGAAGGTGTGTGGTGACATTAGTGTGGGCACCGCCGCGACGCACTTGGTCTTGGCAGAGCAGCATGGGTGCCCCAAGCTCAAGGCCAGGTGCATGGAGTTCATGGTGGCGACGCCGGCGAATCTACGAGCGGTTGTTAAAACTGAGGGTTACAAGCATCTCATGGCGAGCTGCCCGTCGGTATTGTCTGACCTTCTAGAGGCCGTGGTTGAAATGAACAGATAGTTGTGTACAGAAACAAATGGTTGAAAGAGATTATGATCACGAAACAAGGGATGCATTTGTTTAGTGAAGACAGTTTGAATTACTCATTTAGTTTGTCATTGTACTAATCTAGATTTAAATGTCACTACTAGAAAAATTGACTTTCATCCACCTATATTTAGTACCGAACATAAATTTTTAAATAAAATGAGCGATCAAACTTAAAGTCAAAAAAGTTAAACAAACTATAATTTAAAACAGTGAGTCAGTACGACCCTACCTAACTCCCCAGCAACCCGTCCGCGTCGCCCCGCTCGGCAACTCGGGCGGCTGTTAGATCAAATCGATCTGCATTAGCTTAACAGACTTAAGACAGGATCATCTAGTCTAACAAGATCACATCTAACTTAGCTAATGCGGATAAACATGAGATAGTTCGGCTTATACCAGCGGCGTTGGTGTCCATCGTTGTCGGTGTAGAAGTCACGAAGTCGATGGCGAAAGCGGAGTCGGGGACGTAGCGCTTGAGCGTCTTCTCGGGGTAGCGGCGGCCTTCTGGTCTCCACCGGCACTGCCCCGGGCGTGGTGCTCGAGCTTCCGAGCCTTCCAGCGCGCTTAGAGATCGGTAGGGTGGTTTAGGGTTTAGGTAAACCTTGGATTGCGTGAAGCAAAGGATGAGAGGAACCCTTGGGGTTGACCCTCTACTTATAGTCGCGCTGTAGGCAAGGGGCCGAGCCCAATGGGCTTAGGTCTCACCTCCCGATCACGGCGAAAACGGACTCAGGATAAGATCCGAGTCCGAGGTTTTAGGGGTGATGGAAATCCCCTCTGTGTCGTTGGTTTGTTGTTGACCGAGGTCAAACTGAAATATCCAACATTCTCCCCCTTGACCGAAGGTCAATAACTTAAACTTAACCAATGACTGTTGAGTCACTAACTTAAACTAAAACATAACTTAAATTAAAATTGCTCCTCAGAAAATCAGCAAGCACCAGACCAATGTGTCATCAGCAGCGTAACAGCATACTGGGACAACATTACCCATAGTCTCACTAATAAACTTTGTCAGAACTCTTACTCTTATTTGGGGCGATTAATGGCCCTGAACCGGGACTTGATCTAGGCTACCCACCAGACCCATGCCTAGGACATGCTTCTGAAAGAGGTGCGGTGGTAGACCTTTTGTGAGCGGATCCGCTATATTCTCAGTAGTACTTATATGCAAAATCTTAATGGTATTGTCCCGGTTTCTATCTTTCACGACACGATACTTAAGATCAATGTGCTTAGAAGCACTACTTAGTTTATCGTTTGCGCAAAAGAAAACTGCGGACTGATTGTCGTAGTCCATTGTGATAGGTCTCGAGATACTATCCACAATTCTTAATGCCGATATAAAATTCTTAAGCCACACTGACTGTCCCGTGGCATCATAACACGCTATAAATTCAGCCTGCATCGTAGATGCAGCTGTTACACTTTGCTTACCGCTACGCCATGAAATTGCACCCCCTGCTAATATGAATACATAACCGGAAGTAGACTTCCTGTCATCTTCATCACCAGCAAGGTCAGCATCAGTGCAACATACAACCTCGAGGTTATCTGATCTCTTATATGTAAGCATGTAGTGTTTGGTGCCCTGGCAGTATCTTAATGCCTTCTTGACACCTACCCAGTGAGCCCATCCTGGCTTAGACTAATATCTACTAAGTACTCCGGCTGTAAATACCAAGTCCGGACGCGTACAGACTTGTGCATACATCAAGCTGCCAACAGCTGATGCATATGGAATGTCGTGCATCTTACTTCTTTCTAACTCATTCTTAGGGCACTGACTTCCATTCAACTTATCGCCCTTTTGTAACGGAACAGATGATGGACTACACTTATCAAGGTTATATCTCTTAAGCATTTTCTCAATGTAAGCTTTCTGAGATAATCCTAGTACTCCGCGGGCTCTATCTCGGTGTATCTCAATGCCAAGTACATACGAGGCTTCACCGAGATCCTTCATATCAAAATGAGATGAGAAAAACTTCTTAGTTTCACACAACATATTCTTATCATTGCATGCTAACAATATGTCATCGACATATAGTACTAGGATTATTAATTTACCACCCTTTTCTTTAATGTAGATGCAACTATCTGCATCATTTTCCCTAAATCCGAATCTCTTAATGATTTCATCGAATTTAAGGTTCCACTATCTGGACGCCTGCTTAAGTCCATAAATGGACTTCCTTAATCTGCATCCCATATGTTCCTTACCTTTAACCGCAAAACCTTCCGGTTGAGCCATATAAATAGTCTCATCTAAATCACCATTAAGGAACGCAGTCTTAACATCCATTTGATGTAACTCTAGATCAAAATGAGCTACAAGAGCCATGACTATTCTGAAAGAATCTTTGGTAGACATCGGAGAGAAGGTTTCGTTATAATAGATCCCCCTTTTTCTGTGTAAACCCCTTAGCTACGAGCCTAGCTTTGAATCGTTCGACCTTCCCTTTGGAATCACATTTCGTCTTGTAGACCCATTTACAGCCTACTGGTTTGACTCCATCAGGAATTTCTACTAAATCCCAAACCTTATTAGAACTCATAGACTTTAACTCATCTTCCATGGCTTCAATCCATTTAGTGGAATTCTCACTTTCTACTGCCTCTCTGAATGAGACAGGGTCACTAATCTTCCCAACATCATACATTTCTTCACTCAAGTATGTCTCATATATGTCAGGAAGAGCCCGTCTTCTGGCCCGAGTTGACCTTCTTAATTGCTCATGTACAACTGGTCCAGGATTGGGTTGAGGCTGTTCTAATGGCTCAGGTTGCACCTGAGCCTCTGGGACTGGCGCCTGAAAGTTTGGGTCTGGCGCCTGCACATCTGGCGGTGGTGTCGCCTGAACCCCTGAAGATTGTGCCAGAGTCCCTGAAGTTGTCACAGTGCTGCTTGTTTGAGGAATAACTGGTGGTACAAACTGATATACCATCGTAGGCTCTGGAACTACTGAATCGGGAAGCTCAACTCGTAGTTCTTCGAGACTTATATCCCTCTGTGGAAAAACTCCACTAAATCCTGAATCTTCTAAGAATACAGCCTGTCTGGTCTCTACAAACTTAGTTGAGCGACCAGGACAGTAGAATCGGTACCCTTTAGACTTATCAGGATAACCAATAAAGTGACAGCTTACTGTCTTAGAGTCTAACTTCTTATGATGTGAATCAAATAACTTAGCCTCAGTAGGACAGCCCCATACTTTTAGATAGCTTAGTGACGGTTTCCTCCCATTCCACAACTCAAAAGGTGTCTTGGGAACTGACTTAGTTCGAACCTGATTAAGTATGTGAGCTGCTGTCTTTAATGCTTTCATCCACAGCTCCGCAAGCTAGAATAGCTAAGCATGCTCCGTACCATATCCATTAGCGTACGGTTGCGACGTTCAGCTACTCCATTTTGCTGTGGTTCACCCGGCATAGAGTATTGCGCTCTAATGCCATTCTCTTCTAAGTATCTGACAAACGGTCCCTTAATTTGACCATATTGTCCAAGCTTGCCATAATATTCTCCACCCCTATCTGATCTTACAACTTTAATGGTAGTGTTGTGCTGTTTCTCAACTTCTTGCTTATAAATCTTAAAGATTTCTAACGCATCTGAACGCTTACGAATGGGATAGATGTGTCCATAGCGAGAGTAATCATCAGTAAATGTTATAAACGAATCATAACCATCTACTGATGTCACTGAGAGAGGGCCACAGATATCTGTGTGAATTAATTCTAACACGCCCGAGCTCCTAGTGGCTCCTTTCTTAATTGTCTTAGCGTATTTTCCCTTGATGCAGTCAATGCAGCGGTCTGAGTCGGAGAAATCTAACTGATCGATTATTTCATCTTTAATGAGATGTTCCATTCTCCCCCTCGAAATGTGGCCTAAACGACAGTGCCACAATTTCGAAGATGTCTCATTAAAACGCTTACGTTTATTCGATACATGATCAACATTCATCACAGAATCATTAAGAGAGAGCATATAAAGTTGCCTTGCCTGATAGCAAGACCCACATTTATTCCATTAAACTTAATCACACACTGATTGTTGCCAAACTAACAAAAATATCCCGAATCATCTAAAGCTGAAACAGAAATAAGGTTTCTCTTTAAACTAGGAGCAAAAAGAACATCATCTAAAACTAGTTGGAAGCCGCCCGGCAACTCCAAATTGAAGCTTCCAACGCCTTCAACTTCAACGGGATGTTCATTAGCCACTCTTAGGCTTCGCTCCCCCCTTCTTATAGTTCGGATCGAACGGAATGCCTGTAATGAATTAGAGATGTGCACAGTGGCACCTGAGTCAATCCACCAAGTATTAGGGGAAAAATCAGCTAAGAATAACTCATCAATAAATGAAACAACATCACACTTACCATTGTCCTTCAGCCATTGCCTGAAACCAGGACATTCTTTCTGAAGATGCTTAGGAGAGTCGCAGAAGGAGCACAACAATTTGCCAGACGCAGACTTAGACTGTTGGCGCTTGAACTTGTTGTTGTTGTTCTTGGGACCAATCTTCTTGTTCCCATTCTTCTTATTCTTCTTTTGGCCTTGCTTACTGCTTCCTGACTCATTCTGATTCTTAGGAGTACGTGAAATGCTGAGGTTACCAACCATGTTCACAACATCCTTCATTTTCTCAGTCTTAAGCCTTTCTTCTTCTTCCACACAGTAGCTGATCAACTCACTGATAGACCAAACGGTCTTGTTGGTGTTGTAGTTTATCTTAAAAGCAGCATACTGTGCAGGAAGTGATGTCATGATGAAATGAACAAGGAAACCTTCAGAGATCTCCATCTTCATTTCCTTAAGTCTGTTAGCCATGTCACACATGTTGAGGATGTGCTCTCTTATGCCAGACTCACCATTATACTTAGAACTCACCAACTTCATGATGAGCGTACTAGCATAAGTCTTAGACGAGCTCTTAAAGTTCTCCTCAATCTTAGCGAGGTACTCCTTAGCATTCAGATCCACCCCCTGAGCATTCTTAGTGGGGATGGCACCCTTAATGCTAGCACTGATAGTCTGCATCATGACCATGAGCGCCATGCGGTCAGACCTCTCCCACTTCTCAACTGGAGCAGAGCTGGCTCCTGCAGCAGGTGCAGCAGGCTTATCCTCCCTTAGTGCAATGTCAAGATCATTCCATGCCAGGCACGTCATGACCTTGCCTCTCCAATCATGAAAGTTCGCTCCATTGAGCGGCTCAATGTTGTTCAGGAAGGAGGCCGTAGCATTGACATTAGTAACTGAAATAAAATTAAAGGAAACTTAAGTAAACATATACAATGAAATACGAATTAAGGCATGATAATAACACTACGGTGGACTGATTAAAATCATGCATGAACAACAAATTGCATCACCGGTGGGGAAAACAATCGAAATTCATTTTAATACTCATGATTAAACAACGGAGGTCAGAAATAATCACAAGTTTACTCTAAATAAACTTCTCGGTGGTTCCATTTATTTAGAGGCATCTCAAAGTATAGTGGTGGATTAAATACTTACAACACCAACATCTTAAAATAAATATACTAAAAATAATATTAAACTTACTGGAAAAAAATTAAAATTAATCTAATAACTTTGACAGAAAATTTGACTTAAATTTGGGCAAATTTGAGCTAGAACAGTACTGAAAATCTTGAAATGGGGAGCTAAATTCGCGACATGGACTTAAACTTAAAATTCCAGCCCAAAACTTAATTTTCGGCCCGGCAGCCCGCGAGCGGCCCACTAGGCGCAGCGCGAGGCAGCCCGCGAGCGGCCCAGCAGGCGCAGCACGCGGCAGCGGCCCGGCCCGCGACGAGGCGTCGGCAATCGAACACGCGCGGCAGCCTGCGCGGCCCAACTGAAAGTCGCCCCAGGCGGAGACGGACGGGCCGCCGAATCGGCCCGCGAGCGCGCCGCGAAGCCGAAGCGCCGGCCGATCCTGACCGTCCGACACGATCGACGGCTGGCGTTCGCCCGCCTCGCCCTTAAAAGGTTGAAAACGCCGGGAGGAGGAAACCCTAACCTCATTTCTCCTCCCCCGCGCCGCAGCTCAGGAGCGCTCGGCTCGCCAGCACGCGAGAGCAGCATAACTGCTCGCGCCGGCGGCCGGCGGCGCAGCCAAGCCGCGCCACCCTTCCTCATCTCCGGCCAGCCACCAGCTCCCCCTCTCCTCTTTTCTTAGCTCAACCCGTGAGAGAGAGAGAGAGCTCACTGACGCGCATGGCGCACGACGGAGGACCGAGCGGCGGGGCTGTCGCGGGGACTCTCGCCGGCGCGTGTGCTCCCTTTGCGGCGAGCGCGCGGCTGTCGAGGGTCTCCAAGATGGCCCCCTGATGCTAGGCTGTCACACCCGGCCCAGTTTGTATGGCCCAGTAGTGGTCCATTAGTGCGGGATGCACATGTTTAGTGCCACATTGCCAGTTGAGCAAGGGTGGAGGCAACTTATAAGCCTTTGTCTTCCAGCCATAGCACCTTCGGGTTAACCCTTTTACACGAAGCGAGGACGAAAGTGTAAGCAGGGTGCTATGTGTACGCGTGCACGCCCCTCGGAAGGGTTGTGCGGGGCGGCTCGTGGAGGGCAGGGTGTTACAAATGGTATCAGAGCCGACCCTCGCGGTTGCGCGTACGGGTCAGTGTACGGGAATAGGGCGCATGGCGCGTATGGCCTGGGTAGGGCATACGACGTGGACTATGGCGCCGGCACTGGACGTACGGTCGTGCGCTAAGGGGGAACGTTCCTGTACATTTGCCCGGGTTGGTGAGTTGCGCCGACGAGGACGTCGGGTTCTTTGAGGGGGGGTGTATGTCACACCCGGGCCAGTTTGTATGGCCCGGTAGTGGCCCATTAGTGCGGGATGCACATGTTTAGTGTCACATTGCTAGTTGAGCAAGGGTGGAGGCAACTTATAAGCCTTTGTCTTCCAGTCATAGCACCTTCGGGTTAACCCTTTTACACTAAGCGAGGACGAAAGTGTAAGCAGGGTGCTATGTGTACGCGTGCACGCCCCTTGGAAGGGCTGTGCGGGGCAGCTCGTGGAGGGCAGGGTGTTACATAGGCGGTCAGGAGCGGTGGGGTCGTCACGGGGGCTCTCGCCGGCGCGCGTGCTCCCTTTGCGGCGAGCGCGCGGTCGTCGAGGACCTCCAAGGCAGCCCCTCAAGCTCACAAGGTGGCGACCGGATCTGAAAACGGCGTGCGCGGGCGCCGGTCAACTGATGGCCAGGTAGGGCTCTTAGCTTAGGGTTAGGGTTAGGATTTGTGGATTTGCGTGCGTGTGTGATTTGATTCGGTGTTTTTACAATCCTTTTTCTTACTTTCTTTACGAATCTGAAACCCTAACTTAATAGATCGAAAGCTAAAACATGATTAATGCTTAGAAAAACTTACTGAACTAACAGATCTAAGCTTGCTAACTTACTGACTAACTAAAACTTGATTAAAAACAATAGATCTAAGCATGCGAAAGCTACTGACTTAATTAAAACTCAACTAAAACATGCTAGATCTAGGCATCACTTCGTGTTTAATCTTAAACCGAACCAAAAGATGAATCTAGTAGACTAGATCTAGCATACTGACACCAATTATTAGATCAAATCGATCTGCATTAGCTTAACAGACTTAAGACAGGATCATCTAGTCTAACAAGATCACATCTTACTTAGCTAATGCGGATAAACATGAGATAGTTCGGCTTATACCAGCGGCGTTGGTGTCCATCGTCGTCGGTGTAGAAGTCACGAAGTCGATGGCGAAAGCGGAGTCGGGGACGTAGCGTAGACGCTCCTTGAGCGTCTTCTCGGGGTAGCGGCGGCCTTCTGGTCTCCACCGGCACTGCCCCGGGTGTGGTGCTCGAGCTTCCGAGCCTTCCAGCGCGCTTAGAGATCGGTAGGGTGGTTTAGGGTTTAGGTAAACCTTGGATTGCGTGAAGCAAAGGATGAGAGGAACCCTTGGGGTTGACCCTCTACTTATAGTCGCGCTGTAGGCAAGGGGCCGAGCCCAATGGGCTTAGGTCTCGCCTCCCGATCACGGCGAAAACTGACTCGGGATAAGATCCGAGTCCGAGGTTTTAGGGGTGATGGAAATCCCCTCTGAGTCGTTGGTTTGTTGTTGACCGAGGTCAAACTGAAATATCCAACATCGCACGCCCCCGCCTCCGCCGCCCAAATCCCCCCGCCCCAGCCTCGCCGCCACCAGAGGAGCTGACCGGAAGCCCGCGCTGGCCCCTTGGACAGCGGCGGCGGGGTCTCCTGCCCATGCGGCGACCGCGGTTTCCGGATCCGAGCGGGGATTTGGACCCCGGCGTAGCCATGGCGGCCACGGCGACGCCGGCAGCACCAGGCCGCGCATCCGGTGTCCTGGGGGCTGGATCCGGCAAGGCCGGCACCGGATCCGTGAGGAGGAGAGCCCGGCAATGGACCTGGCCACGGCAACAGCAGCGGGAGCACGACCAACGGTGGCGCGTGGGCCGGCGAGGAGTAAGGCCGGCGGCCGGCAGTGGAGGCCCTGCGTGCGGGAGGCCGGCGGAGGCGCGCGGGCCGGCGAGGCGCATGGCCGGCGAGGACTGTGGCCGCGGTAGAGGCCCGGCGTGCGGGTCGGCGAATGTGCGCACGAGGAATACCCGATGGAGAGTGCGGCGTCCGGCGACCGGTCGGCAAGCGTGCGACGCGGCGAGCGGGGATGCGGTCGGGTGCGGCCGCTGGCCTACGGCCTGGCGCGAGTGGCGTGCGGTAGGTGGAGGCCGGGAGGTGGCCGGTGCGGGCGGGAGCAAGCTGTAGGTGCGTGGGTGCGGGCGCGTGAGCTCACCGACGCTCGGCTGGATGCGACGACGGCAGCGGGGAGACGAAGCTACGACAGCTGGCTTGTGGTGCGACGACAGTGACGCCCCCTCCGGTTGGGATGGTCGCAGCAGCGGTGTCGGCTTACCGTGGCGAATGCATGCAGCAGGGCCCTTGCACTCCGGGCGATAGCCCTCGCCTATTACCTCTGGCGAATGGCGGTGGCGCCTTCAGGCGTCGCTCTCCCTGTTGAGGGCGTCATTTTGGAGTTGCAACCCGGCTGCATGAGGTCTCTGGGTGAAAACCCGGTCCAGTTCCTGGACGATCGACGGCGGCGCCTGTGGGCGTCGTAACCTCCTTGGAGGCGTCGACTCGAGAGACACGTTCATTCGGGGGCATGGTCGGCCTGCTAATCATGGCTGCTTCGACTGGTGGTGGCAAATCTGTCGGACGACATGAGAAAAGGGGGTTGCCTACCTCACGCCAAGACGTCCGCTCTTCTGTTGGTGACCGGATGTCATCTCTGGTGGTTTTCGGCTGCTTGCGGCATCCCGTGGCGCCTGGTGTTGCGTGGCAACCCCAACGCGGTGCGGGATAGCGTTGAAAGACGGCGCTTGCGGCGGCGACTACCGGACATGACTTGGCCCGCAGCGGATCGCGGTGGTTGGTTCAGCACAGATGAGCCTACCCGGCGCGGTACAACGTCGGAAGACGGCGCGGGCGACTTTCTTGGTCATCCGACTAGAGGGCGGTGTCTTCGAGCGAGGGGAAAAGCAACAGGATGATTTCGAATCATGGCGTTGGTCTGTGTCGGTGCTGGGATCAGTCGGCCAACCCCCAGCGCCAAACAGAATGCGCTGTGTCCCGTCCCTTGACGGTTGATGCAAGAGCTAGCACGATGAGACAAGCGTTTATCCTGGTTCCGACCGTGAGGTCGTACGTCCAGCAAGGTGCGCTCGGGGCGCTGTACTATCTTGCACCGGAGTGCTTGCAGAGGGGGGCTACAAGCAAGGCGGGAGAGGAGGAGGAGTCTCCAAGTCCCTGAAAGCGAGTGTGATTGAGGCGAGTGCCAATATCGTGTGTAGTGGTGTGTGTCCTTGTCTCCTTTTCTTCCCCCCGCCCCCTCCCTCCTTTTATAGGCTAAGAAGAGATGGGAGGGGCTTACACGTACAGGTACAGTGTGTGCTACAGAGGTGTGTACTGGAGAGCGTGGCGCTGGGCGTGCCATCGTCCTTTCCCCCGGCGGAGGATTTATGGTGAGCTCCGGCTTCCGTGGGCGTCATGGCCGTCCCTGCGCTTTTCCTGGAGTTATTTCGAGGGGTGGCGCTGCCGTAATCCGCACCCAACTGCCCGCCGCTGGTTGACTTCGAGGGCGGGGCGGGTGACGAAGGACGAGAGTTGGCGGCACAGGGGCCGGTATGGCGCTTGCTGTCGACCACAGTGCGCGGCGTGCTCGGTTTGCTGGGGAATGGCCGAGAGTTGGTGGATTTGACCCGGCGTTCGTCATCACCGGACCACGCCTGACCGGAGTCCGTACTCGGTTGCTTCTCGTATATTCGTTCGAGGGTCCTTCGCGCCCATTCGAGGGTTGCGCCCGGGGGGAAAGGACGGGAGCGGGTGGAATAGTGGTGCGGATTGACGCCTGCAAGTCCGCACAGGGCTTCGCGCAGCGCCGCATGCGTCCTCACAGTGGTGGTGAGGACGCATAGTGACCGGAGCAGTTGAAACAGCGAGCTCTGCGGTGTCAGCGGCGCGGCGTGGGGAGAGATTGCCTTTTTGACTTCGGCGCCCGCCCGATGGGGCGGGCATTAAATGCCGTTGTCGGGCGGGGCGCCAGAGTGTGCCGCGTTATGTAGAGAGGTAGCCTCGAGCGAGGCGGAGACGACCCGCCCGCTCGAGGGGGTGCGCGGCCCTCGAGCGAGGCGGGGTTTGCGTCGCGCCTGCTCGAGGGAGCGCGGTCCTCGAGCGAGGCGGAGACGGGGGTAGCGACTCGGGTTCCCTCGATAGGCGGGCTCGGACGTCCGTTCTTGGGCCGCAATAGGCCGTGACGGGCCGAGCTGCCTTGGCGGCCCCTCTTGGCCGTCGGTGATTCGGCCTTTCGTGGCATATCATTTTTTGAGGGTGATTTGCCCCGATGATTAGGGGGGCCCCGGGGTTTGTCCCCGACAGTCTGGTAGCTTGGTTCAGGTCCCGGGGGGCGGGGCACTTCTTACAGTCTTGACGGTAATTCCTGAGACGAATCCGGAGCGTGGAACTGTGTGGCGGGTTGAGGTCCCCGCACACGGGAGAGGCGTGTTGAGTGGTGGGTTGGGTCCCCGCGCACGCGAGAGGTGTCCAACGGTGAAAGTGGCGAGGCCCCCGCGCGTTGAGTTGCTTCGGACTTGGTGTTTTTATGTCGTCGGGCGGTCGGTTGGATGCAGCAGCACTGTGGCGTTGGGTCCTGCAAGGCAGTGGCCTCTTGTTGCGATGTTGCCTGCCCCTCCTGCTCCTCTATCAACGTCGGAACACTTCTGAGGTTCGATAACTGCAAGATTACGATTGTGGGTGGAAGCTTGTGTCTCGTCTCTTCTGTCGTCGTTGTGAGTAGAGTTTGGCCGCGTTGATGTCCCAATCCAACCGGCTAGTGAGTTCTTGTTGAGTGACTACCCGTGTTGACGTCCCAATCCAACCGGGCGAGTTTGTTGTTTTTCTCTTTCTTTTTTGTTTCCTGCCTATGGCCACCAGGGCCGTAGTCTTGTATTTTTCTGCTATATTAATAGAAACCCCTCGTCGAGTGCCGTTCGTTCAAAAATAATTTAAAACAGAGAGTATATGTCAGACAAGAGAGAATTTTTGAACGGACGGTAAGAGCTTTGCCAAATTTTATTAGAAGAGTTAAAAGATAAGAAACAACTTAAAGAAACGGTCTAGCGGCCACAACCCCCACCAACTAGAAGAACACCCGAAATAAAAGGAAGAAAAGAAGAAACAAATACAAGAAAAACATACCACAGCAAGGACAACTACTAGCAAGCAGCCAACCACCATACGACGTGTTACGTATCACCTTGGCTAGCGACGCCGCCAATGGCGGCGGCCTGGTGACGTCGTTCACCGGCCGCCTGGTGGACCAGGCCCGAGAGCTCACACCGTCGCAGCTGCCGCCCGTGAGCGCCAAGGTCAGCAAAGGCCAGGCGAGGGATTTCTTTGTCATGGCGGGGACAAAGCTGGCCTCCTCTGTTTTCGTCAAGGACGACTCGTTCGTCGTTCCTCGTGGAGCTTGTCATCACCGTCCTGCTTGACAAACCCAGGAAGGAAGCCGCGAAGGCTGCGCCGCCATGGTCAGCGCTGTGGCGGCGGAGCCCTCCTCATCCGACCTACACTGCCACTTCGGCAAGATGTGGTGGAGCCAGAGGGGAACGGACGTCACGTTCGTCACCTCCGGTGAGACCATCGCCACGCACTAAGTTCGTGCTTTGCCGCTCGGTCGCGGGTCTTCATGGCCGAGCTCTTCGGGAAGATGGAGGAGATGGCATCTCAGAGCGTCGTGAGCGAGGACATGGAGCCGGAGGTCATCTGGGCGCTCATGCACTTCATCTACACCGACACGTCGCCGCAGCTGAAAGAGGATGCACTACTTCATCTAATCTACTCCAACCGAAGCACCGATTGGATCTACCAAAGACAAACTTGCATGATCACAGACGGCACCGGAGACACGATCTTTGTTAAAAAGGTTCAGCCGAAGCCTACATCTCCGGAGCATGACTAGGGACGCTTCTCTTAAAACCGCAAACACCGTACCAGTCGCTTCGAGGTCCCAGCAAAACGTGTCGCCTCCCCTCTACGAGCCTGTTGCTATGTCGTCATGGTTACAATAGCAGCCCTACTCTCATATTTATGAGAAGGTCCGGACTACGAAGTTTAACATTAACTCTTCTCTATTATACTGTTAAATACAACTCGAAGTGCCGTTGTAATCGGACTCGTAAAAATATTCGACACAATATCTAACAGTTTGAATAGGACATCCACTTTCTTTGATATATAAGCGATTTTGATCTTGTTACCTGTATAATCAGGAAGATAAATATGAACGGCTTACGGCATGCATAAATTAGTAGCGGGGGACCCACGGTTGGCTCATGCAACACCATCCGCCGCCGTTGTTCTCCGATCTAATCCGGCCTACCAGCATGCAGAGCTACGCCGCCTGCATAAACCTCACGTAATCGGCGCGCTCCGTGCAGCTCTTCGAGATGGACGCCTTCGCCGCGACCAGGGAGAAGATGGGTCGCAGCTAGAGGTGGTAAAGGGCCCTCACTTTTATACTATAAATTTTAAAGATCGGGCCGGATTAGGGCTGGGTTAAAATAATACTAGTTTTTAAGCTAAATTTTATTAGGGCCAAGTTAGATTGTGAAGCAACAAACAGCGTCGACGAGGACCGCCGTGGGCGGGCACGACTGGGTGATCGACTACTACCCGAACCGGATGGACAACTCCACAACCGGTAGTGGTCACTCAGCTTATCTCATGCCGTCCATTCTGTTCCAATCTTCGTGCTGGCTCTTGCCTCGCCGAGATGCTCGTTGACCCGCGCCTCGCTTCTTCTGCCTCGCGCGCTACCCACCAGGCACATTTTGCGTACGGTCCCCACTCGCCCTTGTTCTCTCCGCCCGCCGGCTCGTCCCCTCGCAGCTCACGGCCGGCGTCCCTGCCCGCTGCTCGCCGCTTGCCGTCTCGCCGGATACGTGCTCGCCGTTCCTCTCTCGGCTTCGTCGTCCTGGCCTGCCGCCCGCCGCTCCCCCAGTCTCCGCCTCCCCTTCCGGCCCCTTCCACTGTCCCCGCTCTCCGCAGCCGCCGCACAGGCTCCGCCCCCCTAGTCTCATTCCCGCGCCGCCGCCGCCGCCGCCGCATAGGCTCCTCCGCGCCTGCGCCGCCGCCTATAGTCTCCTCCGCGCCCGCGCCGCTTTATAAGCCCCTCCACGGCAACGCCGCCGCCTAGGCTCCTCCGCCTCCGCGCCGCGCTGCCTGGTCGTCAGATCCGTCGTGCCTCCTCGCGATCCTGCATCCCGTTGGGCCTGGTGGTCCCGTTCGGCCTCCGCATCCTCCGCAGCGCCGGACTGTCTCATGCGATTCAGCGCTGCCGCGATGTACTGCCTCCACTATGAGCAAAGGTGCACGGATCTCATCCACTCTGGTAGCAATCACCCCCCCTGCGGTTCCACTAATGGTTCTTGACGTGTGATTTTTTTATATTGCTTCCCCATGTGATATGGTTAAAACGAATTACTTTGAATCTGATTATCATAGCCAACAGTTTCTCATAGCCAGATTATTATTTATTAATATCTGTCTCTAGAGTTTAGCTGATATTGGCTATTTTTATTGCGATGCTACTAAAAATTGATGTTATCAGTCAGTGATAAAATGTTCTGACCTATTTTAGTTGATCTGGATAGTGCAAATTTGTTATGTTGTATAGTGTGCGGTATTTTGTGAAATTTCAAAAGGAATTGGTAGAATACATTGGTGACTGCCTGTTCACTCAATATTGTTGATGAGAACCATGTGAAATTAGTCAGTCAATAACAATTTAACATCTTGATCCTTTATAGTGTTATTATTTTTATAATGCTCTTATATGTAATACGAGTATATGTACATATACTTTATGAAAATCTCGCCGATAACTTCAATACTCAATGGCAACTGTTTCATTTCTGTTACCAATAGACGGCCGAGGGACAAAGACAGAGTTTGGATGAAGCCCGGAAAGGCAAGGGTATGTGGTCCAATTATCAGTTAAATAAATATGAATTTATACCAATTTGTGGTCTATTAAACTCAATTATTTTCATGTATGAATACAGACAGGGGCCCTCCTGTGCAAAGACAACCTCTGAAGCACAGAGACTATGAAGTTGATCTTGAGTCTCGTCTTGGAACAAGATTTGTTTCCTAACGTCTAATGCAAATACAGAGTTCTAACAATATTGAGCACATGATTGGAGATTTCCATATAAGCAACATCCTAGTGGATAGATAAATGTTTACTGAATAAACTAGGCATAGTGTAAATACACATTTACAGATTATCATTTGACAACCAGAAGGCACTATTTATTGATGGAAGCTTTCAAATAGGTCAGCAAATGCCACATAGGTAAGAGTAACACCTTATATTATTTGTGGTTTTGTAATGGCCCCTTTTATCATCTACACAGAGTTCTATAACATCTTAGTGAGTAACAGATGACAAGTAACAAAAGCAACACCAGATAAGTAAAATATCTTAGCCAGAACATGGTGGTGCTAGCACATAGGCATGATTTTGGTCATAAAAAACTTATTGGCTAAGAAAATGTCTAACCCTACCATATTAAATTGCTTTCAGTTGACAAAAAAAACTCTTTGGAAGAGTTATCCGAAATGCATAACAGATTGAATTTAAACACAACTAATGCTGAAAAAAATTCTTAACCAGAATACAGCAGCAGTAGCTAAACATATGTAAATTTGGTCACCAATGAGCTTGTTGATAAAAAGAAGAATATTTAAATAGAATTACTCTTCAAAATACAAGATGTCATAAGAACAAGACTTCAATAGTATTGCAGATTGCTAGATTAGCCTAGTGAGACATGGCAGTTACCTTGTGGAAGTTAAATACTAAATCAAGATCAGTTACCATTGCTGAAGAAATGGCCCAGTATCTTGACAAACAAATGGATACATTCCAAGTACGCCAACTCATTGTCGGTGATATCCACGCACATTGAGAAAAAAAAAGTTATGCATATCTCCTGTAGATGACTTTGTGTGCACGGAACTGCAGGAGAAGTTCACATTAGTTAAAAGGGGGAACAATGGAGTTTGAACAAAGCAATGCTGAAGAACAACACGCCAAATACTGCAGTAGGAACTCATAAATGAAACTTCAAACACACCAATCACCAATGTTTTCTTTTATGGGCCTGCACTCAGTGTGCACTACAAAACTATAGAACTAGCTATCATACTGATATACAGAAGAAGAGATCCTACTAGCTATGGATCTTCACGGTCAACCCTTGTCCCATCCCCTCGATCTAGATCCATGTAGAAGAGATCCAGCAATGGACAACGCAATGGCGCTGGAAGCGAGGCCGGATCTGGAGAGGTAAAAGACTTTCGGTGTAGAAGAGATTGTAGAGGAGTGGAGGAGATGCAGCAATGGCGGCGGCGCCGGAGATGCTGGAGGAGTGGAGGAGACGCAGCAATGGCGGCGGAGATGGCGGGGGTCCGGAGATGCTCACCGCGTGGCTGCTTGAGGGCGCAACAAGGACGGGAGAAGGGCGGAGAATGGCGAAGGCCGCGAGCAATGGCGAAGGTTCGGCTGGACGGCGTGCGCAGCCATGGCGAGGAAGCGAGAGGAAGCTTGTTCGGGACGGCGCGCCAGGCACGCGGCTGCGGGAGAGGACTTTTTTTACCTCGGCGCCGAATCTGCCCAAATTTCTTGCCTCGTGCGTGCGCGGGAGAGATAGGCATTTTCACCGCTGCGAGCCTGGGAGTTGACTTGCGCGAATCTCCAGGCGCCGGGCTCCGTTGGATAGTGTGAGTGGGCACCAGGGGTTGTGGAAAAACCCCCTTGCGAACCGAACGTGTTCTACGCCAGCTACTACTGGATCATGTTCCGCGTCACCCTGGACAGCGGCGCCGGCGAGAGCGGCGTGGCGGCGTCGTTCGCCTGCCGCCTGGTTGACCCATCAGCCGGCGGTGGCGGGCAGCTCGCCCCGTCACCGGCGCTGCCGCCTGTAAGCGCCACGTTTAGTAGCAGAGGACAAGGCAAGGACGTCTACCTCGTGACGAGGACCAAGCTCGCCTCCTCCGGCTACCTCCAAGACGACTCCTTCCTCGTGGAGTTCGTGGTCACCGTCCTGCTCGACAAGCCCAAGGAAGCGATGGCGGCGCCGCCGCCGCCGGCGACCGGTGCTGATGCTGCGGCGCCTTCCTCGGACCTGCACAAGCACTTCGGCGAGCTCTGGCGGAGCAAGAAGGGAACCGACGTCACGTTCCTCGTCTCCGGCGAGACCATCGCCGCGCACAGGTGCGTGCTCGCGGCGCGGTCGCCGGTGTTCATGGCCGAGCTCTTCGGGGAGATGAAGGAGAAGGCATCTCAGAGCGTCGTGATCGAGGACATGGAGCCGGAGGTGTTCAGGGCGCTGATGCACTTCATCTACACCGACGACACGTCGCCGGAGCTGGAGGAGGAGGATGCCATTGCCATGGCGATGGCGCAGCATCTGCTCGCCGCGGCGGACCGGTACGGTATGGAGAGGCTCAAGCTCATGTGCGAGGAGAAGGTGTGTGGTGACATCAACGTGGGCACCGCCGCGACGCACTTGGTCTTGGCAGAGCAGCATGGGTGCCCCAAGCTCAAGGCCAGGTGCATGGAGTTCATGGTGGCGACGCCGGCGAATCTACGAGCGGTTGTTAAAACCGAGGGTTACAAGCATCTCATGGCGAACTGCCCATCGGTCTTGTCTGACCTTCTGGAGGCCGTGGTTGAAAGGAACAGATAATTGTACAGAGTACAGACACAAATGGTTCAAATAGATTTATGATCGTGAAACAAGTAAGGGATGATGCGTTTCTTTAGTGAAGACAATTATTTGAATTACTCATTAGCGTGTCAGTGTACTAATCTGGTTTTAAATGTATATGTATATATATAAGGCCAGTCTCAGTGGAGGTTTCATGGAAGTTTTATGGCATTAAATATGCTAATGTGGCAGATGAGAGAGTGAAGAGTTTCATGAGATGTGAGAGGAGTTTCATCACCATGAAACTCATCTGTCAAAGTTACCTAGTTTCTGATCTAGGTAACCGTGTGATGAAATCCTGCACTGAGACTGGCCTAACGCTCAGTAGCTTAAGTTATCCTCATAAATGTATGTTAGACAAGAGAGAATAATGCATGTAATTAATTTTGTGGGTTGAGGAAATCTGGTTTCTCAAAACTAATTACTTGTGAACACAAATGGATAAGTAGCTTGGCGATTGGAATCCATCCAATGACCGACGCGTCGCGGGCGTTCCCTCTTCCTCTGTGACCTCTTTCTTTGTCTCTAACGACTCTCGCTACCATCTATTCTGTTGCCGTTGCACTAAAACGCATACTGTACGTATACACTACTCCAGAACAAATTGACAACGGACGTTTCGGAAGGTGAAGAAACAAATGCTGCAAAGGGAATCAGGAACGTCGAAGGTCGCTCAGCACAAAGTTTGATGTCTCATTCAGTAAACTTTAAGCTGACCGTCATCATCCATCAGCCGAGCAGTCATCGGTTTCAACTCTGAAGCTTAACTCCCGAGCGGCCGAGCCTGCGTATAAATCGCGCACTGCCATTTTATCGTCTCACAGAAGCGGAAAAACTCGAGTCTCCACAGCTCTCACACACACCTCGCATCCCCTTGTACGCAAGACGCCTTTCACCATGGAAACCTTTACCGAGGTTGTTCAATCGTCGAAAAAAATCAAGTTCCAGGGATTTTCTGTGTCAGCTGCCATGGCGGAAGGCGAGTCCTTCAAATGGAAGAGATGGACGGTGGGAGGTTTTGACTGGGAGGTTCATGTGTTTCCAAACATTATCAACTGCAACGGCTACTCTGTTGTTGCACTTGGTCTCTGCCTCCATAGTGAAGTGCACACGGTCGACGATAATGTCAAGGCGAACTTCAGCTTCCGGTTAATAGATCCGAGTGGGAAGCTCAGGCCATCTCAACTTACTATTAGTAGTAGTATAGATATAGTTGACGAGAGGTGGCGTCGCTCCCGCAGGCGACCCGGGGGTCCCCCCACCACTTCGCCGCCGGCCTCCTCCCTCCTCCGCCCCCTCCTCGCCGTCGCCCGAGCGGCCAGCCGGAAGCCCGGCATCCGCGAGGAGGGCGACGGCGGGGCGTCTCCTCCGGCCCGACGCGAGGCCATGCCGGGCGGGCGGCGCCGCCTCCTCCTCCGGCGTGGACGGGGCTTCTCCGGCGTCCGGGTGGCCGGATCCATAGTGCTCCATGGTGGATCCGGTGTCCTCCTCGGTGGATCTGCAGTTTGAGTGGCGGCAGCGACGACTTGGGTTGCGGCGGCGGCGGCGAGTTGGGCGGCGGCGGCGGCAGCCACTGGCTGGCCGGACGCGGAAGGCCCTAGCGGCCATGCGACGGCGGCGTGGCCAGAAGGCGGTAAGCGAGGAGGAGGAGGCGCCGCGGCAGCCTCCTGCTCGTGGCCAAAGGATGGATCTGCGAGACCCTCCAACCTGCATCTCCCGCCTATGACGGGGAAGTTTGGAGACAGGGACGACGGAAGGGGGTGGCGTGCCGGCGAGCTGGGTGGCTTGGTCGTCGTCAGGGATGGCCGTGCTCCCTCGGCCGATTATCTTCCACCTCCGGAGTTGGTCTTGAGAGGGCCTGGGCTGGCAGTGTGCTGCAGGGAATACGTTGCGAAGGCGAGAGCTTGTGCCTCTTTTGTGCCTCTTTTGCATGTCGATGGCGGCGGCGTCTCAGGCGTCGTCTACCTTCATGAAGCCGTCATCTGTGGCTCTTATTCCCTCTCCCCGATGAGCTTTGCAGATGAAAATCTTGACCAATGTGGTCGGACGACGGCGGCACAGTAATGTCGTTCCCTTCCTTGAGGCGTCGTCTTTGGAGCTCTGCGGGTTGCAATGCCACTGCCACTCCTACCTCTCTTGGGTTGCCATGGAGTTTGTTCATCGGGCGTGAATCGTGTTGCTGCAGGTTTTTTCTAACATCTTCAGTTTCTAAGTAGACGAGAGATGCGATGATCTGTAGTTGCATAAGCGTAAAACGAGGTTGAAGCAAGGATGTAGAAGTTAGAAGCTTAGTTTTTCTAGCTTTCTTTCTTAATCTTGTGTTTTTTCTCTGGCTTGTTGGATTTCTCGGTTTTGAGAATTGGAGTCTAAGAACTCTTCTAAGATTATTGGCTATATATATCCAGAAATGGATATAGAGGCTGAATGTTATCCATTATTAAAAATCCTCAAGGGATTTCCGTGGCAGATAAGTTCAGGCGATCATATAGTTGTTGTAAATCTACTACCCTCATGACAAGGGGTGATTTGCAAAAATCAGGTTACCTCAAAGACGATGCATTCACCGTGGAATGTACCATCAGAGTGCTCAGAGAACACCATAACAAAGCAACTACCCATCGCCCTGCAAACCATCTACTCCCGTCCTCCGGCTTGCACCATCATCTCGGTGAGCTCCTACAGAAGGGAACGGGAGCCGACGTCACGTTCGTCGTGCGTGGAGAATCCTTCAAAGCGCACAAGGCCATACTCGCCTCAAGATCCCCCGTCTTCATGGCGGAGTTCTTCGGCCACATGAAGGAGAAGCGCTCTCACGCCATGGGGATCAAGGACATGGAAGCTGCAGTGTTCAGAGCCATGCTTCATTTCATCTACACCGACGATTGGTCACCGGAGCTTGATCGGCCGGAGGACGGAACGGCAATGGCGCAGCACTTGCTCGTGGCTGCGGACAGGTATGGAATCGACAGGCTCAAGTTGATTTGCGAGGACAAGCTCTATGATGGCATCACCGTCGACACGGCAGCGACGACTCTGGCTTTAGCTGAGCAGCACGGTTGTTCGTTTCTCAAGGCTAAGTGCATCGAGCTCATCGTTGCGAACCTTGAAGCTGTCATGGAGACCGAGGGGTACAAGCATCTCATGGTGAGCTGCCCGTCGGTTGTGAACGACCTCCTGAAGACTGTGCACGGAAGGAAGAACTGAAGTATAGATATATTCAAGATTTGGTACTGCTAGTATCCATCGTCTATATTAAGTACCAGCTAGTAAGCTTTTACATGTCACTCCATTTAAGTTGGAGTAATTTCTGTTCGTGACTGGGCTACATCATACGATGCAACTTACTGCCACCATGGCACTGTCATGGAATGGAATCCCGTTTACCATTTTATTTTTACCAAAATCTAAACACTGGATGTTATTTCTCGTCATTATTATGTGAGGCATTGACTCCATTTTGTTTTGTTCTGTTTTTCTTTTCGGAAAACATGTCTCGACAGTTAATGCTAAAGTTGAGAGATTTGTTTTTCGTTGCATGCAGTGGCGGAGTTTGATTAAGAAAATAGCAGAAGTCGGTCTATATATTCAAGTATTATACAGTAGAAAATTCACTATTTATTTAGTAAAAAATTATATTTTTTATTTTTAAGAGGGGCCAGCGTCCAATATGGGGCGGTATGACCTACACAGCCCTACATCACCGGTTGTGTTTTTTCATCATCTTTTAAGAATTATTACTCTTCACAAAATAAAGAAACGAAAATTTAGTTTTAGACTTGGGCTCTACTCGAAATATACTACTCCATATGCTATCATATTAAAAGCTTTTAAATTAAATTAATTTTAGTATTTGAGGCGGCTCATTAAGAATTTAGTTATAGTATTTTGAAAGTTGGGACCGGGCATACGGACCGTTGAGAATTTCTGAATTTGAGACGGCTCACCTCCTCCTCGCAACAGAATGTAATGGTGTGGGACCTATGCAGCTGGATAAAATACTCTTGACCAACTGTTCCTCGTCTCCCCCTCCTTTCCCCATTGACGACCTGACGACCGCAACAAGATCGACAATAGAATCGCGGGCACCTGCCATTTATCCACTCCAAGCGCGCCGGTGAGGCCTCCCGCCCGCCAATCTCACCGCCGGTCCAGTCCTCACCGCCGCTGGAGAGAGCGAAGGTAACCCCAAGCCCAAGAGATTTTTCAAGCTCAAAATAGTTGTTCTGTTTTTCTAGTGGAACTCGAAACATTTTAGATCACTGGAGACTCCTATCGATTTTGCAGTTGTAATCGAAACAGATCGGCTTGAAATCATTTCAGATCGATCTACATTTTTCAGATCAACTTGGAATCCGAGTAAACCCTCTTCCTAGCTAGCTGGTTATGTGAGCTCCTCGCTATCGGAATCCCACAGTGACAGTGACTGACATCCGAATTCACCTTGCCCGTGCAGCACCCCAATCATCCATGGGGGCGTCGTCCTCGAACCTCACCGACGCCGCGTGCGCCGTCCACCTGTTCAAGATCAACGGCTACTCGGCCACCAGGGCCATGGCGAGGACGGACTCCCTCCCGTCGAAGCGGCTGCCAGTGGGCGGCTACGAGTGGGAGGTCGACTACACCCCGTGCCTCGTCGTCGACAGCAACCACTGGGTCGCGTTCAAGCTCGTCCTCCTCGCCCCGCCGCCGCGCCGGAGCGACGTCAAGGTGGCGTTCCGGTGCCGGCTGGTCGACGCCGGCAACAACTCCGGCCAGCGGCAGCGCGCCGCCGCCCCGTCCGCGTTCCCCACGGCTCCGGTTGCCAGCGGGCAGCGCAGCCTCAACGCCGTCGAGTGCCAGCTGTCGCACGCGTTCAAGCGCGCCGGGGAGAGCTCCGGATGGCTCCCGCTCCGCCGCCGGAGCGCTCTGGAGGCGTCTGGATTTGTCGATGAAGACTCCTTCACCGTGGAATGCACCATCACGGTGATCACGGAGCAGCTGCCTGGCACGGCAACGGCGTCGTCTCACGTTCTGGCCCGGCACGCCGGCTCCTCGCAGTCGTCCCTGCGGCATGACCTCGGTGAGCTCCTGCGCAAGGGGACGGGCTCCGACGTCACGCTTGTGGTGTCCGGGGAGACCTTCGCGGCGCACAAGGCCATACTGGCGTCAAGGTCACCGGTGTTCATGGCCCAGTTCTTTGGCCACATGAAGGAGGCGCTTTCGCAGCGCGTCGAGATCAAGGACATGGATGCCGCGGTGTTCAGAGCCATGCTTGGCTTCATCTACACCGACACGGTGCCGGAGCTTGACCGGCTGGGGGATGGTGTCAGTACCGCGCTGCATCTGCTCGCCGCTGCAGACATGTATGGAATTGACACGCTGAAATCGTTGTGCGAAGACAAACTCTGCGATGGCACCAGCGTGGATACAGCGGCGACGGCTCTGGCAATGGCAGAGCAGCACGGTTGTTCGAAGCTCAAGGCTAGGTGTGTGGAGCTCATCGCTGCAAACCTTGATGCGGTCATGGAGACCGAGGGTTACAAGCATCTCATGGCAAGCTCCCCATTGGTTATAAATGACCTGCTCAGGGCTGTGCGTGGAAGAAAGAACTGAAGCACTTTGGTAATCATTGATCAATAGTCGCGATATTTGGTGGTACTCTAATTGTATCCGTATTCTCTGTTTCGAAAGATTGTCCGAAATCTAGAGGATTCAGTATAGTCTGAAGCCTTGCAGTGTTCCTCATGGCAAGCTCCCCATTGGTTATGCATGAATGACCTCCTCAGACCTCAGGGCTGTGCGTGGAAGGAAGAACTGAAGCACCTTGGTGACCAATAGTCACAATTTTGGTGTGGTATACTATACTTTCATCAGTTGTATACCCTCTGCACAAGTTACTTCCAGTCAAAAAGAAATTAGAGCTATGAGTTTCTGCATTAAAATTTCTCCTTGTGCTATTGAGGTCTCTCTTCTGAAAGATTGTCATGGTATGTAGATGGTTCAGCATAGTCTGAAACTCTGAATACCCTGTCTATTCTCCTCACTATCCTATGGAAGGTCTGGGATAGTAGTAATCAGGAAATATTCCAAGTGAAATTGTTTCACTCCATCCCTGTTATCTCAAATATACTTCTTTCAAGAATATGTGAAAGGACTGCGTATCTTTGCAACAAGAAATCTCAAATATCCTGTGTTCGTCTGCGAACACAAGTGTACCTTTAGTTAGTCGCGATCATTTTTCTCGAGTTTTAGCTATTTCCTGCTGCCACACCAAACAGTCCGTCGCCAAGCACTATCTAGCTACAAATCTAGCACCAATCCACCGAACATTATCCAACTTTTGAGATTCAGCCAAGGGCAGGCGTTCGGGAGCTAAAAATATACTAGGGGAATTTGTCCACAGGACACTGTAAAAACATGGTTTTGTGTGGCACACACCGTGAAAGTAGATTTAGTCTTCAACACACCACGAAAATATGGTTTGGTCTACAGCACATGGCATCAAATAAACTAACCATTTTCAGCTGAAAGAAGGGGGAAAAGGACCATTTCACCCTCGGGCACACATGTCAGCTTTTCTCCCTCCTTTGTGTCATCATCCGCTCTTCCCCATCAACTGTTGGAGCTACTGCTGGCCTCTCTCTCCTCTTTCTCTTGCCTCTCTTTTTCTCTCCCAACGACGGCCTATGCTGCTGCAGTGCTGCTCCGGCAGATGCGAGGTCCACCTGGGGGCCGTGGATCTGGGCCACCTTGCATGCGTGGTCAGGGACGGGGAATGGAGGGGGCTCAAGGTCGTCATCGAGGATAGTGTGCTAGCTGCTCATGATTGCCGAGGGTCATTTCGATCCATTGCGGACGTCAAGAACCAGTAAAGGGAGAGAAGGCAAAAATAGATAGAAAGGAGCACGATGGAGCGAGCTCATTGCACGTATCTGCATGCAAAAGAGCTAATGAAGCACGACCATGGCTGCATGCGATGTCGATGCCGCATACCTCAATCCCGCGGCAGGCCGGTCTGGCCACGTGTACTGCCACCGGAGAGGAAGATTGGGGGGCGGCTGCTGGAGGCGGGAGCACGGGGGCATGCAGAGAGCCGCGGCTTGGGCGGCTGGCGGCGGGACATGGGCAGGCAGGTCGCGGCTAGCTGGAACAGAGCCACGGCGAGGAGAAGAGAGAAGAGAGGGGAGTATAATGACAAGTGAGTTAAGGGTAAAATGGTCCTTTACAACTTCCTTCCTGTAAAAATTATTAGTTTACTGAGCGTGGTGTGTTGCAAACCAAGCAATAATTTTGCCGTGTGTTGAAGACTAAATCGATTTTCAGGATGTGTGCCATACAAAACCATACTTTCGTAGTGTGTCATAGACAAATTTCCCAAAATACTATGCCAGCGTTGCGTTGCAATGTTTTCGTCCTCATGCGGCTGGAACATCTGGAAGCAGAGCAGAGCTGCAGAGGCTTGACAAAAGTGTTGACAGGCCTAGCTCCGTCGCTTCACTGCCTTAAGCAAAAATACAAAGAGGACGCACTCTTTGGCTCTGTTTAGTTCCCTTAGAAAGGAAAAATTCTCTCTTCAAACTTCACTGTTCACCCATCCCATCAAATCACATCAAACCTCTCTCCTCATGCATGGAGTACTAAACGTGGGTAAATAAAAAAACTAGTTACATGGTTTTGATGTACATGACGAGACGAATCTTTTGAGTCTAGTTAGATTATGATAGGACAATGTTTACCACAAACAAACGAAAAGTGCTACGGTGCGCTACAGTGTCCGATGTGACATTTTCACCTTCCCTTTTCACCCCTTTTCAGGGAACTAAACACCCCTTTCTGACGTTAAAAAATATGATGTTTGAGAAGGATGTGTCTGTCTGTCACGGACGATTGGTATAAAGCTTTGTTTCCTGTGTAATCATCTTGTGGAACAAAAAAATGGGTCCAGAACAATCCTAAACTAGCCTCACATCTCACAAGGCTTACACTAAAGTAGCAAACATGGAAGAATACATGGAAAAATTTTGTCCAAATCTGCGAAAAAATAAGTCACACATAAATTATATGGGCTGATAAAGTAAGCCACAAATAAAAGAAATGGCACTTATAATTTTTTTTAATAAAACGAATGGTCAAACGTTACGAGAAAAAGTCAACAACGAATATTAATTTAGAACAGAGGTAGTAGAAAGCTGTCAGAAACTCCAAGAGACTCTCTAAATTCATCATAATTGCTAGTTTTAGAGATTTTGATTGAAAATGCACATTCCAACAGCTTTTTATTTGGTTATGTAAACATAGCCACTCTCTATTCCGGATTTCTCGCTCTTCAGATATAGAAAAGAGAATAGCTTTTCAAAGTGCACATAAGATATAGAAAAGCTGTTGGAAAACGAAAACATATAGAAAACGATTTTTATGCAAATGACTCTCTAAATGATGATTTAAAGAGTTGGGTTTAGAGAGACTCTTGGAGATGCTACGGATAGCGTCATATGCATGACAACCCGCAAGGATCCTATCTCTTTTCTTTGATCTCTCACCTTGCACGTCTTTGCTCTTATTTCCCCTTTCCTCCCAACAACTTTGTTGCCGTCTATTCTCCATTCAAAAATAATGTTCCCCCCAAAATATGGATATTCTGATGTTCATATCCCGTGCACGCGTAATCTAGTGCGCTAATCTTGTATAGTACGCGTTAAACTTTTGTCGATACTCATACCCCCAGAAGCAATATTGATCTTGACAATCAACAAATAATCCCATATTTCAGCAAGGTATGCATGTATTAGTTGCCATAGATACAGTCATGCCGATGCATATTTGTGATCTCTTCTTTACCACAGTATCAGGAAAAGACTGGATCCACCGCTGATCTGATCGTGCATAAATGGTGCACGAACGGTTGCTTCCTGCAGCAACCCATTCCGTAGTCCGCGCGCAGAAACCGCCGCCGCCGCCGCCGCGCAACATTCCCGGCCTCTTCCTCGCGCGATTCGCCGTGCTCCGGCGGCACCCCGCCCCGATCCACCGCCATGGTTGACGCCGCCGTGAACCTCACGAACGCCGCGCGCTCCGCGCAGCTGTTCAAGATCAGCGGCTTCACGGCGACCAAGGAGAAGCCAGGGTACACCGCGTCCAGGGCGTGCGCCGTCGGCGGACATGACTGGCGAGTCGAGTTCCACGCGAAGGCCTCCGACTCGAGCCGTCATTACGGCAACGACTGGATCATGTTCCGGCTCCGATTGATCAGCAGGGGCGCGACCGGGGTGGCGGCGTCGTTCAGCTGCCGCCTCATGGATCCGAGCTCACCGCCGGGCACTTCTATGGAGGATCTCGAGGAGATGATCTCGTCCTCCATGTTCCATGAATGCAAATCCCTGGATGTCTTCCTCATCAGACGGAGTGATCTGGAGGGATCGCGGCGTCGATATGTCAGAGACGACTGCATACTTGTGCAATGCGCAATCAACGTCCTCGTGCTCGGAAAACCCAGGGATGCGGCGGCGGCGCCGGCGTCTGACGCCGCCATGGCCGGCGTTCCGAGCTCCGACCTGCACCAGCAACTTGGGGAGCTGCTGCGGAGCCAGGAGGGGGCGGACATCACGTTCCTCGTCGCCGGCGAGACTGTCGCGGCGCACAGGTCCCTGCTCGCGGCGAGGTCGCCGGTTTTCAAGGCCGACCTCTTGGGCGACATGAGGCAGGAGAAGTCGTCGTCGGCGTGCGTCGAGGTCGAGGACATGGAGGTGGAGGTGTTCAGGGCCATGCTGCATTTCATCTACACCGACACGGTGCCGGAGCTGGACCAGCTGAAGAAGGAGCAGGCGGCGGCGATGGCGCAGCATCTTCTTGTAGCTGCGGATCGGTATGGATTGAAGAGGCTGAAGAGGATATGTGTCGAGAAGGTCTGCACAGCCATTGACGTGGACACTGTGGCAACGACATTGGCGTTGGCAGAGCAGCATGGTTGCTCCAAGTTGAAGGCCAGATGCATGAAGTTCACCTTGGCGAATCTCGGCGCGGTTTCTGCGACAGAACAAGCATCTCGAGGCAAGCTGCCCCACCGTTTTGACTGAACTTCTCAAGCTTATGCTCGAGGGGCACAAGTAGTTGGGTACGTATTCTACTGTGGGGAGACATATGCATAATGCGGACCTTTTTGTTTATTTTTCTTAAGGGTTGTTTGAAATCGACCATTCTAAACTTGGACCACAAATTCCTTTTCACCTGTTTAGTTTGAATGTTTCAATTTGTTTTTCAGATTCGTTTCACAAAAATTAGCATTCTTATGACTAAACTGAGCATCTCCAAGAGTGTCTAATAAACACTCCCAATAATAAATTTTAGGAATGAAGTGAAAAAAATAAGCTTTCAACAGTTGTCCAAAGTTGTTTTCAATTTTTCTGCGTGTCCAATATTGACTTCATCTTAGCTAAATTTACCCATGCTTTGTGCACTCCCAATCCCGTGACAAAATGACGGAGGGAAAAAAAACTTCCCGAGTTACTGTTCACGCTAGTTAAAAATCAGCCTTTGGGCCCATGGATCGATGATGTGGCAGTAATTAAATCTTTTTGGGCCCAATTTTTTGGGAACTGTAACTTGGGTGGAGGGATAATTTTTATTCCCAATAATTTTTGAAGCAAAAAAGATACACTCTACAGCAAGCCCTCTATTTGCCGCCCCCCCCCCCCCCCCCAACACACACACACACACACACACTATTTTGATGTCTCTAGTGAGTCTTTATTGCTTAAATTGGAACATGTTCTAAAAAAAAGAGGCAACCCTCATTTAACATTTGGAGGGTTTGATCCGAAGGTTATTGGAGTTTCTATAATACCTGCCAGGTTTTTTTAAATTATCCCTTCATAACTCTATGTCTCCTTGATTTATATATGGATCAGAATATACATAAAGAAAATGCATCCATCTCGAAGACATATAGTATAATGCTTGTTGCTCATGAAACTCAACGAGTCCATGTTAACAATATTTACATGTTTTCTTAAGTTATAGATTAGGTTGTTGCTCACAATATTTCTGAAACTTGTGTTGATACTCCCACAAAGATCTATGAACTTTTGAGGTTGTCAGTGAGACAATCTTTTCACACGTTCTAAAGCACGTCACAAGACGAAAAAGTTTAGACCATACCTAAGATTTTAGCATGGGAGCCTACCGACTAAGGCTCGAACTCTGGTCCCGCATGCCTTCAAGCAAAGGCCGAGACTTAGGTCCTTTCTCTAAAAAAAAGATTTTAGTATGGCGGGTGACAAGCATTGCGGCTCACCATGATGGTAAGATGTTTTTATAGCTACTACGACAGTATAAGCAGAATTGATCACGTTTAGCCTTTATTTTCATTTTGTGCTTTTCTCGCACATTGCTAAAGATTAGGTGGACGTGGATGCAAATGTAAATTGTTTTGTTGGCTACAAGATAGAATGCTTTTTATTAGTTACCAATTTTATTGGGGCTGAGTAAAGCCCAGGCCCCCCACCTTTGCTCCCACGAGGCAACGATTTTCACTTGGTTTTTCAAAAAAAAACTTAGGAAATCTTAATGAATCATCGCATATTTCGGAACTAGTTGCCATGGATACCGATGCTTTGTTTTTTTGAAACGAACCGGCAGGAGAGCTGCCTCTTATATTAAAAAGAGGAAGAGGCCGATGGCCTAAGGTTACAACCTATATTTACAAAGAGCGCAAACAAGCGATAACAATTCATACTCTATTTACAAGCTGAGCTAAGTGCTGTGCCCCAGCTAAAATTCATGTTGTCGCATCATCCTTGATTCTTGTTGTGATCTGAAATGATGGTGCCTCCGAACGATAAAAAATGCGGGCATTGCGCTCTTTTCATATTTCCCAACAAACCAACAAGATGATAGAACGTAGACCCTTGCGTGCCAAGCCTGGCGTCATAGCTCTAGCTGACCACCAATTATGTAGCGATTCCGTTTGTTCCCAATTTATTGGATGTATCTCCGCAAGCCACGTCGAGATGGCCGCCCAATACCGATGCTTTGTGATCCGATGGTCGGTGCTGGTGCCCAATCGGTGATACGGTTGTTTGCAGAAACCCATCCCGTAGTCCGCAGAAACCGCCGCCGCCGCGGCGTTCTCGATCTGCTCCTCGCGCTCCACCGCCGTGCTCCGGCGTCCGGCCCCGCTCCACCGCCATGCTCCCCGCCTCCGTGAACCTCACCTACGAAGCGCGCTGCGTGCAGGTGTTCAAGATCATCGGATTCGCGGCGACCAGGGACAAGCCAGGCTGCGCCGCGTCGAGGGCATGCACCGCCGGCGGGCACGACTGGCGAATCGAGTTCCACCCGACGGCCTCCAACCCCAACGTTTACGGCGGCGGCGGCGACTGGATCATGTTCCGCGTACGATTAACCAGCAAAGGATCCGCCGACGGCGTGGCGGCGTCCTTCAGCTGCCGCCTGGTGGACCCGAGCTCGCCGGCGGTGACCCCGTCGTCGGAGAAGACGGCCACGTCCTCCATGTTCTACCAGAACTACTCCCGGGACGTGTTCCTCATCAAGCGCGGCGACGTCGACGGCTCGCCGTCGCGGCGCCGGCGCTCGAAAGACGGCTTTGTATTCGTCGAGTGCGCGCTCACCGTCGTGCTGGATCCCAAGGACGTGATGGTCGGGACGGCGGCGGCGTCGCTCAGGGTGCCATCCTCCGATCTGCACCGGCAGTTCGGCGAGCTGCTTAGGAGCCAGAAGGGCGCGGACGTCACGTTCCTCGTCGGCGGCGAGGCCGTGGCGGCGCACCGGTCCGTGCTCGCGGCGCGGTCGCCGGTTTTCATGGCCGAGCTCTTCGGCGGCATGAGGGAGGCGGAGGCGTCGCCGCGCGTGGAGGTCGGCGACATGGAGGCGAAGGTGTTCAGGGCGCTGCTGCACTTCATCTACACCGACACGGCGCCGGAGCTGGAGAAGAAGGGGGAGCAGGCGACGCTGATGGCGCAGCATCTCCTCAAGGCCGCGGATCGGTATGGATTGGAGAGGCTCAAGAGGATCTGCGCGGAGAAGGTGAGCACGGACATCAGTGTGGATACGGTTGCGATCACACTGGCTTTGGCGGAGCAGCACGGGTGCTCGAAGCTCAAGTCCAGGTGCATGGAGTTCATCTTGGCTACTCCAGACAATCTCCACGCAGTTGCTGAAACGGAAGGTTACGAGCATCTCGAGGCGAGCTGCCCCTCGGTTTTGACTGAACTTCTCAAGCTCATGTCCATGGGGAACAAGTAGTTGCGCGTTCTGTTATTGGAGGCAGAAAGCAGACCTTTTCTTTTGTTTTTATGTTTGCTCTTGAAGCTTAATAAAAATGGTCACCTATAAACTTTAATGCTCGAGTCTCAAAAGGACAAGGGTCGCGTTCTGTTGGAGGCAGCAGCAAGGGGATGGCCCGATTGATATTTAGTTTCATCGACCGTGAGTGATGTTAGCACCTGACATTTAGCAACTCAATAGCCACTAGAACTTTAGGCGCGGCCTTCCTTGCGCCCATTCTGAATTGACCAGTACGTGTAACTGATTGAGAGTAGGCCCTCGGTCCATGGGTAGTATTCAAGCTGTACTCAGCTTTGGCATCATGTTAGTAACTTGGTAAAATTACATTTTATAGTCCGTCAAACAAGATGCATTGGAAAGCCTAGGTTCGTGCATACTTGACTGGAGATTAAGCATCTGCATGATCATGAGTGTAATATTGACACCGGCAACTGCAAATGGTGACTCCCATGTGGCATACTATTTCTTTAGAAGCCTCTGTTTGTGCCCCTCGTTTTTGACTGAACTTCTGAAGTTTATGGCCAACGGGAAGAAATAGTTGGGCATTGTGCTGATAGAAATGGTCGGTCGCCTGAAATCTGCTGCTCTATGCTCCAAATCTGTTGAGGATGGCCTGATTGATATCCCACAAAACCCAAATATGAAAATAAAAATCGTTTCGATACTATTTGAAAAACTTTGGCATCCTCCATGTTCCCCGACGAGGCAACCATTTTCCCTTTTCTCCTGTAAGAGCAACGCTTTTCAGTTAGGAAATCTTGACAAATCCTCCATGTTTTGGGGGTAAGAGCAGGTGAGCTAGCAGTTGTTTAATTAGGAAAGCAGGTGGTCAAAAAGACCCGACTCGGATTAATGTTTCTCCATGCCGCGTTTTATGGTACGATAGTTTTGTTTCCTCCTCCTCTCTGGCAACGGCGAGGAGATAGGGTGGCTTGGAGTTCTCCATGGCGGTTTCGATAAAGGAATTGGCGGCATCTACGATGTTGGCAACTTTCTTCGGGAGACGACATGGAGATTTAGGTTTCCGGATAGCGACATTGAGGCGGAGATGGTGCCGTCATCGTGGAATAATTTTCTCCAGCCACTTCTCCGTTTTGTCGTGGTTAGATTCAACCAGTGAAAGGCTTGGGAGAATAGATCTGTCCCCAAGCTGATGTCGATCAGTCTTGTATCAGATAGATTGAGATCAGTCTCTTTTTCTCATCGATGACATCAAAGAAAGACGCAAGAAGGAAGAAGAAGCTTGTGCTCGTTCCAGCCTACAAGAATGTTGGTCGCTGTTCTTTGGACGAGTTTTCTCAGCCTGTTTGCTGAGCGTATACCTGTACGGCCTTCTAGTTATTTTTATACACAGGTGAATTGAGAATTGGAGCTGCTTAGTGCGTGAGTATATTAAGAGTCCACGATATACTTGATTTGATATAATACAATTCTTCTTTTGATTAAAAAAAGAAAGCAGGTGGTCAATAAAAAATCGATACACATGTTGATCTTCTCGGCCCACACTCAACTTCGGCCCATTTTGCTCGTCGCTTCCAGTGCTCTCTCTGCCACTCGCCCACTCCCACTCTCTACCCTCGGCGACGCGGCGGCGGAAAGTGGGGAGGCAGGCGGCGACGCCATTGGCAAGGGTGCAGGGCAGCATCCGGGCAGGCGGGCGGTGGCGCGCCAGCGCCGAGCCGCGCTACGTCTCTGTATCTCTCGAGATCCGCCGTGCTCCGGCCCCGCTCCATCGCCATGCCTCCCACCGTGAACCTCACGGAGACCGCGCGCTCCGAGCAGCTGTTCAAGATCAACGGCTTCACGGCGACCAAGGAGAAGGCAGGGTTCACCGCATCGAGGGTGTGCGCCGTCGGTGGACACGACTGGCGCATCGAATTCCATCCCAAGGTAATGGACGCGAGCAATGTTTACGGCTTCGATGACTGGATCATGTTCCGTGTTCGATTGATCAGCAAAGGAGCCGGCGGAGTGGCGGCGTCGTTCAGCTGCCGCCTGATGGATCCGAAATATCATGGCATTAGTTCGGATCTGGATGAAAAGATCGTGTCCTCTATGTTCTGTGAAAACAAATCCATGGATGTCCTACTCATCAGAAGGTGTGATCTGGAGGGATCGCGTCGTCAGTATGTGAAAGACGACTGCATACTTGTGCGATGTGCCATCAACGTTCTGCTCTGCGAACCCAAGGATGCGACGGCGGTGGGGGCGGCAAATGCGGCATCTAACACCGTGGCCAGCGTTCCATCCTCCGATCTGCACCAGCAATTCGGTGAGCTGCTGCGCAGCCAGAAAGGGGCAGACATCACTTTCCTAGTTTCTGGTGAGTCTGTTGCGGCGCACAGGTGTGTGCTCGTGGCGAGATCGCCGGTTTTCATGGCCGAGCTCTTTGGGGACATGAAGGAGATGGCATCGCCGTGGGTCGAGATCAAGGACATGGAAGTGGAGGTGTTCAGGGCAATGCTGCATTTCATCTACACCGACACGGTGCCCGAGCTGGACCAGAAGGGAGTGGATGTGACATTGATGGCGCAACACCTTCTTGAAGCCGCAGATCGGTTTGGACTGAAGAGGCTCAAGAGGATTTGTGTGGAGAAGGTGTGGACGAACATCAGCGTGGATACAGTTGCGACCGCATTGGCTTTGGCGGAGCAGCACGGGTTCTCGGATCTCAAATCCAGGTGCATGAAGTTCATCCTGGCTACCCCAGAGAATCTCAACGCAGTCACTGCAACAGAAGGGTACAACCATCTTGAGGCAATCTACCCCTCTGTTTTGACTGAACTTCTGAAGCTCATGGCCAAGGGGAACAAGTAGCTGGGCGCTCTGCTGTTGGAGGCAGAAAGAACAAAGAAGGCCTTTCTATTTGTTTTTCTGTTTGTGAAACTTTTGTGCATTAGTCATCTACTATGAAGGGCAAGGGTAAGCAGCAAGAAGAAACATAGCAAAGAGACTAAAGAGAGAAGGGGAAGTTGAAGATGAATGATGCCTTTTGCGAGGTGGAGGAGGATGGCCTGATTGATATTTTGTTTGGCGAACCATGAATGATGAATGATTTTAACACATGACGTTTAGCAACTCACTAGAACTTTAGGTGTGGCCTTTGCTGCGCCCATTCTAAGTTCGCCAGTGTAACTGACTGAGAGTAGGACATCGATCCATGGCCTGTGTTCTAGCTGTAGTCAGCATTGGCATCATGTTAGTAAAATTAGATTTTATGGTCGCAGACCAGATGGCATTGGAGAGCCTGGGATTAGTGCATACTTGACTGGGTGTCAAGCATCTGCATGATCATTGAATGTAATATTGACAGTGGCAACTGCAAATGGTGACTCCCAAGTGGTTCTGTCACGATGCTATTTCTTTAGCAGTCTCTGAAACAAGGTTTGCGGTAATATGAATCATGTTAGTTACTGACCGATGTACATGCCTTTTACATCCTATACGAGCACACCAGCTTATCTCTTTCTTGCAGTCTGGTTCATAGGGCTCTATCATCTGTTATGAACATAAGAAATGCAGCACATCAGCTTATTTATTTTCTGAAGAATAAGCATTGAACAAGCTGTTGAAAATTAGTTACCTGGTTGTAGAAAGGAGCTCTTGGTAAGCTCTACTCTCTTCTCCTGCCAGTCCTTTGGGAGTACATTGGCGTTCTGAATCTGCATCATTTTCAGATTAAAACCACAAGGTAGCTTCAAATTAGTCCACTGAATCGTTTACATGTTTCAGCTGGACTTACCTGAGTGGCTGATTAGCAAGTGTTTCAAAGTCTTCAATTTCCTCGTGCTCCATGCATGATCAATCTCCAGGCATAAATCTTAAGACAGAAAAATGTTTGCATGTGTGATCTGTTCATTGTTTCAGTCATCTTTAGACCAATTCACAAAATAATTCAGATGGGATTATAAATTCACAAAGTATTCGATCGATTAACAACATTCAGTAACTTCATTCACAACTCACAAAACGAATATTATGACATGGGCATAATGCGTCTGCTACCAAAACTGATGCTGCTAGTTAAGCAAGCAGTGCAAATGCAGTGAATATGAAGGTTGAATCTTATGCGCCAAGGCAATGCCAAGACGCCGCTTCGGTTGTGGTTGATTTGACCAATATTCCCTTGCTCACTGGTTATGTGATAACTTAACATATAAAACTTCATTTTGACTGAAGAACATGGGGAAGAGAGGGGAGGTTGAAGATGAACGATACTCTGTTGCGAGGATGCGCGAAGGAGGATGGCCCGCCTGATATTATGCTTCCATCGACCTTGATCGAGAATCTGAGATTCCATCACCTGTGGTTAATTAGCAGCTCATTTTGCACGAGTCTTCTAGCACTAATCAACTCTCGATTCTTCAAGCATTCTTTTAACAGTTTCCACTGAAAGTACAGGCTGCAGAGTACAGACAACAGAGCAAAGTCCTGCAAAGGGTGTGTTTAGTTCCAAAAAGAGGTAGGGAAAGTTGGGTGAAAATGTCACATCCGACACTGTAGCGCACTGTAGCACTTTTCGTTTGTTTATAGTAAACATTGTCCTACCATGACCTAACTAGGCTCAAAAGATTCGTCTCGTCGTGTACATCAAAATCATGTAATTAGTTTTTTTATTTACCTACGTTTAGTGTTCCATGCACGAGGAGAGAGATTTGATGTGATAGATGGATAGTGAAGTTTGGAGAGAGAATTTTGGGAAGTTTGGTGATTTGACGGAGAACTAAACACAGCCTTAGTGCAAAAAAACGACAGCCAAGTCAAAATCCATTTTACAGAAGCTTCTTCTCTTGTTTATGCTAGAATAAAAAAATAAAAAATTCGAAAAGAAGAAAAATGAGCAAGACCTCTTGATCCAATCAACCTGGGCCGTCCATGTGCCCCTAGCTAAGCCCCCAGGCCACCACGTGTTAACCCGCGTGTACAAACCCACGGCGCCGCACGCAAAAAGCCATAAACCCTCGTGCGCTGGCCACCCCAAGAACCGTTACGGCCACTGATCACTGGGACCCACGTGCCCCAGGGATGACACCTGGGCCCATTCGGCGGCGAGCGAGCCTCTTCCCCACCGCTATAAAGAAAGTTTAGCACCTTCCCGTGCCTTCCTCGTATCCAAAGCTGCTTCGGTTCTTCCCACCTCGCACCCGCCCAAATCATCCATCACCCAAAGAATCCGATCAACGGTTTCCTGGTAGGCCATCTCCTCTTCCCGATCAGAGCAATTCAGTTGATGCCTGGTGTCGGGGGCTGTCGTTTTCGTGGCTTCTGAATCGGATTTGGTTGCAGCGTTTGGGGAGAATGGCGACCAAGAGGAGCGTGGGCACCCTGGGGGAGGCGGATCTGAAGGGGAAGAAGGTGTTCCTCCGCGCCGACCTCAACGTGCCGCTGGACGACAGCCAGAAGATCACCGACGACACCCGCATCCGCGCGTCCGTGCCCACCATCAAGTTCTTGATGGAGAAGGGCGCCAAGGTCATCCTGGCCAGCCATCTGGTGAGTGGCGGTTTCTTTAATTTCTGTATACCCCAAAGGTTGCTTTTTGGCGGATTTCTGTCCGAGGGTGTGAGATTTGTTGCTCGGTTGGGCGATTGGGTTATCTGCAATATTTTACTAGTAGTCAGTTATTCATGGAGGCGAAATTAAGGTGGGCTTGTAGTGAACAGTATTTATGCACCAAATCTATCTTAGACTCATCAGTGTAAAGGTGATTGCTTGATTTTATATCTCAGTTTGGTCATAGTAATAGTCAATCATGTTTCACTGGAAAAAAGGGGAAACTTGAGCTGAATTTTCAAAAAAAGAAACTTGAGCTGATAGTGGTGCATGGTACAAGACTGCATCTTTTAAATTGGATATTGATTAATAATCATACAGATGCTATGATAAATTGTTTGGTAATTATCTTAACTAATCAAAATTCAAAGCCATCTCTGTAACATTCTGGTTGTGGTCTTTACTTGACTAGTGTCAGCTGTAAAACATTTATAGTAACTTGCTTCCTTTTCAAATGTGGCGGCTGTTATCTACAGCAACCAAGATATGATACCTGAATCCTGGAAACCAACAATAAATCTACACTGATTGTAGCTAAACTTGAATCATCAATCATGGCTGTCAGCCAAGACATCGATACCATACCATTGGACCAGACACCAATTAGCAACATGATGTAAATTTTAACTTGCCAATTCAAAATGAAAATTTCCATTATAAAATATAAGATATATATCAGATAAATATATTAATTGTTTGTACAAATGTTTGCCTCTCCCTATTAACTCCCTTCAGTATACTACAATGGCTGATTCATTATTGCTTTTCCAGGGACGTCCAAAAGGTGTCACTCCCAAGTACAGCTTGAAGCCTCTTGTCCCACGCTTGTCTGAGCTCCTTGGAGTTAATGTATGTGTTATGAAAAGCTAACTCATGTTTATATTTTCTACATGGTATGAAACATTAGAATGATAACCCATCTTATATTCCCTTTACTTGCTCATTTACATTGATAAAGGTTGTTATGGCCAATAACTGCATTGGTGAGGAAGTTCAGAAGTTGGCTGCTTCTTTACCAGATGGAGGTGTTCTGCTTTTAGAAAATGTTAGGTTCTACAAGGAGGAAGAGAAGAACGACCCTGAGTTTGCCAAGAAGTTGGCCTCTGTTGCTGATCTCTATGTAAATGATGCCTTTGGTACAGCACACAGAGCCCATGCTTCAACAGAGGGAGTCACCAAGTATTTGAAGCCTGCTGTTGCTGGCTTCCTCATGCAGAAGGTACTTCCTAAAGATGAATTAGATCATTTCTTGTTTCTTCTTGATCTAAGTATACTCCATTCCTTGTAGAGAATCAGTACTCTTTTCCTTTTTCAAGTTGCAAGCTCCTTATGGCTTTGAAATAGAGAATCAATGCCCAGTAGTCTGTAATCTAATTTTCTTGAAAGTTTTTGGCAATATAGTTGTCACCTTTTAACTAAGAGCTCTCACATTCTAGGAACTTGATTATCTTGTTGGCGCTGTTGCCAACCCGAAGAAGCCGTTCGCTGCAATTGTTGGTGGATCAAAGGTGTCAACGAAGATTGGGGTGATAGAGTCTCTTTTGGCGAAGGTTGACATCCTCATCCTTGGCGGTGGTATGATCTTCACATTTTACAAGGCTCAGGGACACGCTGTAGGAAAATCTCTTGTCGAGGAAGATAAACTTGAACTGGCAACCACACTTATTGAAAAGGCGAAGTCAAAGGGTGTATCTCTCTTGCTTCCCACTGATGTTGTAGTGGCTGACAAGTTTGATGCAAATGCTGAGAGCAAGGTATGATCCTTGAAATGTGTATGTTGATCTGTAAATTTCAACTGAAAACTATCCTATGTAGCAACTGAACTGGGTAATATAAAACCTGCACCAACAAAAATGTGACACACACCTTCGCAACACTACATAGGCATGATTCTTGAACTAGAGTTGTTTAAGTGGCAGTGCTGTAGCGGCTGCCATGTTGCTTGGTAGGTGCAAAAGTTAGCAACACGTGATGTACATAGTTTAAATTAGTACAAGAGTTCTCCAGCCATTGTGTACTAATGCTGATACCTGTCATCATCTGCAGATTGTTCCTGCATCTTCTATCCCTGATGGTTGGATGGGCCTAGATATTGGCCCAGACTCCATCAAAACTTTCAGTGAGACGTTGGACACCACCAAGACTGTCATCTGGAATGGTCCTATGGGAGTTTTTGAGTTTGAGAAGTTTGCTGCTGGCACTGATGTGAGTAATACCTTGCTCCTTGCCTATGTAGTTATTTGACTCTCAGAATTCATTTTCTTCTTTTAGCTAAATGAACTGCTCTTTGTTCAGGCGATTGCCAAGAAGTTGGCCGAAGTCACTGCGAAAGGTGTGACAACCATCATTGGAGGTGGGGACTCTGTTGCTGCCGTTGAGAAGGCCGGGTTGGCAGACAAGATGAGCCACATTTCTACCGGTGGTGGTGCGAGTCTGGAGCTGTTGGAAGGCAAGACCCTCCCAGGTGTCCTTGCTCTTGATGACGCGTAGGCTCAGGCTGGTACTGCAGTAGTATAAGTGCAACTGTGCAAGCAAGTCCTAGTCTGCAGTCCGGGACTATATAGGCTTCTCTTTTGAGTTTTTGCTAGATGTGCAGTGAATAAATTTGACTTGCGCGGGCATGGGAGTTGTGCCGGAACAAACAAATCTACATGCTATGGGAAGTGCTCTGTTTTGCTGTATGCTGAAGCTCTGTACGATGGTTATCCTTTGTTTTCCCCAGCGGTGATTGTTACTGGTTTGGCCTCTGGATGCCAGCCTGCATTTTGATTTCAGGCTCAGCCCTGCAGTTCAGTGCTTAACAGATTTCTTGGCGTCGTCGCCGACGTGCTAGCGTTCTAACATTCTTGAAGGAATTTGCTCGCGTCGCTACTTCTTGGGGTCGAGTTCACAACGTGATGCTTCCCAGAGCTTTGGTTAGTCTGACGTCACGAGTTACTGGAAATGGGGTCTTTGGTACGTGGTTAGGCTACTCTAGCAATGCATGAGGTTAGGCTATTCACATATATAATTTTTTTAAAAATATTTAAATAACTAAATTTGGTATGTCGTCCTAAATTAAATATTTAAAAATTGGCTAATAATATATATAAAATATGCTATCTAAGATAAAAGAGTTATATTACTATGAAAGTATTTACAAAAAATAGTAGTGGCAATCTTATGTTGACAATCACTACACAAAAAAATAGTTGAGGCGAAGTTGATTATTTTGGAGTTGATTTCAAGAAACAAGTCTTGAGAGGAAGACTACTCGAGCTACATGTTGAAGATTTTATTTTTCTTTTTGTCTTCTTTTTTTAGCAATAACAGTGCTATCAATAGCTACCTTTTGTAATAACCGTGGTGTGACGCTGGAAAATTTTCGTTACGTAAAAAGTGAAGGGAAACCCGAATAGACTAATCCAGTGACATTCAATATAAAATTTGAATTTATTTTACTGATGACATTGGACCAACTTAAAAATTTATCAGTATAGCAAAGTCTGATTGAAGTCTAATAGTAGTAATCAGTTGAACAAAAAGATTCCTATAGTGGAAAGAAAATGAACATACACGCTTATTGTTCCTTTTTCTGGTACTTTTGACCACACTAAAAGTATGTAAGGATTAGGCTTTCTTTAGTAGGCAGAGAGCCGAAGAAGCTTGGGTAGAAGTATGCATATCATAAAGCTTCTCAGCTTACCCTCTGACGCTTTTCTGAAAAACCAACAACTATCTCATGCCAACATGCTACGAGAGAGCCAGTTCAAAGATAAACTGTATGAGGAAAAGGAACATACCAGCATCCTACTCCTATATGCAAAATGCTCAATTCTGGATATTAAAGCAGCACAGACCGGTGAAGAAACTTACTGACAACCTCCACTACATGCTTTGCTTGTTGCGAGAGAGTGAAGCTGCAACATGACCTGGTGAAGCTGCAACTTAAACCAGATCATGCTGGCAGCTTCAACCTCTCACACCAGCAAGGTGGTCTTCCCCTCCCGGGCTCCGGGATGCTCAAACGAGTAGAAGAGAGAGCTAGAGCTAGCAGCAGCGATAGCTTTTTTTGCGTATATATGCGAAGGGCGAAGGCAACAAGGGCGCGGCGATGGCGAGACGAAGAAATCAGAGCCATGCAAGCACGGCGAGGTTGTTGAGGCCGGCGCTGGATGCCCGCATGGTCCCTCGTGCCGTGCGCCCACCACTCCTCGTGCCGTGCGCCCACCGTATGCGTCTCTGTAGCGTAGCCTGTCCTCGCCGGGCGTCCTGCCATGGCCATTTCGGCGCCATCTGTTATCGAGACCTCTCACTCTAACTAACCATCGATCTGTTCCGATGGCAACGTTATTTCCTTCTTCTGAAGAATTCAAGCTTGCAACAGTTTTGTCTTCTCTCCTTTTTCCAGGCGAGCATGCATGTTCTGGGTGAAGGTTAGCATCATCCAGCAATGCCGCCAGTTTGCTGCTGCTGATCTTGGACGTGGGATGGGCTGAGAAGACGTACCTTGACACCGGAAATGAGCTGTGCCTGACTTGAAGATTTGGTTTTTTGTACGCAATAATGATTCCATTAGAGTGATGAGGATGGCCTAACCACCTGATAACGCTTTTGTTTTGCTTATTATAAGCCCTGTCAGGAATTATGACCAGTCACTGTTCTTGCCGGATTCGAAGTTGGTGTGTTTCCTATCAATCAAATCTCGTCATACGTATACCGGCAACCGTGAGGTTTGTGAATCATATTGACAGGTTTCTGGCATAGTAAAATCTTGGGATCAATTACCAGGAGACACATCGCCTATGCACCATGTAAAATATCAACAGACTGCAGTTAAAAATATGATGCGCAGCTTATAGCACTTAGTTTAGTCATGTAAAGTGGAAATGAAGCCCTTCTTTCGGATTTTCTTTCAATCCAGCTCCTTTCATCTGAGATACAGGATACAAGAATGAACAGTCTCGCTCCACCTTGGCTGGCTCAAACAATCTTTGAGCAAACTCCGTCCTACGCTGACGACCATAGAAATGTGTGCAACTGATGGTGATTGCCAGGATAACAAAACCTGTTAAATGTTCACAGAATCTGTTGCAGAAGTTCAGCAACCACAGAGTGCTCAAAGCGGGTCATCACAGGGGGAGTACACAGACTGCTGCAAAGTTTAGTAATCACATAAATGAGTGCTCAAAGGGAGTCATTACAGGGGCCGAGAGTAGTACATTTCCCGTTTCTCCTTTTAGAACAACAGTCAGACAACAAGAAAATTCAGAAAGAGGGATACAAACTAAAGCAACTATGTCCTACTCTGTATTTAGCCAGCAGGCCACTTCATCTGCCTTCCACCGAGTACATGCAAATGCAAATGATAGACAGATTGACCTGTGGACAGATAATGCACCATTAGCAAGCAAACGAAAATATTTGGAGAGAAGAAACAGACAATATGAGATGAAGGTTGTGCATGGGGTCCTTACATCCTTCAGCTCCATTGTTTATGACAACACGGTACCCATTTGCCAAACCTTCCTTCTCTGCTACTACTTTCGCTGCATAAAGAAGTTGCCCCAGAACCTCAGCATGCCTTGGTTCAGCCTAAGAACATGGGATACTGCCATAAGGTTCATGATGCAATGTTTTACAGATTGAACCCCCTTTTGTTTCAACAATATTGCATACCTTGTCTAGTCCAGTTAGCCCATCTCTCACTTTTGGGATGACTAGAACGTGCACAGGGGCTTGTGGATTAATATCTCTAAATGCTAAGACTTTGTCGTCTTCATAGACAATGCTTGAAGGAATCTCCTTTGCAATGATCTTGTCAAAACTGAGAAAATTAAACAAAAGTGATATGCACTATTCAGTGCCACAAAACAGAATAAAACAGCAATGTGAGCAAGGGTATGATATCTACATGGTTGGTCCTCCAATATCAGCAGTGGCAGCGGCTGCTCTGGCTGCAGCTTCCTCATTTGTTGATGAAGCAATGTGGCGCACAAATCTAGAGTAGCAGGGAGAAATATATCAGGAGACAACATTGGTCTGAAAGGACGGTTCTAAGAAATAAAAGGAGCTGAAATCAGTAGAAACTCATAATGATTAGTGACTGAAACTATACCAGTTCGCAGCCATGCCAAGGACCTGGTTAAAACTTTTAACTGAATCAATTTGCACACACGAGTTTGTATGACCACTATAACAAACTGGGATTGTACAATGAACAATTTGTGGAAGTCTATCTGGAATTGGTAACACAGATTATGAGCCCTTCCTCGTTATTGACTACAAAAGTACCAGTAGGCAGAAATCAATACTCATAGAAGACTAGACCACTTGAGGTACTTGCAGTGTATCACAGAAACAAATCTCAACTCGTTCTTTTTTTTTTGCGTGTCAACTCGCACTCGTTGATTTCTAGCGAATCTGGGTGTTGGCCTAACACAAAAGTTCATGACAGGAATGCATTCAAATATTGCATTCTTGGGTCCTACATGAATTTAATTTGTCTCTGCAATGCTTATTTACACCTGAAAGTTTCAACGCATAAATGTCAATGCTCACCTTCCACAGTCGATGCCTACATAAGTATGCAGGGGTCTCTGACCCAAATCAAGTGTTTAAACTGGCATCCAGTGTTAATATTAAAACAACCCTAACCACTGTTGTCCTACAAATTGCTCTAGAACCAAACACATCTTTCATCAGCAACGAAGCAGTGAAGAAAAAATAAATTATTATAAAGTCCCAATAGTATGTCATCACCAAGCTGGTAAACGCAGCAGACTGTAGGCCACGACCACCCAAATCCATAGAGATAGCATCTCGCCGTGTCACACAAATCAAGCAGCAGAACCTCGCAACACAACTGCCCCTAATTCCAAAACAAATTTACCATACTCATGAGTACAGGTAGCCACCTCTGGGGAGGCACGCGGCGAGGGACCCGGAGACCGTGCGGCCGCAGCGAGGCAGAGCGCCTGTAACAAAAGGGAGAAGAGCGCGTTGGGTTGGACGGGATTGGATAAGATTACTGCTCGAGGGTATGTATGGGGGGTGGAATCGAAGAGATTACCTGAGGAGAGAGGACGTCGCCGCCGTGAGCGTGGCCGCCGCCGCCCTCGTCGCCATTGGAGGCGAGTCTTGGGTGGAAGGAGAGAGGAGTGGTGCGCCCGTGCGGGGAATGCTGCTGCTATCTTCTATTGGGCCGTTACAGGCTTCATTTTGTTTGGGTTAAGGTTATTGGGCTGTTACAGGCCAGTAACGGGCCCTATTATGTTTCACAGTAGGTCTGTTCTGCTGAGTCGCGACGTGTCGACTGTTGACAGTTAGAGCATTCTAAATAAAGAAATTATAAAATTGTTCAACCAAATACGTAGTAGAGACGTAGAGTACCTAAGGCCTGGGAGTGGTGCGGGGAATGACGGCGTGCCGCTGCTCTCTCAGGTTCCCTTGCTCAGTTCTGCTGGGCTCTTAATCGCTCTCTTGGAGGGGGTGAGTCTTCTCTGGAGTACCGTCGAGGGATTTGATGTGTGGGTCCCACCAGTGCCCTGGCCCACACATCAGTGACCGCGAGTCTTTCTGCAATACTCAGAGGATTTGCTTCCCTCTTAGAGGGCATCATGATTGATGATGGAACGTCATACATAATTGTGGCCGGGATGGATGGACTGATTTAATTAAAAATAGAATAAAATAAGCGACAACGAGCTGGAGTAGCAATCTGTTATGACCCGTTAATTGATTAGCATGTGTAATTTTAATAATGTTTAGAGGACATAATGTGTTGGTTTTATTTGAAGCATTTTGCTAGTATTTGATTTGTTCACTACGGAAAACATTAAGTGCCAGGGCGGCATGTGCCCACCTCAACGTCGTTAGCATCAGTTGGTGGAGAGAGAGTTCGCATGGGTCCCTGGGCTAATAAAAAAGGTTAATTAGATATATACCATTACAATTTTTCCGTTTCTAAGATATGTAATTACAACTCGCGATATTGAAAACTTGCCATTACAATTCGTTGAATCGCTGAGATATGCCATTTTCTACGTCTTTGATGCTTTTAGACCCACGTTGATGCTCTGGTATTTTCGTATGGACAAAAATACCCCTGCTAGTCTCTACTCCTCACTGGCCGACATCTGGGCCTCAAGCGGCATTCCCTTCCTTGTCTCTCTCCCACGCCGACTCCCTCCCCGCCGCCACCTCCCCTCCACCTCCCCTCCGGTGCCCCCCGCCGCCTCCCCACCACCTCCGCCCCCCTGCCAACCTCGGCGGCTCGGCATCCCCGCGCCTAGGCGACGGCGCACGCCCGCGGCAAGCACGCCGCTCCCACCCGCTCACGTCGCCGTCTCCCACCTGCGCCCGACCCTACCCACGTGCCTCTGCCCCACGCCGTCCCGCGGCTTCTCCTCGCAACGGCGGTGGCGGCCGTGGACAGGGGGCGCGGTTCCTTCTTGCCTCTGAGGAACTCGCGGTGGTGGCGGCTCCGGCGTCGCGTGAGACAGCGACGGAGGTAGGCAGCTCTGGCACCGCGCGCGACGGAACATGGCGACCGCAGGGCACTGCGGCGGCGGACAGGTGCGACGCGCGGCAGCGGTGGCCCGCTCCAGCTCCGAGCGGCTAGATCCCGGCGACGGCGGCGGTCTCCAGCGCGGACGACGGTGGCGGCGGTCTCCGCGCTGCCACACCTTGACGATGCCGTCGGCGGAGCCCGTGAGCATGAGGACGTCGAACCCGTCAGTGGTCGGCGTTGGCGGCGCGCGCCAGACGCGGACCGAGCTCGAAGCTCGTCTTCGGCGGCGAGGATGGCATGGCGACGACGCAATCAACGGCGGTGGCGCCGACGACAAGCAGCCGCTCCTCGTGCTCTCTCCGGTGACCAGGGCGGCGGCGGGGAAGGCGGGGCCCTCGAGGCGGCGTTCCTGGCACTGCAGTGCGCGGCGCCCGCGCTGACGACGCTCCTCGCCGGCACCTCCATCGCGCGTCTCGCCGCCGAGACGGGGAACGGGGCAGCGGGACTTGAGGGGAGGGGGATGGATCGAGGAAGAAAGGAAGGGAATGACGCTTGGGGCTCACATGTCGGCCAGTGAGGAGTAGAGACGTAGCAGCGGCATTTTTGTCCATACGAAAATACTAGAGCATCAACGTGGGTCTAAGAGCATCAAAGACGTAGAAAATGGCATATCTCAATGATTCAACGAAGTGTAATGGCAAGTTTCCAATATCACAAGTTGTAATGGCATATCTCAGAAACGGAAAAATTGTAAAGAACTTGTCATCCCATTGTGTGGTTCATCTCCAGTCTCTCGTCTTCTCTCTCTCCTATCTCCAAGATCAAGCCAATATGTTACATCCAAATTTCCATATCAAATTAAGCCAAAAGATTATTTGACTCCAATGCAATTCGGAAATCAGGTGAGAAAAATATTCTAAATTAGAAGGGAATGACTTCTTTTCAGCTGGCCGTGGTTTTGTCCGTCGGAACGGCCGGCTCAATCCGAAGGACGCGCGCGACTGACTATTCAATTCCGTATATGTGGGGTCCACTGAGAGAGAGGTGTGGAGATAGAGGCCTTTCAGCGTCGATGGGGTGCTGGTGTCAGAGGGATGTAGGCATTTCTATTCAAAGCATCAGGTCTGTTCATTTCTCATCTTCCCCGCTGCTGTCATTTCCTCTCTCTTTAGGGTTTCTCTCTCTCCACCATCCCTGGCGATTTCTCCACTGACCGTTCTGGCTCGGTCGAATCCGGCATCTGGGTCATCTGAAGGAAGCGCAGATCAATGGCGAGGCATCGACGAGCACGCACGGGTAGGTCCGCCATTTTGTTTCTGCCTTCGAGCTCACCTGCACCCCCTCCTGCCCCATCCCCCTTGTGGATGAATGAACTGACAGGATGCGTGGGTCATGGGGGAGAGGAGCAGATCTACGTGAAGGTGAGATGGCTTGTGTTGCGGATTTTTTCCGTTTCCTCAGAGATGAGGGATTATTTAGACAGGATCTCATTTATTTGTGTGTTATGCACATGTTGCCTCCTCGGATTGTTGATGTAGAAACTTTAATCCAGGGAGGATTTGGGTTAGAGAGTTTCGCGTATGAATCTATTGGTACATGGAGTGTGGATCACAACAAGGACATATCCGATCCGTTTGTAATAGTTGGGGTTTTTTTTTCATTTTCATCTTGTGTGTTTTGTGCATAACATGCATCTGAATGCTGATGGATAAGCTACAATCCAGTGAGGATTTTGAAGCTTCTCTTGTGTATTCTATAAAACTGATATTGTTTTTTGTTTCTCTAATTTTTACAGATAGGGAAAGTGTAAAGCTGGATTGATTTCTGGAAGAAGAGGTCGGTGTAGGCGTGATGTGAGTTTCTATCTCTGTTGTCTATCTCCGATGATGCGATTGGGTGCATGCTATTTTTTCTGGTTGCATGTGTTACTAGTATGGGGAAATTCAGACTTACTCCTTACCTTTTTATTTGTCGAACCAATTGTCCGTTCCGTGGTCGCTCGCCGCCGCGCCCGTCGTCCGCTCGAGGCCGCCACAGCCGCCATGCGCCGCCGCGGCCATCCGCCGCCGCTTGCTCGCGCAGCCATCCGCTGCCGGCACGCGCTCGCGTCGCCGCCTGGGATGCCGCCCCGGTCAGCCGGCGCCGCTCCGCCTAGCACGCCGCCCCGCACGGCAGGCGGATAGAGAGGAAGAGAGAGGGGAGGGAGAGAGAGGAAGAGTTAAAAAATATATATAACACGTGGGTCCCACGGCCGATAGTGTTGGTATGGAGGTTGAGATATGGAGTATGACGAGTGCGGAGAAATTAAAACTATACTGTAAAATCTTGATGACCAGGACAGAATATTACCTCTAGGGGATGTGTTTGAAGTATGACGAGTGCAGATAGCCTATGCCTGCTGCATGAACAGTCAACGCAAGCCTTCTAGCGCCGAGATACCTACACAAGTTCTACTCTCACGGCCGTGTTTCTTTCCCTATGGAAATTTTTTTTTTCAAACGGAATCTTACATGCATGTTGGAAATTTCCTAGGAAGAACCTTTTTAGGGATGGATGTAACTTTACGCAACGAATCTAGTGAGCCTAATTAGTCCATGATTTACTATAGTAATGTTACAGTAACCGTCCTCTAATCGTGCGGTCAAAGGCCTCATTAGATAGGTCTCGTGAATTAACCCGGGATTATAAAGGTAATTTTGTAAAATGACTTTATTTGATACCCTTAATTAGTGGTCAAATAGGGTGGAAATATTTTTTCACTGTAAAGAAACACTGCCCAAACTAGCTCTCTGCATAATGGGCACATAGGACTAGCGCCGTCTGCAATCCACTTCTGGACGCAGATGGCGTGGAACCTGTGAGTGCACTGAAGTACGCCAACCTTGTCTGCATGCGTGTACCCTTCCGTACAGATCTCGCAGTCTGCAGCGCCCTCAGCTTGATCCTGTGAATTGGAACCTACCACCGTTATGTTCTCCAGCAACTTTGCACGAAAGCCTCCAACTGTTGATGCCTCTGCCGCCGCCTCTACCGTCTTTCACGGATGAACTGGAAGAGTGCCATTGCCAAAAACCCTGTGGTAAAAAACGTGAGAAGTACTCCAACAATTGCCTTCAGGTGTTGGTTGGCATTGCCTTCATCCCTGCAAAGAAACAAATTGTCAGCGATATACTCCGTTCCAAAATGTAAACATGATATATACCTAGATACCAGCGGCAGAGGCAGGAGCCCCCATACTTCTTCCTCCTCTCCCTCTCATTTATCTTCCTCTTTCTCTCTATTTTCTTGTTCCTCTCTATCTTCCATGACAAAAAATTATAGAGGGGGCTTAGGGGGGCTTCATGAGTTACCGATGGGTAGGGGGGCTAGAGGCCCCCTATCCTCCCTTAGCTCCGCCACTGCTAGATACGTAGCAAAAAACTTCGAATCTAAAAAAGCCAAAACGACCTACATTTTAGAATAGGCAGTAGCAAGAAATTGAGGAGGAATGCAGACCAGGTTGACACGTTGCGCACCTCGTCAGTCGACGCAGGGGCTGGGGTCATCGGGGCAATGCTCCTCTGGTAGACAGGCGCGGTGACCGTGGCCGCTCCCATGGTGACCTCCAGCTTCATGCCGGCGGCGTAGTGGCCTGGCGCGCTGCAGATAAAGTAGTGACTTCCCAGTTTGGTGAAGGTGATGGTGGTGTCACCGCTAGTGTAGGACTTGATGGGATTAGCGCCGAAGCCAGCGTCGTAGCCAGCCTTAGTAACCTTGGTGACGTGACTGATGTCGTGCGACGCCACGAACTTGAACGCTATACAAAGGTAGAGTCTAACTTGTTGCATTTGCATACTTCGTAGCACCACATATATTAACCAGCAGAGCAGCGGGCAAGGATGGGATTCTCTTACACATGGTGTCTCCCAGCTTGATGTGCTTCTCGGCGCACCACGCCTGGTAGTTCGTCCCTCTGCTATCCCATTTGCCACTGCCTCCAACTGCATAGTCCATCGCGGCAGCCGGCTGCAATAGTGAAAGGACCAACACTAGGCCTAGAGGGGGGTGAATAGGCCTGTTTAAAAAATCCTGCAAAAATCCTCAGAAAAATATCAGAGGGTCGGATGATCCGACACAGTCTCGGATCTTCCGGCCAGGAAGATCCGACACTGTACAGGATCTTCCGACAGGGACAGAATCCCCGGAAGATCCGAGAATAAGTCGGATCTTCCGACAGGCAATTTAGGGGTACTTCGAGATTTGAAATCTAATCACCTTTTGACGATTCTACTTGAATACAAAGCTCACAAATGATGTAAGGAACCTTCTATATATGATCAATATCAGAGTATAGCCACAAATAAGTAGATCGGGAAAAATCAAGATATAGAAACAATATGAACAAGAATAAAAGTGGAGACAAAGGATTTTCTACCGAAGTTCACTCCACAAAGGAGCTACGTCTCCGTTGAGATGCTCACAAAGAGCCGGGCTGTCACACTAACCCCAAGTCTCTCTCAATCAACCACAAAGGAGGATTGAGTTACTTCTATGTGCTCCCACGAAGAGAGAGGGTAATACAAACTTCCGGGACTCAAACCACAAGAGAATGGGAGTTCACCGGCACCTCTAACCGTCTAGGAGCAAGCTCCAAGAGTAACAAACGAGAATCGATGAATCCAAGTGCTTCAAGTGCTTGAGAGATGAACTAGTGAAGGGCTCAAGTTTGCACAAGTCTCACACCTCAAATCTTCTCTCTCACTCAAACCCTAGGTGAATCTTGGAAGAATCAAGCCTTGGAAGGGAGTAGAGAGGTGGAGTGAATGCTCAAGAGAGAGTTTGTCTCGAGTTAGGTCAGTGTGGGCAACAGCTAATGAAAGAGGGGGGTGAGGGGTATATATACCAACCCCCCAAAATATGACCGTTATGTGCTCTGCGAAGGGGTACCGGATCTTCCGACACTTGGTCGGATCTTCCGATAATCAACAGAAACGTGTTAGGAAACCTCCAGAAAAGTTCCAGGGGCCGGATCTTCCGACAGGTAGTCGGATCTTCCGGGAAACCCCGGAACTTCCGGCCCGGAGAAAACCAAGACAGAGCCGGCCGGAACTTCCGGTCGGATCTTCCGGCCTCGGGTCGGAACTTGCAACAGGACACTCGTCAGCTCGAAAAACAGCTAAGTCTTGTATCTTCCGGTGCAAAGGCCGGAACTTCCGGCCCGAAGAAACACAAGACCGAGCCGCCCGGAACTTCCGGTCGGATCTTCCGGCCTAAGTTCCGGCCGAGTAGAAAGGGGTGTTTGTGAAGTGTTTTTGTGTCTCTCAAGAGTTTGTCATCTCAAGCAAAGCACTTTTAGCAACTAGAATTTATCAACTACGTCCCCCTTGATAGTACGGTGGTCCTATACTCAATTTCAAACGGAAAATTAAATTTAAATCCACCAATTGAGTCCTCCACCATATGAATAAGCGTTGGTTTCCTTCCTTTAGTATTATCTTCCTTTTATTTCATTTTATTCCTGCACAACTCATGCAAAGCATCATATCCAAATTTCTATTGCCATTAATCACCAAAATAGATTAAATGCCTAGATGCACTTTCAATCTCCCCCTTTTTGGTGATTGATGACAACACAAATTTGGGTTCACAAGATGGGAATAAAATTCATGTTTTGCATCCAATATTTTTGGAGAGGCTCCCCCTAAATATGTGCATGTTCAACTTAAATAGCCTCAAATGCTTGTGCACATATTTTGCAAGAGTCTCTCAAAATAAGATTGCATAAAAGTGCTTGGTGTGATGAAATAAACGTGATGCATATGACAAGATATACACATCAATAAAGTGAGAAATAACATCACATCATTCATAAGCAACTCACAATAAAATAGATAACGAGATCCACATCACACTAGCAATTACCATAATTAAGTCTTATAAAAAAAATCTCACTTGGCACACCATACATAACACAAGTTCACAAGCTAAAACAAGAATAGAAGGTAACGATGTGGCCAAATTCACTCCCCCTTTGTCATCAAAGACCAAAAAGGGAGCTACTCGTCCTCGTCGTCGTCGTCATCGTCACCATCGTCATCGTCGTCCTCATCGTCATCATCAGCGGCTGCGACGGCCTTGCCCTTGCGACGATCCTCATCCGTCTCTGGCTCACTAAGATATTCCTCTTCCTCTTCAGTTTCTTCCCCTTCCACTGCTTCTTCTTCTTCTTCTTCTTCTATCTCATCCTCACCTTGTCCTTGGTGTTGAGAGGCACCAAAGGTATACTCCTGTGAGTAGTCCTCCCAAGGATTTGCAAAGGTAGGTGGAGGAGTGACTTCCCTGAGTTGATGAACAGGAGAATGTGGCATGTTTAACTTTTCAAGAAGCTCTTTGTGACGCTTATCCGCCATGTATCTATCATACTCGGCGCGTTGCTCACGCTCATGGGACCTCTTGACTTGATATTTGCACATGTTGAAGCAATAAAACATGCCTTGGAGCAGAAAATCAATCTTACTCTTCTTGCCTTTGGGAGTAAAGGAGGGGCCACTGGATGGAGGAGCTTGTGATGGAGGAGCTTGGGAAGATGAAGCACCTTGAGAGGATGGAGTTGGAGCACCCTGATATGCTTTGGCCTTGATCTTTAGGAGCTGTGTAATCTTGCCCGGAGGAGATTTGTATGGGAGATGAAGCTTGTCAGTCAAAATGTTGATCCCAGTCACATACTTGATCATATGGAAAATGTAAGGAGCATAGTGACAGCCACTAGAAGCATCATGAGAGCAGTAGATGATTTCATTCCAAATGAAGTTGAACACTTTGAACTTGGGCTTTCCGGGGGCCATTTGAAAAAGTAAGTTCTTTGCCCTCTTTGAGATGTTGTCGGCATCTCCTGCTCTAGGGTACATGGTCCCTCGAAAAAGTTGATTGAGCAACTTGTAGAATGGAGAGAGACCCTTGTACTTCCCATACACCACCTCTCCATAAGCATGATCATACATGAATGCCAACTTAGTGTCATCTAATATTCTCCCAAGATGAAGATCAACCTTGCTACGATCATTGCTAGTATGAGCATAAGCAGTCTCCTCAGCAAGGTCAAACAAACCGGCAAAGTCATGCAAAGAGATGAAAAGACGTTTCCCACATAAAGTCCAGTGCATCTCATACCTTTCCTCATCAACCCAAAGAGTAGCATAAAACTGGGCAATGACTTCTTCATTGTATGGACACTCAAATGCCATCAACTTGTCCAAATCCATCTCCACACATCGCTTGTATACATCCTCAACAACAGGCTTGAGCAGTGGTGGGAAGTTCCTCAGATATTTCCAGTCAACCCAATACATTGGAGTGCAAATCCGAGTCATCTTCAATATCACAGACTCATACCAATCTGCCTGGTGTGAAAGCCAAAACCGAGGATCACCCTTGAAGAGTTTGTACCGAATGCTCCTTGGATCCTCATGTTCACTGAACCTTAGAGGCTTCATGCTGTTCTTGGCTAACTTGAAATTGACCAAGGCATTGTCCTGAGAGTGACGGAAAGGAATGGCAGTGCTTATGAAATTATGAGCGAGAAAGGATATGTCAATGTCATCATTATACTGTGTCCCTGGTCCTTCTCCCTGGTTAGCTCTCTTGACTCTGGGACGAGGAGGAATCTGTCGCCCTTGCACACTTGACTGAGCTCTACCTCGAACAGAGCGAGAAGTTGTCTGTTTCTCTGAGCGCTTCCCCTTGCCAACTTCTCTAACCCCCCTTCAGAGTTGGTGTCCGACTCAGAGGACGAACCACTAGGTGGGTGAAAGGAGCTTTTGGTGCGACCGGTACTTGGGCGTGCCGTCAAAAAAGTGCTCTTCTTCTGTGTGACCTTCTCTTTAACCATCTGACAAGATATGCAAGGATAAATTTAGAGAACGGAGCAAAGATTGGTAACTGAATTGATAGGACAGAGCTCGACTCGGTCGGATCTTCCGGCACTGAGTCGGAAGATCCGGGGTCCGGATCTTCCGGCCCATAGTCGGATGATCCGACAGAGTCGGGCCAAACCCTAAAAACTTAGGAACCGAAGTTTTAGCCCACCAAACGACACGAGATCATAGGGAAGCATTCTAGGCATGTATATGAGATGATTCACCAAGGGAAAACCACTAGAACTTCCTACATTGAGAGATCGGGCGAAGGGGATTTTGAATCAATACCGTTGAGATTTCCCGCGAAAACCCCAGAAGATCCGATGGAGATTGAGTCTTGGAGAGTTGGGGAATCAAAAGATGTCACTTGATGAAGAAATCCACGGTCCAATCTTCAAATCGCCTTATGGGGTGGAGAGAGAGAGAGGAGGCGTTGGTGGAGGGAGAAAGGAAGAATAAGAGAGGTAACGGTTCAGTCCAGATATATATATTCGCGCACAGGCCGGAAGATCCGATGAAAGGTCGGAAGATCCGACCGAGACAGAACCAGAAAGATCAGCACCGGAAGTTCCGAGAGCTCCTAGGTCCGGATGATCCGACATAGTGTCGGAAGATCCGACATAGTGTCGGAAGATCCGACCGGGTCGGATGATCCGAAAATTTTTCAGAGAGGTTGATTTGAGACAGAGCCGCCCGGAACTTCCAGGGGTAAGTTCCGGGGGTATGTCGGAAGATCCGGTCCAGACGAGATGTGTCACAAAGATGATTTTCCACGACGAGATTTGACTGAAGATTTAGAGAGAACTAGCTTATGAGCATGTAAGAGACTTGTCCCAAAATTGATCAGCAACAAACAATCAACACATAACCATGATCAACTTGGAACAAGAAAAGATCCAACGAACATAAGATCAAAATTTTGAAAAACTCACACAATAAAAATAGAATAAAATCATTTTTCTTCTAGTCTAGGCATCAATCAATTGTGTATGCAACAAGTCAAGCCAAGTTACGAGAATCCAAGATATTTAGCTCACTCCTCAAGGAACAAAACCTTTGCTCATCAAGAGGCTTGGTGAAGATATCGGCCAATTGTTTTTCGGTTCCAACATGGCATAAGGCGATATCTCCTTTGGCTTCATGGTCTCTTAGGAAGTGATGTCTAATGTCAATGTGCTTGGTTCTTGAGTGTTGAACGGGGTTGTTTGCTAGTTTTATGGCACTCTCATTGTCACACAAGAGTGGGATATTTTTGAACTCACAACCAAAGTCACTCAAGGTTTGCCTCATCCAAAGTAGTTGAGCACAACAAGCACCGGCTGCAACATACTCGGCCTCGGCGGTGGATAGCGCAACGGAATTTTGTTTCTTAGAGCTCCATGACACCAAAGACCTACCAAGAAATTGGCAAGTCCCCGTGGTGCTCTTCCGATCTACTTTGCAACCGGCATAATCCGAATCGGAGTAGCCAAGTAGATCAAAAGTGGAGCCCTTGGGATACCACAAGCCAAGGTTTGGAGTATGCAATAAATATCTAAAAATTCTCTTAACAGCCATTAGATGACATTCCTTAGGATTGGCTTGAAATCTTGCACACATGCACACACTAAGCATAATATCCGGCCTAGATGCACAAAGATAAAGCAAGGAACCAATCATGGAGCGATATACCTTTTGATCGACGGATTTGCCTTCCTCATTTAGATCAAGATGACCATTCACCGGCATAGGGGTCTTGATGGGCTTAGCATTGGCCATGTCAAACTTTTTGAGCATATCACTTGTGTATTTGGTTTGACATATGAACGTGCCATGCTTCAATTGCTTGATTTGAAATCCGAGAAAGAACTTCAATTCCCCCATCATTGACATCTCAAATCTCTTGGTCATTATCTTACTATACTCTTCACAAAATTTTTCATTAGTAGAACCAAAGATTATATCATCAACATAAATTTGACAAACAAACAAGTCTTGGTCTATTTTTCTAGTGAAGAGAGTAGAATCGGCTTTGCCCATTACAAAGCCATTCTTGAGAAGAAAATCCTTAAGGCATTCATACCATGCTCTAGGTGCTTGCTTAAGCCCATAGAGCGCCTTATGGAGTTTGTAGACATGGTCGGGGTGCTTGGAGTCTTCAAATCCCGGTGGTTGCTCCACATATACTAGCTCCCCAAGAGGCCCATTCAAGAATGCACTCTTCACATCCATTTGATACAACTTGAAGTTGTGATGAGATGCATAGGCCAAAAGGATACGAATTGACTCAAGCCTTGCCACCGGAGCATATGTCTCACCAAAATCAAGCCCTTCAATTTGAGTGAAGCCTTGAGCAACCAACCTAGCCTTGTTTCTTGTGACAATGCCATTTTCATCTTGTTTATTCTGGAAAACCCACTTGGTGCCAATCACATTTTGCTTGGGTCTTGGGACCAACTCCCATACTTCATTTCTTGTGAAGTTGTTCAACTCTTCTTGCATTGCAATAACCCAATCCGCATCTCCAAGAGCTTCTTCTACCTTGAGAGGTTCCAAAGAGGAGACAAACGAGTAAAATTCACAAAAATTTGCTAAACGTGAACGAGTGGTTACCCCTCTTTGGATGCTCCCTAGAATGTTGTCAACGGGATGATCCCGTTGAACACTTTGGTGAACTCTTGGATGTGAGAATGTTGATTGACGTTGGATGGGTCCATCATCATCTTCTTCATGATGTGACTCAACATCTTGAGCATCGTCACCTTGAGCTCCCCCTTGATCATTGTCATGGTCATGATCGTCACCATGATCTTGGACTTGATCTTGTGATGAGCTTGGTGGTTCAACTCTTGTTGACGGTGATGGATCGATGTTGAACATGATTTCCGGATCTTGGTCTTGTTCTTCATCTTCATTTGGAAACTCTTGAGGCTTCACTTCCCCTAAACTCAAGTTCTTGATGGCTTGACTTGGCGGGACTTCATCTACAAGGTCATTTACAACTTGCTCTACTTGAGAGCCGTTTGATTCATCAAATTTTACGTCTACCGTGATCTCAACACAACCGGTGGTTTTGTTGAAAACGCGGTAGGCGTGTTCGTTAGTACCATAACCAAGTAGAAAGCCTTCATCAACCTTAGGTGCAAACTTTGAGCTTTTGGTTTTCTTGTTAAGAATGTAACATTTGCAACCAAAGACTCGAAAGTAATGCACCTTTGGTTTGTTACTGGTTAGTATCTCGTATGGAGTCTTGTTCAAATACTTTTGAAGATAGAGACGGTTAGTGGCATGGCAAGCCGTGCTAACCGCCTCGGCCCAAAAGTTATCCGGAGTCTTGTACTCATCAAGCATGGTCCGTGCCATTTCAATCAAAGTCCGGTTCTTCCTCTCAACAATGCCATTTTGTTGAGGTGTGTATGGCGCGGAGAGCTCATGCTTGATTCCTTCTTCATCAAGAAACTCTTCAACATTGGTGTTCTTGAACTCCGTCCCATTGTCACTTCTTATATGCTTGATCTTCAACTCAAACTCATTTTGAGCTCTTTTAATGAATCTCTTGATGATTGTTTGAGCTTCACTCTTGTCTTGCAAAAAGAAAACCCATGTGAAGCGAGAAAAGTCATCTACAATGACAAACCCATACTTGTTCCCGCCAATGCTAACATATGCAACCGGTCCAAATAAATCCATATGAAGTAACTTGAGTGGTCTTGAGCTAGTCAAAATGTTCTTGGGTGGATGTGGAGCGCCAACTTGCTTCCCGGCTTGACAAGCACTACATAATCTATCTTTCTCAAAAATAACATTTGTTAGTCCTAGAATGTGTTCATCCTTTTGAAGTTTGGCCAAGTTCCTCATCCCAACATGAGCTAGCCGGCGATGCCAAAGCCAACCCAAGCTAGATTTTGCCACTAAACAAGTCTTCGGTTCCACTTTACTAGTTGTGAAATCAACTAAGTAAAGCTTTCCCTTGAGTCGACCCGTAAAAGCAATAGAGGAATCCTCCCTTCTTAGGATACTCACACCCTCGTTAGTAAAGAGACAATTGTAACCCTTCTCACAAAGTTGTGAGACGGACAACAAGTTGTATCCCAAAGAATCAACAAGATAAACATTTGAAAGAGATGAGTCATGTGAGATAGCTATTTCACCTTGACCTATGACATCACCATGATTGTTGTCACCAAATGTGATCTTCTCAACGGGTGAGTCATACTCTTGTAGCTTTGCAAACATATTCCTTTCTCCGGTCATATGATTTGAGCATCCACTATCCAACAACCACGAAGGTCCACCGGAGGAATATGCCTACAAAACAAGTTTAAGCCTTGGACTTAGGTACCCAAAAGTGGTTGGGTCCTTGAGTGTTAGCTTTTGATATTTTAGGCACCCACACACTTCTCATCATCTTCCTAGTATGAGCACCTATATACTTTACCACCATTTTCCCATTTTGGTCCCAAGTAACCATATAGTCAATGGAGTAGTTTGGCGATGGCTTGTGCTCAATAATCTTTTCTTCCTTCTTGGTCTTGATCTTGACATCTTGACTAGATGCTTTTGCTATTGGCATGGGCAAGGGCTCCATGGACCTTACCGACCCATGAGCCGCATCCATTAGTTCACCTAGATTGGTTCCCTTGGTGAACAATGTCACATCACGACCTCTTTCCTTCTTTGTCCCATTGGCCTTTCCACCTCGAGTGTACCCAAGCCCATCCTTGATAGTACCATATCTACCGGCTTTATATGCCGGGTGGGTCTCGAATACACTCTTGCCCTTACCTTGGTCTTGGCCAATGACATTGTTCAACTTTTGGATTTGAGCATTTTTAGCCTTGACTTTCTCTTCTAGCTTAGAAATGTTAGTTGCACAAGCATCTAAATCAGTTTTATAACATCTTGAGCAACCTTCACTAGTAGAGCCACTTGAGTCAAGAGTTGTTTTGGAGTTGTTCTTGGTATTTTCCCAAAGTGAGCTAAAATTGACTTCTAGATCTTTGTATTTGATCTCTAGGCTTGAATGCCTTTCTTGAAGCTCACTTTTAGCACTCTTTAGGTTAGTTAGAGAGTCATTTGTCAAAGACAATTCCTTTGACATCTTCTCCCGTGAGTCATTGGCATGAGATAACTCATAAGCCAATTTCTCAACCTTGAATTTCTCCTCAACTAGAACCTCTTCTAGGATAAGGTTTCTCTCCTTTTCAAGGATGAGCAATTCTTCTTGTCTATCAAGAGACTCCTCTCTTTTCTCAATTTTCTCTAGTAGCTTTTTAATAAACTTGTAGCCATCTTTTCCGAACTTCTTTATCATGTTTTTCTCATGTTCGGCTTCTTCACTATCTAGATCATTTTCAATGTTTCTAGATGACAAAGGAGTGGATGAGAGAGGTGGTGTGGTGTCCAATACCTTAGACCCTTGAGCCATGAGGCACATGGGTGCTTCGTCATCACTCTCATCGATGTAGTTGAAGAGTCGTGGAGTTGATGTAGGAGCTTGAATGGCACAAGTGGCCATTTCTTCATCACCGGAGTCATCACTTGATGAATCCCAACCTTCGCCGACGTGAGCGCTTCCAAATTTTTTCTTGTAATCTCGACTCTTCTCCTTGTATTTCTTGTCTTTGTCATCGGTCTTGTCCTTGAGCTTCTTGTTATCCTTGTCATTCTTCTTGTGGGGACAATCGGCAATGAAGTGACCTTTCTCCCCACACTCATAGCATCTTCGTTGAGAGATGCTCTTCTTTTCACCTCTTGCCTTCATGAATCTCTTGAAGTTTCTAACCATCATAGCGGTTTCTTCATCGGTGCTCTCATGATCATTTGAATCTTCACTTTTCTTGGAAGTTGAGGTCTTCTCATTTGACTCAACCTTCTTGCTAGGTTCGGCCTTGAGAGCTATGGTCTTGACTTCGGTTTGTTGGATAGACCTTGTCACATCCAAGCTATTCATCTCATGATATTGCAACTTGTTGAATAGCTCCATAGGCACCATTGTCTTGAACTTGTCACTTTCTCTAATCATTGTGGCAAGCATTGGGTTCTTGGGTGCGTATGCTCTAAGCAATTTCTTCGTGACCTTGCTCTCGCCCCAATCATTGCTTCCAAGCATTCTAATTTCGGTGACGAGGAGCTTCAATCGATCATACATCTCTTGCAAGGACTCATCCTTCTTCATGACAAAAGCTTCTAGTTCTCCTTGTAAGAGATCTATCTTGCCTTCCTTGACCTCATCCGATCCTTCATGTGCCATTTGAAGAGTGTCCCATAGCTCCTTGGCACTATCAATTCCTCTAATCTTGTTGTACTCATAGGAGCTTAGAGCACTCCTAAGCACGGTCACGGCTTGAGAGTTGCGGAAGATGTCGTACTCTTGTTCTCGACTTGGCGTTCCACTCTTGTCGACACCTATATTCACAATAGTCCAAAGGGATGGATGAAGACCATGCAAGTAAACTTTCATATCATCGCTCCACCGGGCATAGTCAATCCCATTGAATTTGGGGACTTTGCCCATTGGAACGGATGAAAAATTAAGACTAGAAGGGTCAAAAGATTTGTTAGAAGAAGATGTCTCATATCGAAAAGACACCGAGTGTTGTCCGTCGAGAGCGTCTCTTTCTCGTATCTTTTTCTTGAAAAGCTTTTGCGCCTCTCTTTCGGCCTTCTCCTTAATCTTCTTCCTTATCTTCTCCCTTCTTTGCTTTTTCTTTTCTTGTTCATCCAAGCTTTCATCAACATCGCTAATGTTGAATTCATCATCGCTCGAGCTTGACTCAATGGGCGTCGGATGTTTATCTTTGTGGGCGGAAGCCATCTCGGATACATCTCCCATACCGGCCATAGTGTTTTCCCTTAGCGGTTAAGCCTAAACAAGGGATTATGCTCTGATACCAATTGAAAGGACCAACACTAGGCCTAGAGGGGGGGTGAATAGGCCTGTTTAAAAAATCCTGCAAAAATCCTCAGAAAAATATCAGAGGGTCGGATGATCCGACACAGTCTCGGATCTTCCGGCCAGGAAGATCCGACACTGTACAGGATCTTCCGACAGGGACAGAATCCCCGGAAGATCCGAGAATAAGTCGGATCTTCCGACAGGCAATTTAGGGGTACTTCGAGATTTGAAATCTAATCACCTTTTGACGATTCTACTTGAATACAAAGCTCACAAATGATGTAAGGAACCTTCTATATATGATCAATATCAGAGTATAGCCACAAATAAGTAGATCGGGACAAATCAAGATATAGAAACAATATGAACAAGAATAAAAGTGGAGACAAAGGATTTTCTACCGAAGTTCACTCCACAAAGGAGCTACATCTCCGTTGAGATGCTCACAAAGAGCCGGGCTGTCACACTAACCCCAAGTCTCTCTCAATCAACCACAAAGGAGGATTGAGTTACTTCTATGTGCTCCCACGAAGAGAGAGGGTAATACAAACTTCCGGGACTCAAACCACAAGAGAATGGGAGTTCACCGGCACCTCTAACCGTCTAGGAGCAAGCTCCAAGAGTAACAAACGAGAATCGATGAATCCAAGTGCTTCAAGTGCTTGAGAGATGAACTAGTGAAGGGCTCAAGTTTGCACAAGTCTCACACCTCAAATCTTCTCTCTCACTCAAACCCTAGGTGAATCTTGGAAGAATCAAGCCTTGGAAGGGAGTAGAGAGGTGGAGTGAATGCTCAAGAGAGAGTTTGTCTCGAGTTAGGTCAGTGTGGGCAGCAGCTAATGAAAGAGGGGGGTGAGGGGTATATATACCAACCCCCCAAAATATGACCGTTATGTGCTCTGCGAAGGGGTACCGGATCTTCCGACACTTGGTCGGATCTTCCGATAATCAACAGAAATGTGTTAGGAAACCTCCAGAAAAGTTCCAGGGGCCGGATCTTCCGACAGGTAGTCGGATCTTCCGGGAAACCCCGGAACTTCCGGCCCGGAGAAAACCAAGACAGAGCCGGCCGGAACTTCCGGTCGGATCTTCCGGCCTCGGGTCGGAACTTGCAACAGGACACTCGTGAGCTCGAAAAACAGCTAAGTCTTGTATCTTCCGGTGCAAAGGCCGGAACTTCCGGCCCGAAGAAACACAAGACCGAGCCGCCCGGAACTTCCGGTCGGATCTTCCGGCCTAAGTTCCGGCCGAGCAGAAAGGGGTGTTTGTGAAGTGTTTTTGTGTCTCTCAAGAGTTTGTCATCTCAAGCAAAGCACTTTTAGCAACTAGAATTTATCAACTACGTCCCCCTTGATAGTACGGTGGTCCTATACTCAATTTCAAACGGAAAATTAAATTTAAATCCACCAATTGAGTCCTCCACCATATGAATAAGCGTTGGTTTCCTTCCTTTAGTATTATCTTCCTTTTATTTCATTTTATTCCTGCACAACTCATGCAAAGCATCATATCCAAATTTCTATTGCCATTAATCACCAAAATAGATTAAATGCCTAGATGCACTTTCAAATAGAGAGACCACGACAGCTACGGCGAGAATGGCACTAGCCATCCCCAACCCCATACATGGTCTGCTCCGTCTCGTCCTTTGCGAGGATGGCAGCTCCTCCTTCAGGCTCGGGTTGGTCCAGGGGCGGATCCAGCAAGGGGGCTAGGGGGGCTGGAGCCCCCCTACCCCCTTTCAGATATTATTAGCAACAAGCACGATTGAAAATTTAGCGATGCAGTGTTTAGTCAGGCCTTGCTGATGCAAGAATGGGATTCCACGTGCTGAAGCAGAGATGCAGGGCACGTATACATACTGAAGATGCTGAAGCTGCATTGGGCACACACCTGATGATAGAGCGGTGTGTCAGTTGGAGGTGTCGTGTGAAGGTGACGGCGTCGCAATGGTGAATCAAATCGGTCAAGCTTTACATATGAACTGAAACAAGTAGGCCCTGTTTGGCAGAGCTCGCAGAGCTGATTCTCGGATGAATCCAGGAGGAGCTCTGCCAAACAATTTTCTAGAGGGAAGTGATTCTTTGCTGATTCTGTGAAGTGATTCTCTGAAATGAACTAAAAGGTTGGGAGCTGGGAAAAAGTAGCTTCTCCAGATTCTGTGAAGTGATTCTCCATCCTAATTTTGATAATTTATGTTAGAGAATAAAAGAGAATCACTGACAGACACAGAATCACTTCTATCAGAGAATCAGCTCTCATAGAGAATCAGAATCAGATGGAGCTTTATCAAACAGGCCCTTAGAACATTAGAAAAATGTGATCCAAGACCCCCTGTCATAGATTGTAAAGTCATCCCTCAAAGAAAACAAATTGTAAAGTGTCAATGATGTGTATGAGTTGAATTATGCTGCATGTGTGCGGAGAGATTGCCAACTTGTACCATTATTCTACGTTTTGCCAATCCAAATCCACCATGACAAGAAATGATCCATGGTTTGGCGGAGTCAGAATTTGGAAGTTGGGTATTCCGATCTCCCAAAGCAAAATGCTCAGACCAAAAGCTAAAAAAAGAAGAAGAGAATCATTTAAGTTCAGAGCTTCAATCTCAATGGTAATTGAACCTTTAGTTCATCTTCATCCCCTCCCCAGTTTTTTATGGTCCTCTCCCCGATTTTCTGATCAGTGATCACCACCAAGCAATCAAAGCACAAGGATACAACAGAAACCAGACCTGTCCGGCGGGTTGGTGTAGTCGAACAGCCTGCCTCGCTCGAAGACGGCGGCGAGCTCGTGACCATTGCAGCGCTTCGAGAAGGTGACCTGCCGACTCACCCGGTTCTCGATCCTCTCCATCTCCACCTTCCCACGCCCCATCTCTCGCGAGCGACCTGAAGCCCTAGATCCTGATCACCTGCCTGCCGCTTCCCTTCTGGTTTTTAGCCCGAGATTGGAAAGTGCACGCCAGCGATAGGGATGATGGAAGAAAAAAGGCCAAACAAACTTGGCAGGGCAAATTCATCAACCGTGCTGGCAGGTTGCGCCTTCTCAACTCTGTTCTATCCTCAATTCCAACCTATTATCTTACCATGTTCGCACCAAAGAAGTGGCTGACCAAAAAACTGGACAAAATCAGAAGGGGTTTCTTGTGGAGAGGAACTGAACAAGCCTCTGGTGGCCACTGCTTGGTCAAATGGGCAATTGTCAAGAGGCCAAAGAACCTCGGCGGGCTCGGAGTGCTTGATATGGAGTTGTTCAGTAGAGCACTTCGGCTTAGGTGGTTATGGTACCAGTGGGCCGAGCCTGACCGACCATGGGTGGGAACTGAAGTTCCTTGCAATGAAACTGACAAGCAATTATTTAGAATATCCACCTCGGTCTCTTTGGGTAATGGCAATCTTGCGAAGTTTTGGGAGTCGGCATGGCTTCAGGGGCATGCACCAAGGGATATTGCACCCAACCTGTACAATCTTGCTTGGAGGAAAAATAATTCAGTTAAAGTTGATATGTGTAATCAGAATTGGACAAGAGGCTTATGGAGAATGTCAACAGCACAGGAGATGGCAGAGTTTGTGGTTCTATGGCATATGCTACAGGATGTTCAATTAAATGACCAAGAAGATTCCATCAAGTGGAAATGGACAGCAGACGGAAATTATACAGCAAGATCGGCCTACCGCATCCAATTCCATGGTTCCTATTGCACTTTCAGGTGGCAGGATATTTGGCAAGCTAAGATAGAGGGAAAGCATAGAATGTTCGGCTGGCTCCTTGTGCAAGGAAAAATTCTTACAGCTGATAAACTTTTGGCACGACATTGGCCATGTGATCCTATCTGCTCCCTGTGTGATCAAGTGCTGGAATCCGCAGAACATTTATGCTTACATTGTGTATATGCACAGGAAGTATGGCTCTTAGTATCCTCTTCAACAGGCGGTCTGGTCCAGGTACCTTCTACAGCGGTCACAATTGAGGATTGGTGGAATGATGCTCTGCTGGGCGTCGGGAAAGCAACCAGACAAAAGCGCGCAGCCATTATGCTATACACTGCTTGGAACATGTGGAAGGAAAGAAATAGAAGGATCTTCGATGGAGTCCCGGCTTCGCCACCAAGAATATTGGCATTGATAAAAGAAGAAATGCAGCTCCGTGCCTTTGCTTGTGGCCAGGAGGAGAGTTTTTTTTTGTTTAGATCATGTTTTCCCTTTTGAGTGCTGTGTTATCTAAGTTTTGTAATATCACCATTGTAAAATTCTGCATGCTTCTTCTCCTTATATGATTCGGCAGCGCGCCTGCCTTTGTTTCAAAAAAAAAGTGATCACACACACTCGTGTCAGCTGAACCAATTGAAAGCAGCAAACTCATAGAGCCACCCTTGGAGTTGAAATATGGAAACAAGACCCATTGAATTGAATGGTGTGAGAAGAATAAGATTGATCCCAATCTGATCCAGGTCTTTTACCAAAGAAAAAAGATTGATTATGAGAAGCTAGCACCTTGATCACACAAAATGCTGCGTTTTGCAAATGCACAACAACTTTCCCTAAAAAAGAACAATTTCAGCTGTGTCCCCCGCGATCCCGCTGGCCAAGCGCCCGCAATCTTCCTGACTTGGACTCGACGTGCACCGGCGCACCGAGCGCCCGCAGGCCGTACCCGGCTCTGAGCACTGCCGATCGACGCTATCACGGTGAGCACAGGAATACGGGCGGAACTAGCACCAATCTTGAGCGGGGGAACTCCTTAAGATGAACTAAATTTACTGATCTTAACCATTGAAGGGACTTACAAATTACTTTAGCATTTAAAATAATTTTAGTCGCTTGAATGTAGGTCGTTAGAATGATGATGAGAAATACGTGGGCGCGTCCCTCACGTCGTCTCCGCGTGGGCGACGCGGGCCGAGAAAAAGCCCACCGCCGCCCCTTTCCCCCACCTCTATCTCGTCGCGCTGCCGCCCGAGTGGGCCGCCGGAAGCCCATGTGGCTCGCGATGAAGGCGGCGGCAGGACTCCTCCTCGTGCCTTGGGCGGATCTGGGCGGGCGCGGCCGTCCTCACCACCCAAGGAAGCTCGCCGGCGCGGCCATCGATCCGTCACGGGTGAAGGCGTGGCGGCGCAGATCCGACAGTGCTCTAGCCGAATCCGTGGCTGCAAACGGCGGGCGCGGCTCCCGGGCGAAGACGGCGCCGGCAGCGCAAGGCGGCGTTGCCCACGGCAAGTGGAGCCGGCGACGGTCGCGGCCAGCGGAGGCGGGCGGCCACGGCGCGAGGAGGACGGCGATTGGCGCATGGGCCAGCGGCGCGAGGGCCAAGGTGTGCAGCTGCCGGCGGCGTGGGGCTGCAGGCGCGAGCAACGGCGGACGGCCTCGAGGCCCCGAGCGACGTGCGAGCGGCGGCGGCGGCGGCCAGCGGCCGAGCGTGCGACGGGAAACCGGGAAGGCCGACATGGGTGTAGCAGGCGTGGGGCGAGAGGCTGTGAGCGGCGGCGGCCCGACCCTGAGTGCGTGCGCGTGGCTGGGGTGTGGTGTGGAGGCAGTGGAGGTGCAGATGCGGCAGCATGGTGCGTGGAGGCGTGGCGGCGGTGCCGTCCGGTCTGGATGCGTTGGGAGTGCCAAGCCCGGTACGTGCAGCATGGGTTGATGCTCCGGGCGAAATCCCTCGCCGATATTGTGTTGGTGATGACAGCGGCACGTACTTTTGGGTGTCGCTCTCCCTGTTGAGGGCGTTGTCACACCCGGATTTACACAGCAAACTCGAGATGCGGCCATATGTGTTCCCAGGAAGTCATTACACATATAGCAAACAAATTTGATAATAGAACACAATGCTCGTTTAATATAAAAGGGTTTTACATCAGAGTTTGACTCAAACTTAAAGAAAATTACAGCAGAAGTCTCTAAACAGATCTATCTCTAATCCTGACGAAACGAGGCCGAAGCCCACAACCCCACAGGGACACTGACTGGTTGAGCACAGCTAGTAGAAAGGCAGATCTTCTGGAAATTCGACGGCAGCAGCTCCTTCTAATCCTTCTGTTACCCATCCGGGATTTTGCCCAAAAATAATAACAACAGCAAGTGTAAGTAACAAAGTTACTTAGCAAATACAGCACAGTTAATGAAGGCTAAAAAGTAAGGTTTGACTCGGCTGAACTGCATTAGCAAATTTTAGTTGGCTGATTTTAGTCTGTTTCGAGGGTACCATCGAAGGATGATCTCGAGGGTAGCATCGAAAGTGATTCCGAGGGTCTCTTCGAGAGTATTCGAGGGAGTCTCGGATGTAGTCGGAGATAACTCGAGGGTATAACATTTAGGTGAATCCCGGTTAAATTTTCCCAATTAGTAAAGTAGAAGTAGACATTAAACAGCAATAATAAACAGCATCTTCTAATCAAAAAGGATCCAGGCCGCTCGTGACCCTGAGCAAGGCTATCATGATAGTTTATACACTCTGCAGAGGTTTCGTCCTTTATCCACCAGTCGCGTAAAAGTTCAAAGGAACTTTGCACCCAACCACGCACATCAACACTTCCGAGGTGTGACTGCATAGGGACGCTACGAGGCTTTTCACAGGACACTTTAACAGAACAGCAGCCGTTATGGTACAACCTAGGCAGCATGACCCGAGGCACCGAGACTGACTTACGCCCGTGCCGCAGCACGAGGGGGGTCAATGGCGTCCAATCGCAGAAAAGTAATGCAAAAGCAGAATTAAATAGCGCAACGTGTAGAACCCCCGCCATACGGAAGTTCCCACACGGGACTGTGCCTCACGGGGACATAGCCAACGGATACTCCGTCCTCGGTGGATCAAACCATACTCTCACCCATGCTTCCCATAACGCCGGTGGCCCCTCGGTAACTACTGTTAAATTAAAGCCGTACAAGTTACTTGTCCAAGACCAGAGCCATTATAGTTCCGGCGGTGACGACAGGCTCCTGGGTTGCCGCTTTAAGAACCAGTCCTTACGGAGAGACACTAGGGCCAGGCTCGAAGCATACGCCCTAGTTCCCTGATCCAAGTTGCTAAAAAGCAAATTTTACCATTAACATTGAAGTGAACCATTAAGTCATGATTAATAGTAAAATAATTGTGACAGTAGCTGCGCCTAGCAAATTTCTACCCAAATGCAAATAAACCCAAGGTAATCAAGGTAAAGGATAAACAGACTAGGTACAACCTTAATAGGATCAAAATTAGACACATGCATATGCCGTAATTAATGGGTAAAGGTGTTTAGGTAGCAAGGATTGTCCGTGCTGTACTTGCCTACTACAAAGTGCTGTTGCTGCTGCTGCTGTTCCTGATACTGCTGGTCCTGGTACCCCTCGAACTCGAACGCGCTCTGCTCACCAACTGGACTCTCGAAGAAACACACAAGCAACCGAACAAGCCAGTACATGCAAACAATATTAATCTATTAGAACAGTACACCAAACAATAAAGAACAAAAGAAAGCTTCGGAACTATTCTACGCTTCGCGAAAATCACTCAAATCGAGGCTAAGACGGGGAAAATATGGCGTTTCTACGGTTCGGGGCTAAACTGCGAAAGTTTCGAGGGTCAAAACATAATTTTATTTTGAAGATTCGAGGGTTTTACTTGTTAAAAGACAAAACCGAGCCTCGGGCGCAACTTTTAGAAGCTTGCAGGGTTTAAAACAAAAGAAAAAGGATTCATTCGAAAATACTTTTGAACTAGGTTGGACTGCGGGTTGATTTTGAAAACGTGAAGGCTTCTTTTGCAAAACAGTCAGCTTCGAAGGCATCCTCCGGTTCGAGCAGGACCTCGAACTGACGCGGCGGCATTGGATCTAGATCTAATGGTTCAAAACAAAATGGCTTTTCGAGGGGTATGCCGGCTTCGAGGCTTGACGCTAGCGACGCTCGAACACAGCGGCGGAGAACTACTGGGTCGACGGCAGATCAAAATTAGCGCAGAGCACGGCAAGAATCGGAGCAAGAACGCTATGGAGAGCTTCGGGTTTTCAAGGCGAACCTCCTGGAGTGCTTCCCGACAAGTGCGAAGCTCCGGCGGCGAAGGTCGAGGGTGGGTCTCGAGCGAGACGGAACTTCTTCCGACGAGAACGGTCTCGAGCGAAGCGGAACTTCTCGGCGAGAACGGTCTCGAGCGAAGCGGAACTTCTCGGCGAGAACGACAGCTAGGGTTGTGGCTTGATTGGAAAGATTGAAAGGAAGATCAAGACGGCGACTATAAATAGAACAAAGTCCGGCCTCAGGTCCAAGTCTTGGCGTTCGAGTCAAGGAAGGATTCGGCGACGGCGGTAGCGTCGGAGTCGGTCTCGAGACAGAGTCCTAGTCGAAGTCGAGGGTCTAGGAAGGAAACGGCTCGGCGCCAGAAAAGAAAAAAATAGAAGGCAAAGCCTAAAAGCGAAATTTGAATTGGATTTTAAAATCTGATTTGAACTTCAAACAAACGAAACTCAATGCAGCCAGCATGAATGCATCAAAAGTGTTTCTAGCCTTAGCTTTGATTTTATTTCTCATAAATAATTGTTGTCACTAGATAAATATGAGCATAAATTAAATAAAAGCGATTTAATTACTAAATTTCAAAATGGGCATTTTTAGGGTGTTACAAACCTACCCCCCTTAAGATGAATCTCGCCCTCGAGATTCGGAAGCGGACGGGAATAACTGTGGATACTCTGCTCTGAGGTCTTCCTCTCTTTCCCAAGTTGCTTCATCCTCTGAATGACGACTCCACTGAACCTTGCACATCTTGATCACCTTGTTTCTGGTGACTCTCTCTGATTCTTCCAAAATTCTGACAGGATGCTCAGTATAGGTAAGATCTTCCTCTACATTCAGCTCATCAATCGGAATTTGTTCCTCAGGTACTCGCAAGCACTTTTTCAATTGAGATACATGGAACACATCGTGTACTCCTGCTAACTTCTCTGGTAGCTCTAACTGATATGCCACCTCTCCTTTCTGGCCAAGTACCTCGAACGGTCCAATATATCGAGGTGCTAACTTGCCCTTGACGTTGAACCTCTTTACACCTCTCATTGGTGACACCTTAAGATACACGAAGTCTCCCACCTCGAAATTGAGGTCCCTTCGCCGGTTATCTGCATAACTCTTCTGTCTGGATTGTGCCACTTTCAAATTCTGCCTGATTATCTGCACTTGCCGTTCGGCCTCTCTTAGTACCTCAGGTCCAAACACCTGACTTTCTCCAGTCTGATTCCAGAACAGTGGTGTCCTACACTTTCTGCCATACAGAGCCTCGAATGGCGCCATCTACAAACTCTTCTGATAACTGTTGTTGTACGAGAATTCCGCGTATGGTAAACTCTTGTCCCAACTGGCACCGTATTGTAGAGCACATGCTCTCAACATATCCTCTAATATCTGATTTGTCCGTTCTGTCTGCCCATCTGTCTGCGGATGGTAAGCTGAACTGAACTGTAGCCTAGTGTCCATGGACTCATGCAATTGTCGCCAAAAATGCGATGTGAACTGGGTACCTCGATCTGACACTATTCTTTTCGGTACCCCATACAAACACACAATCCTCTCCATATACAACTCTGCTAGTTTGGCTCCTGAGTAGGTGGTCTTTACTGGTAAGAAATGCGCCACCTTGGTCAGGCGATCCACGATTACCCAGATTGAGTCGAATCCCCTCTGAGTGCGAGGTAAGCCAGTGATGAAATCCATACCGACTTCTTCCCACTTCCATTCAGGTACCTTCAGGGGCTGGAGCAATCCTGCTGGCCTCTGATGTTCAGCCTTGACTCTCTGACACGTGTCACATAGAGCTACGTATGTGGCCACATCTCTCTTCAATCCGTACCACCAAAATCTCTCTTTGATATCTTGGTACATCTTGGTACTACCTGGGTGTATCGAATACGCCGACTCATGGGCTTCCCTGAGAATTGTATCCCTGATCTGCACTACATCTGGCACACAGATCCTCTTCTCATACCACAATGTTCCTTGGTCATCCACTCGAAAACCAGGGGCTTTTCCTAATGCCACTAGTTCCACGATCTCCTTGATCTTCTCATCTGTGAGCTGTCCTTTTCGGATCTCTTGTTCCAAGGTCGGTTCTACTGCCATCTCGGTGACGCTGGTCACAAATCCCAGACTCATCCTTTCGAACTCTGAACTGAGTTCCTCCGATAAGCAATGTCCTGTGATCTTATTCACGTAACTCCTCCTACTAAGGGCATCGGCCACCAGATTGGCCTTTCCTGGATGATAATGAATCTCCAGATCGTAGTCCTTGATCAACTCTAACCATCGACGTTGCCTCATATTCAGATCTGACTGTGTAAACACATACTTGAGACTCTTGTGGTCTGTGTAAATATCACACTTATGTCCAATCAAGTAATGCCTCCAAATCTTCAAAGCATGCACCACAGCTGCTAATTCCAGATCATGTGTCGGGTAATTCTGCTCATGTTTCCTCAACTGCCTCGATGCATAAGCTACTACTCTGCCTTCCTGCTTTAATGCCAGGAACTCCTTCTTCTTCAAGGTCATCAGCGCCTCCGGCACGTGGTGAGAACGGAAGCTGTCGCTAAACTCCTGCCAAGTGATCTGATCACGATTGGGGTGAGCATTTTGGTACGCATCCCACCAATCCAAAGCTGCTCCCTGGAGCTGTCCACTTCCATACAACACCTTCTCCCGGTCGTTGCACTGTGCGATGTCCAGCTGTCGTTCCACTGCCTTGAGCCAGTCCTCTGCTTGCATTGGGTCGCTAGACTTGTTGAAGGTAGGAGGGCGTCCCTTCAAAAACTCGCCCCTTTTATCTCTGGGCTGCATGTAGTGCTGTTGAGGCGGGTTTTGCTGATTCTGCTGCATCAGTGCTATGGTTTGCGCCATCTGCCGAGTCAGCTGAAGTTGCATCTGCATCATCTGCTCCATGGTAAGTGGCGGTGGTGGAGGTGGTGGGTTCCGGTTCTGGTTGCTTCCACTGCCTCCGGGGTTGCCTCTGGTGTTAACCATCTATCATAGCAAAACATCTCCCATCAGTATTCTTGTCCCTCGGTAATAGATATCCCATGCTTGCAGATAGTGTATGGGAAGATAGCAATTCTTGGAAAGATAAGATAAAGAGTAAGACAGAGGAAGTGCAGAGGAGAAAGGTAACCCAACTATTTATTCACTAGTACTCCTTAAACCTTAGTCCTATATCTAGATGGAGATAGACTTGCGTCTATGACCATCACAATCATTACAAAGATCCAATTCAAACATAAGCATAATAACAGCAAAATCAAGCACCCAAAGACATGATTCACACAAGACTCGACAGCACTGGTTTTGAAAAACGTAGCTAAATGATCTAAAACAAAATCATGGTGGTCTCCTAACGATTTATCAACCATTCTAACTAGGCTGTGTTCCTACAGTCAGCACGGCTCTGATACCAATCTGTCACACCCGGATTTACACAGCAAACCCGAAATGCGGCCATATGTGTTCCCAGGAAGTCATTACACATATAGCAAACAAATTTGATAATAGAACACAATGCTCGTTTAATATAAAAGGGTTTTACATCAGAGTTTGACTCAAACTTAAAGAAAATTACAGCGGAAGTCTCTAAACAGATCTATCTCTAATCCTGACGAAACGAGGCCGAAGCCCACAACCCCACAGGGACACTGACTGGTTGAGCACAGCTAGTAGAAAGGCAGATCTTCTGGAAATTCGACGGCAGCAGCTCCTTCTAATCCTTCTGTTACCCATCCGTGATTTTGCCCAAAAATAATAACAACAGCAAGTGTAAGTAACAAAGTTACTTAGCAAATACAGCACAGTTAATGAAGGCTAAAAAGTAAGGTTTGACTCGGCTGAACTGCATTAGCAAATTTTAGTTGGCTGATTTTAGTCTGTTTCGAGGGTACCATCGAAGGATGATCTCGAGGGTAGCATCGAAAGTGATTCCGAGGGTCTCTTCGAGAGTATTCGAGGGAGTCTCGGATGTAGTCGGAGATAACTCGAGGGTATAACATTTAGGTGAATCCCGGTTAAATTTTCCCAATTAGTAAAGTAGAAGTAGACATTAAACAGCAATAATAAACAGCATCTTCTAATCAAAAAGGATCCAGGCCGCTCGTGACCCTGAGCAAGGCTATCATGATAGTTTATACACTCTGCAGAGGTTTCGTCCTTTATCCACCAGTCGCGTAAAAGTTCAAAGGAACTTTGCACCCAACCACGCACATCAACACTTCCGAGGTGTGACTGCATAGGGACGCTACGAGGCTTTTCACAGGACACTTTAACAGAACAGCAGCCGTTATGGTACAACCTAGGCAGCATGACCCGAGGCACCGAGACTGACTTACGCCCGTGCCGCAGCACAAGGGGGGTCAATGGCGTCCAATCGCAGAAAAGTAATGCAAAAGCAGAATTAAATAGCGCAACGTGTAGAACCCCCGCCATACGGAAGTTCCCACACGGGACTGTGCCTCACGGGGACATAGCCAACGGATACTCCGTCCTCGGTGGATCAAACCATACTCTCACCCATGCTTCCCATAACGCCGGTGGCCCCTCGGTAACTACTGTTAAATTAAAGCCGTACAAGTTACTTGTCCAAGACCAGAGCCATTATAGTTCCGGCGGTGACGACAGGCTCCTGGGTTGCCGCTTTAAGAACCAGTCCTTACGGAGAGACACTAGGGCCAGGCTCGAAGCATACGCCCTAGTTCCCTGATCCAAGTTGCTAAAAAGCAAATTTTACCATCAACATTGAAGTGAACCATTAAGTCATGATTAATAGTAAAATAATTGTGACAGTAGCTGCGCCTAGCAAATTTCTACCCAAATGCAAATAAACCCAAGGTAATCAAGGTAAAGGATAAACAGACTAGGTACAACCTTAATAGGATCAAAATTAGACACATGCATATGCCGTAATTAATGGGTAAAGGTGTTTAGGTAGCAAGGATTGTCCGTGCTGTACTTGCCTACTACAAAGTGCTGCTGCTGCTACTGTTCCTCATACTGCTGGTCCTGGTACCCCTCGAACTCGAACGCGCACTGCTCACCAACTGGACTCTCGAAGAAACACACAAGCAACCGAACAAGCCAGTACATGCAAACAATATTAATCTATTAGAACAGTACACCAAACAATAAAGAACAAAAGAAAGCTTCGGAACTATTCTACGCTTCGCGAAAATCACTCAAATCGAGGCTAAGACGGGGAAAATATGGCGTTTCTACGGTTCGGGGCTAAACTGCGAAAGTTTCGAGGGTCAAAACATAATTTTATTTTGAAGATTCGAGGGTTTTACTTGTTAAAAGACAAAACCGAGCCTCGGGCGCAACTTTTAGAAGCTTGCAGGGTTTAAAACAAAAGAAAAAGGATTCATTCGAAAATACTTTTGAACTAGGTTGGACTGCGGGTTGATTTTGAAAACGTGAAGGCTTCTTTTGCAAAACAGTCAGCTTCGAAGGCATCCTCCGGTTCGAGCAGGACCTCGAACTGACGCGGCGGCATTGGATCTAGATCTAATGGTTCAAAACAAAATGGCTTTTCGAGGGGTATGCCGGCTTCGAGGCTTGACGCTAGCGACGCTCGAACACAGCGGCGGAGAACTACTGGGTCGACGGCAGATCAAAATTAGCGCAGAGCACGGCAAGAATCGGAGCAAGAACGCTATGGAGAGCTTCGGGTTTTCAAGGCGAACCTCCTGGAGTGCTTCCCGACAAGTGCGAAGCTCCGGCGGCGAAGGTCGAGGGTGGGTCTCGAGCGAGACGGAACTTCTTCCGACGAGAACGGTCTCGAGCGAAGCGGAACTTCTCGGCGAGAACGGTCTCGAGCGAAGCGGAACTTCTCGGCGAGAACGACAGCTAGGGTTGTGGCTTGATTGGAAAGATTGAAAGGAAGATCAAGACGGCGACTATAAATAGAACAAAGTCCGGCCTCAGGTCCAAGTCTTGGCGTTCGTGTCAAGGAAGGATTCGGCGACGGCGGTAGCGTCGGAGTCGGTCTCGAGACAGAGTCCTAGTCGAAGTCGAGGGTCTAGGAAGGAAACGGCTCGGCGCCAGAAAAGAAAAAAATAGAAGGCAAAGCCTAAAAGCGAAATTTGAATTGGATTTTAAAATCTGATTTGAAGTTCAAACAAACGAAACTCAATGCAGCCAGCATGAATGCATCAAAAGTGTTTCTAGCCTTAGCTTTGATTTTATTTCTCATAAATAATTGTTGTCACTAGATAAATATGAGCATAAATTAAATAAAAGCGATTTAATTACTAAATTTCAAAATGGGCATTTTTAGGGTGTTACAGGCGTCATTGTGGAGCTATAGCCCTGCTGCCCTGGGTTCTCGGGATGAAAACCCGGTCCAGTGATGGACGAGCGACGGCAGCGCATCTTGCGTCGTTCCCTCGTTGGAGGCGTCATCTTTAGAGACTCTACTCGGCTCTGGCACTACTTGCCCTGACAACCGGTGTTGGCTATCCCGCCGTTGGACATGCTCAAGGGTGTTGTCCTTCCTCACGTCGAAGCATCTATCTTCTTGTTGGCAGCCAGGGGTCGTTGCTTGGTTGTCGTTCGTCTGCTCGCAGCGGACCACGGTGGCCGATGTTGCTTTGCAACCATTGGTACGGTGTAGGACGGCGTCGGAAGACGGCGCTTGCAACAACGGCAATGAGAGATTACTCGGCTTGTAGCGGACCGCGGCAGTTTGGTTTTCAGCTTGGCTGAGCCTTTCTAGTGCGGTACAACGTCGTAAGATAGCACAGGTGACAACTTTGGTGTGCGGCTTGAAGGCAGCGGTTTCGTGCAGGGGGAAGCAACGCGGTGAATCTGACCAACAACGTCGGTCTGGTTGACTAGTGAGGTGCTTTGGAGGTGGGGCATCATGCTCGCTGTCTTGACGGCAACACAAGGAACGAGTACGGAGCATGGTGGTGTGGTGGATGTGTCAAGGCCCCCACGCATGAGAGGACGCGTCCAACGACGGATGAGACGAGGCCCCCGCGCGTTGTTTTGCTCAGATTCGACGTCTTTCATCCCGTCGGATAGGTCCTGCATGGTTGCAACGTCCAACGAAGGCGTCTACCTCCTTTGTTTTCTCTATCAGTGTCGGATCACGCACGGAGTTCGGATGTCTGCAGGGGCGGAGCCACGCCCCGGGCTGCCCGTGCTGCAGCCCGGGTCCTTGGCCAAACCAAACAATAGCAAATAAAGAAAAATAGTGATCTTTAAGCTCCAAATTTAACATATTTATGTATACTAACTGCATTAGCCCGGGCCCTAGCCTCATCCTGGCTCCGCCCCTAGATGTCTACAAAGGTGTGGTATATGGGTGGGAGTTGCGGTTCTGGTCTCTCTCTGCTGTTGGTGTGTAGATTGCGGCCGATGAGTGGTTGTGAGCGGTGCCTCGCGTTGATGTCCCAATCTAACTGGGCGAGTCTTAGTTTGTTTTTCTTTCTTTTCTGTTTTCCTAAGTATGGCTTCTTAGGGTAGTATATTTGTATTTTTTCTGCTATATTAATAAAACACACACTCTCTTATGCGGTTCGTTAAAAAAAAGAATGATGATGGAAGTTAAGGCCTTGCACTTTTTGAACATTATTAGTTCTATCGCTTAGTTAAAATAAAAAAGTCAATATCACTGGTTTTTTTAAAAAAAGTGCTCCACCTTTGGAGAGTAAAGTATTAGAATATACTGTATTGATGATACACATCAATCAAAAATATAAATAGTAAGTGTAGAGTTGTAAGTCATTTGGGGTTGTGTAAAAACACTACGTGAAAACCTCAAATAGGTAACGCGAGATTGGTAACGGACTCACGAAGCCCGTTACAAGGTGCGACATCAGTAACGGGCGGAAACAACGACCGTTACCAATAAGCGTGTCAGGACCGGGCGCAGCCCCTGCACAACAACGCCCGTTACTAATAATGATTTCTGGTAACAGTCGTTGTTCGCGACCGTTACTAGTATTCCTTGTAACGGACATTACACACAACTGTTACCAATAATACTACCATCCGTAACGGTCGCTTAATGTCCGTTACAGGCTGGGACTAGTAGTAACGGTAATTGTATTAGGCACTTCAAGCCCGTTACGTATCTTTGACTAGTGGTAACGATGTTAGGTTTGGCCAGTTAACGCCCGTTACTAGTGTCGGAGCTCAATTATTATTTGCATAAGCTACAGTAGCTACAGTGTGTCGTCTTCCACCCCGCTGCTGCTGTCGACGCAGAGCAGCAGCCGGCGGCGGGCGACGTCCACTCCGCCGCCGTCCTGGCGCCCGCCCGTTCTCTCTCCCGCTCTTCGACTCGTCGTCGCCGCGCGGGCGACCGCGCCTGCTTGCCGCCCGGCCGGCCGCGCCACACATGCATGTTCAAATATATAACAGGACACACATTACATATATAACAGACATGTTCACAGACATTACATCCTAGTTAATTAGTTATTAAGTACTGCATACATAGTGCCAGAAGGGACAAAAGAACAGAACATGTTCATCTCTTTTTATCTAACTCCGACCGCGCATCGATAAATGCATTTTTAAGAACTCTTTTTTTCTCTTCTGCTTCTTTGAGTTTTGCTTTGAGTTTTTTCTTCTTTGATTTCTTGCGCTCAAGTTTGGAGGTCACATAATCCACTTCTGCTTTGAGATTTGCTGCCTTTTCCTTTTCTTCCCAGAGAGAATTTCAACTGTTCTTGCTTCTTTCCTGCCTCACTTAGCCGCATTTCCAATTCCTTGTTTGCCTCCCTAGCTTCATCGAGGTCTTGCAAGGCCTTGTTGTACTTCTGTGCTGCCTCCTTCTTCAGCTGACAAAGAAGACAAGGATGGATGGATCGTATCTGAAAATAAAACAGATAGTCAAATGAGGTAGTGCCTTAACATGTGGCTAGATTCACACAGTCAATTATTTCACACACAAACAACAATGATCTGCCAAACAACAAGATATGTTGTTCACACAGCCAGTCCTGATACTATATGAACTGCATAGCACAATTTTCAAATTTTATAGACATAAACACACAACCTATTATTTCACACACATGTACTGCATAGCATAATTATTTCACGTAGCCCGACAGTCTAACAAGGTTGTTACGGAATCTATATGAATCACACTGCCTATTATTTCACACACATGAATTTGCATTTCCAGCTCACAATCAAAGGCATTCCCAGATCATAATCAGAGGCATTTCTAGTTTATCAAACATTAATCCCTAATTAAATAGAGCAGATTCTTCAGCATTTAGATACACAATTCAGCCTCCAGACGAGGAACGCCGGAGTCATTGTTTGATAAACTCATTGCTCACCTCGTCGCCAGAGTCATGGTCGGATGAAGAAACTAGGTCGATTTCCACCCGAGGGGGAGCCGGAGCCGGAGCCGGAACGACCGACGAAGAAGGACCACCCTCTCCTAAAGGGACGATTCCTCGCCCCAGCCTCCAGACGCCCCCCGCTCTCGCGCGGGGAGGACTCCTCCTCGCCGGAGCCGGAGCCGGAGCCTCCTCTTCGCCGCTCGCGGACGCCGCGGCTTCCCTTGCAGCAGCGGTGGCGGCATTCGGAGGGCGAGGGTGCTCCCTTCCCCTGGCGCGAATGAAGCTGCGGCAGCGGCCCTCCTCGCCGCTCTCGTGAGCCCCGGCGGCGGCCTTCGCAGCAGCGGCGCGCGTGTAGGGATGCCGGCCCACCGCGGTGGCGGCGTTCTTCGTCGTGCAAGAAACCCTCTCCTTGTGAGGGGAGGGCTTCTTGGCGCTTCCGCTTGCCCGCATCCACCGGCCGGTTCGGGGATCCCGCAGCTGGGCGGGATTGAAGCCGGACATCTCCGCCGCTCGCCGCTTGCGCTTCTTGGATGGGGAGAGAGAGTGAGAGCGAGTGAGCGAGAGAGAGGGAGAGAGAGACCCTTTCCGCCAGCTGCGCTTCTTATCCTATTCCCAGCGAAGGAAAAAAAACTGTAAAAACTTATCAGTAACGGTCTTTATCAAAGGGCCCGTTACGAAAAAACTGATGCCGCCTTCAACTTTTCAGTCGCTTCATGTAACGGGCTTGACCAAAGTGCCCATTACGAAAAAGTGGATGCCGCCTTCAACTTCCTTCAACTTCCCAGTCGCTTCATTTAGAGGGTTTTCCAACCAAATTAAATCTAATCTTCAACAAGACTTTGCAAAGATCGAACGATCCAACCAAGATCCTCCTCCTCGGCAATCAACCAGTCAAATTTATTCAAGCAGTCAATCCAATCACAGGCATTCAAGCATTAATCAGACCACGTACTATGAACAAAAAAACACACATAATGCAGTCATAATATTCAAAACGAAGAAGAAGATGCAAAATGCACACATAACATTAATTAAAATAGTTCAGGCGAAACCACGTACGCCGCAAAATAATATTTACAAATAGTGCAAAATAATAAAATACTATCATCTACTCCTCCGCCTCGTCCTCGTCGTCGTCGTCCTCCTCCTCGTCCTCCGCCGCCGCCGCCGGGGGATACGCCGGCGCGATCGCCGGATGATGAATCCTCATCACCTCGGCGACCTGCCACAGACCGAAGACGTAGTGCTGGACGGTCTGGACCACCGGCTCGTTCACACTCGGCAGACCAAGAAGAGCCAGATATGCGTTCATCCTGGTCCAGGTGTCACGCAGGACGTTGAGCGTCCACTGGGGGTCGATGCCTGGGAGCACCGCCGGCGGAGAGGAGATTGGGGCGGAGAGGAGATTGGGGAGAGGAGATTGGGGCAGTTGATATACTGGGCGAACGGGGAATGGGGAACGGTTGTTGTACTGCGCGCGGTTGCGAATTCGAGGCGTTAACAGAGTCCGTTTGCAAATGCCGTGAACGCTTCGTCTTCATCCCTATCCGTAACGGGCTTTGTCGAAGTAACCGTTACAAATGTGAGGCGTTCCTCCGTCAGCCATCCCCATCGGTAACGGGCGTTGTGTCAGTGACCATTACAAATTGATATAAGTAACGGACATTGGGAAATTGCTCGTTACATATGTGAGAGCAGAGTCCGTCAAATGTCGTTACGAATTCTATTTCAGTAACGGGCTTTAGAAATGTGCCCGTTACGAATATGAGTGAAACAGAGTCAGTCAAAACCGAGTGACGACCTTTCCTTTGGTTGTTACCTCGTTTCCCGTGCTCATTTACTTCTTCCTCCACTATCTCCTTCCATTCTCGTTTCCGTGCTCATTTTTCTCTCGCCGGAGGACTCGAGGTAAAAAACCCCTCTTCTCATCTGACGCTGGCGAGGACTCCCCATTTGATTCTTCTTCTCATTTGATTTTTCTTCTTCTTCTTCTTCTTCTTCTGATTGATCTCTCGGAGGACAGTTATTTTGTTCTTTAATAAATCTTGGATTCTTTTTGTTCAGATCTCATCTCTTGGAAAGATCCCAACACTGTCCATCGCCTAGGTAGCTTCGAGCTCGATCTGCTCCTTCTTGCAACTGGTAGATTGCTGCTTAATATCTATATTTTGGACTATATATGCTGGTAAAATTTAGTTACATAATGCGGTTTGTATGTCATGGACTATATTTTGTGTCATGATATGTACTAAGATGGAGTTCCCCATTTTGCGATGTGTGGATCTCAAAAAGTTGGATGACAATTTTCAAAAAATATATGAACTTTATGAAAGTTCATGCTCCCTCCGTTGTAACATATATGGAGTTTGACTTTTTTGACCCCGATATTGACCGCTCGTCTTATTAAAAAAATTTGTGAAAATATGGTCAAATTTAAGTCATTTATGTAGACTTTATATTAATAAAGCAAGTCACCACAAAATATATGATAACTTGCGCACAACTTTGAATAGTACGAGCGGTCAACTTTGGGTCAAAAAAAGTCAAACGACCTACACTTTAGAACAGAGGGAGTATGAACTTTATGAATTGTATGAAACTTTATGAGTAAAGTGAATCCACCATACATGAGTTGCATTACTATGTCACTTTGGTCCAACAAGTTACAAATGTAGTGATACTATACATTAAGTTATATAATGCGGTTTGTATGGCCTAAAATTATGCAACAGTGCGTTGTATTTTGTGTCATGATATGTACTAAGATGGAGTTCCCCATTTTGCGATGTGTGGATCTCAAAAAGTTGGATGACAATTTTCAAAAAATATATGAACTTTATGAAAGTTCATGCTCCTTCCGTTTTAAAATGTATGGAGTTTGACTTTTTTGACCCCAACGTTGACCGCTCGTCTTATTCAAAAAAATTGTGAAAATATAGTCAAATTTAAGTCATTTATGTAGACTTTGTATTAATAAAGCAAGTGACCACAAAAAATATGATAACCTGCGCAAAACTTTGAATAGTACGACCGGTCAACTTTGGGGTAAAATAAAGTCAAACGGCCTAAATAGTTGCCTTGATTTGCATCACTTTCAGTAACGGGCTTTACAAAGTGCCCGTTACGAATGAAGTTTTGTTTCGTTAGATGCAGATCCAATGGTCAAAATTTCATCCGCGCCTCATTTCCACGCCCAAAATTTGCATATTTCCCCCGACCCCGCGGCATTCCCCCCCGACCCCGCGGCATTCCCCCCCGACCCCACGTCATTTCCACCAAACCCTAGCACCGGCGCGGCGGCATCCACCCTGGCGCGCGCGGCTTCCCCAACCACCAAACCCTAGCGGCGGCGCGGTGCGGCTGCATCCACCCCGGCGGCGCGGCATCCCCGCCCAAGAACCTGGGACCCGGCCCTGCGACGGCGACGCAGAACCGGCCACCTCAAGCAACGCGGCGACGCGGATCCACCCCTTCGGCAACGACGACGGCGAGCAGGACTGCTTCCTCTGCAGCGCAGGTCAGTGCTCCTCCAACCCCATACTGTTGTGCGCTGCTGCATCTGATGCTGTTGTGCCTACTACGCTGGGTGCACCAATCTTCCTGTTACTTTGCTGTTGTTTAGGCTCCGTTCACCTTGACCGGATTTGGCTCGATCTATATGTCATGGATACAGATCCTGCTCTGGCTGCTGTTCATTTCCAATTTTTATTTGTTCAAAGGAAACTCGATCTGTATGTCATGGACACAGATCCTGATGTGGCTGCTGCCAAGTTATCTTTTTCCTTTATGCATTTTTTCCATTTGTTCTGCATGTTCATCTTGTGTAGAATCATATAATCCTAGTGCTTGCTCTTAGTGCTTGTTCATCAACCAATCAGGCATTTAATCTGCCTTGTTAATCTGCCTTTATCATGTTTAAATTGCAAATTATCTATCAATTGTTCTGGACTATGTACTGCTACAATTGTTAGTTCTTCTTAGTATGTTAATCTTGTGTAGAATCATATAATCCTAGTGCATTTTACTAATTGTTGCTTTGTCCTCTTCTTTCATGTACCTGCCTAATGTAATGTACACTTCAATGATGCTTTGGTATATAAGCATCGCACAAGGAAGCAGTTGAAGGAACAACAGAGCTGCTTTGATATAGGATCTCATTTCTTCGGCCTGTCTAAATATGGTTAGTACCTATCCCCAACCAGTATGCTAAGTAAACTATCAATTCTATGTGTATATGTTGTACATGCTGATTTTATTTAGGACCTGTATTGATTTCTAGTCTAATAGTAGCTAATAATAATTTTGTTCACATTTTCATCCCTGCTTATATTTCTGTACTGACAAACTGATATATCATCTATGCAGGCTAACTCATCAGGAAGCTCCTCTGGTGACAACGGTGCACATAATGTAGAGGAGGAGTATGCACCTGCTTCACAGGGTAATTCGGCACACACTGCTGGGAGTACTAATCGAGGACGGCGGTCACGGACACAGACCAAATGGCCAGAAGACAAGGTGATTGCAACTGGACTTGACGACCAATGGATCCCTACCCCAAAGGTGGCGAGGGACCGATTCATATTGGTCTGTGGCCTCATTGCTCGGGAGGGGGTGTCAATCAACGCAAAGCTTGAGGATTTCACACTGGAGCAGAAGCAAGCCCTGTTCCCTGCTCTAGAGGAAAAGCTAGAGTACCCACCCATGTCCGAAGGTGTCCGCGATAAGGCAATCAAGGCAGCTGTGAGCAAGATTGGGGAGTTACAGCGGCGATTCAAGAGCCATTTAAGATCAGAATTTGTGAACCAAGACGAGCTTCCCTATGAGAAGCATCAGTTTTTGAAGCCAGAAGACTGGCAGCAGTTTGTGGAGACATCCAAATCTCTAAGTTTTGAGAAGGTGAGCCAGGAGATGAAAAAAAAGAGAGCAAAGCACGATAAGCCGCACAGGACGGGCAGAAAAGGTTATGCTGGTAAACAGCTAGAGTGGGAGGAGGAGGATGAAAAGCTAGGTGCAGAAGGAAAAGAGAACCCTTGGGACCAATTTCCCGGCCGCACGAGGCCATATCTGCGGGCAAGGGCATCGAAGCAGGCCACTAGTGAAAGCGGGGGAGGGGGGAAATAACATTCAGCTCCCCTCTGGTGTCGGATGTAGCAGAAAAGGTGAAAAGAATTGCAACTGAAGCTAGCGAAGGTTCTTTCCCTAGGGTTAGGGAGGATGATATTCTGACCCAGGCACTTGAGAATCCAGAGCATCGAGGTCGGGTCCAAGCCGTGTCTAGCTCAATAGGCTGGGGTAAAGGGTTTGGCCCAGAGTTTGCTGGGATGTACCAGAAGAAGAAGAGGATGAGGTCTGCTGCCGTCGACAAGGAAGAACTATTTGATGAAACACTCGCTAGAGTTGTGAAGGTGCTAAGAGTTGCAGGCGTGCAGATACCGAATGATATTCCTCTGGGGTTACACAAGGGTGATATCTGCGACAAAGAAGCGCTTGTCAATGAGGATGACAACAGGCAAACACCTATCAATGCGGATTAGAGACCGTGTCCATCACCTGAACCAGACACAATAGATCTGCTGACAGAGCCAACCAAGTGTAGTCTTGTGATGGATGCCAGCGATATGCTCATGGAGCTTGCATTGGCAACTGTCCAACCAAATCAAGAGGTTTGAGGTTTGCCATACAGTACCGGTAGAGTCTGGGTATGCTGTGGTGAAAGTTACTTATGTGTGGCCCAATGCGAAGCACATTCGTCTGCCTATTCCAGTAGAGGATGAGTACACAACCCTAGGTGGTGCTCAATTTCAATGGGTACAGTGGCCAAGGAACCGGATCCGTATACCACCCTTGTCGGAACCTCCCGCCTCTGCAGCCACATCTCAGGGGACAGTCAGCCAGACAGACAAAAGCCAGCCGCCGAGACCTCCGCCTCAGGATCAGCCACACCAGCAGCAGAACAGCCAAACACCTCCGCTTCAGGACCAGTAGAACAGCCAAACACCTCCGCTTCAGGAGCAGCCACAGTCGAAGCAAACCCTGCAGCACACACAGAAGCGACCACAGCAGACAGCAAGCAGAAGCAGCAGCAGACTGCGGCAGGAGAAGATTATCGAACCTCCAACTCTGGAGCAGCAACAGCAGCAGCAGAACACACAGCAGACAGACCAGCAGGAACTGAAGAACAAGCCGCTCCCCAAAGCACAAGTCCTTGCTGCTGTTTCTCAATTTTGGACCATGGCTGATCCAAAATACAAGCCTGGTGGCCCTATGTTGTCAGAACAGGGTTTAAACGCTGCTGACCAAGCTGTAAAGCGTTGCATGATCAAATCATGACACACAGTGTCAAAGGTGTTACTGGCATTCCGGGAAAGTTAGCTGCATCCTACTTCCATGGTGAAGGTGATACAGAAATTACAGTTCAATTCCAGGACTTGTATGACCTTTTCAACCTCGGAAGTCTGGACGTGAGTTTGTTGAGGTGCCGGATATTGTAAGTCCCTTCACAGTTCAATTCAACGACATGTAGTATGACCTTACCACAAATTTCATGCTAACAAATTTAATGCTAACAAATGTAGGCTAATGAGGAAACGAGTACAGGAGATGGGATTGAGTGTTGGGTTTGTGGACCCACAGGTATTCTGTCTCGCAATGGTTGTTTCCCAACCCCAAGTGATAATACAAATAATAAAAAATGTTATGCATCACGACTTTGTGGTGGCTCCCTACAACACCGGTGGCCACTGGGTACTGCTGGTCATTTCTATGAAGTGGAGTTGGGTTTGGATTTTAGATTCTGCGAAATTTTTTCCAAAGCGGACTTTCACCGAAGTCCTAGCTCTTGTCGACGGGTAAGTATATATATTGTAGGTTTTGTTCAGAAAAAATCAATCTCATAATGTTTCTAATCGATATTGCTGATCATGCAGGGCCTATGCAGACCACATGAATCAGAAACAGAAACAGAGAAAAAAATGCAAAAGCCAAACCACCTACACTCACGCACAAGGCAGATTTTCAGGTAAGATGGAAAATCAAGTTTGTTTTATCTTGTTCACTTCATACATATTTTGTACCGGTCATAACTTGTGTCATTTTGGTACATTCATTCAGTGCCCTCAACAGCCATCGGGGTCCCTTCTCTGTGGATTTTATGTTGCGGTGTATGTTATGGATGTAATCTATGAAATGACCGCATTGAAAAGGCCTTCTGTAAGTATACTGCTCAGCCTTCTCCATTTGTTTTTAGAAACTGATCGACTTTTACCCTGTATTCTCCTAAAAATTGTATTATGCAGGAATTCAAGCTTAGCAAAGCACCGATCCATACAAAAAGACTAAGGTTGGTCCAGGAGATGATGTGCGATTTCATTCGTAACGAGATCATCGACCCAGCGGGCTAATTCCATGATAATCGACAACCAGTACGTGTTCAAGGTCCCGAAGGTGATCAAGTTCCAGCAGGTGGTACTACTTGAAACTTGTAGACCTGAATGAAACTTGATGATGTTTATGGTCTTTCCTCTCATTCTTAAACTTGTAGTTTACATGATCAGTCTGCCTATCCCAGTAGGGGATAAGATTCATCCAACTTGAAACTTGTTGCATGTGTATGATAAGATACAAACTTGATGTGTACTTGTGTATATATGTGATGTGTATCTCAATCTGTATGTGATGTGTATCTCAATCTGTATGTGAAGTGAATAACCTGGGGGCTGCCAAATCCTGGCTGGTTCCAGGATGCAGCCAGAACCAGGCCAGATTCTGTGGTGGTGGAACAACAAAAGGTAACAGGGACATTTATAGAACGTTACAATTGAACACAAAGGTAACGAGCATCAAGTAAGAACCGTTACCTACACAAAGTATCAGTAACGGTTGTTACGTAACGCCCATTACAGGGTCTGACCGGTGGGTCCAGAGAGGAGACTGGTCAATGCACCTCCGTAACGATTGTTAAGTAAAGCCCGTTACAAGTACTGACCGGTGGGACCGGAGAGAAGACTGGTCAATGCGCCGCCGTAACGGTTCTTAAGTCAAACCCGTTACAAGGTTTGCGTTTTAGTAACGGTTGTTATGTAAAGACCGTTACAAGTGTTGTGGTTTCGTTACGGTTCTTAAGTAAAGCCCGTTACAAGTGTATTGTTTTGGTAACGGTCGTTTGTCTGCGCGCGTTACGAAATTGATCTGTGGGCCCACAAAAATCGCAAGTTGGGGTTACTGGTTGCTTATGTTGGTAACGGTCGTTGTGAAGTGCGGGTTACAGGTTTTTTTTTTGAGCAAGAACCGTGGAGTAAAACTCCCCGGCAACATAATATTAAAAACAGAAGCTGAAACTGTACAACAAAACTTACAGTGAAAGAAGCACTTACCCAAAAACAAAACAAAGCTAACCAAAGCCTAGGAACTGAAAGAAGAAGGAAGAGAAAAACAAAACACAGGTCCTCGAGCCTAGTTAGAGACCAGCAAAAACAAAGCCTGTACAATTACAAGGAGCTTAGCCAAGCAAGCACACTTGGATGTAACACTCTTTTAATCTTGAATAGGTGGTCTTTTACTTCCTTCTTGAAAGCTGTCTTCCATCTGCCAATATTAGGAGCCTTACCTTCAAAGATAAGAGCATTTCTCTCATTCCAGATACACCATGTACCTATCATGAAAATCTCCATAAAAAATGGGAATGGAAACTGTTCTCTGGCTAGCATCACTCTATCTGTGACAGTCATTCCTTCCTCCCAAGTAATTCCCAAAATGAACCATCTCGTGACAGCAGTAGTACATTCAAAAAACAGGTGTTCTCTGGTTTCTTCCACCTGTTCTTGACAAAGTGCACAGCAATACCCTTCCTCCAGAAATTTTTTCCTTCTTCTTAGCACATTTCTTGTATTTAATCTATCATTGAGCATTAGCCATGTAAAAAACTTGATCTTGGGAACACATTTAGCTTTCCATATCAATGTGATAGACTGATGGGGATTAATAGTGCTAAATTGATGCTGATAGTATCTATGAGAAGAGAATTTATGATTACCCCATATAAATCGCCAACAATCATTATTGTGCTCATTATCCTGATTCAACATAATATCCTCTTCTTGCAGCTGCAGAAATTCGTTGTATGCAGCTCTTGACATTGGAATCCTAAACCAATCAAGTAGAGTGGTCGAACTTCTAGCTTTTTGCAAAGAGATTTTGGGATCCTTAGCAAAGCTAAACAGTCTTGGGTATTTTAGAGAGAAAATACTGCCATTTATCAAATCCTCCCAAAAGCTGATAGTATCTCCTTTACCTGGCACACAACAGGCTATTCCTCTGTACTGAATATTGAGCCTGAGAATATCTTTCCACCAAAATGAGCCTCTTTCTCTTCTAATGTGAGGAGCACCATCAGTATAGTATCTTTCCCATATGAGATTAACCCACTGTATATTTTCCTTATTATAGAACTTATCCAATTGTTTCAATTGGAGGGCATCATTCTGTAATCTCAGGTCAGTCACACCAAGACCTCCCTTGTCCTTGGGTTTCCTGACCAGATCCCAAGCTGCCAGGTTGTATCCTTTTCTTGTCATGTCCTTTCCCCTCCACAGACAATTTTTTCTGTGCTTAGGGTTACAGGTTTTAGTCGTTCGTAACGGGCGGATTGCCCGTTACCTTTGACCGACTATTAGTAACGGAGTAAGGGTAACGGACGCATTGCCCGTTACCTATGGCCATCTACGCCCGTTACAAATCTCGATTTTTCACGCAGTGAAAGAAAGGCTTAAGAATGCCAAGGCAGCAAGTACCATACCCTAAAAGCTGCATCAGAGACTTTTGGTGACCTCTGGACACCTGGAGTCCCCCGACCCACGTACCCGATGACACAAGTATCTTTTTTTAAAACAAAAGGCGGCTCATGTTGCAGTTGCAGACTTGCAGTGCACGGCATGCATGGAACCAGGCGTGCAACCAGACCTTGGTAAGCAGAAGTTCAAGATGACAAGGGCACGGCCAACTACGGCCGTGTTTCTGGGTGGAAAAAAATTTTCACCCCGTTTCACCAATAATTAAGGGTATTAAATAAAATTAGTTTATAAAATTACCTTCACAATATTGGACTATTTCGCGAGACTTATCTAATGAGGCCTTTGACCGCACGACTAGAGGATAGTTACTGTAGTATTACTGTAGCAAAACATAGACTAATTAGGCTCATTAGATTCGTCACGTAAAATTACACACATTTCTAAAAGGGTTTTACAAATAGACTTGATTTAGTAAAAATTTCCATCCTCCAGTGAAACACGACCTACTTGTGCCGGCAGTCTGTTAAGCGCCAGAGGACTCTCGGGCATTGTTGACTGATGCTGACGGTGGCGTGCGCATGCCCACATGGAGCGTGTTTCACAATGGATGGGTTTAGTTCGCAAACTTCCTCTCTCCAAACTTTACTATTCACATATCACATTAAATCTCTCTCTCCATGCATTGAGCACTAAACGTGGGTAAATAAAAAAACTAAGTGCATAGTTTTGATGTACACGACAAGACGGATCTTTTGAGCCTAGTTAGGTCATGGTAGGACAACGATTACCACAAACAAACGAAAAGTGCTACACTGCGCTACAGTGTCCGATGTGACTTTTTCACCCTTCCTTTAATTTTCACCCTCTTTTCAGGAAATCCCCTTTGATGCTACTGTTCTGTCAGAATCTACCGTAGCTACGAGCTACCAGCTGACTCTTTCGTTGGAGGAGGCCTAAGGCCTTCTCCAATGGTTGGGTATTTGCTAGCTCTTAAATTGTTTAATCGATGAGTAGTGTCAAAACAATACAAAAATGGGTTGGCTCTTTACAATTGGGTTGGCTCTTTGCTAGCTCTTAGTCGTCTCATTGTAAAGAGCCAACCCATTTGTGTACTATTTTGACATTGTTCATCGATTAAACAATTTAAGAGCTGTAACACCCTAGTTTCGAATTTGCTAGGTTTTTAAAAAATTTCTAAACATTTGTTAGAATTAAATTTAAATTCAATTAATATAGGTTATAAACAATATTTTCTAAATTTAAATTCAATTAATATAGGTTATAAAAATAAGGTGGTTGATGCATACATGCTCTTGCATAGTTTTCTTGTTTGGAAAAACGTGGATTTCAAAACACTTTAAAAATTCGAATAGTTTTCGTTCGAGGTGTGCTTAGGATTAAGGCTTGAATTTTCTGGAATATATAGTATATTTAAGGGCCAAATATTATTATTGGGTTTTACCCATTTTATCCCTCTCATTTATCTAACCCTAAAATCGATAGGAACCTGGCCATTTTTGGCCCACACACCACCCTTCACCCGGCCCACACGCCACACCCCAGCCCAAACCCTCTCCTCCCTTCTCCCGCTGCTGGCCCACCTCCTCCCTCCCGCACGGTCCAGCCCAGCCCAGAACCCTCCCTCCCTCCTTCCTGGGCCATCAGCCCACTATTCCCCCACTCCCGCTGGCACCCCGGGCCCGCCCGTCGGCCTCTCTCCCCTCCCTCCTCTGCTTCGCTCCGCCTGCTCGCCGCGCAAAGCCGCCGCCGCGCGAGAACCCGAGCACCGCCTCCACCGCCGCAATCTCGCCTCCCCTCCTCCTGCGAGCGCGCACCGGCCCGGACCCACTCCGCAGGTGCCCCCACCCCTCGCGTTAACTGCCCCCGCCCGTTTCCCCTCTTCACCCGCGCCCATCAATGGCGGTAAAAGCCATTACCGGCCATCAAGGCCACAACCGCCGCCTCCCAAATTCCCCGCCACTCGAGCTCCTGCACAGCTACAAAACTCCCACCGGCATCCTCCTCCTTCCCGTTTTCCTCCTCGACAAACCCCACCCGCTCTAGTGCCTCGCCCCACCGGAAATCACCGCCGCGGCCTCTCACGGTGAGCCTCGACCGCCACCCCCATCTCCGCCATGGCGCCCTCTCTCACTCCCTCTCTTCTTCTCTCTCGTGCGCAGGACCTCCAGGAAGACTCGCCGACGCCCAGACGCGCGAAGGAGCCGCCCCGAGCACGTCCCCCACGCGCGCCCACGAACCCGTCCGCCCGCCGCCGCCGTGAGCCGCCTCCACCACGAAATCGACGACGTGATCACTCTAGGAAGGATCGCCACCTCCTCCTCTCGCTCTGGGATGAAACGGCATGCGAAACAGAGCTTCGTAGCTTGAGAATCGCGCAACTCCGGCGAGCTGCCACCGCCTGCGAGCCAGCGCCGTCGCCAAGCTTCGTCGCCGGCGATCTTTGACCGGCGGCACACTCCTGGCCGTTTGATCGAGCGCCAGCGGCCCTGATTAGATCATAGCATACCCCTTCGCGTTTTAAATCCCAGCCACCCATCAACCATCCAATGGCCTAGATCGGCCGCTGACCAAGTCAATCGGCTGCCCTGCCCGTTTTGCACTTACACCCCTGCAGAACCCTGTTTTCACACGCACTATTCGCTGAGTCATCACAAACTTTCATGCTAGCCCCTGTTATCTATGTATAATTATGTATAGGCTCCTAAACCGTGTGAATAACATATAAACCCTTGTATTTTCACTGTTTTACAACAATTTCATACTGAACCTTGTATATTTCACATAGTAGCCCTTACAACTTTCTGAATATTATATAAATGCCCTTGGTAATTTAATAAAAATGCAAAACCTATTTAAACCTTGAATAAAATGCCTTGTTGATGTCATAATTTTATATATGATATCATAAATTAGTTTATTTTGTTCTAAAAATATTATAATCCTTGTTAATGCTATAAAATTAGTTTTAGCTTAAATAAAATTCTTTTAGGTGTTAATAAAATTCCAGAAAATAGTTAAATCATGTTTTAGCTTGTAGCTTTTGCGTCATAGCTCTGTTTCTGTCCGTTCTTGTTGCGATGGTCATCTTTAAGCGTGGGCTATCGTTGCAAGCGTAGTTTCACGATGATCATGTTTTATAAAATTAGATAAAATATTAAATTAATTAATTACCTTTCGACTTGCTTTCTAAATAAAATTTGTTTAGGTTTATGCACCGGATTTTGATAAACTCTTGTTAATTTGAATAATCCCAATATAAATGTGTTTTAATTTGTAACATGTTTAGTTCAACACTACACATGAAATAAATCGATTAGATAAATCATGCATGCCTTTTATTTCATGTTAAATAATTAAATGGCTTAATCTATATGCAAATACTTGTAAATAAAATATGACTAGGATTTACTTCGCTTTTTGAATTAAAATAATTTGAATAATTTGAACAAGGGTATTTCTTTGAAGTATCCTTTACACATGCTTTATTAAATTAAAATAAATACAACATGTATAGTTGTTCCTTCTGTATACAATTCAAATATTCGCTAGCTTTATCTTTTGAACCGTAGTTCCGCGCCTCTCGTGCTGTTTGCGTTCGTTGCAGCTAGTGTTAGCTTATAGCACGCTTTTCAAAACTATTTTTCTATTGCTTGGTGTATTGTTCTTAGTTGTACATGTATGCTTGTTTGCAGTTGATTTGTTTACGTTGAGGAACGTTCAGAGCAAGTGGGAACCTTGGATTTGAGTTTGAGGCAAGTGGTCCTTGATCATTCTCCTTGCACCTACTTAATTTATTTCACAATGTCACTTGTCATTTACATTTGCTTGCATTAGATGTTCTAATTTGCTGGGAATCCTATGCTAGGTTGTTTACTAGAATTTCAATGTTATTCCTTGTCCTTAGAGGTTACCTATATGGGTAGAATTGTTGCTTAGCCTTGCTCAACAATGGATGGTTGGGTTAATTTAATATTGACTAATGAACTATGCAATGTGGGCTTGGTAATCTTTTTAGCAACCTGGAACTCTAGGCGGCTCAGGCAAATGGGCTTGATGTTTGGTTTTTGAGGAATGTTATGTTGGTTTTACCTGAGTCGAGCTTAAGGTTTAATCTATGGAGTGACCACCCATGAAAACAGTACAACCATGAGAACTAGATGGGCAATGGTCTTGGCTGAGAAATTGGGGTAATCCAGGGGTACGTGTTGAGCGGGTAGGAGCCGACTAGGGCAGCGTCCCAGAAGTCGTTGCACGGCACAGTGATGGGTCTGAGCCCTGAGTGGGTCAATGCTCCCTGGAGAACCAATGGAAGGCCTCGTAGTGTACCCCGGCACGCACATCTCGGAAATGTGTGGAGGTTCGCCACCTCAGCTTAAAGGTATCACGACTCATGGTGAAAGTGTACAACCTCTGCAGAGTGTAAAACTGTTATAACAGCCGTGCTCACGGTCAAGAGCGGCCTGGACCCTCACATGGTTAGCTGGTTTGGGAGGATCACAATGGTGGTTAGCTGTGGTTTTGGTTAGTTTTGGGTTGAACCTTAAGTTGGTGGTTTGGGAAGCTTATCACATTATAATATCTCTAGGTGCTTTAATAAAATTTGTCCAACTAAAATTTGAGCCTTGCAGTCCACCAAATAAAGCCTTTGTTAAGCCTTCATGTCATATTCTCCCTCCCACTTGCTAAGTGCCAACCATAAGTGCACTTACGCTTGCTATAGACCTTAATAGGGTAGCGAAGATTTGGATCATGAGGACCTGGAGTTTTAGGCTGGCGTACCCCCGGTCGACGTTCCTGTGTGGAAGATGGAGCCCTCCGTCACGATTAGATTTACGATTGTGTAATTTTCTTTAAGACCCTCTGGTCATTTTGTAAATAATATACGCTTTGTAATTGATATTGTTCTGTTATTCACTTATGATGTCACTTTATGCATGAATTTGATCCTGGGCATGCATAAAGGGTGCGTTCGGTTTTGTCCTTAAAACCGGGCGTGACAAGAGCTATCAAAGAGTCGGCCATGGTGCTTTTGTCAGTGGCGTGCTGGTACGGCCCCACGCCGCCACTGTCCTAGGGTGGGCCCCATGCCGCCGCTGTCTTGGGGTAGGCCCCACTTATCGCCTTGACTTTAGCCATCCTATGGGTTGGCTGGTTCGTACCCTGCTTGGGGTCTCGGTGGAGATTGGTCAGGTGCTCCCCGCGCCTGTCCATGTTTGTGTGTCGAGGTCATCCGGTGGCCCTGCCTCAACGGACCGGGCATGCCGTCATTTCTAGGCTCTTAGATGGGCCTCCATCGCTCCGTTCTCTAGAAGTACGTCTGGTGTTAGTACCCGTTAGAGCATCTCCAAGAGCTCTTGTATATGTGAGTAGCTAAAATTCTAATTTAGCTATTATGTAAAATGAAATAGCTAGCCAAAAAATGATGAATCAACAGCTTCTCTAAAATCCAAACAGCGAGAACATCCTTCTTTCTCCTCTGCCTCCAGCGCTATGGTCAAAATCAGCCACCCGCAGTTTGACCGGCCGATTCCTCACTGCCGGCGAGGGAGAAGCGGCCGACGAGCATCCTCGGCGTGAGGGGAACCCTTCCGCCTCCGCGTTTTGGGGAAGCGGCGCGCGCTGCGGGCCGCCGAGGCAGCCAGGAGGTCGAGGTCGGCGTCGGTGATGGGGATGCGCTTGAGGTAGAGCGAGGTGAGCGTGGGGAAGGCGCTGACAGCGATGGCTGCGGCCCGCTAGGAGGTTGCGCATGGCCATGGAGTTGCGGGTGGCGGACTCGGCCCGGTGCCAGGAGCGGTAGACCAGGGACGCCGCGCTCCGATCCCACGGCGCGTCGAGGAACTGGAGCACCGTCTCAAGCACGCTGTCGAGGGCCTGGTCCGCCGGCGGCGACGCGCTGGGCCGCTTGGGCGGTGGCTAGTCCTCGTCCTCCTCCGACATGGCGCACGGGCTCGCTCCCCCCGACGCCGCGGCGGCGGCCAAGTGGGAGGAGGAGGAGGAGAGATGCCGAGATGAAGAAGGGGGAGCGCTGCCTCGCCTGCGGAGAGGGAGGAGGTGGAGGCGCAGGCGTAGAGCGGGCTGCGCGGCGGGCTGGGTGGTGGGGTGCGGGGGGTGGGCATGGTCCGTCGACCAACGCGTCGGCAGCGGCGGCGGTGAGCCAGAGGAGCGCGTCCGCGGCGTCGTCGATGGCGGCGGGGAGGCGGTGCTCGGGAGCGAGGTGGTAGTGGAGGGCGAAGACGAGGGCGCGGAGGGGAAGGAGGGAGCACAGGGGGCTGGGGAAGCGCGCGGAGGGGAAGGCCTAGCGCGGATGGCGAGCGCCTATGACTCGGGAAAAGTACCGAGCGAAGGGAACGGGATAGCGAGCCTGGAAATCTAGCGAGCCAGTTGGCTAGTCCATTGGATGCAATTTTTCCTCTCCTTCCTCTATTTTTAGCTAGTCAACAAGATATACATGATCTCTCGGAGATGCTCTTAATGCGTTGTTGATTTGTCTTTTATGTTCTAGCTGGCACCAATACTAATATATTCCAACTAAGCACATCCCATACAATTATTATTTTAGCTAGCATATCTCTTCATGTATAGAAAGATGCCATAGACCATTCCAGCTAAGCATATTTATTTATTGTAGTTATTAACGTGGGCATATATTGTGATATATATGTAGTTGCTCTGTCTTTGTATTCTTGCTAGGGCTGTCAACAAGCTGAGCTGGAACGATCCTGGAGCCTCAAGCTCGAGTTTGACTAAGGGGTTGTTTGGGAGAGCTCCGCTCCACGTTTTCCAGCTCCGCTCCAAAATCCTGTAGCCAAACATATCCAACTCCAAAAACTCCATCTCCATAAAAAACGTGGATCTAGAGGCCAACTCCAGGTTTTTTCTGGAGCTCCTCAAGGGGTGCTCCAGAAATACTAGTTTCACACCTTCTCGTAGAGTTGGAGGAAAATTACCCATCACTGCCATCGGTTATACAGTACCGGTTCGTAAAAAAAAGGTCCGACTGCTAGCTTCTCCGGTCACGATCTTCCCTTTACCACCGGCCCACTACCGTAGTCCACTACCGTATCAAAAGAAAAAAAAAACCTAGTCCACTACTACACAAGCAAGTACGTGAACTAAATAAGCTACATGCTTACTTGCCAAGTATGTGAACTACCGTTAGCCTCCTTTTCCTTGGTTCATGTAAAAAGATCGGCGAACAATGCTGCCCATCTTTGTGCGAAGCAAGCGTCTCGGTCTAGGACTAGTCTGTTATGGCAGGAACAACCTCCTAGCTTTCTTTTATCCTCTCTACAGAGTGATTGTAACCTTCCGTTTTAATGAATGAAAGGTAAGGTTCTCAAAAAAAAAAAGTATGTGAACTAGCTACATGCTTACTTGCTTGTGTGCTGATTCATAAACATGTGATTCTCTCTCATTGAACAAAAAGTCTCAGCTACATTTCGCATGAACATATGCTTGTTACATTTGTTTCAGTAATTAATGATTCTCTCGGAGTATAGTTTAGCTAGGCTAGCATATGTAAATAATGATTTTCTTTTAGTACTGTAGCAGAATGGAAAAATAAAAAAGTGTAAAAAAACTAACATAAAACAATCAAGGGTAAGAAAGAAAATTCCCACTAAATCCTACAATTTCTAAAACTGGAGTTACGTTGATAGCCAAACATGTTGGCAGCTCCATATTTTTCTGGAGTCGGTGAAGTGAAGCTGAAAAAGGTGGAGTTTCTAGAGCAGAGCTGATTTTTTTGAGTGGGGGCTCTTCCAAACACGCCCTAAATCCCCAGCCGAGCCTGAAATGTGGCCGAGCTTGCAGGGACGTAAGGTTCCACTTTAGCCAAGGAGACAGTGGCCAGTGCTTCTCTGTACGGTATAGAACAGGTCAACAGGTGGAGGGGAACCTCACGTACACGAATCAAGACGCCTACGCTGTTGTCTATTGTCTAGATCCGGCGAAAAGGTTGGTAGAAAAGTTACATCGGACAATATAGTGTGTTAGCACTTTTCGTTTGTTTGTGGTAATTGTTGTCCTACCATGATCTAACTGGGCTTAAAGATTCGTCTCGTCGTGTACGTCGAAACTATGCAATTAGTTTTTTTATTTATCTTTAATGCTTCATGTATGTACCGATATTTTGATATGATGTGATGAGACTTTTTGCATAACAAAATTTTAGGTGGAATTTTGAGACCTAAACACAGCCTTTGTGGTTGAGTGAAGCGTCCGGCTCAGATTTTTTTGGGCAGAGCGTCACATGGGATGGGGCCTAGAAGGGAGAAAATTGTGATTATAGGACTTGAAACGTTGTGCTTTGTGATTTTGACATTCGGTCCACAATTCAGAGACACAGTTGGACCCACTTTGTCATTCAGAGTGTCAAAATCACAAAGTCCACGTGTTTGGAATCCTAAAATCACAATTTTTGGCTTACGAAAAATTTACTGTTGCGTGCTCGGCCGAGCCTAGCGAACTCTTCGGGCCCGGTTCGATGAGGCTCGCGAGCTTCAAATCAAGCTTTCAGCGAGTCGAACTCGAGGATTCACGATTCTCGAGCTTTTTTGGCAACTTTGTTTCTTGCTGATTTACTAATATATCTCAATTAAGCTACCATACATATATCTTTTCATGTATAGGAAGATAGAATAAACCACTACAACTAAGCATATCTATTGCAATTATACTGAGCTAAAAATATATTATGCTATATATGTAGTTGATTTGTGCTTGTATTCTAGCTGGTACTAACACTAATATATCCCAGCTAAGTACATCTCTTACAATTATTATTTTAGCTAGCATATCTCTGGTACAGAGAGATGTAATACGCCATTCCAACTAAGCATATTTATTGTAATTATTAAGCTAAGAATATATTGTGCTATATATGTAGTTGCTTTGTTCTTGTTTTCTGAAGGTGCTTGATTTCACTTGATAAACATAACCATCCTTACAATGCCACACGATGTGTGTCTTTTGCTATTGGTATCATTTGCAATTCTTGCAAATCTAGAAACTACAATATCAATGCATCATGGTGATACAAGTAAGAGAGGTTTATCCGTGAATATGAGCTCTTCATTCATCAGTGCTAATCCAATAAGAATTGATCCATCAAGTGATGAATCAAACGACGTACTATATGTGAGTTCCAGCTTATACCAATATCTTGTCTATTAAAGAGTATCATTCTTATGGAGTTGAATTTGTTTCGAACTACACGAAGCATGATTACTTTTTTGCATAATATTCTTGAAGTCATGTGTTCCATAATGATTTCAAATTTGTTCCTTAATATTGATGGAAGGGATTTCAAATTATATGGTACTTCTAGTTTGTAGGTCCATGACATTTCTTCAGAAGTTGAAATAGGTTGTATTCTTTTTACGGAGGAAGTTGAGCGGTTGCAAACTATTTCGCAGTAGTCTACACAAATTGAATTAATAATCAGAAATGGTTATCAAGCATAAACTATTTCAACCCTGTCTAGGAGGGTAAAGAAAACCCATCCAAGTGGATTGGCTAGGAGTTTAATCAAATTTCCTGACTTATCCATGTGGAAAGTTGGGCCCTAAAACCGGGCCTTAATGTGTGCAATTCAAAAACTTTTCTTTACAACTTCAATACTTGTTGAATTTTATATACATCAACAATGATATTTTTTTTGTCAAAGTTGTAATTATTTGACTGTATAAACTAGTAAAAGGTTACATCGTTTTTCTGGCTACTAGAAACATGTGATGTTATTAGGTAATGGTTTACTCTCGAATAGAACAATATGCACCAAGTGTGTTCTTCCTTTCTTGCATAAAGTGCATATGCTCACGAAGTGTGTGCTATTTTCTCACAGTACGCAAGATATAGAGCGGATAGCCCCCCTGCCAGTGGATATACAGGTGCCATGGCAACTCTAGATGTTTACAATCACCCATATATAAAGACAGGCGTGGAATTAACTGCTGCAATAATGTGGGTGTCAAGCCAGGATTACTCAAATGTTTTGCAAGCTGGCTGGATTGTAAGTTGATATATAGATAGCGCGCCATTGGATATGCATGTATGTATGTTTGTGTATATATATAGATATAAGTCAGTTCATAATTCCTTATTCTCCATATGTTGATCCATCCCACTATGGAGACACCAAGACACACTTTTTTGTATGCTGGACGGTAAGAAATCAAAGCCCGTTGATTCTACTATACATACATATCTATATTCTGATAACATTTTTCCTTTTTATTTTGCAGAGTGATGAATATAGATCAACTGGATGCTTTAACTTGGACTGTAATGGTTTTGTACCCGTGAATGGTGCTCCTATTACACCAGGTGATGCTTTAGATCCAGCAAATGGCCAATCTAAAATATCATTCAAGATATTTAAGGTAATATCATAATATGTGGAAACTAATGTCCACCCAGTAAAACCTTATACTGTTTAGTGTTTCATGACTTCGTCTCCTTACTTATAAGCTTTCTCCCTTATTAATTGTTATGTACTCTTAGCTCAAGAACAACTATTCCATTTACATTCTAAATTAAGTTTTTCTTAAAACAGATGTACTACTTTTCACTATATTCTTCTTCTTGGAAAAATTATATTATTGCTCTAAAGTAATTTTTTAGTGAATATAATTTTTTAATGTAATTTTTCCATTTGCATCAACTTACCTAAAGTGCCGCTAATAGTTGCATGTCTAAATTATTTTTTTTCCTAACACAAATTTAAGGTGTAAGGGGGACGATTGTTGTTTGCCTAAACATATGCTTTGACCAATTATGCATCATGTAAATTCTACATAGTGTCTAGTCATGATCACCTAAATGACCATTTAGGATGATTGCATTGCCTTTTATTCTGACTAATTATACGCTTAGTCTAGCTAATTGTCGATATGATGAGCGTCATGAATAGACTCTTTAAACATGTCGGTAAGCACTGGGTATACTGATAAACTTTAGCTTATGTAAACACATTGTTACTATGGAAAAGCTGGCCGGAAAATTGTATATGTCACTTGAAATTGACTTCCCACGTAATGACAATATTTATCTTTGAGAAGCCCAATATAAAAGAAATTAATGTTTTAAACTTGTCTTTAAATTTTTTAAATTATGATCAATACATTTATTACATTTCCATTGACATCTTGGTAGTTATATTTAGAAGCACTCTCCCTCTCAAATGCAAAACAAAAGTGAAAGGCAACAATGAGAATGACATTTTTTTTAATTTTTGTAAGTGGTCATCTAAGAGCGATTGTAAAAAGTTAATTCCCCACTCTAGAGGGTCACTGCAACATCACTATCTGCAAAGGCTACATCCAAAAGTTATTTCAGTGACAGATATCCAGGCTAGTCCGTCCATTTTTACAATAAAATAAAGAAATGAAGGCTAATAATTAGGGCTGAAAAAAACATCTGAGCTGATAGAGCTAGATCCGATAATTCTAATTCCAGCAATCATAAAGTCATTCCCATTGGTGCAAACGTGAGAAATAAACTAGCTAGTGAATCTCCATTTTCCTTCAAACCCTATATTTTCTAGCGCCAATTTTGAGTTGAGGCTTAGACTACATAGTGGTGAATTAATCATCAATCATAGCTATGTTTGGTTTTGTACTAATATTAGTTATCTGTATTATGTTTCATTTTCTAATGATATATCCACATAAAATTGTATTGTAGAATAAAGACGATGGAGATTGGTGGCTACATTTTGGATATGACATAAACAATCTTAAACCCGTTGGATTCTGGCCGAAAAGTATATTTACCAACCTGCAGGATCATGCTGGATTAATAACCTGGGGTGGTGCCACTAAGTGTCTCAAAGGAAATGCAAGTCCTCCCATGGGCAATGGACAATGGCCAGGAAAAAACTCAGCAAGTTTTCAAAATGTACAATTTGTTGATTCCAATGGCCAAGGATATGCACTACCTGCTTGGGCTCTTCGTGTTTTTGCAAGCAACAAGAAATGCTACCAAGCTAGCACATTTTTTAATAGCATGTTCTACTATGGAGGTCCAGGTGGTTGCACCGATTAGCATACTTCAAAATCGGATTGTGATCAAATAAATAGCTTGTTTGCAAAGGATATATACCCTTGTCACCAGTCTTGTATCGCCCTCTATTTCAAAATCTAATGATGGTCATATATCTGATATCTCTGAGCGTTTGGTTCACCATATGTCCATATGTAACAAAATCGGATTGTGGATGGATATTTAATATTTTGTCATCTTTACATGTGTCCGCAATCAGTTTACCACCCTTATGAAAGTTTCTAGATATTTTCCACAGGAAAAAAAATCTTACACATATGCCAATTTCACGAAAGTAGCATGACAGCTCAGCTTGCCAACATGACGCACATGGAAAGCCCATTTTGCCCCTAAGGTTTACCGTCAATTGCTCCGCCCGAGCCGCCGCCACATCCCCTGTATACAGCTCAGTGGCAGCGATAGTTTGGGCGATGATGGTGCCATTTATCCCCTATGTCATGTTGGATGGGTGCCGTGGATCAAGATAAGACTGGCGGCCCTGGCTTTTTAATTTTTTGTGGCACCCTGGCACGGGCCATAGTTTAGGTTGTGGAGATGAACTAGGCTTGGCTTGGGTTTGAGTTCTGATTTGTCTCTCATCATCTTATTATGAATCATAGCCGCGTCCCACGGGTGTAGTTCGTGGGTGGATTTAGGAGTCTAGCATGATAGTGTACTGATTGCCCCCGTGGTAACTGGTAAGTTGTATTTTACTAGGTAAATCTGTATGGAAAGCACTAATAAGAAGTTTTTGTGCAGATGGTTCAAGACAGGTACATATATCTGTTGAAGCCATTGACAAAGAGGGATACCAGAGAGTTCAAAGTTATGCCCCTTCAGGGCCAAATAGGTGACAAATGCATATCAGCCACCTCTGTTGTGACAAATGCATATCAGCCTGAAGGTACACTTGTGGCCGAGTCCAAGGACGCTGAGGCTCCACAGCATGTCAAGCCACTCCGGAACACCGCCATGCTGTAATGCTGTTGAGGTACGCGACGGCGAGGGCGCTGCAAATGCAGTTGCGTAGCGCGGCACGGAGATCCCGTTGTCGTCGCTCGTCGGTGAGGTTGAGGACCATGAGGTGCTCCAGGTCGCCGACGGCCGGGGAGGGCCTCCCGGTGAGGCCGTGCGCCAACACGTCCAGCGACGTGACACGTGCCCCGCAGTGCAGTTCACGCACGGCCACCGGCAGAAGTGCACCGTGTTTTTCCACGACCGGAGCAGTAGCAGCGCCATGAACCCTGCTGCTCCAGCTCGCATAGCAGTTTATCTGCTCTGCGCTGTGTGGTTAGCTGTAGGCACTGCGCACTGCACTAGGCATAGGCCGTAGCTTGCAGTTGCAGGTTCCAAGCTTGCGATTTGTGAAGCTGTGATCGAGCAGGATCGTCGTCGTCTATTTGGATTTTGGGAGGTGGGCCAACTCATCGTCGTCTTTTTTGGAAAAGGGATGTTTTATTAATTTTCAGTTGAATACATCGAGGTGATACATTCACCTGAAAACGAGTTTCCGGCCTCTGCCATTACAGCACACAGCCCAAACAAAAAGAAAAGAAGCCAGATCACTAAGAACAGTCAATCCTACGACTAGACTGCCAACCAAACGCCCGGCCAAAAAAAAACCTTGGCCACTTGAGCCAAGAAGAGCGACGCCGCTGCAAGAGTGTCCTTCAAACTCATCGTCGTCTAAATTAATATTTCTCATAGTATGACCATTCGTTTTATTAAAAATTTAATGTAAATACGAAATAATAAATCAAGAAGTAGTTTTTACTATAAATAAAATAAGTAACGAACAAAACAATTGATACTTTTGCCTGCCACACGCGCCGTTGATCGATGCGGATGCGGACTCATTGGATACGGCGCCGCCGCCGCAGTGCTCTGCCCGGCGCCGGCGGTCGACTACATTGTGAATTTGTGATGGCCTTGCACGCTGCAGGGCAACCAGCTGACGGCAAGCAAGCCCCCAGGAGGCGCACTGCCGCGCCGAGGTGGCATGGTGCGATCAGCTCATGGAGAACGAGATAGCAGTGAGCAACCAGAAAGATGGTAGAGACGTAGAGTGACACACAGCCTGCATCATGCTCGACAAATTGTCTGTTTGCATTGTCATTGTTCATTTTCCATCCAAAATGAGCCTGATATAGTGATATGTTTATGTTCGCATGCAGTAGGCACAAGGCACGGTTCTTCAATTGTAGCAGCGCACGGCTAATTGTACGTCCACCACAAGATTCCTAGAATTGTTTTCCTGAGCCCCATGCATTTTCTACTTCCTTTGCTTAAGTAATACTACCTCCGTTCCAAATTATAAGTCGTTTTGGCTAATCTAGATTCATAGTCAGTAGTACGTATCTACATATATACTTATGTCTAAATACATACTACTAACTATGAATCTAGATTTGTCAAAACGACCAATAATTTGGAACGGATTGAGTAGTAAGCATGGAAAGCCAGTGCCCTTTTGGGCCCTTAATTAGCATTTGGTTCATGTTGCTTTCCTGCTTTTCATCCTCTTCCTGTAATCCTGTTCCGTTTCCCTGTAGCCAGGCACCATTGTCTTCAGACGTGTTCCAGCCTTCCAGGTCTGCATATGTTCTATACTCAACTTGAAGGAAAACTATTCTCACGGCTGTGTGCCTGTGTCCATCATCTGCCAATTAAGCACCACTCGTGAACGAACGGCGTGGTCTCGTTATCAGTCAAATTCTACTCTTTGTGCACGAAAAGGAAGAACAGATTCCTGTCCTGCAAGCTGATCTGTTGCTTGAATTCTCTTCCCTTGTTTGCCTCTGAATCACGACCGTTGGTCAGCACACATTTTCAGTTACAAATTATAGTACATGGCCAGCCTAAATTATTGTCTGCACAGCATGTACAGCGTTGCAGGTACAACACAAAGTTTAGTCCTTAGTCCTTACTGAATTCCCTTTTCTGCATTCAGGACTTCATTTTCCGATATTTGTAATCTACTCACTACTAGTGAGTTCCTGTTCAGAAAGATACTCCACTGTTCCTGATCACGACTCTACCACTCATGCTTTTATCTGCTTTCGTTAGTGGTGCCCTTCAGAGCTTAATCACTTGGATTGAGATCATGCGCTTTCTGCCCATGCCGTCCCGTCCTCCAATGCTGTGGCCTCACCACTTCTCTTATCTAGCTGCTCGCTGCCGGTCTGATCACTGATCACCTTTGGGCTTTGGCCTTGATTTCTTTAATTTCGTCGTCCTATCCACATGTCCAACCGCATCAGCAGCATCCCGGCTGGCGCGCCCGCGCCCGAGGCGCCGCGCGCGCCGCCGACGCCTTCGCCGTCGCCGTCACCATCGCCGTCGCCGCTAGACTACGACGTGGTGGTGATCCTGGCGGCGATGCTGTGCGCGCTGGTGTGCGCGCTGGGGCTCAACTCGATGCTCCAGTGCGTGGTGCGCTGCACCCGCCGGGCCGTGGCCGACCCCGTGGCCTGGGCGGCGCAACGCCGCGCCACCGCCGGCCTCAAGCGCGAGGACGTCGTGGCGCTTCCCGTGGCCACCTACGTCGCCTCGCCGCCGGTGCCGGCGGCCGCGGCGGGGAGCTCGCCGGCGCCCGTGGCGGGGTGCGCCATCTGCCTGTCGGACTTCGCCGACGGGGAGAGGATCCGGGTGCTCCCCGTGTGCGGGCACCGGTTCCACGTCGTGTGCATCGACCGGTGGCTCGCCTCGCACGGCTCCTGCCCGACGTGCCGGCGCCGCCTCTCCTCCGAGTCCGTCAGAGGATGTCACCACCACCAGCTGCAAGTCTTGACGGCTGTATGATTATTGCTTCCGGCAAGACGTATCTTTGATCCTGAGTGGCTGTCGCATGCTCATCGATCCGGTAACCAGTAGTAGTAGCTTGTTTGATGGTTCACTTTGCCATCCTGCATGAGACTATGAGAGCTTTTTAAATTTTTATACGTGTACCACCACATATGTGAGTTGTTTATTGATTTTCTTGTTTTACTGCATTGTTGTGAGTTTGTGACAAGATCGCATAGGGAACTCTCATATGAACCAAAAGAGAAGGGAAAACATTGCAGTCATTGCTTCAACAACGAGTTCATTTCTGACGCTTACAGAGTGTGTAGCACTACCGGAACTGATTTGCACTAGCGGTTAAAAGCAATTTATGCTGGCAGCACCCAGGAACGATGGCGATCTGTGCTAGCCGGGCCTCTCTTCACGTGTACATTTGATGTTATTCTTTTGATTTCACTTCTTCGAATCTTATATTCCGTATTTGGGACTCTGAACGATTCTAAATAAAAGAGATATCAATTATAAAGTTTTAGTTCTCGTCAAGTCACCTTGTTACAGAGCACACACATCTCCATCTAAGGTCGTTTGAAAGAAAAAAAAACTCGTTTTTAAAATGGATATGAGAAATAGTAACGAATGATTTGGCCTCTAGTTTGACTGTTGTACACTATTTGGACGAGTAAATGATATTAAAAGAAAATAAAGGAAGAAGTCCATTTTTGACCATCGAACTATAGCAGAAGTTTGGTTTTGACCATCGAACCCGAAAACCAGAAATCTTTGGCCATCGAACTCTTAAAACCGTTCGTTTTTTACCATCCAGCGGTTTTGCAAGGTTGTTTTGCCGACGTGGCGTCCACGTGGCGGTGGGACCCGTCTGTCAGCATCATATTTCCCCTCTCTCTTTCTTCTCTCCTCTCCCTCTCTTCTCTCCCCTCCGCCTCCGACCCCCAGCCTCCCCTCCCCCACCGGCCCGGCGGACGCCGGTCCGCCTCCGACCACCCTGCCCTCCGCCGCCTCCTCGCCTCTGATGACGCCGGAAGGAGGCACGTCCCGGGCACCGCAGCAGCAGCAGCGGCCGGCGGCGGCAGCGAAGCTCGGGAGCTTCCTGCAGGGGGCGAGGGCGCTGTCCCCGAAGACGGCGGCGGTGGCGCAGCACAGCAGCGGCGGCGCCGGCGGTGGCGGCGAAGCTCAGGAGCTTCCTGCAGGGGGGCGAGGACGCTGTCCCCGAAGACGGCGGCGGCGGCGCAGCGGCCGGCGGCGGCGAAGCTCGGGAGTGTTAGCAAATAATGCGGAAAACAAGATCGAACACGAGACACGATTTAACGTGGAAAAACCCTTGCGGGAAAAAACCACGGAAGACAATCACTATTGAGGAGAGTTTACAAGTAGGGATGATACATGATTTATTTGTCTTGCCTTACTGTCTACATAGGTCTTACATATATATATAGGTGGCTCACGTCCCTGTGCTTGGTTGCGTTGCCAAGGTGGGACTAAACTGTGCACTCCTGAGAGAAACCACAGCACAATGGGCCTCCACTTCGCTCTGGCCCAAGCCTGGCCTATATCGTGGATGTGAATTTGGAACATATCCAATAAACTCCACCTTGAGACAAATTCCATCACGTAGACGAATAATAAACCTCCATATTCAAATCTTGAATACCAATGTCCATCGGACAAATAAGATCACTTGAGTATTCTCCCAACACTTGAGCAAATAACCAATAGGTTCAAACACACACAGCTATCAACAAAGCAGACGAACAATCTGGGCCTTCAACAAATTCATAATCCCAGCAAAAGTCTGAGTCTGTGCAACTGGCCTCGGAAAAATAAATGGCAATAATGCTCAATCATTAAACGACATAAAGTCGCAATATCACCTGTGGTATTAAATAAATATCCAGTGAAGAACTCAATTACTGCTCCATTCAAACACGGTTCAGATGTGGGCATAAATGTGCAACCAACGAACTATAAACCTCTGCAATAGACCCTGCAGTAGTGCAGTCATGAGTGGACGTCTCCACCTTGAACAATAAATGTACTGAATGCTGGCCAGTACAAAACATTATAGTATCTATGCAGCAACTCTGAACTAGATCCCTCAACACGAGCAAAGACAGCAATAAACGTACTGCTCCCGCAATACAAAAAACTGTAGTATCTAGTCAAACAAAACTTCCTCTGTTGCGCTTAGAATCCTCCACCTCGAACTCAATTTGGAGCAAAACCTTCACTTTTAATTAACCAACTTCATAGGAGTAAAGGAAACCACTAGGCTGACATGAACGATGTTGTCAAAACATCAAGAAGAATAAACTCAAAAGTGATCAAATAATAATCCCAATATCTCCTCAAATCTCAATATATCTCAGCAGCGGAAATCATATATCATAGAAACCATGTGAAATAAATAACCAGAAGAAAATAATCTGCAGTAAATAATCTAGAAACGTTACTGTGTAACTCTAGTAATAACTTGCAGCCTTGTGTACAACTCCGTGTACGATCAGCAAAAAACTGAAGAAATCTTCTAGTAGCTTTTCACGTGTGCGTCTAGCAAAATTCGACAAAATCTTTTTCCACCGAAGAAACCGGCGCTCTGTCCTCTTTGATCCGCGTGCAATAGCAAACGGCAGTAATCTTCGACAGCAATCTTTTTTCTTCTGGACGCATACCCCTGCGCACGGCCGCAACACCTGCCACTGCAAGCTTTCATAGATCGGTAGCTTCGGAATAGAGTCGACGGTAACAGCAGGAACGGCAGATTAGGGATGCCACGATGAACTTGAATCGGAGTCGAGTACCTGCTGCAATACGAAATCAGATTCCGTCCTGAACTCCACGTCAACAAATTTGATCCGACTGACGGCGCGACGAAGAAAACTGAAACCCTATTTTTTTTCTCACGATCTCGTGCCATGCTCTGATACCACTTGTTAGCAAATAATGCGGAAAACAAGATCAAACACGAGACACGATTTAACGTGGAAAAACCCTTGCGGGGAAAAACCACGGAAGACAATCACTATTGAGGAAAGTTTACAAGTAGGGATGATACATGGTTTATTTGTCTTGCCTTACCGTCTACATAGGTCTTACATGTATATAGGCGGCTCATGTCCCTGTGCTTGGTTGCGTTACCACGGTGGGACTAAATTGTGCACTCCTGAGAGAAACCACAGCACAATGGGCCTCCGCTTCGCTCTGGCCCAAGCCTGGCCTATATCGTGGATATGAATTTGGAACATATCCAACAGGGAGCAGCAGCACGCGCGGGTGGAGCGGCTGGTGCTGGGGGAGGAGATCCAGAAAGCTCGGGAGCAGCAGCACGCGCGGGTGGAGCGGCTTGCACTTGACCTTCTGGAACACGACGGCCGTCGGCGTCGGCGGCGGCAGCGCGAGTTGCAGCTTGAGCGGGCACATCGCCACCAGCTCAAGCTCCGCCGCATGCCAGCGCCGCCAAGCGAGCTTGACCCCATCGTCCCTGGCTGCGGCCCGGGCAGAGGTTGGCCCGTCGACCATGGCTGCGGCCTAGGCGGATCCAGCCCTACCGGCCTCCGGCCATGGCTGCGGCCCTCGTAGATCTCGCCTCGTGGATCTGCGGCCCATGGCGGAGCTTGAGCTCCGGCCGGAGAGAGCAGAGAGGGAGAGCAGCAGGCATGGCGTGGGGAGCAGCAAGCGGCGGAGAGAGAAGAGAGGGAGAGGAGAAAAGAGAGAGGAGAGAGGAGAGAGATGGGGCTGACAAGCGGGTCCCACCGCCACGTGGACACCACGTCGGCGAAACAGCCCTGCAAAACCGCTGGATGGTCAAAAACGAACGGTTTTAAGAGTTCGATGGCCAAAGATTTCTGGTTTTCGGGTTCGATGGTCAAAACCAAACTTCTGCTATAGTTCGATGGTTAAAAATGGACTTCGTTGTCAACTTCCAAGTTTTGGATCTCGCCGAGCTCTATAATTTTGATATAAAGTTTATCCTCATCTTATTTTGTATGAAAAGGTCATGATTTTTTCTTCGAAAAGACTTATTCAGATTTTTAATTTCTCTGGCTCATAGGACACAAAATCAATTTCTACTGGCGCTTGGCTTAAAAGCTACCGCCAGAAGAAATATCTGTTGGTGATCAACGATACCGATCACAGATATATAAAAAACAATGAAGGTGTCAGTGCAATTCCTTTTTAGTAGTGCAGTTCTTTGATTAAACCCACGAGAGAGTGTCAGTTTTGTGCTTTTAAAAAAAGCTGCCATTTTCAACAGTCCAATTCACAGCTTGGACAAGTAAATTAAATTATACTCGTATAAAATGTGCAAAAAAGAAATGTGCAAAAAAGTTCCGTTCAAAAAAAATTCCGTTCAAAAAAATGTGCAAAAAAGTTGCCATATTGTGAAACTACATTTCAAGTAAAAACTAATTATACTATGAATTGGAAAAATATCGATGGTCAAAATTTAATAACGTTGGCCGCACGCAACACAACTCTTTTTTTGATGCATCTTTTCTTTTTGAGGGATTTTTTTATGCACTTGTACCTCCATTGCTGCGCTCCATGCCTTAGAGAAGCTAGAAGCCCAAAATGATTTGTTTCCTACACCATCTGTTTATTGAAGACACTTTGAGTTCTTATAAATTTGCCTTTGCAATGTGTTCATTTGTAGGCTAATGTAAGGGCACACTCGCGGGAGGGTGAGTAATGCATGGACGCTAGCAAAATCGCAGGTCGCTCTCGTGAGAGATGGCACCAGAAAGTAGGGCAAATTTAGAGGCGATTCCCTGGATATCTTTGGGAGCGTGAGCGTGATGCTCCTCCACTAGATGAACCACTTGATGGCGCCGGCGGGAATGGGATGTGAATGTGATGAGGAGGGCGACGCTGCCTGCCGGTAGTTGTCACTTGTCATGCTCATGCATGGCTCGCCGCTGCAGACGTTGCCCTACCGGAGAGAGGAGGGAGAATATAAGAGAATATCATCATAATCATCAGGATTGGAATACCTTTCCGGAGATATTGATGCCCGGTCATGTCTCGGGCTGTGCCAAGTGCAGACAAGATTGTTATGTGCTTGCATTGCTGGTGTACACGGCACAGGTGACGTCTCAGTACAGACAAACCTCAGGCCACAACACGTGAGACGATGAACACTTGATGACCAGTTAGCGAAAGAAAAACTAGTAACATCGATTTCACGAGATGCGATGAATAAGGTCTTCTGCCCTATATATAAGTGAGAAAGTTCCTTATTTGACACTATTAAGATAATCTAATCTGCTCATCACAAAATAATGGCTTCGAGTCGACGACTTGGCTTCGGAGTGTTCACTGCACACCTTATTCCGCATTTTGAGAAAGCGCCATCAAAATTGCAGCTTTCCTCATCCTACACAACTCATCTAGGGTCATCAATGCTTGGAGTTGACAAGAGCCATGTGCACGATCAAATCCAGGACACGGTTGCTGGAGCAAAGAAACAACATCCTTAGGCCGAGTACAAACGGGTAGAACCGTAGAACACACGGTTAAAGTTCCGGAAGCAGATCTCGTGGACACTCACCTGTAGCCCCACTCGTTGTCGTACCAAGACACCAACTTCATGAACGAGGAGCTTAGACCAATACCAGCCTTGGCATCAAATATGCTCGACCTGTGGTGTTGAGGAATTTAGCGATTTGGATTCCCTTGCAGCTCAAGGTGGCATTTGTGCTTTCGAAAAAAAAAGTGGCATTTATGAAATTGATCTGGAAACTCACCTCGCGTCACCAACAAAATCATTTGAAACAACATCCTCATCTGTGTAGCCTAAAATGCCTTTCAGTGCACCCTCTGATGCTGCCCTGAAACCATAGAATGGGTGAGCATGACATTGGACTAACAAGTTTTTCACCAAACGTGAGGTTTAAAAGACTAGTCATGGCATGTTTTGATCATTTGGTTGAAGGAACTAGTTTGAATTTAATTTATGCCAAAATTCTAACAGCTTCAAAGCAATAGGAATGCTTGCTCCTGTTCTTCATTTCTCCAAGCAATAAACCCCTTTTTCTCTGTTACTACCTCATCATGGGCACCCATAGAAGATACATTAAAACACTCTATCCATGGCAGCACATTCCTATTTTGTCCTCAAATGACAGCTATGTCAAACCAAACATCCAATCTATTATAACTCTCCTATAAATCTATAATTCTACTGTCAGAAAAGCTAAATGTATCGATACTGTGAAATTTATGCCTTTACTGTCAGCCTGTCACCGACCGCATAGCTAAACCCCCTGTCGCCATAGTTCATAAACAGCTATAGCAGTAAGTGATCGTTAACAACAGCAAACAGGACATGCATGAGATATTTCGGATGGTATGTATAATAGAGTGCATATCATGTCAGAACATGATATGCACATAAGCATGTCACGTGATGAGAAGTGATAATGCATTCGCAACAGTGGAAGGTATTTGGTATACATAGGTAGTAGAAAAAAGAGAGAGAGATGGTTTAAGGAAATAGGAAAACAACCTTAGCAAGGGGAGCAAGGCAGTTCGTGGTACAGCTTGCATTAGAGACAACTTTCATGCTGGGGTTGTAACTCTTCTCGTTTACTCCAACCACAAACATAGGAGCATCTGCTGACGGAGCAGATATCACCACGTTCTTTGCACCACCCTATAATAAAGCAGTGGAATTTTCAGTATTCCGATGCATGTAAATGACATATTTTCTTAATCTATTATGTAAAGAATCTGATGGCAAGTGTTTCGTAGTCGATGCAAACAAATGCAATGAAATCTCAACAGAAGAAAAAAAAAAGCATCCAGCCCTCACCTTGCTGGATCCTAATTATTAAATCTAGCCATGGTATGTTGCTAGGAACTTCTTGAAAATTCAAATGGTAAGAAAATTTCAAAATAAAACCAACCATCATTATAAAATATATATTCCATTATATTTAAAAATATAGTGAAATATATTAGGAATGGACACACTGTTGTGCAGGCACTTGGGGTAGTTACATAGAATGGTTTCAGAAGGCAGTAAGCAAACCTTAAAATGTGCTGACGCTTTCTCGATTGTTGTAAAAGCTCCAGATGATTCAACAACATATTCGACTCCATAGCTTCCCCAAGGAATATATGAGGGATCTCTGAAATGAATAGGTCCAACCGTTCAAGTCCATAAAACCAAATCATCAGCGGAGAAAAATTATATGTGCAAATTCGTCATGACCACAAGAGAACTGTACTGAAAATTTATAACCTATTTGTATGGCTGTCATCTTATCCGGTGGACATTGGCTTCTATCATTTTCCAGTTAAAATATGTCAATGTGTGCTGCATTTTTGGACAACACTACAATACTAAAATTGTTCACATGTACAAAGCAGATCATCTCCTTTGAAAATAAGAAATTTAGTACACTGACAAACAAGGCAGCACACTGGCTAATTTCCAGATTTTCATTATGCAAATATAGTCAGCACATGAGACTAGTTGGGGAATTGGCCGTTATCAAAAACTGAATATCAGAAGATACCAAAAATATTTTCAGTTCCTATCAAATCTTATTAGTCAATCTATAAAGGAGCAGACACATTCACGAATTAATATCATTTAGTTCCTGGAACCTTCCTGTTCTTACCTTTTGCTTGTAACTGAGATCTGCTTCCCATTAATCTCCAAGGTTGATGCATCCACGACCTTTATGGAGCCTTTGAATGGACCGTGCGTGGAATCATACTTGAACATATAAGCCTAAAACAGGACAAATATCAGGAGCAAAACAATGGGAAACAGCCAGTGAAATTTACTGCATACCGAAGCTACAGTCTATGATTTTTTCCTCTCTACAATACAAAGATACGCAGCTCTCCTATGTACTCGAGAAAAAAATAGTCTACAATTTTTTTATTTGCAATTAAGTCTAGAAGTTTAAATGCACTGAACAAAAGGCAAATAAGAATGTACAGCAGGGCAAGTGACATTAAGGTTTCAGAATAATTATTCTGGTAACTGAGCCCGACAGAAATACAAACTCGGATTGTAGAAAGCAAGATATACTTCAAACATGTAACAGACCCGATACCAGATTGCATTGCTTTCTTACCATGTACTTAGCATCAATGAAAGGATCATTAACAGCCACAACTTCAATGTCATCTCTACTAGTTGCAATTCGTAGAACCAGTCTTCCGATTCGTCCAAATCCTGCAACAAGAATAAAACCAGCCACATCTGAAGACTGAATTTAGATAACTACAAGAATGATAAAGGTTAATAAGGGACCAAGGGCTCGGTTCAACATTGGAAATGATCACATTGATTTCTCAATGTAGCAGAGGAACTCACCATTGATGCCAACCTTTGTCTTCTCCCCACTGGAGGATTCTACAGAGAGGAAAAAAAACATTAGATTTTATAAGGAAACTCTGCAGGCCACCAGAATCCCTTTTTATCTTGATGAATCAAGCAACTTACGAGGGATGGCCGTGGGAGCCTGTGTAGCCGTGGCCCTAACTGGCTCTATGCTTCTAGCACTGCAGTTCACAAGAAATTGATAAATGCACTATGTTACAACTAATATGTGACGTGGATCAACTGCATAGAACGTGTATTCTTAGGGAATCACAACACCAAGAACCTGAGAACACTAGTGGGGAAATTTCTGGCATGAAACACTAATTTGTATGGTAAATTGGTAATTCAATCACATATGACGAATGTCATGTCAATGGAATGCCAAGTTCAGAGCATTTTAGAAAATCCAAACGAGTTGAATTGAAGAAGGATGTCGCGGCCTTGGATAAAAAGAAGGCACTCACTGTGACGAAGAAGCTCCAATTGAAGGGAAGCTGCAGCTGATCTTGCTCCTCACGCATAACATTGACGCCTGCACACAGAATACCAGCCAAATAATTTAGCCAACTTTCAGATGAAACTAGTTGAACATACAGTTGTTTTGATCGGTTGAACATAATTACATAAAGGTTTTGTTAAGTAATAAAGCAACAATAAGTCAATAACCGATCTGCACCTGAATTAAGATAATTTTGTACACGTCGAGGCTTAACAAAATACCAGACAAGTTGGCAAAACAATACGAGAACAGCAGACAAGTTGGTGAAAAAGAACGATACTTTTCCCACAGTAGTATAACGGAGTTAACTCGTGCAACTAACACGGAGCGGCACGAAGACAAAAAGGGGAGAGCGAGAAGCGCAGAGAGATCGGATCATCGGGGGTGGGAAATGGGACCTTGCCGGGGTCGGCCGCGCGGGATCCGGCGGCGGCCGGGGAGGCGGAGGCGCGGAGGGAGACGGAGGGCGACGCCATGCGGTTCGGCCGGCGGTGCCTGGCCTGAGCCCTCGCGTTTGGGGAACGGTGGCGGAGGCGGAGAGGCTGGAGGCAGACGGGGACGGCGGCCTGTGTGTGCTTGTGCAGCTGGCCGATTCCTTTCCTCTGCGTCTCGCTCCCACGGCGGAGTTGTTTATGAGTTCAGTCTCTTCTGCTCGCTTTTATAATTTTCAGTTCGTTCAACTTCTCTGATTAGAGTGAATTCATGAGAATTTTAGACGAGTATAATATAGTTATGGTTTAATTTATAGAAAAATCCATATATGAATTTACTTGTCATGAAAAAAACTACTCCTAGTACGAAGAATTATAATGGTTTGTGTTTAAAAAATAAAATAATTATCATTTCAAAGAATCATTAGAACTGTAATGCTAGACTGCGAGAAAGACTGCAACCTGCGCAAGAAGCGACATTGAACGGTGTACTTTAGGAGTGGGGACGGAGATGGAAATGCGTATCTTCGGTTTGTTTGGTTTCGAACAAGTTGGCACGTGAGACCAGCAGCCCAGCAGGTATGGGTGTCCCTATGTGGCGCACGGAAGCTAGGATGCTAGCTTCCGGCCCACCAAAGCCCATCCAAGAGCGTTCTTCTTCCTCGTCTGTGCCTCCTCGTCTTCCAACCCTGAAAAAATACCAGCAACGATGCACAGTGGAAAACAAGTAATCGTACAGTTTGTTGCAGCCCCATCATCAGCAGCAGAGAAGAAGAATTAATCAGTGACTATATTTTGTTTTATGTTTCTTATATTTTTATTTCTTTTCTACTATAATCTGATAATAACATATTCAACATCGTTGTTAAACGGATTCAACAGTTTGGAAAAACAAAATCAACATTTTCAGGAAATGTTGAAATGGTGTATTACAAATGATGGAGCAATATATGAAAAATGTTGAATTACTACATTGAAATGTTGAAATGCAAAAAATAAAATTTATAATAACATATTGGATCTCATTTGATTGTATTAATTCAAACAAATATCATGGTTAAAACAGATCTTAAATCAGATGTATATTTTAAAAGAAAAGATCGATTGAAAGTTGCAGTTGGTTTAGTTTCTTTTCGTCTCTGCTGCTACCAAAACACTGTGTTCGAAACCTATTGCCGGACCGTACCTTCCACGTGATGACGCATGTCGGCCTTTTTACTTCCAATGCACGCGCGTTTTCTCCGCCGTCCAGATATCAGCGCACGAATTTTATACACTCGAAGCTAGGTAGCTATATAGGATTGCGGTAACTACATCCGCCCAAACAGCCCAACCCAGCAGCATTCTGGCCCGATTGCAGGCGCTTTCAACTTTCGTACACCGTGCAACTGCCAGACTTGAGAGAGTCCAAAGACACCAAAACAGTATGGGCTTGGAGGCCCAAATGCAGTACCACATAATGGACCCAGGAACCGGCGGACTTGTGTGTGGCAGCTCCGCCAGCCCATCAGTTAATAATCAACATTGAACAACAACGTTGGCTACGTATTTCATTTCACAGCCCAGCAAAGGACCATACGAAAAATCACGGAAGCCCACTGCTGCTGCTTTGTTTCATTGTTTGCGTTCAACTCGAGCCAGTTTGCGAAAAAGAGCAGACTGCTGCAGCAGCGACCTGAAGCCTTTTTTACCTTGACGACAAGAATGTACAGTTATTCTCACCGGAGGATGCACACTGGGGCAAGTTGGGACAGTTGTCCCAGCTACAAATCGAAGAGTACAGTTGCCAAAGAGCTCTAGACGCCGCTCTAGAGCTAGAGGTTCTTAGAACTTTGCCAGTGGTATGTATATTTTATCATGTTAAGTTGTTAACCACCACTTGAGTTGAATCATGTGATCACTTTACTATTACTTGCTATTTATTAATTGATGTCTTTATCCAATTTACAGGTTCATCTATCTACTTTTTTTTGCATTTTACCATGTATTGGTGCAAGAACCATCAATTTTTTCTACAAATTTGAGGTAATATCTCAACTTCGCTTTAAAATTGTACGATTGTAATGTATGAATGCATTAATGCGATGTGAATGCAATGTGCTTGATTTCGCTTCAATCGATCATTAAAAGTTCGCCCCAGCTTTTTTTCCTGGCTACGCCACTTGTTATTCTACTCACATAAGTACAATACGACTCAGAGTTACCATCTGCTAGTACTAACACTTTGGTGGTTTGTGAAGCTAGCTCAAGTGAGACTGTGAGAGCACAAGCATTTGGGCATCACATGCATGCGTAGCATGAGGACCACTTACTGACCCTGCAATTACAAGGAACTAAAAAGGCAGTAAAGCACACCGGCCACCACATGTAGCCTGCAATAGACCAAAATAACAAAATGACAGACCAATTTAGCACTGTTTTTCTTTACCAATTTCTCATGGTGTATGCCTGTATCCGTTGATTTGACAGATTGATGCTCTCTTCAGCGTACCAATGATGGGCTTTCTCTACCAATTGCTCTCTTAAATAATTTACTGTCCTGATGATGGTGCAGCCTTCTTTGCCTTTGAGCAATACTTTTTTCTCCCTTTGGACTGTGGTGTGTTCGATCTTTAACCTCATAGGCGTCTACGAGTTTTTTGCTCGATTAAGCTTTTGGCCACTTGGTACGTCCCACATGCACCTTATCCACATCCATGTGGCGCAGCAGTGACCAAATTGCTTTTCAGAGAGGCTTGCTGAAGCTTCTTCACCCTATGTTGATATAATTCCTGTTTTTTCAGAAGCCTTGACCAAATTACTGAGCAAACATCATGTGATCCGATCTCACCTATGGATTGCGTTGATCCAAAAGTTCCACATCCACAGTGCTTGGTCCGACATCTAGGTATGGAGAGATGGATGTACAGTAGTAAATAGAGATGAACACTGGTCCAATTGGAACGATCAGGTCGCTATCTATGGTGTAGCATCTGAGGGAGCAACCGGGCGCCACCCTGCGGCAACCAGATCAATGCAGGGTCGATGGAATCGTGCAAAAGCATAATGCAGCGTGGGGTATCAACTAGGACATTAGTCGCTTCCTCTGTCACAAGATAGATCTGATCTGACCTTAGATTGTCAAAAAAATAATAAGCTAGTCCGGCGGAGAGATTTACCCTCAACTTTTCTGGGTTTTAAGCTCCTCTGTTGCTACTGCATTCCTTTACTAATTTTACATTTTTTGCGTAGACTTCGTTTGGACAATCTACGTGCAGTGTATTGGCCTATTGAGAGGTATTGGCCTATTGAGAGGAAATAGTTTTCTCCAAACGAATTCGTTGTTCCTCTGTTTTCAAGTACTAGGCTGCAAACCGACCCTAGTGCTCCAGGAGATTTGTGTGCCACTGTAGGACAGCCTCCACTGGCATCATGCTGTAGCTTTATGTAGATCAGAACCAAATGAGAAAAAACAAATATGTATAGGAAAAGATGAAAAAGAAAATGGAAACAGTGTGCAGAAGTGGATGAGACGAGACTATGAATGTTGACTGGGGTCACCGGTCATCAGCCGTAGACTCATGTGGCGAAACTTTTGGAATCTCCAAGACCATGTGTGCACCCACTGTTCCCACATGGTGAGCACCAGTGCAAATGTGCAATGCAACTTGAAAGCCTCTGGGTCACGAGAGAATGTGTTAATTTACACCACTAAATATATCCCAGCGTGTCGTGCTGACCGGTCAAATTGCGCGACGGCGGCGAGGTAGAATTCGGTTCCCGGTAGCTGCGTGGGTGCCTCGTGCTTGCACACTGCAAAACACTGTTGTTTAAATCGTGTAACTCACTGGCTGACTGTCAGTGTCGGCTGGACTGACGGATCAAGGGGGTTGGTTGTTTTGGTCATGCTTTCAGTCTTTTTCCTCTCAAACGCCCGTAGATATCATGCGATGTTGGATTTATCAGCTAATTAAAAAAACGTGCTCCTCTTGCTCTTAATATAAGCTATGCAATGCTTTGATTCTCCACGATTTTTTTGGAAAAGATTCTCCATATTTTCGGGGTTGCCTCAAAGAGAAACACAACCAGCAGACAAGCTAAAGTGCTGCAAGCATCTCTCCCTATGTTGTTCTCCGACCGTTGTAGACTCGAACGTTTTATTCTCTCTGTGGGACACCAAATGGAATAATTCTTTTTAGATGAAATTATTTTTTTTCGAGACGAATATATTGTAGAGCTTCAGTATGAATATTGCCATATCAGAAACACTAGTGTCCGGTTGTGATTACGACACAAACGACGAGGATTACCATCAGCTAACACAGTAGCTAGCTCAGTAGCTCATGTGCTTGCAAGGGAACTGTTTGACTTGACACATGAGACCATAGAGGACTTTGAGATCGATCACCCCGCCCCGCCGGCACGACGGCACCGCAGTGAAAGCGTCGTCGTCGTCGCTAGCTCCTGCAAAGGACGGAGCCCATGATGTGCTCCAGCTCCGCTGCGCCTCGGACGCGCCCCGCCACGCCGTGACTGTGACTTTCTATGGCGGCAGCAACACCCCTGCTGGCCGTTCGGACGCAACGGCCCGCGGAACACGGCGCGTCACCGGCGAGTCGGGCCGGCGTGCACCGCCCACTGGCGGCTGCCGAGGTTCCGCTCCCCCTCCCCGCCCTCGGTACTCGGAAAACCTCGTTGCCGGCTGTCATGCTCGTCGGGAGGCTCGCCGCGTCTCACGCTCCCCGATCCGCCGCTCGATCACTGGGGCTGTTTCAAAAACTAACTCCCAAGTACACCAAGTAAAAAGAAGATTCATCGTTATATTAAAATGTCATAACATGCATGAGTATTAAATGTGGAAGAAATCAAAAACTAATTGCATAGTTTTGTTGTACTCTGCGAAACGAACATTTTGAGCCTAATTAATTAATTTTTGGATAATTTTCACAATTACAAACGAAATGCTACAGTAGCGCAATGATTACGAAGTGACATTTTACTACCAAATTCAACCTCTCAATTCTAACATCTACGTCTATGTAAACACCATAAGTAGGGTGACACACGACACACGATAACACTTTTCTTTCGTTAGAGGAGCAGCAGCAGCAAGAGTAGCTCACAAGCTTCCTTGATTCCTGGAGCTCATCCCGCCGCCGAGCTAGCGAGCTGCTCCCTCCCTAATCATGAGCATCCATCCATGATCCATCCCCCTTTGGAGAGCAAAAAGCTACTGTACTAAGCTCGAGTAGCTACAAAGAGTGGTTGTTCAAGGTTCAAGCCACATTCCCCAAGCTTTATCGTCGCATTATATATCCTACCCAAAAAAGAAACCAAAAACACCACACCTACTCTACGGTCTCTACTGCACTGCATCCAACTCTCCGTACTTGTATTTTTATCCACGGACCACATGCCGCAAACGGGAACCCGCTGCCCACCATCAGCTCCATCACCGCGAACCACCCCGTTTCGCCCCACTCCACATACCACAGCTCGACCAGCTCCCTATAAAATCACGCGCCGTGTCACGCCCGCCACCCACCACACCATTGTCCATCCCGTTCCCATTCCCCAGCCACCCCACCGCGCGGATCGAGACGCCACCGAGGTCGATCCCGCGGGAGCGAGCCAGGAGACCGTAATGGCGGAGGCCGGCAACGCCGCCGCTTCGGCCGCGAGGGGCGGCCCGTCGTCGGGGTGCCGGGGCGGCGGGCGCGGGTGCGGGCTGGCGCTGGGGCGGCTGGTGCGGAAGCTGCGGCGGCGGAGCCGGATGCTGGTGTGCACGGCGGCCGCGGCGCGCCACGGCCACGCCGCGTCGTCGTCCTCCGCGCGGTGCCACCAGTACGACCCGCTCAGCTATGCGCGCAACTTCGACTTCGGCACCGCGCTGGACGACGGCGCCGAGGGCTACTGCTCCTTCGCCTCCCGGTTCGTGCTCGCCCCCGCCCCGGCGGCGCGGGGGCCGCAGTAGACGAAGCCGCCGGAGGCGCCTGCGTGCAGCCGATAGATGCGGCCGGTTCGTTTGGCAGCTGGTACACTGCTAGCTCGATCGTTAGCCTGACCTGCCATTGGCGTTAGCTGGTAGCTAGAGTCAGTCAGTCAGTTCGTTTAGGTGCAGTGGTTTTGTACTTGTCTTTGTAGCTGGTGGATGTGTTTATAGGAGAATGGGATGTGGTTGTATAACTTGTAAGAGTTTAGTTTCCCCGGCGCATCCTTGACTCCTTTCACTCTTGTTGGGGGAGGTAGTCAGAGGAGGAATTAACCAAGCAAGAGGAGAAATGTTCTCTGAAAATTACAAGCAGTGAACACTGAATGAACAAAGTGCCTTAGTGATTCATCTGAACATTCTCGGGATGCTTTCTTGAGGTTTACTGTATTTGTTACTGAAACTAATTCGGTTTAAATAGCAGGCAGCGTGCGTGCTCGAGGGGGCAGATCCTTGGCTAGCCCCTTTTCCAGATTAGTTGCCTGGTCAGAGAGCTAGTTGACTACTTGTCAGTGACCCGTAGTATACGGTTGAGCTAGTACAGGACAGGATAAAGAGCTTGCTACTCCAGTCCAGTGAATCAGTGATGGGCGGCGTTTGCATGACGGGGAAGCTGCGAGATGGGGCGAGGCTGGCAAGGTTTGATTGCATCCAGTGAAGGGGTTGGTGAGTGGTGACAGTACAATTATTGGCCGCTGCAGAGTCACGGACAGCACCGCTGCGCCACAGTGATTATTCGCATCCAAGCGGAGTGCCCCCATGCCCCACGGATGACGCGGGTGCATGCTCCGGCACCGATCCCGATCAGCGGCGACGGCATTCATTCTCACAGCAGCAGCTCGCGCCAAGCTAATTTTTATCCTTCCAGTAAAAAAGAAGAAGCTACTCCGTAGATTTGGTTGAGTCCAAAGTCCAAACATTGCCGGTTTGGTATCGTCAGACTCTAGGCATGTTTGATTCAAGTTTATTTAAGTTAACCAACGTTCGGTGCTCATCACTATACAGATAAAATTTGCTCTTTTTTTGAGAGAGAGAGAGGATGTTTATCTTCATCCACTAAAACTCCCAAAGCCCAAAGCCGCCCATCTCGCAAAAAACGAAAAGCCCAAAGCCGCCCACAAACCTCTCCTCTTCGGTTGATGGGCCACGTGGGAAAACATATAATAAGGCCACTTATACGGGCTCTCTGATCACTTATACGGCCACGGCCACTTATAAGGCCAGTCAACGGGACATATCAACTTTGGGCTGAAAGGGCCGTCACTTCGGCTCAACACTGACCAGCCCCATATTGTTGGAAGCATTCAGGCCCATGTACCTACCAGAAATGAAATATCCATTTGATTTTGCTCTGCAGTTGTTGTTTGACAAACCGAAAGCAAAAGATTACAGCTGGACGAAGGAAATGAAATAAGAGAAATACTATTTATCTGTCTGACATATTTTTCAGAAAAGGTTCTATCAGATTTATGTCCATTAGATATGCTTACAACCGCCTCGACGGCCACTGCGCGGGGTGTTCGCGAACATGACCGGGTTTTTGATCCTCGGGAACGGCGGCGTCCCGCAGCTCGGCCTGCCGCGGTGCCCGGCGGCCACGGACACGCGCCGCGGACGTCTGCTCCTTCGGACATTGGTGCCTGTCCGGAGCGTCGCTGTCCTCTTCTGGGCCGTACTCCTCGGCCCTCGCCACTACAAGAGACGGCCGAAGTGCTCTGCTGACTCGCCATGTTCTGTTCCAGTGCTTTCCACAAGAGAAGGGAAGGCCAGGACAAGCAAAAGCTGCAGCGCCGGACGTGCTCGACGGCAAGGACGTACTACCAGAGGATCTCGTGCGCCGATCGAGCTGGCGAAAGCTACGAACGGCTTCGCGGAGACCAACCTGATCGGCGGTGAAGGTGTTCGACCTCCGGCAAGTCGTCGCGTCCAAGACGTTCGTCTCGGAATGCGAGGCGCTGCGGAACGTCCGGCACAGGAACCTGATCATCAGGATCTATCTGTCCAAATAACTGAAGAACGTACGTGATCAGGCTGAGCGTGATCCGGAGGCTCAGCATCGCCGGCGCGCTGAGGTGCCTCCAATGCACCAGGTATAACGACTCCGGCCAATTTCAAATGCGCCGGCCACGTATGGATTGCATATATAACAACTTGACATGTCTGAACGCTGTTCTCCTGTGCTGCGCAGTGTACGGCACGACGGGGAAAGTGTCGGCGCCACGGCGATGTCTACAGCTTCGGGATCACGGTGCTAGAGATCCTCACTCACCGGAAAATCGCCGACCGACGGCGCGTTCAAGGACGGATGACGCTGCAGCCTGCAGGGGTTGTCCGATAAGATACTAAGATCGAGCAGGGCATCGACCCGGCCCTGCTGCCGGTGGTCAGGAGGCTCGACGGCGAGGTGAAAACCAGATTATACGTTAATCTTGTTGATTGTTCAACCCTGAGCTAAGTGAAGTGGTGGAATGTTGAGGGAAGAAATTACTCATTTACTTGTACTGCTCTCATCGTTTCCTTGCACGTTCTAACAACTTTTCTTTTCGAAATTCTAACACATTTTTGTATAGGTCTTCATAACAATTGCGCTGAATGTGGAGCGGCCTATCATCAGTGGACCATATTTGGGCCTTTGCGGGATCGAAAGCAAAAGGGATTGGGTCCGCGCTCAATATTTGCAAGCCAAAACCTTGCAAAGAAAAGCAAGCCTTCCAAGGTACTCACTCCTTCGTGTATCTTTCTTCTACAATTAATCACAGACGGTACAAAGAAATTTGCCCGGCACAGCAAGTACGCCACAAAAAAGTTTACAGCAATGTCGGTCTCAACCGTTCAACCGTTAAGTGATTGGCCGTACGTGATCAAGTCAAATGCCTTGTCACTGCCATATGATGATATGATCAAGTTAGACCTATCTAGTTTAACACCCGGTCGACGCCGCCGCTGTGACCCGTGTGACAGACGCGAAGGAGAAGTCAGTCCAAAGGCTGTATTTAGTTGTAAAAAGGGGTGTGTAAAATTTGGTCGAAAAGTCACATCAAACACTGCAGCGCACTATAGCACTTTTCGTTTGTTTGTGATAATCGTTGTCCTACCATGACCTAACTAGCCTGAAAAGATTCGTCTCGTCGTATACATCAAAACCATGTACTTAGTTTTTTTATTTAACTATATTTAATGCTCCATGCATGAGGAGAGAGATTTGATGTGATAGATGAATAGTGATGTTTGGAGAGAAAATTTTAGGAAGTTTGTGGGAACTAAACAGCGAAGGCTGTGTTTAGTTCCAAAAAGTGGATGGAAAAAATTGACGAAAATGTCACATCACACACTGTAGCGTACTGTAACACTTTTCATTTGTTTGTGGTAATCTTTGTCCTACCATGACCTAACTAGGCTCAAAAGATTCGTCTCGTCGTGTACATCAAAACCATGCAATCAGTTTTTTTATTTACCCACTGTTGACGTCAATTTCGGCCAACACACGAATTGCATTTGAACGTGCGGCGCACGGAGGGGCTCCTTGCTGCTCCTCCACGCAAGTCGGTCATACCGGTATTGATAGCCGGTCAGACTGATCTCATCGGCGGTGCCCGGGGAGAGACCAATGAACGCCCTCCGGGAGCCACCCCGTTGGGGCAGGCGCACCTTGGTTTGCCCTAGGCTCGGCAGGCCAGCTAGGGCGTCCTCAGACATCGCGGAGATGAAAGAAGAACAACATTGTAGGGTTGGAAGAGAAGGGTAAAGAGATAAAAGTAAAGACAAAACGATAAAAAGTAGATTTGATAGATTCGATTGGGTATATCTCAATCGGCCTTGTAGCCTTTATATTTATAGGCCGGGGAAGTCTTACCCCTCATGAGTCGGTTACAATATGGGACAAAACTCGGAATCCTAAACCTACTCGAATTACAGATCCAAACCGGTCTGATCGGTTGGACAAACCGGTCAGACCGGTTTCCCTCGGTCCGTGCCAATTTTGGTCGTCAACATATGCCCTCCCTGTTTTTTGGCAAAGCTCGCGTGCCAGAAAATAATCTTCAATGGTCAGGTCATCTAATAATTGAAATCTTGATATGGCCATAACGACCAACCGTAGTTCCTTGGTACATCAGAAGCATAATATTGATAATTGTAAAAAGAAGATCAAGGATTATACCAAAATCATGAATTGTAATTGGGTATACTTGGATACGCATTCCATGGTACATGCATCGACGGAATAAATGTTGAAGAATAATGAGATGACTGTTGATGCTTCTTTGCTCTTGGTGATGATGAATACCAACTTTGATCTCCTAACCGATTGCTTTGCTTTTGCTCGGCTATCTTCTGATATTTATGTAACAATTCAGCGAAGCTTGGTTTTTTCTTCATCACCTTACTCTTTGGAGTAACACTTGTAGTTCTACCAAAATTTTGGTATGACCGATCAGACCGGTCGGAACACCGGTTAGACCGGTTCCTTCAGAACCAGTAACTTTGATATCATCTTGCCCCCCGGCCGAACATGATTGTTGCTCAGCTATATTATTTGTGACATGCTTATTGGAGATAATTTGATCAACATAACTGGCCGATGATTTTTTAACACACGGCCTTTCTATGTCTAGTGTCAAATCTGGATGTTTATTTAATCTTCCATCTTTTTTGACATGATAGACTTGTTTAATCACCTTACGCTTATTTTTCTGTGTGGACCGATTCTTTTGATCAAAACGGTCATTATGCATAGGTGATGACTTATTAATTACCGGCTCCCTATAAGTAATATAATCTGAACATAAATGTCTAGGAAGAGACGACATATATGAATTATAATACCAAGGAGAATAAGAATAAGGCATATTAAAACAAAACTCCCATGACATCGGTGTAGGTGATCCATATGGTGGAAACGACATTGATTTGTGAGAATTATTCCATTGCCGATTCCGATTATGGAACTTCTCTCTAGGAGAAGATTTTGATTGGAATTTTTAGACCGACTAGCATCATTGACAATCTTTTGTCTTTGAGACTTAGCCGAAAGTTTATTGTTATACTTCGGCTTTTCTCTTTGATGCTTATGACGACCTTTGGATTTAATGGTTTTCCAAACACCAATCTCGAGTTTTTTGGGTTTAACCATCTTTGGTTTTAATTTGAAACCCTAGATGAGGCGGTTAGACCGGTTTGAGAACCGGTTAGACCGGTCACAGTGCAGCCGGCACCATTGCCTTTGTTTTCTTGCCCCCCGAGCGTCGAAGTGCTAGATGTAGCCTCTATGCTCTGGCTAGGGGATTTTGGGTCAACAATTTCGGCTAGAGACGACCGACTTGTTTCTTGACCAACAATGTCATAACTTGGCAAATCTTTGCAAGGATTAGGTATAACAGTAGCCGGCTTTTCAGAAACCGACTCTTGATTAATAGGAATCAGATCTACACTATTTTTTCTAATAAGTAAATCATCCACAAATTTAAGTAAACCATTTATAAGATTAGTTGTGAACTTACTGTGCTTTGGTAGATTGTACATCCTCAACTCGTCGATGGAATCAATCTTCGTCACGATGACACCTTGTTCTGTCATTTGATAACAGTGACTATGTATGCCTTCAATGATGTCCTTGCGTAGATCTTTAGGTAATCCTTCGAGTGCCATCAAATTCCTAGAGTTTGATAGATCGGCCATGATAGCCAGATTCTCGTTCCCCAGCGGAGTCGCCAAAATGTGTTGACGTCAATTTCGGGCCAACACACGAATTGCACTTGAACGTGCGGCGCACGGAAGGGCTCCTTGCTGCTCCTCCACGCAAGTCGGTCAGACCGGTATTGATAGCCGGTCAGACCGGTCTCGTCGGCGGTGCCCGGTGAGAGCCCAACGAACGCCCGCCCGAGAGGGACCCTGTCGGGGCAGGCACACCTTTGTTTGCCCTAGGCTCGGCAGGCCAGCCAGGGCGTCCTCAGACATCGCGGAGATGAAAGAAGAACAGCATTGTAGGGTTGAAAGAGAAGGGTAAAGAGATAAAAGTAAAGATAAAACGTAAAAGGTAGATTTGATAGATCGATTGGGTATATCTCAATCGGCCTTTACCCCTCATGAGTCGGTTACAATATGGGACAAAATTCGAAATCCTAAACCTACTCGAATTACAGATCCAAACCGGTCTGACCGGTTGGACAAACCGGTCAGACCGGTTTCCCTCGGTCCGTACCAATTTTGGTCATCAACACCCACATTTAGTGCTTCATGCACGAGGAGAGAGATTTGACATGATTTGATGTGATAGGTGAATAGTGAAGTTTGGAGAGAGAACTTTGAAAAGTTTGTAGGAACTAAACACAGCCGAAGTCCAAACCCGAAGGAAAAGTCAGTCCAAAGTCCAAACCCGCAGAAAAGGACGCTCAGTCTTCGCTGTATCGTCGGCAACCTCCTACTCAGAACTCATAAAACGCCTCTAGCTGTAATCACTCAAAGCCTGAAGCACACTAACCAAGAGTTAGAAAATGCCCAGACTGCAGATAAGAATATAAGGTCATTGCGATCACATATCCACACATGTCAAGGGAGCGAAAGAAATGCCAAACCACAGAACTGGTATCTGTGGTCCTCAAGTCATACTCCGTATGTAGATACTCTCAATTGATCAATTATCACCAAAGCTTCCAAGTGGTCCAGATTGGCTTCCATGCGCAACAGCAGTTCCATTGCAGTAGAACGGAGGAACTGAGCTGTGCAGATCATGTGCCTGGCTCCGTGGCAAGTTGGCAACAGATCATGATCTCCTAGAGCTCCGTAGATTGCCTTTGTGTTGCCGCTGTATGAGTAGAGACTGTTGGTAGAGGTTCAAGTCGAGACCGTCAACGTTCCTTCCAATGCGTGCTTGTAGAATCGCCTGCGGAGATTGTAATGTATACATGAATTGGTGTACCAGTGTTATTTCTGAAATTCTGCTAGCATCAGACAGACTGATAAAAAGCTTGAAGAGGAAAGGGGGCCAACATACATCATTATCTGAACGGATCAGAAGTTCTCCGAGGAACTGGTATGCCGAATTCGTGCGGAAACTGACATCCCTCAGAAGTTGGGTGTCAACCTTCAAATTCACGCTGCCATCTTGAATGACAGCAGTTGCAGAGTCCACATCGTATGACTGAAGACTAGAGAAAACAAGAGGCTGAACACGTCTGAAGTTTAAGCATAGGTATAGGTTGTTCATAAGTAAGCTTACAGGAGTCTCCACTTACATTCCTGTGACTCGAAGGGATGCTCCTTGCTTGAACATCTCTGAGGAAGGCTCTAGCTCCCGCAGAATAACAGGCATGGCTTTAGGCCAGCGGATTCCATCTAGCACCGGTGCTAATGAAACATAAAACGGGGTAGTTTCATCAGGCATGTAAAGGTGTTCACAAACAATAGGGAGAATGTGATCTATTTTTTAATAGTACAAGAAACAAGGAAACAGCATATATAAAATACTAATTACAGGTATTGCTTAGTTATCAGGACAAGTATTGCAAAGATGCATTGTTGCCTTCTAGAATCTGATGCCCTGTCCAGTGAGCAGCACATCCCAGGAATTAGTTTTTCCAATAATAGCATTTCCCATCAGCCCAAATGCACAAAAACTGAGCTATGAAGATTGGTTATCCATCCCCCTGCATTATTTTCGCATCACAACGCCAAAGTATTCTTTAATTGAACAAACAAACAAAAAATCGCATTCCGTCCAGAACTAAGCTAATGGAAGCAATTTTTTTCAAAGAACATTTTTTTAAAGAATATATAATCCAATTGTTATCACTACACACTAGTAACAATGGCAGCCTCTGAATCGACCGCCGGATCAGTTGTATCCACCTCAATCCTCGGCACGTCCCCAATTTCATAATCCGTGCGACCTTAGTGACCTTAGTATCCACAAGGATTTCTAGCTCCACCCACATCTTCTGCTTATGCCATCCATCCCCACCACTACCGTTGTCAACTGCAGCCCCACGCTTCTCCAGCCTCCGCCGCCACCAGCGCAACGGGAAGGCATGTGTCAGCAAGTGCAGGTGCTCGCGGCGACAGCGGGGGTGTCAATGTCAACAGACAGACCGAGCCGGACCTGTCGCTCGGTCAGGTTTGCGAAATAACCGAAGGTAGCAGGTAAATACATGGTCAGATCCGAATAGAAATCACAAATATTATCTTTGTGGGTGTTCGATTTAGCACAGCAGGAAGGCAAGGGAAGGTGATTGGCGAGCATACCTGTGGGATGCTCGTCGCCGACGCCCGACGGAGACCTGGCCAAGGGCGGCGCCGCTCGCCCTGTCGTCGCCGCTCGCCCGCTAGGGAAGAAAGCAGCATGCCCAGTATGAACTAGGCCGAATGAGCCCGTAAAAATAGCTAGGCCGAATGTGGCTAGTTCTTGTAGCCCAGTAATAAGTGGGTCTTTTCCAGTAGCGGCCCATAACAGAATAGCTTAGCTCACTGCGACATCGAAAATTCGAGAAACCCCCCGCCTTCGTCTTTCTTTGTGGTCGCTGCGAGTTGCAACGACCCGGTATCTGTATCTCCATCTTCTTCTAATCAGTGATTAGTGAGAATGCACTTGGTCAGCGACACTGAGACAGTAAGCCACCTTAAAAAAGGAAAAGGAATATCATCAGTTCAGCAGCACGACGCGGAGCAGGAAGTGGGCCAATCACATGTACATCCTCCCATAAATTAGCATGATTCTAGTCAAACAATGATTGTGCAGATGATCATGTCAAACACCACCGTCTCAATAACATAAACAAGATTTGATTATTACTTTCTTGACACCCAGTACCAGTAGACGCCGCTCCTGCTGTGACGCTTCTGGAGAAAAAGTCAGCCCAAACATGCTAAGTTCAGTCAGGATCCAGAATGTGTGACATGTCTGAATCTCCTGGCTATGGCTAGGTACCAGTTCAGCAAAGCTAAGCAGCTAGCTAGCAACGACGACGACGCCGTCCACCTCCCAAAATCCAAATAGACGACGACCCTGCTCGATCCCATCTATAAATACCACAGCTTCACAATCTTGGAACCTGCAAGTCTACTGCCTAGTGCCTACAGCTAATTACAGCACACATAGAAGAGATAAACTGCTATGCGAGCTGGAGAAGCAGGATCCATGGCGCTGCTAATGCTGCTCTTACAACTCGGTGCACTGGCGGTGGCGCCAGCGGCAGCAGGCACCGACCGGGACGCGCTGCTGGCGTTCAAGGCCGGCGTGCGCGACCCGTCCGGCAAGCTCCGGTCGTGGAACGACACGGTGCACTTCTGCCGGTGGCCCGGCGTGAACTGCACGGCGGGGCGCGTCACGTCGCTGGACGTGTCCGAGCACGGCCTCACCGGGAGGCTCTCCCCGGCCGTCGGCGACCTGGAGCACCTCAAGGTCCTCAACCTCACCGGCAACGGCGTCTCCGGCACGATCCCGGCGAGCCTCGGCCGGCTCCGGCGCCTCTGGTACCTCAGTCTCTGCAACAACGCGTTCACCGGCGGGATACCCGCCGCGCTCGGCAACTGCAGCGCCCTCGCCATCGTGTACCTCGACAACAACCACATCACCGGCGGCGTCCCGGCGTGGCTCGGCGCGCTGCAGAGCCTCACCATCCTCGGGCTAGGCCACAACTCGCTCTCCGGCAGCATCCCGCCGTCGCTGGCGAACCTCACGAAGCTCCAGAAGCTCAACCTCGACCAAAACCTTCTGGAAGGCGGCATCCCCGACGCCCTCACGCGCCTTCCCGACCTCCGGCTCTTCACCGTCTACCAGAACCGCCTCACCGGCGTGATCCCGCCGGGCTTCTTCAACATGTCGTCGCTGGTGGGCATCTCCGTCGCCAACAACTTCTTCCACGGCGAGCTCCCCTCCGACGCCGGCGCGCGCTGGCCGAACCTCCAGTTCCTGTTCCTCGGCGGGAACAACCTCACTGGTCCGATCCCAGCGTCGCTCGCCATGGCGTCGAACCTGCAGGCCCTCAGCCTCGCCAACAACAGCTTCGCTGGGCACGTGCCGCCGGAGATCGGGAGGCTCTGCATGGAGTCCCTTGAGCTCTCCAACAACAAGCTCACGGCCAGCGACGCCGGCGGCTGGGAGTTCTTGGAGGGCTTAACCAACTGCACCGGGCTGGTTGAAATCTACCTCGACGGCAACGATTTCGGCGGCGCGATGCCCGCATCCATCGCTCGGCTCTCCACGGAGCTCCAGACGCTGAGCCTCGGTAAGAACAGCATATCCGGCGTGAAACCTTCAGGCATTGGGAATCTTGTTGGGCTGCAAACGTTGGACCTCCGCTCCAACCTTCTCGCCGGGGACATCCCGGAAGGCATTGGGAAGCTGAAGAAGCTCCAGGAATTGAGGTTGCAGGAGAACAGGCTGACCGGGCCGCTGCCATCCTCCATTGGCAACCTGGCTCGGCTTCTAAGCCTGGACTTGAACAGCAACATGCTGAGTGGATCGATTCCTTCCAGCATCGGCAAACTGCAGAAGCTTACAATGATTGACCTCTCCGGCAACAAGCTCACCGGTCACATCCCTGAAGAATTGTTCAAACTGAAATCGTTGTCGGTGGCGATGGATTTGTCGGATAACCAGCTCGACGGCCGGCTCCCACACCAAATCGGCCAGCTTGGGCAACTTGCACTTATGGCACTTTCCAGAAATCGCTTTTCCGGTGAGGTGCCGACCGAGCTTGGGAGCTGCCAGAGCATGGAGTATCTCGACTTGGACAGCAATTTCTTCACTGGAAGCATCCCGTCGTCTATGAGCAGGCTGAAGGGGCTCAGGAGGCTGAGCCTGATAAACAACAAATTGACAGGAAGCATCCCAACGGAGCTCAGCCAGATAACAGGACTACAGGAGTTGTACCTGTCACGGAACGACTTGTCCGGCAGCATACCGGCCGGATTGCAGAACATCAGCTCCCTGATCGAGCTCGATGTGTCTTACAACCAGCTCGAAGGCCAGGTTCCATTGCTCGGCGTGTTCGCGAACACGACCGGGTTTAAGATGGCCGGCAACGGCGCACTCTGCGGCGGTGCTACACAATTACATCTGCCGCCTTGTCAACCAGCCAAGTCTACACAATTACGTCTGCCGCCTGATCAGCTATTTCTCAAGATCGGGTTGCCTGTCATTGGGTTAGTTTTCTGCCTTGCCATGCTATTTATGCTGCTTCGCTGCCGCAGGAGGAGGTCGAAAATTGCAGACACCACAACTCGAAGCATGCTCAATGGCAACAGTTATCCAAGAGTTTCTTATGCCGAACTTGCAAGAGCAACTGAAGAATTCTCAAATGCCAACCTCATCGGTGCTGGGAAGTATGGGTCTGTCTACCAAGGCATCCTGTCACTGAAGACGAAGGGGAGCTTTGAGCTAGAGGATGTTGTGGTGGCAGTGAAGGTGTTTCATCTCCAGCAGATTGGTGCTTCCAAGACCTTCCTGTCGGAATGCGAGGCTTTGCGAAGGGTCAAACACCGCAACCTGATCAGCATCACCACCTGCTGCTCTAGCATCGATGCTAAGGGTAACGAGTTCAGAGCTCTAGTGTTTGATTTCATGCCTAATTCCAGTCTAGACAGGTGGCTGCACCCGAGTTTGCTTGACATCACGGAAGGGCGTGTCCTAAGCATAATCCAGAGGTTCACCATTGCTGTGGACATTGCCGACGCTCTGAACTATCTCCACAGCAGTTGTGAACCACCGATCATCCACTGCGATCTCAAGCCAAGCAATGTTCTCCTTGGTAAAGACATGACGGCCTGCATTGGTGACTTTGGCCTGGCCAAGCTTCTTGATCCAGGAAGCCATGGTTTTGAAGATATTGAAAGCACTATAGGCATCAGAGGCACAATTGGCTATGTCGCACCAGGTATTCTCCACTGTGATCCTAATTCTTACAAGTACATTCCATATAATGTCACTTGTCACCTGTCTAACAGTGGTACTCTTCTTCTGCACTGTTCAGAATACGGTACGTCAGGGGAGGTCTCCACCTATGGTGATGTATACAGCTTTGGGATTACGCTTCTTGAGATATTTGTGGGGAAGGCCCCGACCAATGATGCATTCAGTGATGGCCTGACGCTACCGGAGTTTGTCAGTGAGGCATTCCCGGATAAGATAGAGCAGATTCTTGATCCGGCTCTGCTGCTGAACGAGGAACTATTCAATAGTTCTATACCATCTTCAGAGGGAAGTGAATTGTGTGTAACAGTGTATGATTGCTTGGTTTCTGCCATAAGAGTTGGGCTCAGCTGCTGTCGGAAAGCGCCGTGCCAAAGAATGGCCATGAGGGATGCAGCTGCAGAGTTGTGCTTGATCAGAGATACTTGTGCTCGCGCCTATGGTCATTGAGAGTCCAAGTTCAGGTTATGTAGCTGTTGTTGATACTGCTTTTCCTAGTTTGACCAAATGGCTACTACTAGAGCGGCATGTCTTGAGTTTCAATCACATAATCATACTTCAATAGTTTCAAAGGTATGGATGGACAAGATGTGTTCTGTACTTTTCTGAAAAATTTTCATTCACTATAGAGTACCTAGTCCTTTGTGCTTTTGAGAAGCTCTCAGGCCTTAAGATAAATTTTCACAAAAGCGAGCTCTTTTGTTCTGGGGAAGCTAGGAATAGAGTCAATGATTTTGTTCAAATTTTTGGTTGTAAGGAGGGGGCCATGCCATTCAGGTACCTAGGCATTCCAATGAGCTATAAAAGGATTTCCAAAAAAAGACTGGGGGTGTTTAGAGGAAAGGTTCAGAAGAAATTGAGCAGTTGGAAAGGGAAGTTGCTGTCAGCTGGAGGTAGGCTAGTTCTAATTAATTCAGTGCTGACCAACTTTCCAATGTTTATGATGTCTTTTTTTAAGATTCCTAAAGGAGTCCTTAAAAGACTAGATTATTATAGGTCCAGATTCTTCTGGCAGTGTGATGAACATAAAAAGAAATATAGATTAGCTAGATGGGAAATACTAAGCCAACCAAAGTGTGTTGGAGGAATGGGCATCCTCAATCTTGAGATCCAAAATATTTGCTTGTTGAGCAAATGGATTTTCAAGTTACTGAATGAGGATGACATCTGGCAGGAGATGCTGAAAAGGAAATACCTGAAAAATAAAACATTAACACAAGTAAACAAGAAACCGGGAGACTCCCAATTTTGGGCAGGTTTAATGGATGTGAAAGAGTTGTTCTTAAAAAGAGGTAAGTTTGAAGTCCACAATGGAAACCAGACTAGATTCTGGGAAGATTGTTGGCTGGATAGGGTACCACTCAAAATGAGCTATCCCTTGTTATATAATATTGCCAGAAAGAAAAATGTTACAGTGGCTAGTGTGCTAGGTTCCACTCCTCTGAACATATCTTTTAGAAGGGCACTGATAGGAGAAAAGTTAAGGCAATGGACTGAATTAGTTGAAAAGATCTCCTTCGTAGATCTGAATGAGCAAAATGACAGGTTCATATGGTGCATAAATAAGAACAGATTCTTTACCGTAGGATCAATGTACAAAGATATGATGCAAAGAGGGGGTGTTAGAGTAAATAATGCTTTATGGAAGCTTAAGGTACCTCTGAAAATTAAAATTTTTCTATGGTACCTAAAACAAGGGGTTACATAATCTCAAGAAGAGAAAATGGAAGGGTAATACAGACTGCAGTTTTTGTAGAGAAACAGAGACCATCCAACATTTATTCTTTGATTGCTACAAAGCACGTCTCTGGTGGAATATTGTACAAATGTCTTTGGGTTTCAAAACACCAACTTGTGTTGCCGATATGTTTGGAAGTTGGCTAGACAGCTTCCCTGGCAAGTATAGGAAGCAAGTTTTGGTGGGGGCGTCTGCTCTCTGTTGGGCCATTTGGCCGGACAGAAATGATATAGTTTTCAATAGGTCTAGTACTAATGTATCTTTGCAGGTAATTTTCAGAACGACGTATTGGATTAGGACGTGGGCGCAGTTGTCTAAAGAGGCAGAGAGCAAAATGATGAAAGGAGGATGTCACATACGGGAGGTGATGACCATGAAGGTTTTTAGTAATTTCGGTTGGAGCAAGAGAAACAGACTGAATCTGTAGTCTCGAAAGGCAGTGTGCCTGATGGTGCTGTGCGCCAGTGTCTTTTGTTTCAAAACTTTGTACGACGCCTAAGTGCGGTGTTGGAGTAGAGTCGGATGACTCTGGTTCTGTAATTGTGGCTGTAGGCATTCACCTGTGGAATGTTGAGGCCGGATTTTACCCTTATCTAAAAAAATTATTCTCACAAACTCGATCACGTTTACCATCAGGAAGATTATTTTTGTAACATCTGGTCCAATAGGATGCTACTAACCTTTGGTACTTTGCTATGATTTTACCTTTTATTACAACAATGACAAAGCGAATGTTCTATCTGTTGATAGTTAAAACTTAAAAGTACATACTAGACTGTGAATACCACTTTCTTCTGAGTTGCACAGCATTGAAACAATGAGACGCTTCATCTAATGAAATTGGCACTATCTTGTATGGGTTGCGTTTGTTAGAGCTGCATGTGGTATTTTTTTCGCTGCTTGTTAACTTTGGTGGCTATATACATAGATAATTTGGATTCTAACAGGCCTAAATGGAATATAAATATTAAAATTTCCACCTGGCCCGCGTGTGTAAGGGCCCAGCTTTAAAAAGGCTGTTGTTTGGGAGCCATGCGCTCTTTTGCGTCTGCATGGATGCTGGACCTATATGCGTTGAAAATTCAAAAACAGTGCGACAATTTGCAGGAAGCTGAGTGTTTGGGGTTAATCTTCAGAAGAAACAGAATTGTGCGTAACAGTTTGTGCATGTTTGGTTAGGATATAAGAGTCGGGCTCAGCTGCTTTAGGCAAAAGCATCGTACCAAAGAATGACCATGAGGGATGCAGGTTATGCAACTGTAATCTTTCCTTGTTTGACCATACAGCTACTACTACATATTTTCGAGTTTCTATTGCTGGACCGATTCTTACCTCGGTGTAATGGAACCACGTGTGGGTCTTCTTTGTCATGGTTTGCCGCACCACCGCATGCAGTGGATCACCATAGATGTAGTTGATTGGCTAGAGCGAGATACCCCCTCACCCCTCTTGTGATCTCTTGTATATCTAATTGCCTACTTGTAAGATATTGAGATATGAATATAATGTGGTATTATATACAATTAAATGGCAATCAAAGCAGGTTCTGAACTTTTCTTATGGATCATGCTTTCCTTTTTCCACTTCACGCCACCATGAGCGACACCATTTCCATTGTCTTCAACTCAACTTTTACCACCCTCAATAGCTCCACCACCACTCGTGGTTGCCAATGCCACAGTCTCAGCAGCCATATGACCCTTCTTCCTTCTCCAATGCGTTAGGACTCAGGGGCTAATATGACCCTTCTTCCTTCCCCATTAGTCAGTTAAAAATTAGCTCTAACTCAGGGGCTAATAGTTGAGCTAGTTATTATTGCGACCCAATATCTAGTTGAAGAAGCTAATATGGACTACAAGAAGTAAAAAAAAGTTACCAAAAGTCACTACTTTCCTAGCTCCTACCTACCAAAAACTCTATTTCCTAGAGGAAAAAATGGGGAAGAGAAAGGGGTGGACAAAATAGAATTTTAACCAAGAATATGCCGCCTATTTAGTTATGGATCCGCACCCATAAAGACTAATAGTTAGCTAGCTAAGTTTCAGATGCAACTAACAATTAGCTATGGGTTGTTAGTCACAGCTAAAAGTTAGCTAGCTAATTATTAGCCCTTTTTGTTTTGATCCCCAGCTAATACAGACCGTGAATTCCTAGTTCAAAGTGTTTATGGTATTCTTTCTCTCTCTTTTTTCTCATAGAAATTAGTGATTTCCATTAGGTGGGAAAACAAAAATGATTTTTTAACTTTTAGTTCCATTTGGTCCTGATTAGCTTCCTCTAATCAGCTATGGGTTAATAAATTAGCTAGAAGATGGATTAACAATTAATCCACCAATTACCCTATATTTAGATGAGTTAGGACTAATTTTTAGATAACTAACAATTAGTGGTTAGATACAAACAAAGCCTCGACCCATCCAAACATACTTTTATAGAAATATAAATAAAAAGAGCATTACAGGTGACAATGATTTAAACCAAAAATGAAAGAAAATAGGGATGCACGTAACCCAGTCTTCCTAACAAAATATGAGCCCTCCTTTAATTTATTTTCTACAATGTTTTACTTTCCCTTATATTATCTGTCAATCCAAATGCATTAAGAGATACACAAAAACCTGATCAATATGCCCTCAGGAAGAAAACGCGAACGATCATTAACAACAGAAGAAGCGAGGCACTAGATAGATAGAGATGCATCATTGGTGGGGAAGGAGAGCTACCGGCGGCCATTGATGCCACAAGCTGTGCCCGCACTTGGATCGAACCACCAGCCCAGCCATGTACCGCAGCATGACAGCAACCAGTAGCTGGGTGGAGTGTGGCCGCTCAGGAGGTGATCTACATGGGAGTGCCTGCATTGCACGTCGCCAGGCAACCGGTGGAAAAGAAACATCGGCCTGTTGGGATTTTGATTCATAAGTTGTCAACTTCATCGACCAGCGACCGTAACCACTGAACTCGTCGCGACCATGGTTCATCGAGAAGTTGTCAACTTTTTTGTACCGAACACAAATGACAGCAGGACATGACACGAGATGCATCACCAACCGTTTGGTCAGTGTTAGCAGAGTCGGACTCCATCCCAGACCCAGCGTGCCGTTAGCGTTAGGACATTTGGTACTTTGCTATTTGCTATAATTTCCCCTTTTTGCAACAATGACAAAGTAATTGTTCTGCTTTATTTGTACATAGTTATAGTACTAAACTGCTCATGCCATTTTCCCCAATTGCCAAGCATTAAAAAAACTAAAACACTCCATCCAGTGAAATTGGCACCGGCTTGTATGGGCTGCTCTTGAAACAACTGCATGTGGTATTTTCGGTGGCTGACTTTGCTGATTGTTTTTAAAGACCTAGAACTCAGGATGGGAATGGGCCGGCCCGGCCTTGGCCTTGGACCCGGCCCTCATGACCTCAAGGTCAGTTTTAGAGGGCCATGGGTCGACCCAATTTAGTCTTTAGCTACGGCCTTCATGGCCCAATGAGTAATGTGGGTCGGTCTTGTTCACCCTTTAGGCTATGCTTAAGCAAACAATCATATAAGTTTTGGCCATGTTGTTACTTGACAATTGCTAATTTATAAAAAGAAAAATAATTGTGTTCCTATAATACTACCGATAATTACATGCAAAGAAGGAAAAAATACTGTACATGTGCTGCTGGGCATCAACATGAAAAAAAATATTCAACCAACATCTTATATGCACCCATAGATAGAGATGCAAAGTTAATTTTTACGTGCGAAACTATATATGAATGTAAATTAAGTGAGACTTTTGGGTCGGCCCTATCATACCCATTGGGTCGGTAGGGTCCGGCTCTATGACCCTGTGGGACCAGGATCCCTAGGGCCACTTATCCAAGGAATTAAACTACTCAAGATAGAAGACCGAGTCCTAGTAGAACTAATCGGACAACTACTCGTGTACTCCTACTAGGACTAGGACTCCCAATTGTAACCGACTAGGGAACTTACCATGTAACCTTGCCCCCTGGATATATAAAGGAGGGCAGGGGTCCCTAGTTCGGTATGTCCAACACGACATCAGACAACCACACGTGCAATACATTCAAGCACACAGGACGTAGGGTATTACGCTATTCGCGGCCCGAACCTGTCTAAATTGTGTTGTTCGTGTACTTTCGTTCCTAGAACTCGGCGAGACCCACACAAATCTACTCCCTGGGGTATCCCCAGTTAGACGTGCTCGACATAATTCGTCGACACTTGGCGCCCACCGTGGGGCTATCTCGCTGAAGTTCGACATTAGGCGCGATTGGATCAACTTTCAGAGCAAGCGGCATCGAGGAAGGCGCGACGTTCGTCATCGGCTCATGGATTTTCTTCTCCGATGGCAAGCTCGGTTTCGAGTCGTTCCAAGCAGATCGACCGGAGCCCTATTCGATGCCGGCGTCTCCACTGGAGCCGCGTCAAGACCTCGTCGAGAATCAGATCTCGACGAGTTCGTCAACCTCGACTTCAACATCAATCAACTTTCAAGAATACAATCTATACAGCGCGATGCGATTGTTGTTCTATATCAATGGACTCAACGATTCGTCGCATCTACATCAACGGCCGGGCTCATGGCGCTGCTTTCGAACTCAACGTCGACTTGATCAAGTTCCAGGCGGCTACTCGGCCAGATTCTTTTACATGCATCGAGCCCAAGTCGGATCGAACTATCGCGACGAGATTGTCTTCGGATCGGATTTTTTGTTGGTCACCGGTTCACATGCGGGGTCAGATCAAGGACCGAGGAAAACCTCTTCTGTATAGCTATACGCGTGCAGGCGGCGGAGATCAGAACTGCTGCAGCTGGCTCCAATCATTAGTGCCAAACAAGAAGACCGAAGAAAGATAGGCGCGGAAATCAAAGAAAACAGTATTACTACTCGTTTCACGCAGAGGATTTCGAGTTTCATGTTCACGATTAGCATACAATGCTAAGGGTACACGGAGAACTACCAGAAGGTTGCAAGCTCCAAAGATCTTCGCTTACCGCACATGAGAAGACGTACGCGAGTACGACTACATCGACAATCGGCTGCATCGACTCGGCGTACGACTACTTCGACTACTTATCTTGACTAGTTAAAACTGGTCAAGAGCGGCTACGACTTCATCAACAACTAGTCGGAATCGACACCGACTAATCGGCTTCATCGCCAACCGCCACGGCTTCATCGACGATCGTCCGCGAACAAAGCTAAGTCTTATTTTTTATTTTTCTTTATATTAATTTTATCAGTTTGTTTAAATACATGCTTGGCCATGAGCCGACTACTCTAAAAAGAGTACTTCCCTCAACAATAATAATTTTCGCCGATGGGTTTCAAGTCCCTCGCGCGACTTCTCCAACAGGAGAAAAGTCCTAAACGACTACTTTTTTGCATACCATGCATACTTTTGTCGCATGTCGACTACTTTATGCTTATTGTCATCTCTTAATGACCACACACCACTCGGTAGCATGCACCTTAATTCGTGAAGCTTCGGCTCACTCGCAACACCTATGCACCTTAAAAGGACGGGTTAAGCGGGACCAAGTGTTTAAACGTAACAGGGCTACTACTTGAGTGGTTGAAAGTCTAACAAGAGCACGAGCGAAAACCTTTACATGCATTACAAGTGCTATTATTTGCTTTGCAAGCATTACAAATGCTATCATTTACTTTTTCATGATCGGATACTACTAATCCTATATATTTAAATTGTAGGGTTCACAGCTGGGTACTCACACCAGTGAGACTTGGCACAACTTCACCTCTTCATGACGCTGCGGAGCCGATCGAGTACTTATACTAGTCGGTGCTCACATACTGAGTACTTCAACTAGTCGCTTGAAGCTCGGGGGCTACACATCGCAAGGCAAGACATGGAGACGAGTACTGGCATCAGTCGATACTCGGATATCATATCATGTTTGCTACAGCAAACTAGTGGACATTAAACACGACCACGGGCAATGGTACTACAAGTACTCAACACAGAAGCTACTTTGAAGATTATGTTCTTGACCCTCGGACCGAATGTAAACCATTCGCTTCAAGGCTCAGGGGTTGTACTCAAGGGGTACACATTTTTGTGCCTATTGTTGATCAATTCAAGACCTTCGACTAGTTTTCATGAAACTACTCGAAGCTCGGGGGCTACACCCAATGGGTGCACCTACTCGGTGCACACCATTGAACTACTCAAGATGAAGATAGAAGACTGCTTTTGATCCTCCGACTACTTAAAAAGTACACGGAGGCTCGGGGGCTACACTCATTGGGTGCATCAACAGATGCACTCTAATGAAACTACTCGTCAGAGAAGATCTGAGCGTCTTGAGCTTAGCTCCAACTACTCGAAGATGTTAAAGCAGATTCAAGACTTGAAGCAAAGGCGCAAGATGCTCGGGGGCTTGTGGGACCAGGATCCCTAGGGCCACTTATCCAAGGAATTAAACTACTCAAGATAGAAGACCGAGTCCTAGTAGAACTACTCGGACAACTACTCGTGTACTCCTACTAGGACTAGGACTCCCAATTGTAACCGACTAGGGAACTTACCATGTAACCTTGCCCCCTGGGATATATAAAGGAGGGCAGGGGTCCCTAGTTCGGTATGTCCAACACGACATCAGACAATCACACGTGCAATACATTCAAGCACACAGGACGTAGGGTATTACGCTATTCGCGGCCCGAACCTGTCTAAATTGTGTTGTTCGTGTACTTTCATTCCTAGAACTCGGCGAGACCCACACAAATCTACTCCCTGGGGTATCCCCAGTTAGACGTGCTCGACATAATTCGTCGACAGACCCCAATTTTTATTTGAGGTCGACTCGTACGACCCATTGGCCTTGTTTTTATGGGCCGGGCCAACTACCCAATGGGTCGACCCAGCCCATTCCCATCCTCACCTAGAAGTGGAACGGGCATACACAAATAATTTGGATTCCAAAGGGCCCAAATAGAATCGCAAATCAATTTCCCACCTGGCCCTCATGTGTAATGACCCAGCTTTAAAAAGTCCATTCTTTGGGAGGTGGTGTAGTCTTTTTGCAGCTGCATGAATGGTGGATCCAATGCGACTTGAAAATTCAAGAACCGTGCGGGAAAAGGCCATTGTACAAGTACTTCTACATGTTTTGTAAAAGAACCGTGCCTATGATCAATGAGAGTGTGGGAGGCCAAGTTCAGCTTATGCATATGTAGCTTTTCTTATTTGACCAAACATCTACATGTTTTATTGTTTTTGAGTTTATATTGTTGAAAGGACCAACACTAGGCCTAGAGGGGGGGTGAATAGGCCTGTAATAAGATTCTGCAAATTTTTTCCAAAAATCTGTCAGTTGTCGGATGATCCGACGCAGTGCCGGAAGATCCGACACTGTGTAGGATCTTCCGACGGGGTAAAAAACTTACTTCGAGATTTGAATTCTACAGACCTTTTGATGATTCTACTTGAATACAAAGTTAACAAATGATGTAAGGAGTCTTCTAAATATGATCAATATCAGAGTATAACAGTAAACAAGTAGATAAGCCAAATCGAGTGAAAATAACAATAAATACAAATGAGCACACGGAGACAAAGAATTTACTTCCGAAGTTCACTCCACAAAGGAGCTTTGTCTCCGTTGAGATGCTCACAAAGAGCCGGGCTGTCACACTAACCCCAAGTCTCCCTCAATCAACCACAAAGGAGGATTGAGTTACTTACTATTGCTCTCACAAAGAGAGGGGAGATACAAACGTTCTGGTTCTCAAACCACAAAGGAATGGGAGCTATTGGCGACGCCTAACCGTCTAGGAGCAAAGCTCCAAGAGTAACAAACGCGAATCGATGAATCGAAGTTGCTTCAAATGCTTCTTGAGATGAACAAGGGGCAGCTCACTTGGTGCTTGTGTCACACACCTCAAATCCTCTCTCACACTCAAACCCTAGGTGAATCCTTGCAAGAATCAAACTCGGGAGGGAGTAGAGGAGTGGAATGAATGCTTGGGTGTTGTGTTAGGTCGTGAGGAGCAGCAACAATGAATGAAGGGGGTGAAGGGGTATAAATACCAACCCCCCAAAATATGACCGTTATGTTCTCTGCGAAGGGGTACCGGATCTTCCGACCATGGGTCGAATCTTCCGACAAGTAACAGATACGTGTTAGAAAAACCCCAGAAAAAATCCAGGGGCCGGATCTTCCGACCATAGGTCGGATCTTCCGGCCAGGCTCAGATCTTCCGCCCGGAAACTCATCAAGACAGAGCCGGCCGGAACTTCCGGCCAGGGGCCGGAACTTGCACTCAGGCCACCCGAGAGGCTGAAAAACAGCTAAGTCATGGAAGTTCCGGAGCTACGGCAGGATCTTCCGATCAAGAAAAACTCGAAACTGAGCCGCCCGGAACTTCCTAGCCGGATCTTCGGGCCTAAGTTCCGGCCAAGCTGAAAACTGTGAAAGTGAGTTTTTTTGTGTCTCTCAAGTGGATTTTCATCTCAAGCATAGCATTTTTGACACCTAGGATTAATCGAAAACGTCCCTCTTGATAGTACGGTGGTCCTATACTCAAATTCAAACTGAAATCAAATTTAAATCTTCGATTGGATCCTTCATCATACAAATAAGAATTGCGGACCTTCCTTTCACATTCTTCTTTCTTTCTTTTCATTTTATTCCTGCAAACCTTACTCAAAGCATCATATTCAAACTTCCATTGTCATTAATCACCAAAATTGATTAAATGACTAGATGCACTTTCAATTGTTGAACCATCTTATCTCTATGTAATGAAACCACATGTAGGTCTTTCAAAAACATGTAGGTCTTATGTGTCATGGTTTATTGTGCCATCACTCGCAAAATATCTCCTTAGATATGGTGGATTGGCTAGATCAAAACACTCCTCACTGGTCATGTGAGCTCCTGTACATGTAATTGCCTGTTTATGGGCCATTTAGATATGAAGAACATGTGACATTATGTATGATTACATGTTAATACGAGCAATAGGTTTCGAACCTTTCTTCTGAATCCTGCTTTCCTTTTTTCTTTTTGCTTCACTTCATTATGAGCGACACCATTGTCATTGTGTTCAACTCAACCTCTGCCACTCTTACTAGCTCCACCACCAATGCTCTTATCTTTGTGACTACCAACGTCACGGTCTTGACCGCCATGGCCCCTTCATCTCTCTAATGCCACCCATGGCGTCAACATCAAGAGCCTCATTCCCATCACCATTGACATGCAGTTCTACCGCTACATGTTGAGGGCAATGTGAAAAAGGCTATTGATATTGACACTACATGTGGCATTGGAGAGGGTGGAGGAGGCCACGACATTGGAGGCCGTGGCATTGGCAGATGCAGAACAAGATCAGTGATGGCAGAGCTGTTGTACATGCATGGTAAAGGTGGTGATATCGCTCACAGTGAGTTGGAGCAAAACAAAAAGCATGGGTTTTAGAAAGAAGGTTCAGAACTAATGCTCTAATTATCATGTAAATGTTTTTTTTCTCGGAAACGTACATAATGTCATATTGTATTCACATCTTAATGGCCCATAAATAGGCAAGTACATGTACATGAGGTTACATGAGTGGTAAGGAGTATAAGTTAGTGCATCGAATATATCTAGGGAGATCCGAGCAATGACGTGGTAAACTAGGACACCGAAAGATCTATACATGGTTCTATTTCATCGAAAGAATCAATTCATCAATAGCCTCTTTTAGCCTAGATACAGATGGATGTGTATTGCGTAGGATGGATGAGGACTAGCCCGAGAGAAAATGCAAGCATGATGGCATATAACACATGTGCAAACATAATTAAAAAATGAACAATTATGGTCATTTAAATGATCATTATGAACTAGTATGGCTATGGAACTTGTGATGTCACATGTAAGCAACATGTGTTCATATGTTTGTTGTTGTGTAGGTAGGTTAGCAACAATGCATGTGTTATCCGGCACGTCCAGGGACAAAAAAGCCACGTTTAAAGTAGTATCTGTTTGGATAGACAACGGTTAGCCGGCTAAAAATCAGCTCTGGACTATCCAAACATGAGCTAATAGCTGAGATAATTGTTAGTCATAGCTCCACGTAACTATAAGCACAATATCTGGTTGAAGAGAGCTAATATGAGCTAAAAAAGAGTAAAAGGTTACAAAAAGTTATATATATCCTCCCACCTAACAAATGTCACTAATTCCTAGGAAACAAGGGGAAGAGAAAAGAGGAGGACAACAGTTTTTTTAACCAAGAATCCATCACCTATTAGCTACAATGGATACATATACATAGAGGCTCTTTAGCCTTTATGTGTTCTGATCCCATCTAATATGTGGTGGATTCCTCGTTAAAAGATTTTTTAATACCTGACTTCATTCAGCTTTTTCTTGGATATAGCAGCAACCTTTTGATAGGTTGGAGGACAAAAACGACTTTTTATAACTTTTAGCTCCATTTAGCTCCGATTAGCTCCTTTCGATGAGGTAATGGTAAACAACTAGTTCGGAAATTGACTAACAATTAGTCTATATATTAACCTACTGTTTAAATGAGTTTGAGCAAATTTTTAGCCAGCTTAACTATTAATTAGCTCTCACATCTAAACATATCTTATCCATCGGTTTTATATATATAAAAAAACGTTTTGGTTGGTGATAGCTTATGTTGAACATAAAGTGAAAGAAAGTGGGTTCCACGATCACTTACTACCACCACCACTGTTCATGCACTTGTCTTGTTATCTCTGTACGTACTGCTAAAAAATCGAACCCTTATTTTATTCCCTACCTTCAATTTACAGCACGTTTAATTTTGCCCGTAATCCAAACGTCCACCACAATCCGATCTATATTTCCGCTCAGAAAACAACAGCCTGATTGATGCATTAATAATTAACGACAATATACGGAAGCTAGGCAACCGAGATGCACTTGTGGAGATCTGGGGTTACCTGAGGCCATCCATCAACGCCACTAATTAAGCCGTCCCGTGCCGACACCGCGCGCCGCCATCCCTCGTCGGCACGACACTACACGGGCGCCTCGCCACCACCGGCCGCGTCGCGGGGGGTGCGGTGCGGGCGCGCCTGCCTAGCCCGGGCAGCCACCCCAAGCCGCTCGGCAGGTCATCGTCGGTGCTGGTGGCGCGGCGGCGGGTCGACCGGCCGGCGCGCGGGAGGAGGTCATTTATGGGAGCGCCTGCAGGCTGTCGATCGAGGCCAACCGGGGGATCCGATCCGATGAGAACTCGTCGTCGCGGGAGACTCGTTCAGCTGGCCGGCGGAGCCAGGCGATCCGTTCCGCCCGTCGCGGCAGATTGATTGACCTGGTGCGGCGTTTGAATCCGCCTAGCTGTGCCTGTATTTTTTTTAATTAAATACATCATTAATACACAAACTTCGCAAGTAGGTGCATTTAGATACACCATCTCTCTAATTGCTCATTTAGGAGCAACAACTTGACACGTGTGTGCAAATAGGTCACCACGACGACACATAGCCAAAAAAATTGCCATGAAGGCAGCATTGTAGCGATGTGTTAGCCATTTTTTTGACCGAAGTCGGGAGGGGAAGCCCCTACCTATTTTTTTATTCGCTCCCACAGGGAGTCGAACTTGGGTCTGCTGGGTGCTACTCAGGCTCTCTAACCACTAGGCTAGAGGCCCTGTGTTAGCCATTTTTTTTTGCAAAAGTCCTTACTCGTGACGCAATTTAGGTTAGTTTAGTAGTATCTTTTTAGATTTTGTTTGTAACATCTTATAGACAAGAATATCGTAAATTTTTTAAAATCTTATATTATACGAAAAATATTTATTTTTGGTGAGGTGAAATAAAATAATATAACAAACAAGATATATATTTGGCGTTGATCGTAGGCACCGTATAAGTGCAAAAATTTGACCTTTTGATTCGTAACTCGGTTTGCAGTCCCTGCCTCTAACAAAGTTTGAGTGGTAATATAAATCCTCAAATTGTTGTATTATTCTGACATATTGTTCATCCTGTATTAGCATCATAAAAATTTGATGTTTATCAGAACTAGTATATGACAAAATGAGTCCTAATAAATAATAAAATAATACCAAATGTATAAATATGTTGTCAACATGACGTTCTTTTTGCCCATGTGTCATGTCGGTGACCTATTTGCACCCATATGCCAAGTTGTTGCTCCTAAATGAGCAATTAGAAAGATGATGTATGTAAACGCACCCACTCGCCAAGTTGTTGATCCTAAATGAGCAATTAGAAAGATGATGTATCTAAACGCACCCACTCGCCACGTTTGTGTATTAATGATGCATTTAACTCTTTTTTTTAAAACAGCTGGGCATGTACCCTTTTTTTTGAGAATTTGCTGGGCCTGTACCTAAACGCATCGGCGGCGAGTCGTCGTGGTGAAAGGCCCAGCCCATTTCGATCCAGCAGGTACGTGGGCTGCTACCTCTATCATGTGGCTACTGAAATGGACTCACCCGTTGCGTGGGCCGGATGGTGAATCGGAGCAAAAGCACTCGCCACCTTTTTTTTTCGTCAGATTTCCTTCTCGCCGAGGAGAAAACCCCGGAAAATTTGGTTGCTCAGCTGCCAGTCTGCCACCCACAAGGACAGTACTCCCATCGAAAAGTTGTCACCTTTTTTGGACTGGACACAAGGACATGAGGCTAGATGCATCGCCAACCGTTTTGGTCAGTGTCACCGGAGTCCGATTCCATCTTCCATCCCCCCACCTCGCAGCGCAATCAACAACCCTCCAGGAAGGTCACGGCAGATGCGCATGAACAACGGTGCTGTGCCGAGGCCGGCGTACGTACTAATCCGAGAGGATAAGCAGCAGGAAAAAGCACACGTAATCTGCTTCGTGGACGATACACACGGCCCTGGTTCCGGGATTTGGCAATGGCCGAAAGGTTAACACCCAGTCCTCATGCGGGGTTGATGTGCTCGATTACTCGGAGGAGCATTTGCTTCGTTCGTCCTTATCTTCCACACTCACCCAGCGTGCCGTCAGCGTTAGGTGCGCCCGATGCGGATTCCAGTGCACCTCGATCGTCATCTCCCCAAGACCATTTTTCTGCGAGTACCCCAAGACCATTTCTACATCTACATACAAGCTATCCTGCCAGAGCCTCCGCCTCCTTATCTAAACTACCATGTCAAATGCGACCTTTGGTGAGGTAAAAATCTGATCTAGCAAGATCCCATGCAGAAATTACCAGGAAGTTTAGCGGCAAGACCAGCAACGAGAGGATCTTGCCGTCAACGCGTGCGCAAGACCAGACCAGAGACCACACAGACACGCAGCTGTCAGGCTGTCGCTCGCGCTGACACTTAGCTTAATCATCAGCACCCCTGACCTTTCCGTAGGCGACAATAGTTGGAGCTTTCTATGGCATGGAATCTATGCCTGCACCAGCAGAGTACCATCTGAGCTCATCTTCCCAACTACTACTTCCCTCAAAAAATAAATACAACTCTAACATAGCGTTCGATCAATCTCATAACTTTAACTAAATTTTATTATTTTAATAAAAATACTAATATTTATTATACTTACTATATATTATTAGATTTTTCATACGACGTCTATTTAAAATAACATTGATACTATTTTTTAAATATAGTTAACTCTAACTAAACTCAGAGTTGCACTTTTTTGAGACGGAATGACACCTCCATCGTCAATTTCCATGCCCAGCATCATCTCCAGCACGGCCCGCGGGCCCGGCTCCGCGAAAGCCACCACCTGGGTGGCTGGGCCCCAGGCCCAACAAGCAGGGTCCGAGCTTGAGCGACGGCCGCGCAGCCTGCGGAAGCCTGAGGTGAGGTGGGGAGTGGGGACCGCGCCGCGTAACGGGCGGGGGAGCGGGCTGACGGTCTGGACCCGTGAACCCGGCACGAACCCGGCAGCGCGCCAGGTGGTGCTGCCAATGGGCTGCGAGCTCTCGCTCCCAAGAGAATTTAAGAACCGAGGCGACAGACAGGGAGAGAAGAGGAGAGAGGGAGAAGGAGAGAGAGAAGGCCAAGCGGTGTCCTCGTGCCCTACCCGAGCCATCCATCCCAATCCGCCGCCGCAGCCGCAGGTGGGAGCGCAGCGCCGGCCGCCGTCTCTCGCGCCCGCCCCGGCCGTGGAGCTTCTCACGCGCGCTGTTCCAGCTCCCAAGTGAGTGACCAAATTCCAGCTCTTGATTTCTATGATCCGGGTTTCCACGGCCGTCTTTGGGGATTTTCGCTAAGCGTTTGAGTTCTCGGTGTGGAATTGGGGATTTCGGGGACGGTGATCGCCGTGAAGCTGTGCCGGCTGCAGAATCGGGCTCAGGAAGTCAGGATAGAACGGACCTGAGTTGAGCTGCGCTCTTGCTGCCGCGGCAGATTTCAGCTCTCCGAACTTGTTAGGAATTCTTCGCTTGCTCGATCTCCTCGATCTAGTTTCCTCGCCTTGTTTGTTTAGTCCAAGTAGCTCTAGCCGCTAGCGTAGTTTATGCGTGCCGTACTGGTGCGTATATTACTTTCCGCATTTGCAACTAAAAAGCACGTTTTGTTTACTCTGGAGATGGATTGACTACTAAAAATAGTGTTCTTCTGGAAACTGTGCCTCTTCAGTCATGTGGTCAAATTGAGTGGGGGATCACGTCGTTGGTGAATCTCGATTCTGCGGTAGTTGAATCGCTTGTGCTTCATTTTACTGCCTTCGGTAGTTCGTTTATCTTCGGCATCCTACCATATACTACAATTTGTCCTGTTTTTTTAGTTTGCAAACGGCCAGAAGCACAAAAGTTCACGGCCCTACAAGAGCACAACGGAAAGAAAATTGTAGTGTCGGATTCTCTTGAAAAGTTGCGTTTCTCCTTTGGTTTCCAAAAAAAATGTTAGAAAACTAATAATAACACCAATCTGGTAGTAGATCTGTTACTTTACTTGTCCAAGGCCAACAGATAAGTTTGCATGAACGTACGGTACCATTTCTGGGAACTCGTGTCGATCTTCTTTTAGGTAAAAACAAGTACTGTCTGTGCCCAGTTTTGAGCTTATATGTGTGGTTCTGATGGTACCTTTAAGCTGTTTTGTCAACAGCAATTCTGTCGATAAGTCCTGCCATCACTTGCATATGCCAATCAGACAAGGTTGATGTGCAGAAAGGTTTCATGAGCTTGCCCTGAGCCTTATACTATTATTAAGCTTCTACAGTCCTAGGATCCCTGGAATATCGATCCTAGGCACGGTATCTAGATATTGTTAAAGCTGTAGGTAAAAACAATTTGTAGGACCATGATCGTGATTTACAGCTACCTACTGTATTGATTGTAAATAACTTCTTTGCATATTATGTTCTATCATAAAATTTCACATTTGTTCGTATATAATTATTATCCATATTAAATATATGATCCTTCACTTATAATATATTTATGTAAGTATATTTTGAGTCATGCTTTTAATAATTTGTATACAATATGATGTAGCTAATCTATGTGATGGTACTTGTTATGTGTCAAATGTCTAAATCAACTATAACATTGGCATTGACGTATGTGGCGGAGGAGATAAAAACATACTACCTGTAGAGTTATGTAGCATATTGCATTATCAATTTGAGCATTGCTAATTCTATTCAAGATGCAATGTGGTGGCCTTGATATATACAGAGAAACTAAATGATCATTCAAAATGATTTAAATCTGTATAATTGATTAACTCAAAAGATCTATTGGCCTATTGGATGAGTAGCATGTAAAAACCTTGACCCAGTACATCCTCAGTCCAACCATACAATTCCTTGTTGGCTTTGTTTTACTTGAAGGTAGCTAGGGCTACGCCAAGGAGGACAATGGCATTGCAAACTACAGCTAGCCCAACCAGGGATGCTTTCCATTGTTGGCTACTCCATTTTATACCTAAGTTTACATTGGACCAATTGTTTCAATCTCAGACAACCCGACAAATGTGGTTGGTGCATAAAACCCTGGAGCCGGGATACTTTCTTTCGTCATAGCAAAATACCAAATAGCTGACGATCTTGAAAGTTTGAAACTACAAATCAATGCGTCGCTTTGCAACAAAAGAGGTAGTAGGCCCCACCTCAATATTCTCTTTACGTTACATAAAAACGTCATCCAGAATCGCTAAAAAGTGCACAGAAAGAAGGTGGTGCATGGCTTTCGCTGCGTGATGTATTAGTAGCACGTTATCCTTAACTGACAGCTGTGTCCTTTCTGTTGTAACGGTATATATGCCCTTTCATTACATGACACCTGTGCAAATCGATAGATAAGTCATTACATGACACCTGGAGCTGGGATCGATTTTGCATTGGTGAGCACAAGGATATCGTTACACAATACTTCTGATTTACATAAATTTATTCATTTGGTCTAGTGCAAATTATCTAAGATCTGTTTTTTTTGGTTATGTCATCATGATTTTCTTTGACTTGGATACAAATCGCAGCATGCATTTTGTTTTCATCCCCTTTCTAAGAAAGAGGGCATACATGTGCTGGACTGGCCACTAGGATTGAACAGCCTGTGTATCATCCCATCTTCTAGTGTTCCAATCTGAGATTTTCTTTTTAATCTGTCAAAGGAAAGGTTTACCAGGACTGTAATCTTAGATAGATCTGTTTTTGAGTTGACAGTGTTGGCCATAGAATCAAAATCGTCATGCTAACATCTGAATCATAAATCACAATCAAATTTAGATTGCACTAGCAACATGGATCAAACACCAGTTACTAGGCAATTAGGGTCTTGACAAACTTGTGAGATGTGACAAAGACTTCAGGTTTTATTGCATCTATCCACGAGTAATTTATCATACTTTCTATATGAATAGCCTTGTGTCAGATATTCCTACCAACTTTTATCAGATCTATATACATTTTTAATATGTACCTTGGTTTTATGTGATCTTGCTTAGATATTGTAGGAATGTGGTTTGTAGCTATCTGACTGCATTTTGCTTTGCCCCTCCATTCACGATCTCTATTTGCTGGAGATATTTAAATGAGGGCTCATTTGGATGGAAAATTACACACAGTCAGGTAGGGATGTGAACCGTGGGAGAGCCTGTTTGAAAGCATAAAAATGATCTTAGCAACCAATAGCTGCTAGTACTAATGATAATCTAAGTAGTTTATATACTGTAGCATAGACCGTAAACTTTGAGATGGCCAAGATGATTCTTGCTCAGCATATCTTAACTTTTACTATTCAAAAGTTATGCGTGCCTAGTTTTGTTTGATATGTAATCGGTAAGTTGCTCACATTAGGTTATTGTACATACATGAAAGATGAAAAATAGTAAATGGTGGTGTTCTTCAATGAGAGATGAAGTTTGCCGAGTTTTCTATTGTTTTCTGAGATATGACAAAGCATACCCTGATACATACATTCATCATGCATATTTTCGATACCGTTTGACTTGTGCTATATTGCTTGATTGGAAGACTTAAATTATGTAATTTTCCATGTTAGCGTTGTTACTTATGTTTCCTCTCGAACCTATCCAAGGTCAAAATAAATTTATATATAATCGCATGAGATTAGGTTCATGTATCCAAAATAACCATGCTCATGTACAGGAAACGGCTATTTTTTTTGTAAAACAACCTTATTTTACTTATATATATATAACAGAACATTAGAATTGTCTCAAACTTCCCTAGCTAAATTTGAACTTATGAGTTCATCTCATTCTTCTTTTGCAGTGCTGAAAAGATCATAGGATTTTGGACAAGCAAGAGCTGACATGGAGCCATCCTCTCAGCCTCAGCCTGCAATTGGTGCTGCTGCTGGTGGATCGCAAGAGTATCCCGCATCTGCCTATCCACCTGGAGCAACGATAGCCGCTGCTTCTGCAGTTGCACCTGCTGGTTTACAGCCGGGGCAACCATTTCCAGCTAACCCTGCTCAAATGAGTGCTCAGCACCAGATTGTCTACCAGCGAGCCCAGCAATTCCACCAACAGCTCCAGCAGCAGCAGCAACGTCAGCTCCAGCAGTTCTGGGCTGAACGCCTGGCTGATATTGAGCAGACCACTGACTTCAAGAACCACACATTGCCACTTGCAAGGATTAAGAAGATCATGAAGGCCGATGAGGATGTCCGCATGATCTCTGCTGAAGCTCCAGTTGTCTTCGCGAAAGCTTGCGAGATATTCATACTAGAGCTGACACTGAGGTCGTGGATGCACACTGAGGAGAACAAGCGCCGAACCTTGCAGAAGAATGACATTGCAGCAGCCATCACCAGGACTGACATTTACGACTTCTTGGTTGACATTGTTCCCAGGGATGAGATGAAGGAGGAGGGAGTTGGGCTTCCTAGGGCTGGGCTTCCACCTGTCGGAGCCCCAGCTGATGCATATCCATACTACTACATGCCATAGCAGCAGGGGCCAGGTGCAGGAATGCTGTATGGCACACAGCAGGGTCACCCAGTGACCTATTTGTGGCAGGAGCCTCAGGAACCGTAGGAGCAGTCCCCTGAACCTGAAGGGCAGCAACCTCTGCATGAAAGTGGCTGTTAATGTTGCCCAGAAGCTAACATGAGATGGTAGTTTCATTCCTACTGTGGTGTCCGTAGAAAGGATTATGGGTAGAAACTAGTGGGTTAAAGTTACCATACCGTTTGCTTACATTCCAAAAGTTTGCCTCCATGAGGCCTTTGATATGAAATGCTGGGTGTTAATGCTTCTATGCTCTCTGGTTGTGCTGTGTAGTTCATTGCTTTTCTTTCTGATTTTTTCCCCGTTGCTCGAAAAGCGCTGCTGATTCACGGAGAATTCCTTTTCAGATTTCTGTGTAGCTAAGGCCCTGTTTAGTCCCACCAAATTCTCAAAAATTCTCTCTCCAAACTTCACTATTCACCTATCACATCAATCTCTCTCCTCGTGCATAGAGTATTAAATGTAGGTAAATAAAAAAACTAAGTGCATGGTTTTGATATACACGACGAGACGAATCTTTTGAGCCAGTTAGGTTATGGTAGGACAATGTTTACCACAAACAAACGAAAAGTGCTACAGTGCGCTACAGTGTTCGATATGATATTTTCACCAAACTTTATCTTCCTCTTTTTGGAACTAAACACACCCAAAGTTGTGATTCAAAGTAGATGTGACCCGTGCTCATTTACTCCAAACCAATTCAGTCATTGCCTCTACATTTCCTCGACGTCGGGTTAGTCACGTTTGAACATCTCTGTACTATTAACTAGCAAGGTGGCCCGCGTAAACAACGCGGGTAGCTAGCTTTTTTATGCTAACAAATTGATGAGTTTTTACATGCTAATACATTTATCTGAATTGATTTTTTCATTGACATTGTTTTTTCTATATGGCCCAAACTCTTTTTTTATCATCAGGCTATTTGGTACGAAACATAAATCCACGATAAAATAAAGCACCTTATATACAACATAGCTTTTAGTATTTATTTAAGTACTATAACTTTGTATTGTCTTATAACATAAATTTATGTCAAAGATTTTCACGTATGGTGATAAATTATTTTTTTATGTTTTACACCTGTTTAGAGCTTCCTTATAGCAGCTTACAAATAATCACAACTATTATACCTACCCCTATTTCTACCGCTCTTGTTTTTGTTCCCAGGTCTCTAGACCTTTTCTTTTGGTGAAATTGAGCCGAATAATAGTGGACGATGAAATGTTCTCTTCTCCTCACAACAGAAACAATCTTAAGTCCAAACTTGAATACAAATTTTATATAATTTTGATTGATGCTCAATATTCTTCTGAAATCAACTTTGGCACATGTCTCCCCAGCATTCACTATTTTTTTTGGAAAGAAACGCACAACGAATTTGCCACCCACTTATGGATGAGCATACAACACATCCTTACAATTTGGAGAAGAAATAATATTGTTGTCGTTGACTGCTCCTCGATGGGCAAGAATTGTTAATTGTGGGACGTTTTTCTTTACTACATAGCAACTTCAGTAGCTATTCACTTCACCGCAAACACAAAGCTCCACTCTTACATCTCTATCATCTCTCAGCCCTCTTTCTTAAATCCAAAATATGCACAACATTACGATAATTAGAGCCGATGCATCGACAACGGAAATAATTCTTAATTTTTGCACTTTCTTTGGTAACATAGTGTCGCTGCAAATTAGATTATTTGATGGCACATCCATATTGATGCTATGCTATTTATATTTTGTTTTTATAAGAGGAAAGAGTGCATAATTAGAAACCCAACTCTTATGTAAACACAAACTCTTATGTTATGATTATATGATTTGGTTGCTGGTTTTAGATATTGACTCTTTAATAATCTAGACCCGTTATATCATCATAAAATCCAATGACGTTATATGTATTTTTTTCTTCTTTTGTTAAGTAATTTCTAAACCTCTTAACGAATATGGTGGCTTATTTTATATAAATTTTGACAATGACACTAAGATAATAGATACAAAAATTATAGAATTAAAGGTTGGCAAACACTTAGTAAGATGTAAAATTTGACCTTTTGATATGTTAATTAATTAGACAATTAGAGACCACGAACACGTAGAGCTCATCAAATACATTCCGTTTGACTATTCACATGAGTTGTTTGGAGTTTAAATAATGGATTTACATTTATCCCTCCGACGCACCCCCTCCCCTGCTCTCTCGTCCACGCCGTCCTCCCTCTCCCTCTCCTTCGTGCCTCCCCCTCCGCTGGCTCCAAGCCGCGCCACCCTTGATCAGTGTGGATCTTGGTCGGGGCCGGCGGCGTGTGGCCGAGCAACGGCGGCTTCGACGGATAGCGTGGGCGACAGAGCGACCAGTGGTGGGCGGTGGCGAGGCGGACAGCATGGAGCGCGGCTCCTCGGCGGTGCATGAATCCTCGCGATGGTGGGGCGACCAACGGTGGGGGCATCGGGCGAGCGGCCGCGCGGCTGACCTCGGCGGAGCTCTGCGGTGGCTTGTCCTTGTGGCAGTCCCGGTCGGCTCCCGTACCTCCTCGTCTGCATCGTTCAGTTGCTTGGGTAGGGTGGTGGTAGCGGACGGGTGGATGGGCGGGGCGCGCGATGGAGATCTTGCGGCGGCGGAGGAGCAAGGTCTCGCAACTGACGTCGTTGTGGTGGAGGAGCAGGGTGGCTTGCGGCTAACCCACGAGGCTGGTCGTCGCATCAGCGAAGGAGCCACGGCGGTGCGGCCTCTTCACTGCGGAGGAGCTGCGGCAGCAAAAGGGCGCGAGTGTTGTGGCACAGTGGATAGCGTTTACTGTTCCTCACGCTGGGAATAGAGGAATCCGGATGGGTCGCTATTTTACCGTGCCTTTTAGAGGAGACCGGTGCGGTGAAAATTACTCTGCACAGGTACCGCAGGAGCGGGTGGCGTACCTAGTGCGGATAGCCTTATTAATCATATTCAGTCTAAACTTATTGGGTTGATCTGGATCGTTAGCTCTTCATAAAATCCGATGGCGTATATTTTCTCTTTTTTGGATTAACGGAATAATATTGACCGTTAGATCTTCATAAAATCCGATGACTTATATTTTCCCTTTTTATTTGGATTAACGAATTAATATGGATCGTTAGATCTTTATAAAATCCGATGGCTAATTTTTCCTTTTTATTTAGATTAACGAATTAATATGGACCGTTAGATCTTCATAGAATCCGACGGCTCATATCCTTATCTTTTTTTAGATTAACGTGAGAATTTATTGATCCTCTCGGCGAACGTGGTGGCTGCTTTTAACACTATTGTATTAATATAATAATAGATAGGATGCCTGAGTGCAACTGGTAGCTACTCCTATGGCGCATTGTGGTTGCCCAAATTTGACTGCAGAGTAGGAGATTCTTCCCGTTAACGGGCTGTTGCTTGCCGCTCTGGTTTTTCTACTCTCGTCTCGGGGGCGCCGGCCGCATGTACACGCACTATCAGTAAACAGTGGTCCAGTCCACACGGCCAGCATGTAATTTTCCATCCTCTGAACTTCTGTTTGATGGTACCCAAGGCAGGATGGAATAGATGGATCGATGCGCTGTGCCGCTGTGCTCTGCATTTCTGCAACATTTTTTTTTGATAATGCATTTCTTCAACATGAGCAAAACAACGGCCTGAAGTCGAACAGAAGAGCCAAAGGGTACTGTAGTGGGTCAGCAGGGGGTCAGAGCTTGAGTCACCGAGGGCCCGTTTAGTTTCCAAATTCATACTCCCAAATTCACTATACAAAAAGAAGATTTCCATCACATCAAAATGGCATAGCATGTATGGAGTATTAAATATAGATAAAATCAAAAACTAATTATACAGTTTTGTTGTACTATGCGAGACAAATATTTTGAGTCTAATTAATTAATTTTTGGATAATTTTTCACATATACAAATGAAATGCTACAGTGCGCACGTACTGCAGCACGCACGGCAGACCCAAATCGGGCCTCCCGATTCGGAAGAGAACACGGCCCAAAAGTCTTAGTCAAGCGGTCACGGCATGTGTGTAGGCCTTTTGAAGTTTCTGAGATGGTGCTTGCTGCCTTGGCATCCAAGCACCACCCTTTCCCCGCGACTCTAAATAACCTATAACTTTAGTCCTACTATTTATACTTTTGACTAGCGTGTGCCAATAGATTAGTATACTTTAGTCTCGTAGTCTCGTAAAGTGGACCGCTACTTTTAAAGAGGACTCGTGATAGTGACATTTCTATTTTAATTAACAAAACATTTAGAAACTTTTGTAAGTTAAATTTTAAATAATATCATCAAATCTATCAATTTTTTAAACAAACCACAGCACCTCAGTCTTTCAAACTTCAAAGGGTTCGCCTTGGAATTTTTTTCTCTCTGATTCGCGACGCACATTTTCAGTCAAACAGATCCAAGCGCGTTCAGGTAACTTGTTGGTATTGCCCTCTTCAGTTCTGCACCTAAGCCACCTACAAGCACAACTTCTATATAAAGCCCAGGCAGCACAGGCGCACGGCTCTCCTCTGCTCTCTAGCTCTCTGTTCGCTTCAGGCTTCAGCTAGCTGCTCTCAGGCTCAGCTCGCCGGACCCTTCTCCTTCGCCTGCAAGGAAGCCTTGGCAGCCGGCGTCCTCCGTTCCTGAGCTCCCCCAATTGTAAGCTGCCGTGCCTCCTTTTCTCTTGCCAACCTCGAGTGGAAAAAGCAGGGAATCTGACCTCCCCTCCTTGGTCAATTGGGGTTTTCGACTGGCAGCTGATCGATCGGGTTCAGGCCGCGCGCGAGCAATGGGGCGTGGGAAGGTGGAGCTGAAGAAGATCGAGAACCGGGTGAGCCGGCAGGTGACCTTCTCCAAGCGCCGCAAGGGCCTGCTCAAGAAGGCCCACGAGCTCGCCGTGCTCTGCGACGTCGACGTCGGCGTCGTCGTCTTCTCCGAGCGCGGCAGGGTGTTCGAGTACCCCGAACCGCCGGCCAGGTCTGGATCATCTTGCACCTCTGCTGCCCCCGCGATTTTGTTGTCTGTTCATCGGCGGTGGTGATCGGAGCACTCGTTGCTGGTAGGGGATGAACTAGAGGTTCCATTCAGAATGCATATAGCGATTCAGAATAGATTGATTTGTGGTTTTCGACTTGCTTGGATGAATTATGTGATGTCCTAGTCAGTCTGCATCCGGCGCGGACACGGCTGATTAGCAGTAGCTACAAGCATAAAATTCGTCAAACACGCCGCAGTTTGTAGAATTCCAGCTCGAGTCTATGGCGCGGTGGACTGACAAAACGTAGAACAATGCTAGAATTTAGCAGTCTCTCTGCAAGCATCCGTTGCGGCTGCAGGCACGCGTCCAGCACAATTCAACTGATACACATCATTTAGACTTCGCAATTTGTTTTCTCTCTGAGGAATTAATTACACTGCAATTTATGGCACACCTGCTTGGATCACTTTGTTGCAGTCTACTAACGCGTTTCGGTTTCCTTTGTTAAGCTTGACCGACCTGTTTCGCCGGTACGAGACTCTCACCAACACACAGCTCCTTCAGGAGACGCACTGCACTGATCATCAGGTGCATACTGCTAGTGCCCAATGCAGCTTCAGTCTGTTAAGCGCCGCCGTGTCTCTTCTTGCATCTCTGCTTCAACATCTTCATTATGATTCATTCATCGCGGCAGAAAATGATCGAGGAGATCGGCGAGCTGCGGCGCGAGTACGAGCAGCTCGAGGCCACCCTGAAGAAATACACGGGAGAGGACCTGTCGTCTGTCGCTTCAGTGGATGAGCTCGACAAGCTCGAGCAGCAGCTGGAGTCGGCCCTTAGGAAAATCCGTGCAAGAAAGGTACTGCCGTCTCTCTCACCCATCTCAGTAAACATCGCTGGAGCTCTGAATTAATCCGCACTTCCCGTCAATTCCTGGCAGGATGAGCTGCTAATCAACCTGACCAACGACCTGCAGCTCAAGGTAATTGTAACCGTCAAACTTGAACAGTGGCACATAAATGTTGATGTGTGATCCATCGTTACTTGATCACCTGCTGGAAATTAAATGAACTGCTCAAGTGCTGGATATGAACTTGATCGCCTTCAGATCAACGGGAACTGGGGCCAGGACGCAGCTGCTGCGGGCATGGCGACGGAGGAGATCGTGGAGCCACTGCCGCCCTCGCCGTCGTTCGCATACCTCCTGAACGTGAACGAGAGGTCAGCAGCGAGCACGATGCTGCAGCTGTGGCCGCAGACGGACGATGACGACGACATCGCCGGCGGCGGCAGCAGCTCCAGTCCACCGCCACCACGCGGTCTGCAGCTGTGGTAACAGGCGCGTATGTCAGAAGTCAGAACTTACGTGGTTACTGCTAGCACTGTTCATCTTTTTTACCCTCTTGTGCTGTGCTGATCAGTTGCACGGTAATTTGTCCTTCGCAGATGGAAGGTTAGACTGGTTGGCTAACCGGCCGGACGTGTTGATCAGCTGGACTGGACATAGCAGGTTTACTAATTTGTCTTAAGCAGTAGTAGGCATAGGCCCAGAACAAAGAAGCTAGAGAGGAAAGATTTGAGTAGTTTGATAATCTAGTGTTCTAATGTCCATGTGGCCATAGTTTTGTGATTCCTTGGTCACATCTAATGGTGGCTGCATTAGGTTTTAATTTAACTTTCACCATTGCCCTTCGAACTGTTTATGTAACGAAGGGTAAAGACCATAACATAGGCAAGATAAATTTAAGTTACCATTTCCTTTACTGATGTTCATCCAGTTAAACAATGATTCTACAATCTATGGATCGTCTATAATTCGGTCGTCTTAGCGTTTGAAACTTGGAGTTCAATTGTTCTCTTTCTTTATCTTTTGTTGACAGATCAATTGTCTTCACTTCAACATGGAAGTTCAGTTTCATTTGTGGGTAACTCCCAGATTAATAGGGTGAGGAACAATGGTAACAACCGTTCATGTTCACTAGATTCAGGTGGTGTCTAGATGTTAGAATTGAGAGGTTGAATTTGGAAGTAAGATGTCACTTCGTAATCATTGTGCTACTGTAGCATTTCGTTTGTATTTGTGAAAAATTATCCAAAAATTGATTAATTAGGCTCAAAATGTTCGTCTCGCAGAGTACAACAAAACTGTGCAATTAGTTTTTGATTTCATCTACATTTAATACTCCATGCATGTTATGACATTTTGATGTGACGGAGAATCTTCTTTTTGCATAGTATATTTGGGAGTTGCTTTTTGGAACTAAACAGACCCTCAATCATACAGAAATACTCTTGCGAAAGATGGTAGCTAGAGGAAAAGGTTTTGAGGACACGTCTCAAAACACGAATGCATTTCTCAATGACTAGCGGACTCTCTTTGGGGTGGCCTGCTGAATTCACCTTCGTGGAATGACAGTCACGTATCTGTAGCTCCACACCCCCTTCGCTACAAATACGTTGTGCAAGGGAGGAAAAATAGGGTGCTGTTTCTTTGAGGAGAATCCTAAAACTAGGCACAAAAAGATCACCTAATCGTGCTCAAAATCTCTGTGAAGCAATACGTGATATCACCGAACAAGGTGATGTCGTCCGTGTTCTTTGAAACCATCCTATATCTTGACAAGATACTTGTAGTGTTGTCCAGACTCCAGCAATAATGATGTAAGATCCTATGATGAAAATGACATATTTTAGATCTAATCCAAAGAAAAAAGAACAACAATATATATACTCCTAATAAGTGCAAAAGCAAAACGTAGAAGTCTTAACAGAGAAGGCATTAGCTAACTCAGATATATAGTTTGGCATTAGCTAACTCAGGTTTTCGCTGTTTAGAAGATTCTCACCGTGGGATCATTTCTTTTGGTGACGGCATGCACCCAACCCAGATTTTTTTTTAATTTTAACCATTTTTTAAGATAATTTAAAAAAAACCGTCGAAAACTTTATTTACACCCGGTGACCCTTTTGGTCACGCCAGAAATGATGGCGCGACAAAACAACTTTGTCGCGCCGGCGCATGTGGCGCGACAGGGCTGCCACCGTGGCCGGGCGGGCGGGGGGCTGCCACGCTGGCACAGGCGCTGTCGCGCCACATGCACCGGCGCGGCAGAGCCTGTCGCGCCAGTCGGGGTGGCGCGACAGGCGCAACATACAGGCCCGCACGCGCCCCCCCCTCTCTCTCCCCTCACTTCTTCCTCCTCCAGACCGGGCCGCCCGCGAAGAGCTCCGCCGCCGCCGCAGGGCCAGATCCCCCCCCCCCCCCAAATCGGTCGTTTTGGGGTGGGAAAAGCAGGGGGAATCGTTCCCCGCGTCGTCCCGAAGGTATTCCCCCCATTTTCCCTTGTTTCACCATAGGATTTGATAGGTATTGAGTGGTTATGGTGACCTAGGGTTAGGATTGGTTTTCGAAATTTATATGAAGTATAGGTTTTTTGGTTGGATCGGATGCTTAGTTTGCACGTAGTGAAGTCTCTGCCCGCGATTGTAACGTGTAGAATTAGTTGCATGGTTCGATTTTACAAATGTTGATGGATGTGTGTAGTGTATATGCACATGTTAGTATGAATTTTTTGTTGTTGCAATGTAGGTAGTGTTTTGTTGCATTTAATTGATTCATATGACATTTGGGTTATATCTTTGTGTATTGTGTATGTAGATGGACCGTTTAGTTCGTTTATTTCATGGTGGAGTTGTGAAAGAAGGCGGAGAATTTGAGAATATGAATGAGGATGTTGAGTTGTTTGATACTCGTCCAAGTTTTAGGGATGTACTTGACCGTGTGACAGCAAAGTATGGGTGTGGGGTGGATGAAGTAAAATTGAGAGGTCGATTTGATTGTGGTAAAGCTCGTGCACATTATGTGATGATGAACTTGTCTTCGGAATTTAATTGGAACCAATACAAGGAAATAGTTGAGAATGCCAATGTGGTTTGCATGGAGGTGGTGGTTGACATATGTCGTGTGGTTGGAAATAATCGCAATGTTGATAATGTTGTGTCCGATCATGTAGTTGTGGAGAACCTAAGCCAACAGTCAACCCTTTCACGTGACGCTGCTAGGGCAACTCAACTTGATTTAGCGATGGGTTCGGAGGATATTGCAAATGATGGAACTGAAACTCAACCTACTTCGTCCTTGCCACTTCCTCGCTCCTCTCATTTTGATTTAGCGGTGGCTTCGGATGATTTTGGGGCCGATTATTTTGAGGAAGAGGAAGAAAATGTCGACGATGATGAAATATCATTAGGATCCGAAGAGGATGATTTGGATGAAGTCGAAGTTGATGAAGTGTCTGAAGAGGAAGCGGGGGATGATGTGGAACCAGAAGAATTAGAGGAAGGTGCATCGCAACCTTCATCCGTGCCACGTGATGACGGGCGGTTTTCATATACGGAACGAGAGTTGCAGTTGCTTAAGGAATGTCACGTTGAACTCTCTTTGGTGCCCAATTCTAGGGACATAAGCATGTGCCACAAAGCCGTATGTGACTCCGCATTTAGGGAATCAGAGGGTACTGTTTCTTTGGAGAACCCACAAATTCGCAAGGGGATGAAGTTTGCCACCTTAGAAGAATTGCAATTTTTCTTGTCTGACTATGCGGTTAAGGTTTTCAGGCATTTCAGTGTTGTTCACTCGGATCGGAACCTAAGATATGATATTATCTGCAAGCAAGGGTGCATGTGGCGTGTTTGGTGTAGACTAGTGAGGAGCACTAGACAATGGAAGATTACTAATTTGGTGCAACCTCACACTTGCAGCACGGTGGTGGTGAAGCAAGAGCATGCGCAGTTGACGGCAAGGTACCTTGGTCGCCGGATTCAAGGTATTATTGAAGAGGACAGCGACACGTCGGTGGCATCTCTTGTGGAATCCATTTTCGCCTTCACTTCTTTTAGGGTGAAGTATTCGAAGGCTTGGCGTGCAAAGCAACACACATTGGTTGTGTTGTGGGGTGATTGGAAAGAGTCATATGCGATGGTCCCACGTGTACTAAATGCTATGGCTCACTTTAATCCGGGCATTAGATGGTACCTGTACTATTCGGGGTTAATGCGGCCGGACAAAGGTGTTATGAAGTATGTGCTTCAAAGGGTATTCTGGTGCTTTCCGCAGTGCTCCACCGCTTTTCAATATTGTCGTCCTGTGATTCTTGTTGATGGCACATTCTTGACTGGGAAGTACAAGGGCACATTGATGATGGCAGTTGCAGTAGACCCTGAAAGCCAGCTGGTCCCACTTGCTTTTGCATTGGCCGAGAGCGAGAACAATGAAAGCTGGTCATGGTTCATGGCTCTAGTTCGCCGGCATGTGTTGGGTCCATCACGGCAAGTGTGTATGATATCTGATCGGCATGCAGGACTTCTCAAGTGTGCCGGTGATCACATGGATGGATACCCACCACTTGTCCATCGGTGATGCATGAGGTATTTTGCTGCTAATATGTGGCGTCGACAAAAGAAGCACGCCGTTATTGAAAAGTTGAAAAAATTATGTGGTCAGGAGACGGTTGAAGGATTTGAGGACACTCAGAAAGACCTAATCAAGGATTTAAAAGAGCCAGCAAAGGAATGGTTGGAAAATGAAATGGCGGACAAAGATAAGTGGGCACTTGCTTATGATGAGGGCGGCAAACGATACGGAATTATGACAACGAACAACTCAGAAGCATTGAACAATGTTTTCAAAGGAATCAGAAGTAGACCGGTAGCCGGCATCGTTGAGTACTCGTTCCAAAAATGCAATGAGTACTTTGTGAATAGGTGGCAGAAGGCGCGTGACTTGCTTGATGATGGTAAGAAGTTTGGTGCAATTGCCGAGAAACACTTGGCAGGTGTGCAAGAGCGTTCAGTTCTTCAAATTGGGGAGGCATATGGGCCCCAAAGAATGGTGTACTCTGTTAGAGGTGCCGGAGGCACAACAGAGGGCGGAGAGAGTCACGGAGGACGCAATTATAGAGTAGACTTGACAGCTGGCGAGTGCAAATGCATGATTCCACAATTGAAACACCTACCATGTTCACATTTGATTACAGCTTGTAGGGCTAGAGGACTTGATTGGCACACATACATGTCACCGTTGTACATGAGAGAAAACACCATTAAGATATGTGAATCAAGCTTTGAACCATATCTAGATCTTAAGCAATGGCCACCTTACGATGGTTTGGAATTTATCCCAGACGATGATTTGATAAAGACTGGAAAGGGAAGGAGAAGGAAGGAGAAGGACTAAACGGTTGAAAGGCGATATGGATGCATCTCAAGACCAGAGGGGTGCCAACTATAGCCTAGGGGAATTTGATGCTCCCAAGACCGACAATCGATGCTCCAAGTGTCATGCCTTTATTAAGAATTGCAAGTGCCAAAAGAAAAACGGAAAAGGGAAGAAATCAAAGGGCAAGAAAAGTAGCAAAAGATCAAGGAAACGAAGTGTAGCCACGAAGGTATATGAGTCATCTATTGTTACAGAAATATGCGTGCTTTCTTGATACGGTAGCTCCAGTGATGAGGACCCAACGTATAATGATACGCTGCAAATGTCTCAAATGTTCGATGCACCTCCAGTCACGCAGACCCAGGGCCAGTCAAGTCAGGTATGCCACTCAGCCCTTAAATTTTTAACATTATAGTTGCAAACATTGTTTCTATAATTTCATCTTGTATTTTTCAGGCGACTCCCACGGAGAGGCTACTCCACCCACGCCGCCGTGCCCGGGACCATACGGACCTTGCTAGTGGCAACCTCTTGCCGACCGACCCCGGGAGGGAACGCCGTCCACCTGACGTCTTTAGCCCTCCGGATCAACGCCGTCGTCGCCGTTGATGTGATCTTTGCTACCTTCCTAGTGCACTTGGTAGTGGATTTTTGGGAACTGTATGTGAGAATTCGTTAAAACTTGTGACAACTTTGTGTGACAATTGTGTGTTAAACCTTCATGTGTATGGGATTTCAAATGTATGGACTAAGTTTGTGTGTGTACACTCATGGTCTCCTAGAGAATTTATGTGTCAATCAAGTTGCTGTCGAAACTTGCTGAAAAACGCTGAAAGACTCGGTCAAAAACTCACTCAAGTTGCAGCTATGCCTGCCTGGGAAGCTTCTGTCGCGCCAGGCTGCCTGGCGCTACAGAGCGTCCTTGCCGCGCCAACGCTCGTGGCGTCACAGGCTCTTGTCGTGCCAAGTGTCTTGGCGCGGCAGCACTGCGTTGTCGCGCCGCTCTCGCGGTCGATTGAATTTTGCCGTCGTTTTCTCCTAGTTGGCTGCCTCGCCCGGCGCGACAGGGGGTCCTTGTCGCGCCATGACGCTTGGTGCTACAGAGGCTTGTTGTAGCGCCAGGTCCCTTGGCGCGACAGCCTCTGCATTAATGCAAGCCAGGTCCATTGGCGCGACAGCCTCTGCATTAATGCAATTTCTGAGCTTACACTTCTCAGAGTAACCTTTCGCTTTTTCAGAGCATTGGTTTGTCAGACTCGTCATAACTTTTCAGTGCATAGGCTGTCACTTCAACATCACCCTAGTACACAATAGGCTTTTCAGTGTGCCATCATTTCAACGATTCAGAGCTCAGAGAGCATCTAATGTACAGTGAAAAAAATATACATGGACCATGTCTAATGCACCGACGGGGACGGCTATATAAACAGACACTCAAGAGCCAAACATTGGCAGGAGTAGCGATGTCTGGCGGGTCGTCTAGTCGAAAGGGTTTTGGCTTTGGTAGAGGAAAGGGTGGGAGGAAGGGACCGCCCATTATATGGGAAGGGTCTGTCGGTCCAGATGAGTTTGGGGAGGCGGTGTATGAGTTTCCAGTTGAGAGCAAGAGTGATTTCAATAAAAACTTCCCTCTTAGATCATACGATAACCGCACAGAGGACTGGCCAACATGCAGGCATGGTGAGGATTGCTTAGTGCAAATGATGGCCGAGGGTAGTGATGGAGGCCGTCGTTTCTTCAAATGCCCACGAGCATGGGTACATATTATTCCTTTTTCTGTGGTTATATCTTTTCATATTGTTTGCAGCACCTAATGATATCTTCTACAGTCCTCCAAGGCCCCAAAAAACTGTGGCTTTACTAGGTGGGTCGATCCTGCTCCTTTTCACCCACATCAGGAGTACATCGAGTACCTGCAGAATCGTATCTTTGATCTACAAATGAACATGAGCACCGGTGACAAGGATGAAGACAACAATGGTGATGGTGAACAGGAGGCATTGTGCACGGAACCTTATTGCACCTGTGCATGTCACAAGAAGGATGGACCTCCACCGCCACAGTCTTCTCCGCCACCGCCCCAGCCTCCAATGGGAGGATACTATGGAGAAGGTGCAACCCAATATGCTATGTGGGAACACTACTAGGAGTAACCTATCGTAGTCGCGTGCTACATCTATGTTGTTGTTGTTTAAAATTCCCTAAGGCATGTTAGGTTTAGCCTAGGACATCTTTACCCTTGTTGGGTATATGTCCTCTCATGCCACTGCATGTGTTGCGTATGTTGGATTATGTACTGCACTACTTCGTTAATCGTTTTTTCGTATCACGTGACAAGAAAGCGCAAAACACATCACTTGACAACTAGTCTACTAAATGTCATCACAATAAAAAGTGCAACATTGTTCATGAATTAAACACGGGGCAATAAAAGTCCATTACACGCAAACTACAGCAATAGTCCAATACTCTCCAACAGTGCTCATAGCAACTTCCTAAGACATGGAAATCTAGAGTGCTACTGAGTGCAGCGAGGCCACTTTCCCTTCCTCAAAGCGTCGGGATTCTCCTCCAATGCTTCCTTCGCACGACGGACACGCTCCAACTTCTTGTCCCTCTCCTCCTTCGACTTCGTAGCACGCTCCCTTTCTAGCTCCTCTTCACGCTGCTTCCTTTCTGCCTCCTGTTTGCGCCTCATCTCCAACCTTTCATTTATCTCTGCCTCCCACTGCTTCATTGAATCCCAAATCCTCTTGTCTTTCTCCTTAATCTCAGTGTCGATCCACTGCTCAAAATCGCACAACGGCGGTGGAGTCTGCAAACAAAAGTAACCATTAGATGATATAACGACTAAAAATTAACTAATTTGACCATCAAGTTCTCACCATCAAGCCGGCGCGGACCATCGATGGAGGTGGATCGAACGAAAAGTTCGCACACATCCAGTACCTTTGCATATAAGTTAACTCTTCCTCAGAAATTTCTACCTTGCAAGGATCACCGCAAAAGCACATCGGCACAGGAACACCACTAGGCAATTCATAAGGTACGTAGGGATTGCGAGGGCATAGTTGATAGGTATTTCCCCTATTCAACAAAACAACCAACATTATTTATGGATTTTTCAAATTAACAAATCTAATAACAAAATAAGAGACTTTACCTTGCTCTACCACCTCGACCACCTCTGCCACGCGGCCTAGGCATCCTATGATTCAATAACACATATTAGGATAATTTAATAACGTTCAAAAATCAAAGCTTTCAAGTCATTCTACACGTCAAAACCGCGGACAGAGAATACACTACATACCAACTAAGCATCCGATCAATAAGGAAAAACATCCGTTTATACAAATTTCTAAAATCAATCCTAACCCTAATCCACCTAAACTACCCAATATCTACAAAATCCTATGGTCAAACATGGAAATATTTGGGGGAATACCTTCCTGACGAGGTGAAGATTGATTCCCCCTCCTTTTCCCCTTCCAAAACAGCCGATTTCGACGGGATCTGGGGCGGTAACGGCGGCCGGCGGCAAGGCTCCTCGCGGGCGGCGCGCGTCTGGAGGAGGAAGAAGTGAGGGGGCCCGCGCGCGGGCCTGTATGTTGCGCCTGTCGCGCCGGTGCATGTGGCGCGACAGCGCCTGTGCCAGCGTGGCAGCCCCCCGCCCGCCCGGCCACGGTGGCAGCCCTGTCGCGCCACATGCGCCGGCGCTCATTTCTGGCGTGACCAAAAGGGTCACGCAGTGTAAATAAAGTTTTCGAGGGATTTTTTTAAATCATCTTAAAAAATGGTTAAAATTAAAAAAAATCCCCAACCCACTGGACGCAGGCGCACGACACGAACCAGGCAGGCGCAGGCGTCGGCGTAGCATACCAGCACCCCAGCAGCGGCCAGTCAGTGGCACACGGCACGTGAACAGAACACGCGAACCGGACCAGGCACCAAGCGTCGGACCGGACCGGTCCCCACCCGACCGGACCGCTCCGGCCGCGAGCCGCCATTCTCTACGACGAAGAAAGCCTCGTGCCCTCCTCTGACCTCTCCTTCTCGGAGAAGCTTCCCTTCAATTCAATCCGCCAGAATTGGCTGTCGTTTGCTCCGTTCCGTTCGGTCCGGCCGCCGCCGCCGTTCCTGCATTCGGGCTTGGTGATGGTGCGTGGGGGCTCTACAACTATGGACCGCTAGGCAGCGCGGACCTAGATTAGCTCATGTCCTTGCGCGCGCCGTGATCCAAAGGTGAGGATTCTGCGAAATTCTAGGCGTTTTTTTTTCGCTTCACGAGGAATTTGGGCGCATTTCCTTTTGTTGCCATCGAAATCGCGTCTCTGCCGGTGCGATTCTGAGTTAGTATTTTCCATTTGATGTCTGAATGACTTAGGGCTACATTTGTTTTGGTGGTGATGCATGTGGTTGTGGTTTACGTGTGATCCACTTGGTAATCGGCAGCTATGGACGTGAATTGAGATGGTTCCCGTGAATATTTTTTGTTAAACTTGTGAATATCTTATCTAGGCCTGGTCGTTTTCTAATGTGATACAAAGTTTGGATTTAGTGGTTGATCGGTGCTTGAATTTGTTACTAGCTGCATTTAAGTGGTATAAACCATTTTGCACAGGTAATGCCACTTACAGTTGATAATGCAGGAATCTATCTACTCAGCATAAATTTGACCAAGTGTAATGCTAAGGCTGGTGTAATACATTCAACTCTTGTACTGATACACACATTGCTGTCATGTTTTTTTTTTGAGTGGGCTACATTGTGCATGCCTACACATCTAGGTTCTTTTACAAAGATGGCAACATAGAAAAAAATTGAAATGATAATTTGCTTTGTAATTGATGCAGAAAGTGCGTACTTTAAATTGCTTACTCTAGGAAGACCCATCTATCTTACCATTGTTAGTAAGCCCCATTTATGCATGCAGGTGAGTAGTAGAAAATGTAAGGCGAAAGGCGGACCCGCAGACTAGGAGTTTAAATTTTTAACTGATAGACCTATGTTGACTCATTTCTGTTGCTGATATTCTGCCTTTTTGCTCTTAACTGGTTCGGGAATAGTATCAATGAACATGCTAGGTGTCCCAAAAAAACAAAATGGAAGGCACGGATGTAGGATTGTTCCCTATTGATCTTGTGTTCGTAACCAAATTAGTTATTCTTGATTGACCATTTTGAAAGATTTTACAAACTAAATGAGCTGTAATACATATTGTTTTTCTTGTTTGTTATATTTGCTAAGTGTATCAGAGTGAGTATATATCTCTCGTGCCCACCCGACCATGGGGCTTCTGATGCGTGCTGTTGCAACTATGACTCCGGTTTTACTTGGCCATCTAGCGGCCGTCTTTGGGGATTTTTGTTGTGCGTTTGAGTTCTTGGTGCGGAATTGGGGATTTGGTGACCATCGTTGCTTTAAAATCAGTCTGAGGAATGAACTGACCTGAGTTTTGTTCTTGCTGTTGTGGTATATATGTTTTTTAAAAAAAAAAGAGATTCCCTCTGCTTTTATAGAAAGAAATAACAGGTTGATACACAAGCTGGGGAATACCCAGTTACCAGTAATAAATCCACAATGCAGACTATCCTATTACAGGAGTCTGGATTCCAACAAAAAGGAAAGCTAGTGTCTTTTCTCAGATTTCGCCAATGTCAGATACTGGCGCATTATACAGCGTTATGCTGCTTAACCCAGCCTTCATCTTCTCCAACACCTGACCAACTTGGTCCTGTCAGATTGCTTCAAAACAGGACTCCATTTCTGCACAAATGCAATACCAGTGAAAATTATACCCAAAGGATTGTTTGGGAAGATCTGTTCAATCGCCATTTTATTATGTGTCATTCACATAGACCAAGATAATCCTGCGAATAAGAATAAACTGAGAGCAGCTTAGAAGGATCCTAAAATCAAAGCTGTTGTGGTATATTCCAGTTCTTCAAAGTTGTTAGGAACTTTTTAATCTTGCTCTTCCCGATCTAGTTTCCTCACTTGTTTGTTTGTGTGTTTAGTTCGAGTACCTCTAGCCGCTAGCATAGCGTATGAGTGATTAACTGGTGTGTATATTACTCTCCACATTGTTACTGAAAAGCATGTTTTATTTAGTCTGAAGATGGATTGCCTACTAAAAATAGTGTTCTTCTTAGAACCGTTTATCTTCATTCATGTGGTCAAATTGAGTGGGGATCAGCTTGTTTCAAACCTTCTTGTCGGCAAATCTCAATTCTGCAGTAGTTGAAACGCTTGTCCTTCCTTTTACTACATTGGATGATCTGTTTATCTTTGGGTGCCTGCTTTGCCAATGATTTGCCTGTTTTTTCGTTTACAAATGGCCAGAAACACAAAAGGTTTACGGCCCTACAAGAGCACAACAAAAAGAAAATTGTGTTGTCAGATTTCTCTTAAAAAGATGTGTGTCTCCTTTGGTATAAAAAAGGTCAGAAAATTAATAACGCCATAGATATGTTTTTCTTACTTGTTCAACTTTGCCAACAGATGAGTTTGCATGAACATACAGTACCATTTCTGCGGGCTTGTGTCAATCTTCTTTTAGGTAAAAGCAAGTATTTGATGTGCCCTGTTTTGTGCTTATATGTGTGGTTCTGATTGTGTCCTTCAGCTGCTCTGTCAAGAGCAATTCCATGCATAAGTTCTGTCATCGCTTGCATAAATAAATTAAAGAAAAAGTTTAGATGTTCAAATAGGTTTCATGATCTTGTCCTGAACCTTATATTCTTAAGCTTCTAAAGTCCTAGGCTGCATGGAATATTGGTCCTAGGAATGGCATTTAGATATGGTTACAGTTGTAGGCAAAAACAATTTCAACTTGTACGAGTAGGATTGTGGTCATAATTTTGATGCTACCTAGCTGTATCGATTGTAAATAACTTCTTGGAAAATTGTGTTCTATTATAAAGTTTCACATTTGGTCGTATATAATTATTATTTGTATCAAATATATGATTATTATACTATATTTATGTAATATAACTACAGTATGATGTAGCCTCTTTGTGTTGATTGTTATTTGGCTAATCTATGTGATGTTAATAGTTATGTGTAGAATGGCTAAGTCAACTATAACATCAGCATTGAAGTATGTAGGGAGGAGATAGAAATGTACTGTTTGTAGAGTTATGTAACATATTGCATTATCAATTTGAGCATCGCAGATTGTATTCAAGATCTGGAATTCGACAACCTTGATATATACTGAAAAATTTATATGAACATTGAAGTAATTTAAATTTGTATAATTGAATTAACTTGAAAGATCTATTGGGTAAGTAGCATGTAAAAACGTTCCAGAGACCCATTAGATCTTCAGCCCAACCACTTGTTGGCTTTGTTTCACTTGAAGGTAGCTAGGGCTAGGCCAAAGAGGACACTTGCATTACAAACTACCACTAGCCCAACCTGGGAAGCTCTCCATCCTAAACCAACATGAGGCCTTAACTCGCACATTTTTTCAGCTACTCTATTTTATACCTAGGTTTAGATTGGACCAATTGTTTCAATCTTAGACAACTTGACAAATGTGGTTGGTTAAAAAAAACCTGGACTTGGGATGCTTTTTAATGCCAAATGGATGTTGACCTTGCGACCATCATCATTGCGTCATTTTGCAACCATAGAGGTAGGCACCACCTAAATATTCCCTCGCGGTACATAAAACGTCATCATTTCAGAGTCCCTAAAAGGTGAGAAGGTGATTGCATGGCTTTCACTGCTTGCTGTATTAGTAGCACATCATGCTTAACCAAGAGCTGTGCCCTTTCTGCCGTAACCGTATATATGCCCTTTCATTACATGACACTTGTGCAAATAGAGAAGATAAGTTCTCCAGTGCTGCAAGGGATTGTTTTTTTCCCATTGGTGAGCATAAGGTCATTAGCCGTATTTTTCTTTACATGGCAATCACAATAATTCAGATTTACATACATTTGGTCTAATATGGACTATTTATGATCTGATTTTTGGTTATGTAAATCATGATTCTCTGATTTGGATACAAATCACAGCATGGATTCTGTTGCCATTCCCTTTTCTAAAAAAGGAAGGCATACTTAAATACTGGTCTGGCTACTAACATTGAACTGCCTGCAGAATGCATCCATCTTCCAGTGTTCCAATCTGAGTTTCTTTTTTCAATCTGCCAAAGGAAGGATTATCAGGACTGTAATCTTAGATGGGTTAGTTTATGAGTTGATAGCGATCTGGCCATAGGAACAAGATCGTCATCCTAACATCCGAATTCTGGACTAGCAACACGGATCAAACACAAGATTTACTAGACAATTAGGGTCTTGACAAGGTTGTGCCAAAGACTTCAGGTTCGATTATACCCATCTACAAGAGTAATTTGGCATACTTTCTGTATGAATATCCGTGAGTCAGATATTTCTACCAATTCTTATCAGATCACTTGCTTAGATATTGTAGGAATATTATGGTTTGTTGCTATCTGAATGTGTTTTGTTGCCCTCCCCATTCATGGTCTCTATTTGCTGGATAGGATCGAAAATTAGGAATGTGGATGGAGAGAAATAGAGAGGGGGTAAGCATAAATGTAATGTAGTTTATGTACCGTAGCATATACCTGGCAGGAGGTGAAAGAATCATGTTTGTGCAGACAAAACAACCCTTTTTGTTTTTGGTGAAACAACCTTATTTCACTTATGTAAATAACACATAAGTTTAGGATTGTCTCAAACTTCCCTAGTTAAATCTGAACTTATGAATTCATCTGATTCTTCTTTTGCAGTGATGGAAAGATCATAAGATTTTGGACAAGCAAGAGCTGACATGGAACCATCCTGTAAGCCTCAGGCTGCAATCGATATGGCTGCTGGTGGATCACAGGAGTATCCTGCCCTTACTTATTCGCAGGCTCAGCAAACAATAGCCACTCCTGCTGAGCAAGCCCAGCAATTCCACCAACAGCTCCAGCAGCAGCGCCACTTCCAGCAGTTGGCTGAATACCTGGCTGATAGACAACGGACTTCAAGTACAACACCTTGCCACTTGTGAGGACAAAGAAGATCACGAAGGCGGGGCGAGAAGAAAAGCACGCGATGGAAGCGTTTAAATCTGTTCTTATCTTGTGTTTTGACCTTAGATTGTGCTTCACTGCTGAGCCATGGCCCATGTAAGGGCTGGTGCATTGCTATATGTCCACGGTATGATGTGGATGAGAGAAAAAAAAAGAGAGGGGAGGTGAGAGAAAAGAGTGGTCGTTTCGCAAAACAACTACCCCATGACCTAAATTTTAGGACATTTTAGGACTATGAGACAATTATTCCACCATTATATGAGTTGTTGCCATTCAATTAATAATATTTTTTATCTATAAATTAAGGGATAATGTGGCCTATTAGACGACATCAACAGGGATTATTTGTTATTATTTCCACTTCGTCTTGGTGGATTTTTGTTTGCTCAGGAAAAATTATCACATCACCGGGCTGTCATTTGAACTTACAGTTCCTACCTCCGGTTGATGTCTTGCAGCTTGCTGCCTTGCCGCTTTCTTTTCCAGTGCTCCCCGCTTGCCTGCGGCCTTGCGCTGGTGCCTTGTAACCCCCCGTTCTGGTCCCTGCGAAACTGCTGCAAGGATGTGGTTCCATTCGCGCGTGGTGCATTCTGGTATCAAGTTTGAATTATCTGGCACGCTCATGTTCAGCAGCGTTTAATATAATTCCGTCGGATATATATCCAGCGCCATTGGCGGTAAATGGTTTGTCCCGATGGTTGTTTTTTATCCCGTAAACATAAGACATAGCATGGGGTTAGGTGGTTGCTAAAGCCTCGAAATACCTGAAGAAGGTCGTTGCTTATCTATCAGCATCAACCTTGTCAGGAACCGAAGACCTCCATGAATGGGTTTAGGCATATTTCTTAACCTGATATTTCTTGTCAGCCCCGGCAAAACCAGCACCCACTTCGAGCTTGCCTGGCTGATATTGAGCTTCTCAAGCCTAAAAATGAGCAGGCCGGGGCCTAACCGATCCAGCATTTCGGCTAGGTGGCTGGCGCCACATTCGATCAGTCGGCTAGCTGGCTGGCGCCACCGGCTCAATTGGGGTTTTCGGTTGGCAGCTGATCGATCGGGTTCAGGCCGCGCGCGAGCAATGGGGCGTGGGAAGGTGGAGCTGAAGAGGATTGAGAACCGGGTGAGCCGGCAGGTGACCTTCTCCAAGCGCCGCAAGGGCCTGCTCAAGAAGGCGCACGAGCTCGCCGTGCTCTGCGACGCCGACGTCGGCGTCGTCGTCTTCTCCGAGCGCGGCAGGGTGTTCGAGTACCCCAGCCCACCGGCCAGGTCTGGATCATCTTGCACCTCTCCTGCCCCCGCGATTTTGTTGTCTGTTCATCGCCTCATCGGCGGTGGTGATCGGAGCACTCGTTGCTGTATGAGTGTATGGGACTCTCGGTAGGGGGTGAACTAGAGATTCTATTCGGCATGGATATAGCGATTCAGATAGGTTGATTTGTGGTTTTCCAATTGCTTCGATGAATTATGTGATGTCCTAGTCAGTCTGCATCCGGCGCTGACACGGCTGATTAGCAGTAGCTACAAGCAAGAAATTCGTCAAACACGCCGCAGTTTGTAGAATTCCAGCTCGAGTCTATGGCGCGGTGGACTGACAAAACGTAGAACAATGCTAGAATTTAGCAGTCTCCCTGCAAGCATCCGTTGCGGGTGCAGGCATGCGTCCAGCATAATAATTCAACTGATACACATCATTAAGAGTTAAGACTTTGCAATTTGTTTTCTTTCTGAGGAATGGCACTGCAATTTATGGCACACCTGCTTGGATCACTTTGTTGCAGTCTACTAACGCGTTTCGGTTTCCTTTGTTAAGCTTGACTGACCTGTTTCGCCGGTACGAGACTCTCACCAACACACAGCTCCTGCAGGAGACGCACTGCACTGATCATCAGGTGCATACTGCTACTGTCCAATGCAGCTTCAGTCTCTTCAGTCTGTTATGCGCCACTGTCCCTCTTCTTGCATCTCTGCTTCAACATCTTCATTCTGATTCATTCATCGCGGCAGAAAATGATCGAGGAGATCGGCCAGCTGCGGCGCGAGTACGAGCAGCTCCAGGCCACCCTGAGGAAATACACGGGAGAGAACCTGTCGTCTGTCGCTTCAGTGGATGAGTTCGACGAGTTCGAGCAGCAGCTGGAGTCGGCCCTCAGCAAAATCCGTGCAAGAAAGGTACTGCCGTTTCTCCCAATCTCAGAAAACATCGCTGAGCTCTGAATTAATCCGCACGTGTCGTCAATTTCTGGCAGGATGAGCTGCTAATCAACCTGACCAACGACCTGCAGCTCAAGGTAAGTGTAACCGTCAAACTTGAACAGTAGCTTATGTAGATGTGTGATCCATCTTTACTTGATCACCTGCTGAAAATTAAATGATCGCGGCAGGTGATGTCCATGCGCCGCCTTCTGTGTTCTCGCATCTCTGCTTCTTTCAGCATCCTCTCATTCTGATTCTTTCGTCGCAGCAGAAAATGATCGCGGAGATGGGCTAAGTTGCAGCTCGAGACAAAATTCGTGGGAGAGGAAGAGGACCTGACCAACCACCTGCGGCTCAAGGCATGTGTAACCGTCAAACTTGAACAGTGGCATGGAGATGTGTCATCCATCGTTACTTGATCGCCTGCTGGATATGATATGAACTGATCAAGTTCGCCTTAGACGACGGTGGAGCCGCGGCCGCGCCGGCCGTCGTCGCCGTCGTTCATTCTTTGGCCCCTGCTTTTCCTGTTCGTCGCTGCTGTAGCGCCTGTCGGGGCCGCTGAACATGAACATCCGGTGCAGAACATTCCCTACAACGCCAGCAACAACACCCCCGCACCGGCGCCCGCTCCTGTGCCGCCTTCCAACTCTGTGGTACTTCCTCTATCTCCAAATAAATGCACTTTTCACTTTTTATAGAAGCTAAATAATTTTAAGTTTAACCAAATATATATATATAATTATTAACATTTATAATATAAAATAAATATTATTAGATTTATTGTGGAATATATTTTTTCTAGAATTTATTTGAAAACATAAATATTGATATTAGTTGTTAGAAATTTAGTCAAAATTAGATTTAATTGACTTATCTAAAAACTAGAAATACACTTGTATTGGGGGAGCAAGTGGTAAAAGAAACGGGCTTTGATAAAGTACTCCGAAATCAATGTGGACCGTTGATCTAACGACATATTACCTCTTAGGAGGTAATAATTATAATAGAGTTTTAATAGGAAAAAACATAGCATGAGGTGTGATAGAACCCCCCAAGTTCGTGGCGCCTGTGTTACAATTGGTTGGCCGTGCGGTGCAGGTGGCTGGGCATGTGCGTTTTATTTTTTTAAGATCATGTTCATTTTTTTTGACAGAATATCATGTACATTTTGTGTGGCCATATGCTGGCTGCTTGGACGTGTCGGCCGCGTTACTGGCCGTGTGGTCTTTTTGTGTGCCTGTGCAGATTTACTTTGTGTGCCCGTGCATCACTGGACCATCATATGGCTAGGCAAGGGGCCAAGATATATATTTCGATGATGCATCTAGGGGCCAAAATTCTTTGTGTGCCTCTGCGTCATAAAATGAAAAGTTTACGAAATAGTCAAATACATATATGCTTGTCTATATTTTCTTAACAATAAGAAGGAAAATATTAATTGTAATGTACGTAGATGAGAAAGACATAGCGGAACATCCATGGTAAGTTGACCCTAATATTTGTCTGGGAGTTTCTTGTTAGACTCTGCTTCTGCTCCTTTTTTCAGATTAAAAAAAAAAGAACGTGGCCTGGCGTGCATTTATGGATACGGAACCGTCAGCCCTTCAGAGGAAGGAGCAGATAATGGAGGCAGGGGGTGCTATATGAGGCGAGATTACCGGGTGGTGGTTACCTTCAATTGTTTTTTATATAAAAATCAACGACTAATGATTAATGTTGGGTCTTACCTCCCAAGAGGTAAGAGAATGCAGGATAGAGTACCTTAGCACGGCCCAAAAGAAACATCTGCCTGTTTTTTTCGTCCTTTGGTTCTCTCTGCCTGGGAGTCTGTCAGCCAACCAGGCTGCCCCGGCCCACCATCTTCTAAGCTCACACGCTCAACAAATCCAGCCCACTCCAATCCTTTTAACGAGTCCTGGTGGATTTTTAAAAACCAGCCCAGTCCTGGTGCAGGAGCTGCACGTCGCTAACCGGACAGCAGCCCATGACGGCCCATCAATTTCTAAGCTCACGCGCTCAACAATCCAGCCCACTCCAGTCGCGCACCTAGGGCAGCCCTTTTAACAAGTCCTGTCAGATTTTTAAAAACCAGCCGTCTTGGTGCACGAGCTGCATGCCGCTAACTGGACAGCAGCCCATGACGGCCCATCAATTTCTAAGCTCACGCGCTCAACAAATCCAGCCCACTCCAGTCGCGCACCTAGGGCAGCCCTTTTAACAAGTCCTGTTAGATTTTTAAAAACCAGCCGTCTTGGTGCACGAGCTGCATGCCGCTAACTGGACAGCAGCCCATGACGACCCATCAATTTCTAAGCTCACGCGCTCAACAAATCCATCCCACTCCAGTCGCGCACCTAGGGCAGCCCTTTTAACGAGTCCTGTTAGATTTTTAAAAACCAGCCCAGTCTTGATGCAGGAGCTGCATGCCGCTAACCGGACAGCAGCCCATGACGGCCCATCAATTTCTAAGCTCACGCGCTCAACAAATCCAGCCCACTCCAGTCGCGCACCTAGGGCAGCCCTTTTAATAAGTCCTGTTAGATTTTTAAAAACCAGTCGTCTTGGTGCAGGAGCTGCATGCCGCTAACCGGACAGCAGCCCATGACGGCCCATCAATTTCTAAGCTCATCCAGCCCACTCCAGTCGCGCACCTAGGGCAGCCCTTTTAACAAGTCCTGTTAGATTTTTAAAAACCAGGCGTCTTGGTGCACGAGCTGCATGCCGCTAACTGGACAACAGCCCATGACGGCCCATCAATTTCTAAGCTCACGCGCTCAACAAATCCAGCCCACTCCAGTCGCGCACCTAGGGCAGCCCTTTTAACAAGTCATGTTAGATTTTTAAAAACCAGCCGTCTTAGTGCACGAGCTGCATGCCGCTAACTGGACAGCAGCCCATGACGGCCCATCAATTTCTAAGCTCACGCGCTCAACGAATCCAGCCCACTCCAGTCGCGCACCAGCCCAGTCCTTGGTACTGGAGCTGCATGAAGCTAGTCCGACAGCTGCGAGCGGGTGCATTCTAATTGCAATTAAATAGCAATTTAGGTTCATTTCTAAATGCAATTTTGGTACTTTCTTTTATTAAAATATGTTCATTCACAAGTATCTTCTTATTCTGCAGAATGGGTTTGTGGCGCCAGAAAAGACGATCCCCGTGCCTGCGTCCGCGGCCGTGCCGGCTTCCATCCAATGAGATGTACTTATGGCGTGATGTACTTTTGTGCAGCTGTATGATCCACTTCTCCCTTTCAATCAGATGCTTTCTTTTGGTCATTACCATATATATACATATATATGTTCATTCACTCGTATGTTAATTTCCGCACCTCAAATCAAGTATCCTGTGTGTATTTTACAGAATGGACTCGTCCCGCAAGACAAAGACAACAACAAGAGAACTCGCAACGCACTCATCGTGCTGGCCGTCGTGGTTGCTATCGTCATTCTCCTCATTCTGGCACTACATCTCCACCGGGTTCGGCAGGAACGGCAACAACGTCAGGCGACTCAGAACCTACAGGCAGAGTTAGTCCTGCAGCTTCAGAATTTGCGAGCAGAGTCGGCCCTGAAGGTCAGAATCGTCACTTTCGATTCGGAGGCTGAGATTGAGGCTGAGCTGATGGAGGACTGCGACATATGCTGTGAGGAGTACAAGCAGGGGCATCAATTAGGCGTCCTGCCATGCAAGCACGGGTTTCACGACGCCTGCATCCGCAAGTGGGTCACTGACGGCGTCTCTGCCACCTGCCCAAGGTGCAGGGAGGTCGTCTGAACGTGCGGCGACAATAGAACTAGGTAGATTTGGCGCGCTACGCCACGCCTATTTCTAAAGCAACTGTATCTTCTTTATTGGATGATTATCGAATGTGGATGATGGTTATACTGGGGAGATGCGGTGATTTAGTATTGTTAGATGTTACCGTTTCAGAAGATGTATGGGGTGCTATCTTTTGCCTATTGGAGACACACCCTTGAGAAAGAATTGAAGCTGATATAAATTTTTAAATTGGTTGAGTTGTCTCTCGTAAGTGCTCCTCTTTTTCTTTAGGATTGAGGCCATGTAAACTCTATTTGTACATATCCGTTCTTTTGTTTATATAAATAAATAAAAAGAGGTAGGGGCCTCCCCTACTGATTACATCAAAAAAAATTGTAAAATTGTTTCATACTGAAGTACTTCCACAAGGTTTAGAGAAGAAACACATCAAAAAGGATGTCGTAAAGGGATCAGTGAAATAAATTACCTGATAGTGTAATAATTGGTTAGGCTCATTTAGTACTTATATTATACATGGCTTTCATGAGAGGAAAAAATTAGGCCCTATGAAATAAGCTTTCGTATCTTAAGTTCTGATAAAGTATAGTCATGCCAGCGATGTTAGCAATGCAGAAAATAACTCATGTAAATTGCAACCACTCTGATCTTTGAACATTCCTAAACGGTTTCTAATAGCTTTTCAGCTTTGTAAGCACATGATATGTGCTATGATCCACCATCGCTCCAAATAACTGCCCATATCTTCAAAGATGAAAAAAAATAGCATTTTGGCCATCCATTTCTTAGGTCAGAAGGATGAACGTCCCATGCTGGAACTTGGTACCTGTATATATAATTTAGGACTTGTACATTACATGCTGTCATGTGATATACATATATCAAATTAGATTGGCAGGAAAAGTTAACCTTGTTTTTTTGTAGTTTTGACCAAACATTTTGAGCACCTACAATTATTCCTCTTGGGAATGACCTTTTTTCTCCAAAAGGCGCATCGTAGTCGTAGGTTTCCTCATCCATTAAAGGCTGCACAAATTAACATTTCCTTCATATCGATATCATGGCAAGAACAGGTCACATGCTAATATGAAAGTTTGGGAAATCAACAAATAAGAAAAGTGAAGAAGCGCATACCTGCAACGCAGATTGAAGGAAATGTAATCCCCTCTGCATAGTTTGTTAAGTCTTTTTTTCGCTTCAGACGCAGGCCATGCTCATAAGAGGGAAACTTTGTGTTCTGTCGATGCATTGGCATGGCTATTGGAAAATATGCATCTTGGACTGTGTTGGGATGGTAACATGGCAAATTATTGAAACAGTTATTGTTATTAAAAGGTAGGAACAGGGAATTAGTACATAGTATGAAATTTGACCATGAAAAGCAAGGAAAAACCATGAATCAGTCCATGATGTCATATTTGTATCGGAAATAATTGAACATAAGGGCATTTAACTTGATGAGTAATGTGGCCTTTGCTAAAAAAATGTAACTTTAATATGGTGCTAAAAATAGTAGAAAGAGCATCCTCAAGGCTTGCAAGTCCATTAAAGAAGAATGGAAATCAGAAACCTAAATGATCATCCGTGGACAACATGCAGCTGTTTTGTTTGCTTGAATTATTTTGGAGGGCACATTCACAATAAAGTTGGTACAAAAGACTACTTTTCACATCAAATAAATTTAATTCGATCAACACAATATGATCATGCAACGAACCTCATCTGCATTGGATCATTTGAAGCTAATATGGACATGCCAGCGAAACAAATGAGCATATGTCTAGAATTAATATGTATAAATAGAGGTTGACACTGTATTAAAGCCTGAAAAGTGAAGACCTAATGCGCACAAAAGGCTTAAACCGGTCTCTTTTTCTTAAAATTGGCGAGCAGAAACATATGGCATGGTACAAATCAAATAATTTAAAATCTATATATTGTACATGAATAAACAATTTAGGAGGCACTGATTACCGTAGGTATAAGCAGAAAGGTAGAAAGACGAAATATAGCATTAGCAAACTTTTGCAGTAATAATCTACTATGTTTGTGAGGCAGCTTACTTAAAAGGAATGTTGTACTAAATTGTAATATATTCAGCACTAAGGAATTGTCAGGTCATTCTAAAGGACATGTCAGACTAATTGAAATGTTCGTGACCTAGAGGTAGATAGCTGCACTCTGAACATCAATGAAATTAAGCCATGACTGCTGACGCATACCCTTGCAGGATCAGACCACTGCTACTGACCAACATAGATGGAAGGCGTTCATGTCATCAATTTCAAATCCTAAATTATGGCAAACATGGGAGAGGATTCAGAGATGGACTTTGGTGGCACACCATGTCTAATTATGTCTCATTATGGAAAACATGGGAGAGGATTCAGAGATGAACTTTGGTGGCACTCCATGTCTACCCAGCTATGACTACCAACCAAGTTTTGTAGACAATTTCATGAGAAAAATAGTGAATTCGATAATTAGGAGAAAAGTGCATTAGAAGATGTGGAACTAAGGCAACAACTTCCTAGCACAAAGAGGGTAACCATCTTTGAGCAGGAAATGTAAATGTACTTTGAATTACCTACAAAATATGTAGACTGTCGTAGGTAGGATCCACGGAAGTTAATCCAAATGACAGCAAACACGGGAATGGAACATTAGACCAGAAAAATTAGAAGTTGTACACAGGGAGAACTAATCATTTAATTCTGATTTTAGAGAGGACCTGTGCAGTCAGTATAAAATTTGGGAAAAAAAGTTAGCACATATAGATCACAGAAGATCTAGCAGGTAGAGCTCTGAACTCACCATGCACCATTGGTGTTCTTCGGCACCGTCCTTCTCACCCTGTCTCTGTCTTCCTGGTAGTAGAGCTCTGAATGTTGCGGCTCATTGATGTTGGTCAAATCGATAACAGCACGTAGGTAGGTGAGGGAAGTGAAACGCCATCTTCAAAGCTGGCAGAGACAGAGAAGGTTGGGAAGGGGCTGCGAGCCTGCGACCCAACCCAAGTAGTCGCCGGCCTTTAAGTTTCACCTTGCCGGGAACGACGCAGTGAGAGAGGGCCAAGTTGGGAGTGGGCTCATAGAGAAGCGGAGGCAGGGAGGGAGCTCCAGGGGGACGGTGGCGAGCCGACGGAGTTGGTGAGGGAGGGGAACGGGATGGAGTTGGTGGGCAGGAGGCTGGGAATGGCGGCACGGGATGAGCCGGACGTTGCGGAGGAGGCCGGCGGCGGCGGCGCTGCAGGCGGCAAACGCAAGCCGCACCAAATTGATTTCGTCGGCATCGGAGGAGGAGCGGGCCAAGTGTAGCGCCAGAGTCCTCGATGGGCCTATTTATTGACGAGACAGGGACGAGTCCAACGCCATAAAATGAAGCGCACAAGCCCAACTAAACATTGACGGGCCCAAGCGATGGCATGAGGCTAGCGGAGAAACACGAGGCCGTCGGCATGGCGCGAGTTGTGAGGGAGCCCAGTAATTAATACCAGTGAGTCCGCATCCGCATCGACCAACGGCGCGTGTGGGAGGAGGAGCGGGTGAGCCGGAGTCGGAGTCGGAGGCAAAAGCCCGGGGATGACAAGGGAAGGGACCCGACCGATAATTAATTAACAGACGCCGGTGCGTGTCTCCCCGCACCAACGCGATCGCAGCCACCGCGCCGTCGCGATCGAGATCAAAGGGTTTGAGAAAGAGAGAGAGAGAGGTTACTAAGGGTTGCAGACAGGAAAGGAGAGAGCTTCCATGGTGATGGACTCTACGAGGGTTCCGGTGGCGTTCGACGAGGATGGCAAGATCCACGACGCCGAGGAGGCCGTCGTCGTCGGGCAGGGTTCGGCGCCGCGCCCCTTCTGCAAGCTCTGCGTCGCCAAGGGTGAGGATACGCCGTCGCACGCCGGCTGCCTGCTCTGCATCTGCAAGGCGGCGGCCTTGGACAGGCTCAAGGCGGCGGGTGGGCAGGAGGACATGGCCCGGCCACCGCAGTTCGTTACGGTGGCGGATTTGCAAAATATATTGGCGGACGGGGGGCGCATCCTCAAGTCGGAGAAGAGCATGGCCACCGGCAGGATGGTCGTGACGGTGAGGCTGCCGGATGCTTACACCGAGAGGTTTAGGACTATTACTCCGCGACCGCGTACGCCTCCCGTTCCTCTCCCTGCTGATCACTTCCAGAAGTATCCTAGTATGCGTCAGCATGTCATAGCCTGCTCCCTCCAGAGCCTATCGTGCGTGGAGAGTCAGGAGAACACCATGGCGCAGGTCTACAAGATGGGATACGCCACGGTGGAGAAGGAGGTGATCGATGGCGACTATTAGCAGATCATCGGTGGAAAGCCTGTGTTTTCTCCTTGTGTTTGCATTGCAGTCACCCTTTAATTGATTGAATGGGCTTTATTGCAGGATCCCAATAGATGTAGAGGAATTTCATTGTTTTGAGCAGATATTGCCTCTGCCGTATCAATATCACTCAGTTCTATGCCAAAAAATCAGATCAAAACATGTGTTCGGAGTGAGCGCATATTTATTGGTTAATGTTTTTCTCCTTTGGAGACAAGTTATTCAGATACATTGAATACGTTTCAATCTGTCGCTAAGATCTGTGTAGTATGTACTTCCAACAGTAAAAGAATCCCAGATCAATCATAAGCTATTTTTTAGTCAAAATGCTAGAAATCAATATGGACAATTTCTAGAACAAAATGCCAAAATCTAATGAAAAAGTTGCTATAAATCCATGTGGATAGAAGTATCTCCTGGAAAAAAAAAGTTGTTTTAAAAAAGAAAATGCAATCGGATTCAGCTATCTGGTGCAGAGGCAACTCGAGGTCAGGGAGAGAGAAAATGATATTAGACAAAAATCCTCGAATGCAATGTGACACAAAGGCACTAACGGAGGTCTAACGGAGGCTGACCGAGCTTGGTGGGAGATACTGGTTGTGATATATATGTCATTTTTTGGGGTGGGGTGCATGTGCCCACCTATGCACCAAATGTTTTTTCTGGTATCATGTAAGTACCCCGTAGACGAAAAAAATCATGACGAAAAAAATCATGGGGTTGGTTAAGTGGTTGCTAGAAATAGCCCAAGATGGTTGCTTATGAGCATCAATCTGTGAGCCAACTTGGTCCAGCAAAACCAAGAGCACCCACTTCGAGAATTATGGGCTGGAGCTGATCCTGAATGCAGCCTACTTCAGTTCCCGGTTTACGGGCTACATCTGATCGTGATCGAACACCTGCCTAGCTGATCTGAAGCCTAGCTCTCTGCGGTTGGGTTCACACAAATGTAAGGTCCACGCGTAAGTGAGAGGCGAGCAAACTAACGACGACAGGGATGCCTAAAAATGAAGCGGGGGTCATCTCGCTAGTTGGTCGCTCGCTCGACTAGTAGAAAGTCGAAAGCAAAACGTGGTTCAATTCCATCAGTCCGCGTGCAATGGGGTTGGGTTGTGGGGAGGTGGAGCTGAAAACAAAGATGGCCAATATCTATGAATATTGCTCTTAGTTTAAATTTTGCAAGACCACTATGTTATACGATGTGCTTCTGTTACTTGCTTTTTGGCTTGCAAAGCTCACCAAAAAGGCAGGGGGGCATATGTTGATGGCCGAATTCGAGTAGGTTTAGGTCTTTAGATATAATTTCTTTTTTTAACCAACTCATGAAGGGGTACGACTTCCCCGGCCTATCTATTTATATTCATATTGTAAAGACCCAAAACTTTCGCTTCGTCCATCAAACCATCATAATTTTACAAAAACCCGCTAATATTTATAAAAATCAACCCAAAGATAAACCCTCTAATATATATAAAGATAACCCTCGGTCTTTTGATACATTGTAAATTTTTTTATCTATATCTATCTATACTATAAAAACCCAAAACTTTCATTTCGTCCATCAAACCATCATAATTTTACGAAAACCCCCTAATGTTTATTAAAATCAACCCACGGTATTTTAATACATCGATGATTCCATACTACGGAGACGGACGAGGGAGGCGGAGGGTTAAATGCCTGACATGTGGGATCATTAGGAGGGATAGTGTTTAAATGACTCATGGGACCGATGCACGTATGACACGCACGTGATATTGAAAACATCTCTAACCAACTTCAAATTATAGAAGAATTTGAGTACTAAAAAATCATTAACCAACGCTTTTTAGATAATGACCGAACATGCCTTGAAGTGCAAAGCTTTGAGGGGCTGGCACCAAACTAACAGAGAAATTATAGTTACGAGACATCGGTGAATAAGTTTGTCTCCAAATTTTATTATTTGCATGGATGCAGTAAGGAGGGGCTCACCGTGAACCTGTCCTTGCCTCCCTGACCCTATGGTGTGCTGCTTAATGCCTTGCGCCATTACTGGATCAAGATCGCATAGCTGACCTCCAGCGATCTGTTTTGCTTCTAGGGTGCCGCCATGCCGCTACAAACAAGTATATGCCGGCGCTTTAAAAAATAGCAGAGCCGTATAGCAAGTTGGTCTACAAAGTCGAACGAGTTTTCAGTCATCGGATGGACAAGTTCAGAGTACACGCAATGCATATCCTTGCAGTGCAGCTCGAATACGTGCTTGCTTGCCATTCACCGCTGTAGCGCCGCCGCTTGCCTATGAGCAATCCGTTTTCTCGTGTGGGTAAGATCGTTGTTCGCTGCTCGATGGGAGGCCGCGACGTTACAAAGGAACACGTATCGATAGCCAGACGTCCACGCGCACACGAGAGAGTCCACGTGAAATACAACACGTCGCATAACCCTTATGGATTTGAGACGGAACATGAGCGTGGAAAAGAAACGCGTGTGGGAGGCTGAAGAGACCCGATAGCGCTAGGGTTGCGGGGCATTTAAAAAGAGAGAGGGTAGAGTTGCAGAGAGAAGATCGAGGAGAGCGCTTCCCACTTCCACGGTACGTGATGGAGTCGACGAGGGAAGGCGAGATCCGCGTCGCCGAGGAGTGCGTCGGGGTCGGGCAGGGTTCGGCGTCGCGCGTCGTCTGCAAGCTCTGCATCGCCAAAGGAGGGGAGGCTTCGTCGCCGCGCGTGGGTTGCCTGCTCTGCATCTGCAAGGCGGCGGCCCTGGACAGGATCAAGGCGGCGGGTGGGGACGAGAAGGTCATCCCCAGGCGTCCGGTGGTTGTGAAGCCGGCGCAATTGAGCAAGCTATTGTCGAATGGCGGGGTCATCCTCAATGAAGAGAAGAAGAGCAATGGCAGGATGGTCGTTACGGTGAGGCTGCCGGATGCTTATGCCAAGAGGTTTACTAGTATGATTCCGCGTGTGCCACTCGGTCCTCTCTCTGCAGATTTCTTGGAGAAGTTCCCTCATCACCGAGAGTCTATCCTAGCCTGCGCAGTCAACATTCTATCAACTGTCGAGAGGGAGGAGAACCTCATGGCGGAAGTCTACAAGACCGGGCGTGCCACGGTGCAGTTGGAGGTCGATGGCGGCTATTAGCAGTCAGATATCATGGTGCTGCAGAATTGCAGGGTATCCGTGGGTATATAATAGTACTAGTAGTACTAATGTAGTTTATTTGGGCCTTGTTTAGTTGCTGAATTTGGAAAGGCAAAGTTGGGGTTTTGTAATCATTACGCCACTGTATTTACGAATAAAAATATTAATTAATTAGCCTCAAAATTGATTAATTAGGCTCAAAATGTTCGTCTCGTAGAGTACAACAAAATTGTGCAATTAGTTTTTTATTTCATCTATATTTGGTACCCCATGCATGTACCGATATTTTGATATGATTGGAGTATTCTTTTTACATAGTGGAATTTGGGGGTGAATTTGGGAAATAAACAAGGGCTTGAATGTTTACCATTGTTGTGTCGTCTGAACCATATGTTATTGCAGTAAGTATTGTGTTAGGAAAGTAGTTTATTTGGATGTTTACCATGTCTGATGTGTCGTCTGAACCATCTGTTAATGCAGTAAGTACTGTGTTAGGAAAGTAGTTTATTTGGATGTTTACCATGTCTGTTGTGTCGTCTCAACCATCTGTTAATGCAGTCAGGCCCTTGTTTAGATGCAGAATCGGGTGGTGCCGATTCTACACAGTAGCGCACTGTAGCAATAAATGGACCACTGTAGCATTTTATTTATATATATATAATTACTAGGAAATGTGCCCGTACGTTGCTACGGGTGAAAATTATTTTACGATAGGAGGTCAGAAAGTAAAAAAAAAGAACTAAGTAGAAAATCTTGAACAAATAAGTTGTCTTGAGAACAATGCTATTTTAGAATTCACTGTAGCAATTCATTTAGCAGTAATGATTGATGAGCCTACCACAAAACACGTCGTTATTATTTTTTTCCATCATTTTGTATTTTTTAACGTTGCACCCCACAAAAAATCATAGAGCATTCCCTTGTTTGGAATCAAACTGTCGAGGCTGAGCCACAATTCCGGAGCAAAGATGAAGATTCTTCGCTTTTTAATACAAAAACCTTTGCATGACGTCAGAGTAATTTCAAAGCAATTCACAAGTCACCACATTCTTCTTGAGCGATCAAAATCATTACTTCAATATTTTTTAATCATCTAACAGTTGGTAGCTTTATGGCATATATACATGTTTGATGAGCATATATTTTGGACCACGCTATCACGCGACCCGTCGCGCGTTAGGCGACGGCGCGACCCCTTCTCCTTCCGCCGCCGTCGTCTTCCTCCTCTCCCTTCCTCCCCCGCCAGCAGCCTCCGCCGCCCGGCTCCGGCGTCCTCGGCCGCCTCCGCCGCCACGCTAACCCCTTGGCCTCCTCCGCCCCCGCCGCCAACGCCTCCGCCGCCGCCGACCGCCGCCTCGCTAATCCGCCGTCGCCGCCGTCTCATCTTCCTCGGCTCCGCCCCCGCTGCCGGGTCACCGCCCACCGCCCGTCCTACCCTGCCCGGCCGGCGGCGCTCCCGCGCCGCCTCGCCTCCGCCGCCGGTCCTCCGCCGCCCCCGACCTCCTTCTAGGTCCGCCGGTGGTGGAGCTCCCCCAGCAACCCCTGGACCCTAACCCCGGGCCCCTAACCCGGCCGGCGGCGGCGCGATATATTTTATAATTGGTAGCTTACAGGAAACTCACATGAATCCACAAAATGGAGTTCTATTTGCAAACTTGCGACATAGCAAATCATGTCTTTTTTTAACAATCTTTTTGTTTTGCAAAGAATTATGCGCTAAAGCAGCAGGCGTGATGCTAATGCTAGCTAATCCTGATGGATGATGCCACGCATGCATGGTCTGGGGGCACTGGCAGCCACACCAAGCAAGTTTATTAGGAGCCTTGCTCCGATCCTTTTGCCTCCTTGGTTGCTGGCCTGACCGTTGCACAGCGCGCGCATACACCGACGCTCGCACCTGCTGGACAGTGCCCGCGCATCATGTACTGGTTCGGCCGAGGTCCCTACCCAGCTGGGAGCTACAGCCTGCGGGCAGGATCCATGCATGAGATTATATAGGGAAAAAATAAAGAAAATGCACACTTTATCCCTTCACCGAGCCAGCCTCATCCCAAGCACGGACAGCTAGTTGACGAGCAGCTAGCTCTGTGCGTCGTCGAGGCATGGACTCAGCTCGACCACGATGCTCAGATGCTACCGCTCGAGCTTGGCAAGGCAGCCGGGCTCCTCGGTGCATTTCTCAGAGTCCTCCTGATGGCGCCGGCGAGCTGACGAGTTGCTGCGTGCTTCTCCAGCTCGGCGAGAAATTGGTTCTTGGCGAGGTACTGCCTGATCGAGCTTCCAGCCCCCTGCGTGCATCCGGAGCTTTGCGGCTCGGTATCTCTCCTCCCATGGGGCATCGATCCAGCAGCGCGGGATTATGATGCCACCCATACCACATCCAGTCATCCGCAACTCTGATCGCCAGGCGACAGCCACAGCTCCGACCCCAGGCTCGATCCATTACCGGTGGCGTCATGTTCCCGGAGAGCGAAAGGGGGTGCTTTCTGTGCGTGCATTATTAAGCTCCTTGTTTGGACTCGGCCGAAAAGGACTTCGATTCCGATTCCCGCATGGAACTGCGACGCCGAGGCGGATGCGGAAGGCGCTGGACGCTGGAGGTGGGGCAAGCGACAGCGATGGCGGCCGAGCTCTATGGGTTTTTTTGAAAAAGCGTCTAATAAAAGAAAACGGACTGCGGGTTAATAATATAATTTTTAGAGTCTTCGTTGTAAAATTATGACGTACCGCAGAATCAATCCTTTACACGTACCATGGAATCAATCATTGCTTTATAACTAGGTAGGTAGAGATAAAGCAAGAATTGTTTCTGCGGTACGTCATAAATTTGTAATAAAGACCCTCAAAATTTCCATAATAATAGTTTGTAAAGTTTAAAGAAGAAAGGAACTCGGATTCGAGCACTGCACAGCGGTCGCCTCGTCCTGGTTGCTAGAGTCCCGCCAGAACCGAACGTGTATTCCGACTCACGGAGTCACGGTCCCCAATCCCTCGCTGCTTAGATTTGAGACGGAAAGAAGAAGCAGTCAAGCAGGTGGATTTGAGAGCGGCTGTCCTAATGCTTTCTATTTTCTTTTGCTGCCTTGGATTGAGAATGGGCAAAAGGAGAAGCATGGACAGTTCGCGGCGGTGCCGGTTACAGCGTGGTCAGCATGATCCATTTTCCACCCAAAACTCGGCGGAGAAGGTAGGGCGAAGCCGCGAAGGAAAGCACTCCGGCCACCAACACGGAGGCCGGAGGCGGCGCGAGGCAACCAAGTCGGCAACGAGCTGATGACGATATCGACAAGCAAACAGTTCACGACAGTGAGCAGCATGAGGAGGCCAGACTGCTTGTCGGGGATCGACATGGTGAGCACGGCGGCAGCGTCATCGTCAGGATCGAGGTCGCGGCGGCGAGGACTTTCTTTTTTGAGTGCAGCTCAGGAGGTCAAGAGAGGCTGCATTTCGTCGGCATCAAGGCCGCGGACGGCTTCGTCAGCAGCTTGGTTGACATGTACAGTATCATGTATGTCAAAGCATGAAGTGCGCCCACAAACGAGAGAAATACCGACCGGAACGAATGTGGTGTTTCAGACCTCGATGCTAACGGGCCACATGATTTTGCTGCAGATGGACCGGCCGTTTGTGTTTAATGAGGCGAGAAATTAATGTGTCCAGCCAATCGAGTAATGGTTGATGGCTAGCATTCTTGCTTCTTGCGCTGCACTCAACGGTTTGTACTAAAGGAGGTGGATCCATGTATCACTATGATCAGTATATGGCAAAATTTAACTCTTTCATCAATCAAGTGCTGCGTACATTTAGTGTAGGAAGATAGAGGATGCCCCATGTGTGTGATGAGCTCAGGTATGTTGATATTGTTCCTTGGACCACGATGATTGTCGGGTAGGCACAGAATGAGAATCCTCTCGAGGCATTATATATATAGCTGTTTCTTGACTAAAAAGTTTGCGAGCGTTGTTCCAAATACAACTAAATACAGCTACCACTGATTTCTCTCTGGGAAGGTCAGGCTCAGGGGATAGGTATTAAGTCTAGGTGTAGCTGATTATGATGTGGCGGTGAATGCATTAGTTGACATGTGTACAAAGCGTAAGAATTATCCTAGGCCAAAACATATTTGCAAGAATTTTGAGATGATGTCACGTGAAATTCATTAATTCTAGGCTATGCGCCTATGCTGAGAATAATATGGGCGATGATGATGATGATATTTAAGTTATTAAGTGGATGAATTTGAAGATCCCTTAGTGTATATAGTCCGTAGCAACGCACAGACATATTTACTAGTCATTTATATTTATAAAAAATTGTCTAAATATTGATCAATTAGGCTCAAAATATTCGTCTCGCAGAGTACAACAAAACTATGCAATTAATTTTTTAGTTTCATCTACATTTAGTACTCCATGCATGTGCCGACATTTTGAATTTTGATGTGACGAGAATCTTTATTTTTATAGTGAAATTTTGGGGTGAAATTTGGGATCTAAACGAGGCCCAATACTCTGTTGGCGGTTAACTTTGCTGTGTACTGGCCGGTAACAGTTGACTCGGCAAATACAATGGTACTAGGAGTATTATGGTGACATTGAATCGTTTAAAATACTCGGATGCTATTAATCTGCAGCAGTCTGTGTTTTCTGCTTGTGGTTGAATTTCATTATCCAAATCCAGAGGCGATTTCAGTTATCCAAATCAATGTCAGCAAGGCCTATGCTTTTTTTGTTATCGATTTTTATAGAAAGTGCAATTCTAATATTAAAAAAATCTCAAAAAAATACAATCCTAACTGTAACCACCTGTTTTATTTCTTAAAATAGATAATTATCTGCATGCATAACAACCTCCATGTCTAAATCAGTAAGATTGAGACGATTACTGAGGGTAGCATGGTCATTTATCAATGTCATTAATCTGTCTGAAAAAAATAGAATTGCACTCTTCTCGGAGCAGAGAGAGTATAAACATAGCGAACAAATATGTTCACATCCTGAACAAATAATTGTAAAAAGAAAAAAATATAAACAATGAAATTAAATAATAAAAATAAAAATGAATAAAAAAGTATAAGTATAAAAAAGAAAAGATAAAAAAGATATAGAAATTAATAGATATAGAAATATTTAATAAAAACCAAACGAAAGCAAAAATAACAAGAAAAAACTAGCATATGGGTCTCTATTGGGTTGGTTGTGCTGGTCCCACGCAACTCAAAGCCTATAATGACACAAACGAGCCCACGTAGCCGTGCGTGTCGCGCGCGAGATAGATAGCCGCTCCGGTGATGAAATCTTTGGACACGTGTGGGAGCCTGAATTCAGGCCCGATAACGCTAGGCTACGTATCACCGATACATCCACGTCTGCGTACCCTGTATCTGATACAACAAAATACGGCGATACGGACGTGTATCGGTAAGTATCGGAAAATTCGAATAAAATTAAATCAATCAATTTCATTAATTTCTGACACAATTTCGATACTTGCACGGAGATCGAGGAGAGAGCTTTCCACTTCCACGGCGATGGAGTCGACGAGAGAGGGCGAGATCCGCGTCGCCGAGGAGCGCGTCGGGGTCGGGCAAGGGTTCGGCGTCGTCGCGCGTCGTCTGCAAGCTCTGCATCGCCAAAGGAGAGGAGGCTTCGGCTTCGGCGCCGGCGCCGCGCGTGGGCTGCCTGCTCTGCATCTGCAAGGCGGCGGCCCTGGACAGGATCGCGGCGGCGGGCGGGGACGAGAAGGTCATCGCGAGGCGTCCGCTGGTTGTGAAGCCGAGCCGGGGGGATTGAGCAAGCTATTCTCGAATGGCGGGGTCATCCTCAACGAGGAGAAGAGCATGGCCACCGGCAGGATGGTCGTGACGGTGAGGCTGCCGGATGCTTATGCCAAGAGGTTGGGTATGTATCCGCGTGTGCCCGTCGGTCCTCTCCCTGCAGATTACTTCGATGACGAGCCCCCTCATCACCGAGAGACTATCCTAGCCTGCGCAGTCAACGATCTATCGAGTATCGAGAGGGAGGAGAATCTCATGGCGGAGGTCTACAGGACGGGGAAGGCCACCTTGATGGTGGAGGTTCCTGATGGCGGCTATTAGCACTCACAGATGGTGCTGCAGGATTGTAGGTAGGGGTGGATATCGAGCGAGCTCGGCTCGTTTCGGCTCGGCTCGTTCGAGCTCGTTAGCTAAACGAGCCCGCTCGGCTCCGCTCGTTAAGGAAACGAGTAAAAATCATAACTCGGCTCGGCTCATTAAGCTCGCGAGCTAGAGTTAAATTTAAAATTGTCACAATAATATATATATAATATAAAAAATTATAATATTTATATAGTCTTAGTACCTCTAAAATTTACTCTATCATACTATAATAATAAAATATAACCATAAGATCATCTAAAACTACGTATATAGTATACATATATTATTATTAATTAATAATTTAGTCATTAGTCTATTAAACATTCTAGCTCGTTTGGCTCGCGAGCAGCTCGCGAGCCGACTCGAACTCGCTCGTTATACTAACGAGCAAAAACTCTTGCTCGGCTCGTTAGAAATATGCACCGAGCCGAACCGAGCCGGCTACGATCCGAGCGAGCTAACGATCTTCGAGCATTTTGTCCAACTCTCTAATTGTAGGGTATCCGTGGAAATAGTATTAGCGTAGTTTATTTTAGATGTTTACCATGTCTGTTGTGTCGTCTGATGGAACCATCTGTTAATGCAGTCAGTACTGTGTTAGGCGCCGAGGCGCGGTTAGCTTTGCTGTGTACTGACCCGGCAAATCCAATGGTACTAGGAGTATTATGGTGATATGTCTGATGCTAATTAATCTGCAGCAGCCTATGTTTTCTGCTTGTTTTTTCATTACAATTCTTTACCCAAATCCATAGGCGATTTCAGTTACGTACCGAAATTTCAAATTACCCTAGGATTACATCACTGGAAAATAAGCAATGTCGGCAAGGCCTATGCTTTTTCAGTTATCGATTTTTCAGGAAAGAGCGTCTCGAATTTTAAAATGGCAGATGACTTTCTTATTAACTCGATCAATATGTTGTTTGTATCAAGCGTTCAAGTTTTGGATATTTTTCTTTCTAGATGACAGCATCCTTGCAAGGTCATGAAGCATGATTAGAATATTGGTGTTTTTACAATTATGTTTACTTCAATATGCTTTTACCCCTGATTGTGAGTAACACGGTTAGCTCACTCGGCTGATTGCTGATTCGGCTCGGCTCATTATTGTCGTTTGTTAACAAGTCGAGTGCATGTTTCATTGCAATTGCAAGTGATGCGAACAAGGCATTACAATGATGCTAAAAAGTAGGAATCCTTTTCTACTTTGGAGTATCTTAGACTAAGTATTAAACATAATCAGAAAGCGATCGAGTACACTAGATTCCTTTAGGCTTCGTTTGGATGTTGGCATTGAGTCTGAGGAATTGCATTGGGCTACCAATACCAAAGCTAGGTGGAAATGGAAATGGCTTTCAATGCCAATGCTGTTGTTTGGATGTATCTGCAATTGATAGTTAGAATCAAGGGTATGAGCCAATTCCAATCCCCGTTTGGATGCACAAATGTTGCATTGTATAATTGGAGGAGTTTGAACAATTTACATTGGTTGTACAATCATGCAAATGTACTTTCCATAACTTGTGCATTATTGAAACACTTTCAAATACACATTGTCATAAAATATAAATACAGTATATATATTCTGAAAAATAGTATGAATAAGCCAAAAAATCAATAAAACAGCAGTAATGAATTGGAAAATGTGACAAAAATATTGACAAAAATAATAAAAACAGCAGGAATGTCTCAAACAAAAAATTCACAAGCAAGTTCAGACAACATTTCACAAGCATAACTTAATATCTTCCAACTTTGCCACAAGTAAAGACAAGTTCTCAAGCATTACTTAACAAGTACACACACCATTTCACAAAAGACATGTTTTGTCCATCACAACAGGAAGCAACTACTTAGGATACAAGTTCTCAAGCATTACGACGTAACAAGCATACACGCCTCTAGACTACAGAACCTCCCTCACATGCCATTGTTCGTGTGGAGACGGGAAAAGGGGGAGGCAGAGACGGGAGAGGCGGACCTGTGGCAGTGTTGGCTGCGGCTGATGTGGGGGAGGCAGGGGCGGTCGCCGCGGAGACGACCCTGGTCGCCCTATCGTCTCCTGACCCGGTCTGGGAGTGAGATGGTGACCATGAGAAGGGGAAAAGAGAGGAGGAGGAGGAGATGGGGGCGGCAGAGGCCAACCTGCGGAGGAGATAGGGGCGGCGGAGGCAGGGAAGGCGGGCGGCCGGCGGCGGCAGTGGTCTCCCTCCCTGTCGCCTCTCCGGACCGGTCTGGGGAGTGAGATGGTGACCCATGAGAAGGGGAAAAGAGAGGAGGAGGAGATGGGGGAGGCGGAGGCCAACCTGCGGAGGAGATGGAGGCGGCCGAGGCAGGGAAGGCGGGCGGCGGCCGCTGGCGGCGGCGGTCTCCCTCTGTGTCGCCTCTCCCGCGCGGACTCCCGCTCTCCCGCCCGCGACTTTCTGTTTTGGTCGAGCGAAGCGGTACGCGGAGAGGTGCGATTCAGAGCAAAACCGAGGGGGAGGCCTCTGAATTGGAGGGGGGCTTGCTGAACGGGCCGAATACCCCCGTGGCATTCAGGTGTGATTCCGTCTGCCAATGCTGTGAACGTCCAAACACCTGAATTCCATTATACTCAATGCCAATGCCAAATCAGAGCCCCTAATGTCTACTTCCAAACGGAAGCTTAGGTCATATCTCAATCGTAGAATGTGCAGCCTTTTTTTCCCGTCTGAGTGAAACTCTGTTTTTTTTAAGACAGGAGGTAACAGGAATATTTGGCTCAACCAGCCCGCGTTCAGCTATTCCACCTCTCCTCACTCTCCATCAAAGTATCCAACCCAAGTAACAGGTTGTTTGCATGGACCCTTACTCACTCAAGTACCCTGGACAAGCCAGAAATCCACGGATGCTGCATCCACTCCAGAAATACACGTGTTGTCGTTTTCTTTCTTTCTTTTCTCTCAGGCCATGTGCATGTGCATGAACCAGAATATTTCAGAGGGCCAGCAACGTGAAAAATGTCGCCGACGTTTTCCCTGATGCGTTTCTTCACGGTACCAGTAAACAATATGCAACGAACCGAATGTGGTAGGACCAAGGATGCATGATCCGGTAGGAATCAGTTCATACCCTCAGCTCTGCAAGGTCCGGGGGACTCTGTTTCAGATTACCTTCGTGTTCACTAGAGATTAAAAAAGAAGAAAGAATCAAGCATGTCTTTTTCTAAGGCTTCTGCACCAGTTCAGTGCTTAGACCCAAAGCAGGGGATCGATCATTCTGGGGCGGCATGTTGGCTCCTGTAGTCCTGTGCTTCTGAAAGCCCTAATAACTCTAATCAGGTGATCATATTGCTTTTACACAGTTATACACTACGGCTGCCCTCCTAAACCTGAATAAACCTTGATCATATCAGAGAGTTCAGACTCTCCAGAGTCGATCCAACAGGGCTAATACAGTCATATAGAGTATAAACACTCACTGTCTCAGCATGACAACGCTGACCTTGACCTCCTCGCTCCGGTCACCAACACGTCAGGCTTTCCAGGTGCATGCACCCCTGTTCCGGCGGGCCCCACGGGACACCACGACGAGCCAGCAGGACGGCGGCCGGCGAAAACAACATGTGATCGGCGTGGCCACCTGTCCCGGCCGGCCGGCGGCCGCCACGCCAGCGCCACCAACCTTTGCTTCCAAAACCCGGCAACCCAAGGCAATCAAGAAGAAGATAGATATGTTCGTCGCCGCCACCGAATCGATATCGCAAACCTCGCACGAAAGGTAATCTCTCGGGTGAGAAACTGAGAACGAACTAATCTCCATGAGAGTGACCTCGATCTTTTGCATCATCAAAACAAAGATATTTACATCGCTGCTTGCAGCCGACAGACTAAATAAGCTGCTCTTCACAAATTAACACAAACAGGGAAAAAGAGCTAAACACATGCCAAGAGAAACTAAATTGACTCTGACTGAACTTTTTCTTCTTTTGCTGTTAATCTTCGCTTCGCCTTTCCGGCCATGATCATCTCGTCTGATCTGATCTGATGATCTCTTCCAATTCCATGCATGCCGTCGCATGGATGCACGTACCTTTAGCTTGATCAGTTGCTTATTATCATTCAGGCAAAGAACCCTGTCGCGCTGGTGTTAGCGGCGGACGCCGGCGGCATCTGGTGAGCCGCCTGCTGGATGCTCATCCGGTCCTCCGCCGACGCGAGCCCGTGGGAGCCGAAAAAATCGCCGCCGCCGCCGTGCAGCAGGTTGTTGTAGCCGAACGCCCCGCCGGTGTACTGCTGCTGCCTGCGGATGAGCTGGTCCTGGAGCGTCGCGGGCGGGCCCCGGTGGAGGTGGTCGAAGGACATGACGCCGGAGGACGGCGGCGGGAAGGCGCCGCCGGCGTAGTCGCCGGCGAAGTTGATGACGGGGCCCGCCCCGAACGCGCCGGCGGGGGGCGCGGGGATGCCGGTGAACTGCTGCACCATGGCGCGGAAGTTGGACGCGTCGGTGTTGAGCAGCGTCACCGGCGCGCGCCGCGACGCGCGGGACCGCCGCCGCGCCGGCTTCCCGACCCGGGGCCCGTCGACGCCGAGGCTCTGCTGCGCCACCGCCGCCTTGGTCGGGCTCCCGCCACCGGACCCGCCCGAGGTCGGCGGGCTCGCGGCCGCGGCAGCGGCGGCGGCGGTGAACACGTCCGGCGGCGAGTGGTCCTCCGCCGCGGCGGCGACGGCGGCGTCGTCGCCGTGCAGCCCGTCGTGGTGGTGGTAGAGCTCGGCCCAGTGCGCGAAGGTCGAGCCGGTGTCACTCATCGCCATGGCCGCCGGCGTATCGATCGGAGCGCGAGCCGCAAGCTACTCCTACAGTCCTACTCCTTGATGCGCTGTGTCGGAAGAGGAGTTGGGCACGGCCGCGGGCACCGCCATTTATAGCGACCGAGGAGGGGTCAACCGGGAGTCGCCGTCCGTCGGATCGGCGCGCTCCTCCGATCAACGTCCGCGATGCGGCGACGCGTCGCCGTCGGGAGGCTGACAGCTGCTGCCTCGTGGGCGCTTTCCCACCTTCCGCGAAGCGTCGCTGGTAGGCGGGACGAAGACAAACAGGTGGCGGCCCACCCGTCAGCGGCACGTACGTGGCCGCGCAGGGGGGTCCCACGCCGCCGGCCGGGCCTGCGGCCTCCCGAGCCCGCTGCGTCGTGGTCGTCGGCGCCGGCTGCCTGCCGGGCTTCGTCGGCTTGGGAGCGGCGGCGGTCACGTCGCCGCCGCACGGCGATGCGTCTTGATTCCGGCTTGTACACACAGTGACACATACCCGACGGCCGTCCATTTCAGTGGCGGGAGGGCGTGCGTTCGTGCGAGCGCGACATGTGAAGGCGGCGGCTTGTCTCAGCTCGCTCGCTGCAGGGAAGCTTCGGCCGAAGCTGCGGGGAAGAAGACGGAGGGTGGCCAATGGTTGTGAGGCGGGCGGCGGCGATTGGATTGGAAGGATCCACGGCGACGAATTGAGCACATGCTAATTTTGGGAAGACCGGCCGGTCGACAATTCGGCATGTCGCGCTCAGGATATCCACCTCGAAGATCGTGTTTAGATTGCACCGGTCGCCAAGTTTCCGGCTCGTATCTTTTTCTCGGTTTCTCTGCTTTTGCGCTGCCGTGCCCGTGGGGATCCATCTCATCCCTCTGATCCAAAGCTTTGGGCTCGTGGCGTTGAACATTCATTCTCTTTGTTTTTTTAATGCAAAGTTGAACGTTCTTGTTTGAGGACTACTAGTGCTAATAATAGCCCGGAGAAGAAGATTGATGTGACAGGGATTCGATCGTGGCAGGACCGGAATTGGACATGGGCAACGGTGTTTATTTCGAAGGCTGTCAAGATGGAGATCCCTCACCAGCAGAACGGGGAACACTACTGACAAAATTTTTCTACAGCGGCATGATTATTAGAACATTTTTCTACTGAGCTTCATATTGTGACATAGCGTTAGTTTTGACTATTTTTTTCCTCCGCCAATGCTTTCCAACCAGTGGCTTGTGGCACCCTCCTTTCCTCACCAGCACAAGCTGGTTTTGGGCTTCGGTGCAAACAAACTTCAACCTTTTTAGGCCTATGTACAAACTTCAATCCCTTGAGGTTCAAATAAGAAATTGTTGACGCAAAATGGTTATCCCGGGACAAACTTGCCCTGTACTCTCAAGCCTTTGCCTATATAGCTAGGTACTCCCTCTGTATCGAAATATTTGTCGTCGTTGACTTTTTTTTACAACTTTAACCATTCGTCTTATTCAAAAAATTATCACAAATATGCAAAAGGGTAAGTCAAGCTTAAAATACCTACAATAGTAAAGCATGTGACAAACAAAATGGATGGTACTTGTATAATATTTTGAATAAGACGAATGGTCAAAGTTGTAAGAAAAAGTCAACGGCGACAAATATTTCGATACGGAGGGAGTATCTTTTGAGAACCGGGACACTTCAAGTCAATGCACGCATATCTATCGTGATGTTATGCTGGCAAACATGGATTCGAATTGAAAAATGAAATATGAAAACTGATGAATAATCCACGTGGTGTTTTTCTTTTCAGTTTTTAAGGTCATTCACGTCCATTAACTAGTCCATTGGACTCATGTTCATTACCTCAATAAAAACATTACTATTTTAATTTATTCATTTATCAAAAAACATAATAGGGTCTAGATGCACTTTTAGAAGGATGGTGTTTTTCACACTATTAAGAGTTCTAATAAGTGATAATTGATCCAATTTAGATATAAGCTAAGTACCATTAGTGGATCATCAGTTCAGTAGCATATATTTAGACTTTAGTGTGAAAATTGCTCGTTAAGTGAAACCAATTCAAAAGTCCACCTTAACTCTTAGCCACGCATGAACAGGGTTCCCATGTACTCATTTGTAAGTTCATGTCAGTGGCTTGTGTGTGATGCATGGGCTGCTTCGACGCCATGCCTGAAATTGTTCAAATTTCTTCTAAATGAAATGATGTGCAAGTTTCTTGTGTATTCGAGAAAAGCAATTCATAAGCATTTGTCCTCCAGCCATAACATTATGATGCTATGTGTATGTGGTTACCTCTCGAACGGACTGGGAAGTGTAGTACTGGAGGAAGAGGTGTTACACAAGTTATATTTGAACCAGCCCTCATGGTTTCTATTTGAACCCTCATAGTTGTGCATACGGATCATTGTGCTGGTGGACGAGGTTTTACAGTTTACACGCATGGGCAATGCCCTAAACAAGGGATGTTCCTTGATATTTTTGAGCTCTTATTAGTCAAGCTAGGATTCCTAGTGACTTCGTCTTCATCAAGCTCTTAGTCAAGATCCTAAACACCTTTTAGTTAGGCCTAGACACTCTCATATATTGTACTCAACAAGTAAATCAGTATACTAGGTGTCGATGATATAGATAGACCTCCGGGAACCATCGAAGCTGGTATTATTGCTTACTTTTCTCCCATTTCTTACTAATGGAAACCGTCTCTTTCATGTGTCGTCGATCGAGTTACTCCAAAACAGTGGTATACGAACCCTCTTGCTCTATCCACAACGCGCAGACTACCTTAGAGAAATGACTTGTTTAGTTGTTTTATAAACATTTTTTTCCTAGTCAAGACGCCAGATAATTGGTGAACCGCCCTAAGCTAGCCAGTAGCGCCTAGCTAGTAGGGTCTTGCATCATGCATGTAGCATGTTCCACTTCCACCTACAAAGCTAGCTACGAGTATTTGCTTGAAGAAGAACGCCTCCTTTGCTTGACCAACTACAAGTTAAGCTGACATCGACTTGGGCGAGGAAGACATGCATGGGGCCCTCGACGGCGATGGCCAACTCGAGTAAATATAAACTGATATTATCTCTCCGTGTGTAACTTTTGCTTTAGATTTTTCTTAGTACGGTATATATATGTAAAGATCATCGTATGCACGCAGGGACGCACATAGCATTATATTGACGAAGCCGTGGAACTGTGGAAGAACACTTACAGCACACAGTGTGCTGCGTTGCGGTCACAGCTCAACATCTGCATAAGTTCAGAACACGTCGTTGTTGGAGTACTATAGCACTCATCGATCATCGATCTACGCTATGAACCTGGTTCTGGTTTCTGAACACATGCATCTCGCTTTGGTCGGCTGTGTGTTAGCTGCCTGCTGGGAGCTAGAATGCAGAGTGTTAACATCGACACATCGTCAGTGACCTGGAGCTTCAGCTAACCTCGATCTGTCTCGGACGCATAGCGTCGTTCATTGCAATCGAATTTGATGCACTTCACTGATTCGCTCGATTTTGGGAAAAAAAAGGTAATCAAATCGGCAAAGCTGACCAGAAGCAGACGGCGGGTAGGTTATCGGTGACGTGTGGGCTGACGCTCTCGGACTTACTCCTACTACGCATGAGTGATGAGTCGTCGGTCAAGCCATTGACTGTGCCGTGCATGCATCTTCGTCTTCCCACACGTGCTCTGTTGCTACCGTCCCCAGGTTTGGCATATGGTAATGATGGTGCTGCACATTTTGTGCCCAGGAAGATCACTTCCCGTGAGAAAAAATCGCTGCAACATGAGGTTTCTTCCATCAGGTACTAGGCAATTGACAGATGCAATGCATCGCGTGCAAGTGCTTAAAAATGTCTGTGCGTCATATTTGCGGCAGGGTAACAGAGGTAATCTCCCATTTCTACACAAGATGTGCACCAGGATTTAGGGTAGAATTGTTTGGTAAAAAAGAGCTTTTACCTTTTACCTTAATTTGTAAAATTGCACGGAGTCTGGTTCAGTTTGGATCACCTCCATTTTTTTAGAAGTTTGGGACTTATTTATTTCTTCCCATCTAAACATACCAAAAGCAACTTTACTAGATCCTCTAAACAAGTCTATGTCCTAAGTTTAGAGCGCCAAGTAAAAAAGTTGTACTCGTACAGATCCTCTATTTTAAGCCTTTATTTTATGATGAAGACCTTCAAATACACACACACACAGGGGTCTCTCTAGGAGTCATCTAAGCCTGATCTATTTACTAGTATTTAGATGATGTAGTTTAGGGGCTATTGTTATAGTTGCTATTGCTAACAAGTCTGCGTGTAAACCCTTCCTCTTCTCCTAGACGCATGGGCGCGCATGCGTTTGCAATGGATTTGAACCGGCCGGTGCATCTTCGCTGCTACAGTGCGCAAATTGCTTTTGACTGACACAGGTTGTATAGTGATAAATAGAACGATGTCTCTATCTGAAAACGACACGTACGTTTGGAGACTCAACTCTATGTCAGTATTAATTAGTATTACCGCTAGATAATTAACTACATAGTCTTATACTTTAGTCGAATTGCCACACGTGGCGTATACATATATAACTGGTTGATCGATTCACGGTAGTAAGACGCCAATTGAGGAGACAATAGCTCGCGGTTGAATTGAACACGGCGCCCTGGACATGGGGACCCACCGAGAATTTGACCTTTGGGCCCTTGATTGGCGGCAAGGGAGCAGGGAAATGGTCAATATATGTGCATCAACTACCCCCAGGCTGCTTGGCGCCGAAGGCAAGATGGAGCTGCTCGATCTGGTCGCCGTGACAGGTATGGGGTAGAGTAGAGTAGAGCAGGGTATGGTAAAATCAGCCATTCCAAGGCCATTGTTGACGCTGACTATTCCACTGCTACTGTAGTAGCTACTGATCGATGTAGTAGCAACTGTAGTAACAGTGTTTGTTACTCCAAAGCGGTGTAGTGTTTTAATCTTCCACTGCTGCTGCAACTCGATCGGTTAAGCAAGACTAGTCGTAGAGATCGAGCACCGGATCAGAAAAAAGATTGTCGTCCCCGTGGGTTCAGAAAGGAAACAGCCGGGCAATTCTGTACGTCGGTGCTTTTCTTCTTTTTAGCGCTTCTTTTTTAGCCGTTGTCGCTGTCGAAATCCTCGCTCTCCCGGTACGTAGATTTTGGGTTCATTTAGAGATGCCAAAAAGATCGATGTTATTATCGGGGCAAGCATCGCGCGCGCGCATATATATATATATATAGGGTATATCTATTCCATACCTGGGTATAGAATAATATTCCATACCCTAGCCAGCCAGCCACCCGACGTGCGCCAGGTCCTGCCGCGCCCGATCCCATCTGCCTCGGTCAGCCAACCCGCTCCAGTTCAGTTTTGTTGCTGTTTTTTTCTCGGATGCCTGGTTGCCGCCGCCCGGGCCCCACCACGTTCATATTGCAGTTCGCATAATCGCGTACGGATTTACATCCCCAGCTAAAAAAAATCAACCTATCCCGTCACAGCCGCCCTCCGTCGCGGTCGCGGCCATCCCACACTGCCTGCCATCGCCGCCCGTCGCCGCCCGCCGTTGCCACCAGTTACTGCCCGCCCGCCTTCGCCGCCCACCCGTCGCCGCCCGCCTGCCATCGCCCGCAGTCGACGCCCGTCACTGCCCGCCCGCCGTCGCTTCCTGCCCTCGCCGCCCTGAAGCGTCCCCTCGAAAGAGAGAACTTAATGTGATACAAATGCCAGTTCCAGGATGCTGGCTCACATTATTACAACAGATAGTTCAGTACAAAGACGACATTACGGGAGACGGTGGCATTGCAGGGCCACAACAAACAGAACTAGCACTAAGCTCCAAATAAAGAGGTTGATAACATAGAGGTCTTCATCAGAGTGGCAACGCATGCGGCTTCCAGCGGGTGACCCTAACACACAGGCAAAGGTTGGGTGCAGAACGAACCCCACTAGACGATATCCTCAGGCACAAAGTCCGGGTCTGCCTCTGCAACAGATTAAGCAAGGGTGAGTACACACGTACTCAGCAAGCGCAACCACAACCACGGAGGGGTAACAGAAATATGCACAGGATAGCAACAAGGAAGGTTTATGGTTTATTTAGCAGTAAAGCAAATTTTATTACACATGCAAGGGGTTGGTTTTCGCAATGGGTTTTCACCAAAGTTTCTTTTAAAAGGAACAGTAAAAGTAATACTTTTTCGTACACGATGTTGTGCTACCAGATTTCCCATCTGTCGTAGCCCATGTCAAAACATTCCTCAGCTTAATCAAACACCAACACTTTCTTACACCAAAACAGGGGACTAGTGAAGTGACCAAGCCGTAACTCGCCCAATACCGTGGACACGACTATCCGGATAGGTTTTAACTCTGCAGAGGTGTACAACCACAAGTAGGCTACCACAACAAGAACACCTTAGTGCCAGTGCAGCTCCTATCAAAGCCATTACCCACCATAGCTCAACTGACAAGTTATCACAGACGCGACCAGGGGTTAGCAACCTACCAACGAGGTTCTAACCAGGGGCATACCTCACATAGACCGTATCCCCGGCTCCATGGCCCTCTGTTGCTCACCAGCACACCACATAACCAGCAGCTCAACTAGTGGGGTTTATGCTAGGCCGTTGCCACATACAACGGTCGAGTGGTGGTACAGGAAAATGGGTTAGGCTAGATGACACATCAACATCATCCCAAAACTTGTGATAGGATAGACAACTCCCACCATGCTCAACCACACCGGTTCGAGCTCACCTCGGTACTTCACGCGGAAATACCGTTTGTCTCATCCCACACGGGTACTCATTTTATTTACACAAATCATTTCTTTTATTTCAAAGTACGCACACGGTTGTTTTTTTGTAAACACCAAGTATTTGTCATGGGGGTATAACGGTAAAATGTCCCTAAGCATTTCTAGCAGTGACTAATATTCAAACAGAGCATTGTCATATTTAAACATTAGTCTGGGTTGTCAAGGAAGTAGTCATAGCAAGGGTTGTCAAGGAATCAGTCATAACAATCAAGGTATGGCTATCCAACCGGGTTTAGCAGTAAAATCATGCAAGTTTTATAAATCAGGCCATGGGTTGTGTTTATAAAAACTGGGACAACAATATGCATCAAAGGGTGGGATTGCACTTGCCGTTCTCCCAACCCTCGGGGGATTCCTGCCCGGGGTCTTGGTCTCCAAGCTCCTGCTCGTAGCACTGCTCCTCCTCGAGTCCTTCCTCGTTCACAGCGGAGTCTACGGCACACGCAAACAAACACCCAATAAATAAAAGAAAAAGCTTTTATTGAGCTCCAGAAGAAAGAACGGAAAATGAGAGCGAAAGATAATGACATGATTATTTTTGAGTAGGGACGGGTTGGATTTGGCGGGAATATATTGGTGAATATTATGGTGGAGTTTGGGGTCAAACGGAATTAATTTGGCGCATGAAATGACGAGTTTAGTGGGGTTTAGGGGCTGTTTTAAAGGAAAAGGACCTTTTTGTAAATATGGGAAAGCTCAGGGGCCTCGTGTGAAATAAACAGAGAGGGAGAGAATAGTGTTGGATGGACTGCGGGTTAATTTGGTAAAAGGGCAGGGGTTTATGTGTAAAAGTGCCTGAGAGGGGGTTTCCTGTTCAAGTGGACCGCGGGTTCGATTATGAAAAACGACAGGGGGTTATGCATAAAAGTGCCTCTTCTTTCTCGTGAAACAGTGCTGGGGGGGGGAGGAGCGACGGCGGCGGCGCTGTCCGGCCAATCGCCGGCGATTGGGGCTGTGGCGGTGGACGGGATCAGGGGGGAAAGAGAGAGGGGGCTACGGCAAGTTCACCCATGCCCTTACCACGGCCGGAGGTGGGGAGTGGAAGGCTGTCTTCGAGAGCAGTGGCGGCGGCGGCAATGGCGAGCGGGGCGGCGGCGCTATGGTGGCGGAGGGGTTCAATTGGAGAGCGGGTGAGCTGCAGGGAGTGGAGGGGAAGCTCCTGGTGCTGTCGGCCGGGCTTGAAGTGGCCCGTGGTGAGCTGCCCACGTGAGCCCGAGGCGGTGGCGGTGGTGGAGCACGGCGGCAGTGGTGCTGCTGTGGTCTTGGCGGCGAGCTGAGGGGTGAGCGAGTGGGAGGTGATGAAGAGGGAGCTGACGGGCCTATTTATAGGCGTGGTGGAGTGTCGGGGCGGTGGGCCGACGGGAGGCGGCTCGGTGGTACGGCGGCGCTGTGGCGGAGTTGTGCAGCCGCGTACGGTGTCGCGTTTGGCGCGGCGTGGCGTGCTCGAACGGGTGGGGCCGCGGCGAGGACGGGCGGTGGCGTGCGGGTGAGTGCGGCGGTGGGCGGCACGGCAGTAGCGGCGGTCGGTCGAGGAGCTCGGGTGAGCCGTGGGGCGGCGCGCAGCAGAGCCGGGGCGGCACGGCAATGGTGTACGACGGTCGGGCGGTCGAGTCGAGTGAGGGGAGGCCGGCCGGCGATGGCGTGGAGCGACGGTGCGACGACGAGACAGCAGCGGGCAGGCGGTGGCGTGCACGCGCGCGGTCGGCACGACGGGGAGCGGGTGGGGTTCGGCCGGCGGCGAGCGGAGCACGGTGCTTGGAATGGGGAGCAGAGAGGTGGAGTGGCGGTGGTGAGCAAGACAGGGGGGCGGCGCTCGGCGTGGCTCGCGTGCGGTGCTGGCGCGGCGGGGCAGAGCAGAGCGGCTGCGGCGGCGTCGGGGAGGAGGAGCAGAGGAAACAGAGGAGGGAGGGAAAGAGAGGGAAGAAGGAAAAAGGAGGAAAAGGGAAAAAAGAAAAGAGAGGGAGAAACGAAGAAAGAGAAAAAGAAAAAGAGAGAGAGGAAAAGGGGAGAGAAGCGGCGGGATTCGCGGCGGGCGGTCGACGACGGTCGGCCAAGGTTGACAGGGTCCGGCGGTCGACCCAAGGGCGGACGACGCGGGACGGGACGGAAAGATGGCAGCGATCGGGATGCGGACAGGAAAAGAGAGGGGGGGGGAAACATGGCGGACGGGGTCGGCGGGAGCTCGGGCGGGAAAAGTTTAAAACGATTTTTACCGGGTGATTTCAATAGTGATTTTCCCAGAGTTCAAAACGCGGGACGTTACAAACCTACCGCACTTAAAGAAATCTCGTCCTCGAGATTCGGCTGGCTCCTAAAAAGATGGGGGAACTCTTTCTTCAAGGCATCTTCTCTTTCCCACGTAGCTTCCTTTACACTGTGTCTGCTCCAATGTACTCTGCATATCCGTACTTCTGAGTTTCTGGTTCTCTTGGTGACGGTGTCCAAAATTTTGACTGGTACCTCCTGATATCGCAGATCTGTCTGTAGGTCTATCTCTTCTTCTGGTATGTGTTCTTCCTCAGGTACTCTCAGACATTTTCTCAACTGGGATACATGGAATACCGGGTGTATATCTGACATTGCTTCGGGTAACTCCAATCGGTAGGCCACTTTTCCAACTTTCTTCTGCACCGGGTACGGTCCGATATACCGGGGTGCTAACTTCCCATGGACTTGAAATCTACGGGTTCCCCGGATGGGTGAAACTTTGAGGTAAACAAAATCTCCCGGATTAAATTCCAGTTCTCGTCTTTTTTTGTCTGCGTAGCTTTTCTGTCTGGACTGAGCTGCTTTCAACTTCTCTCTGATTTCAGCTACTTTCTCCTCGGCTTCTTTTATGAGTGCGGGTCCCACTAGTGTACGCTCTCCTACTTCTGACCACATCAGAGGAGTTCTGCACTTTCTCCCGTAGAGGGCTTCAAACGGGGACATACCTAAACTTGCCTGATAACCATTGTTGTAAGAGAACTCTGCATAGGGTAAACTCTGTTCCCAATCTTTACCATAGGTAAGGACACATGCTCTCAGCATATCTTCCATAATCTGATTTACTCTTTCTGTCTGGCCATCGGTCTGTGGGTGGTACGCGGAGCTAAAATCCAACTTGGTGCCCATAGCTTTATGCAAACTTTTCCAAAATCTCGAGGTGAATTGGGTCCCTCGGTCCGAAACAATTCTACTGGGCACTCCATGCAACTTTACTATGTTCTCCACATAAAGCTTGGCTAATTTCTCTCCACCATAATTGGTCCGTACGGGTAAAAAGTGAGCGACTTTAGTGAGTCGGTCCACTATTACCCATATAGAGTCATGTCCCTTCTGTGTTCTGGGTAGTCCTACCACAAAGTCCATTCCTATCTCATCCCACTTCCATACTGGGATAGGCAATGGTTGTAGTAATCCTGCCGGTTTCTGGTGTTCAGCCTTAATTCTTTGGCAGGTGTCACAATGGGCGACAAATTGAGCTATGTCAGCTTTCATTCCTTTCCACCAATAGTTCTGCTTTAAATCCAAATACATTTTGGTGGATCCCGGGTGAATGGAATATGGCGAGTTGTGAGCCTCGTCCATGATTATCTGTCTAAAGTCTCCTTCCTTAGGCACACAAATCCTATCTTTATACCACAGCGTTCCCTTACTGTCGACTCTAAAGTCTGGTGCCTTATTCTCTCCGGTATGCTTGCAGATCTGCACTAAATCCTTGTCTGTTTTCTGGGCCTCTCTGATCCGATCCTCCAGAGTGGGCTGGATTGTCAGTTGATGGTTATTATTCCGGGGAATGATGTGCACATTTAATCGTGCCATTTCTTCTTGCAGGCGGGCATTCTTGGGTTTGTAAGATTTTCGGCTTAGGGCATCTGCCACTACATTAGCCTTGCCAGGGTGGTAATGAATTTCCACATTATAATCCTTAACCAATTCCAACCATCTTCTCTGTCTGAGGTTCAGGTCTGGTTGGGTGAAGATATACCTTAAACTCTTATGATCCGTGTATATTTCACACTTATTCCCAATCAGATAGTGTCTCCAGATTTTGAGTGCGTGCACTACGGCTGCAAACTCCAAGTCATGCGTTGGGTAATTCTGCTCATGAGGTCTAAGTTGTCGGGAGGCATAAGCCACAACCTTCCCATCTTGCATGAGAACACACCCTAATCCTTGGCGGGACGCGTCACAGTAAACGACGAAATCCCTGTGAATATCTGGTAGGGTTAAAACTGGGGCAGCGGTCAGCCTTTTCTTTAGCTCTTGGAAACTCTTTTCGCATGACTCAGTCCAAACAAATTTCTTTTCTTTCTTAAGCAATTCAGTCATGGGTCTAGCTATCTTGGAAAATCCTTCAATAAATCTCCGGTAATACCCAGCTAAACCCAGAAAACTTCTGATCTCACTCACATTGGTTGGTTGTTGCCAGTTTGAGACTGCTTCTACTTTCTCAGGGTCTACTGCTACTCCCTCTGCGGTCAAAATATGGCCAAGGAAGGCTACTTTTTCCAGCCAGAATTCACACTTGCTGAACTTGGCATAGAGCTGGTGTGCTCTCAACTTTTCTAACACTACCCGCAGGTGTTGTTCATGCTCTTCGGCACTTTTGGAGTAGATGAGTATGTCGTCAATAAAGACTACGACAAACTTGTCCAATTCGTCCATAAATATCTTGTTCATAAGGTTCATAAAGTAAGCCGGTGCATTGGTGAGTCCAAACGGCATCACTGTGAACTCATACTGCCCATATCGGGTAATAAATGCGGTCTTTGAGGTGTCACTCCCCTTAATTTTCAGTTGGTGATACCCAGTCCTTAAGTCAATCTTGGAGAAGTACTTGGCTCCTTTCAACTGATCAAAGAGATCATCAATTCTAGGGAGTGGGTATTTGTTCTTGATAGTGACATCATTTAGTGCACGATAGTCGATGCACAACCTCATGCTTCCATCTTTCTTCCTTACAAAGAGTACCGGGGCTCCCCAAGGGGATGTGCTGGGCCTGATAAATCCCATTTGTTGCAACTCTTCCAGTTGTTTCTTTAATTCTGCTAACTCTGAGGCTGCCATCCTATAGGGTCTCTTGGCTATAGGGGAGGTTCCAGGGACAAGTTCAATAGCAAATTCTATGTCCCTATCCGGTGGCATTCCGGGTAGAACTTCAGGGAAAACATCAGGATATTCTCTGATTATCGGGACTTCTTCTATGGTTGTTGTTCCCATACTAAAGATCATAGGATCTGGTCCACTTCCTTTGGTGTGACAGGCTACTTGTACTCCATCTGGGTTGGTTAGGTGCACTACCTTGTCGGCACAACCTATGAGACCATTGTGTTTGCCTAACCAATCCATTCCAAGGATCACATCTATCCCTTTGGATTCTAGTACCACTAGGTCTGCTAGAAACTCTACCCCACTTAAAAGAATCCGTACCCGCGAACAACCTAATTGGCACTTAATATCACCTCCAGGTGTTCGGGTTAGTAGGGGTGTCTTTAGTAGTACTGTGGGTATCTCGTGTTTTTCCACAAAACTTGATGATATGAAAGAATGCGATGCCCCAGAATCAAATAGTATTGTTGCCAAAACTGAACTGACTAGGTACTCACCGAGTACTACTCCTTGTGCTCCTTGAGCTTCCTGCGCGTCGATGTGGTTGACGCGGGCTCGTCCATATGACTGCTGGGTGTTGCTGTTGTTGTTGCTGCTGGTGTTGGTGCTGCGGACGGGTACACGGTTGGCTCCAGACACCGGTGGCTTGGGTCCATTCACCGAGTTGGAGTAGACTGATATCGCAGGCTTGCTTCTCGGATACGGGCAATCGGCGATGTAGTGCCCGGTCTCACGACAGTTGAAACAGGCTCTTGTATTGCTGTTGCTGGCTGTGGCCTGACTGACCTTGCTCTGTGGTGGCTTCGAGGTGTTCTGGCTCTTGAACTGGTTGTTGGGAGCCTGGGAGCTTGTAGCCTGAAACTGGGTCCTATACTGCACGGGAGCCTGGGGTCTAGGTGCAGCATAACCGGAGCTTCTGGGTTTCTGCGAGCGGTCCAACTGACGGTTCTTGCTTTCCAAGAACTTGCACTTGTTCTCTTGCCTTGCCTCCATTCTAGCCTTTTCTGTGACAATGGCCTTGTTCATCAGTGTATTGAAGTCAGGGAAACTGTGGGTGACTATCAGGGCTCGGAGATCTGGGTGTAGACCTCTAATGAAAGCATCCTGCCTCTTGGCATCTGTCTTCACTTCGTCTGGTGCATAATGGGCCAGTTCAGTGAACTCGTGGGTGTATTCTTCCACAGTCTTGTTTCCCTGCTTTAGTGCACGAAACTCATCTGCCTTGCGCCTCATGGTGGCGTCGGGAATGTGGTAGCGACGAAACTCTTCCTCAAACTCTTTCCAGGTGATGGCAGACTCGTTTGGGGAAGCTGCACAGTAAGCATCCCACCAAGCTAAAGCAGTTCCAGTGAGCTGGTGGGAGGTCAGGAGAACTTTGTCACGGTCTCCACATCCAAACGGTTCCAGTTTCCTTTTGATAGTCCTCAGCCAGTCATCTGCTTCCAAGGGGTTGCTGGACCCTCCAAAGGTGGGTGGCCTGGTTCTCAGAAAGTTGGTCAACTTATCACCCGCATTGGGTCTGCGGGCTGTCTCCTGACGGCGGCTGGCATTCCACACATTTTGCATGAACAGGGTGTGGTGGTACAAAGCTTGTGCCAAGTTGAAATCTGGTGGGAGTGGGGGCATAACAAAAGATCCCTCATTCTGACTTCTGGGATGGCTTGCTTCTGGCCCGCCTCTTACAGGCGCTTGTCCTTCAGGCTGGTTCTCTCCCATAGGATCCTGCTGATCCACTTCCTGGTTCTCAGGGTTTTCTCTTCTTCCTTCTGGTTGCTCTCCTCCAGCAAGGGGGGCGCGTCTCTGAGAGGCGCTAGCACGAGTGTTCACCATCTGCAGGTTGAGCAAGGTCTTCGTGAGATTGGGTTAAATGATGTTTAAGTTGATTAGTTCGCATTTTTAAAAAGTCAGAAACAACACACAAGCTAACAAACACACAAGGTTCCATTCCAACAGTTGGGGGTTACAACACTTGGGGGGGGTTACAACAAGGCTCGCACTTCGAGGCGGGGTACAGGACATGGCGGGGAAACTACTGCTAGGGATACAGGGGTTCTCCGGACCAAGCTGGCTTCATTCCCATCTGAGCGCTTGACTCTGGGCTTACTCGCGGGGCGAGCTTTCCTCTGGGTTGGTGCGCTCTTCCGGCAGTGCAAGTCGTGCCTGCTGAGCCTCGGTCAAGGTCCCATTCTCCCGAGGTGGCTCAGATGGTCCCTCTTCAGCGATCGGTGATCCTGCCGGAGTTCCTGACAGTGCCTGTGGGTTTCCCACAATTTCTCCCCATGCCATGATCGGTGTCCCAAGTAGGACATGGGGTTCTCCAATTGCCGGAACAGGCGTTCCACTTCTGGTCCAATCCTGGATACGCAGGTCCCGAGCCTGCCGGAGGCTTTCTTGGGCGACTGCCTCATTGCTGATGGCAGCAGCAGCTCTTGCTTCGGCTTGGGCCACCTGGACTTGGTGCATGCGGACCGAGAATTCTGCTTGTTCAGCCCGGGCGGTCTGTTCTCTCAGGCGTTCAGCCTGCTCGTCAAAGAGTTGGTCCAGGGAACTGAGGTAGGTGACCACCTGGTGCAAAAGGGGTTCCTCTTGACGGCGCTGCTCCAAGTTCCTTATGCGGGCTCGCCAGACTGCGCTTCTGACGACTGGCGGGAAGTACCTCATTGGAGTGGGGACTAGGTGCCTTTCAAAGATTCCGCACATGAAGCGGAGGGCTTTCCTGAGGGCCAAGGGGTAGGTGTCCTGGTGCCTGAATCCTGTGGCGGTCGTACGCCATGCCTCGACAGGGTGGAGGTCACTCTTGGCGACAACTATGACCACTCTGCAGCGTTGGGTCCCATGGTGCTCATACTCCCTGCTGTAGTACCTCGGGCGTTCTGGTACACCGAGGCGTTCCAGCGCGGGGATCAACAGGCTAGCGAAGCCCGGTGTGACTGTGCAAACTCCCTGGGTCCATCCTTGCTCTGCCATCTGAAACCAGGGGAAAACAAAAATTTGAACAGATGCAGGATAAAAGATGACCTTTATTGCATAACATGGTGAGGTACAAGATCATGGATACAACGATGCTAAGATGGTGGTGCTACTGGAAACAACGGACTTTACTCTGGAAGAGGCTAGACTAAGTGCTAATCTAAACTAGGACTCTACTCCAGGCAGACTCGACGCTTCTTCAGGGGAAGCTGGTATTCTGGCACTTCTTCCTCAGTCTGAGTGCCCACATCCATATGGGTCATCTCGGGCTCTCCTTCCAACAGCCCATTCTCCCTCCTGTAGGCTTCAAGCCTATCCATGCACTCAGAGTAAGCCTGGCATCTAGCGTGCTGGGCCGCTAGGGAACTGACAGCCTGAGTAGCTGTCACCTTCTGAATCTCCAATTCTCTCTTCACTTCTTCCAACTCCTTCTCCGCCTTCTCGGCTCTGCGGATCTGGTGCCTCAGCTGTCCCGATGTCTCTCGGTACAGCCTGTCCAAGCCAGTGAGGTAAATGGACATGTGGGATACAGTGTCCTCCATATCTTCATCTCTCCCAAGGTTTCTCATCTGAGTAATCCACTCACGTCCTCCATTCACCAGAGGTGGGGTAAAACCTAGGGCTGTTCCCACAAGGTACTGTCTGTAGAGTGTGCGGAGGCACATCAGGGCTCTTCTTGCAGCTTTGCAGTAGGCATTGGGGCGGTCGTAGCCGGTGGCGTGAACAAACCAAGGTGCCACTTCCTTATACAACGAGCTTCTCCCCACAAAAATGAACATCCGGCACCGACGGGTACCGTTGGTGGTGAACTCCCGGCAAAAGTACTCGGGGATCTCTGTGACTCCAACGTGCTCCAGGCTGAGCAGCAGCAACTTGGGGAGGCCAGGTTCTGCGGGGCAGACTCCTTCGCCCCAACCCTCGTCAGCCGACTGGGCCATCTGGAACAAGTCAAAAAGCCGTCGGTGAGTACTTGTGTGGGGGAAAGGATTAGGCAAGAACAAACTGGTGGGAGAAGACTAGGTAGGGTCAAGATCCTAGGGGTACGTCCTACGGCCAACCTATCGGCTCTGATACCACCTGAAGCGTCCCCTCGAAAGAGAGAACTTAATGTGATACAAATGCCAGTCCCAGGATGCTGGCTCACATTATTACAACAGATAGTTCAGTACAAAGACGACATTACGGGAGACGGTGGCATTGCAGGGCCACAACAAACAGAACTAGCACTAAGCTCCAAATAAAGAGGTTGATAACATAGAGGTCTTCATCAGAGTGGCAACGCATGCGGCTTCCAGCGGGTGACCCTAACACACAGGCAAAGGTTGGGTGCAGAACGAACCCCACTAGACGATATCCTCAGGCACAAAGTCCGGGTCTGCCTCTGCAACAGATTAAGCAAGGGTGAGTACACACGTACTCAGCAAGCGCAACCACAACCACGGAGGGGTAACAGAAATATGCACAGGATAGCAACAAGGAAGGTTTATGGTTTATTTAGCAGTAAAGCAAATTTTATTACACATGCAAGGGGTTGGTTTTCGCAATGGGTTTTCACCAAAGTTTCTTTTAAAAGGAACAGTAAAAGTAATACTTTTTCGTACACGATGTTGTGCTACCAGATTTCCCATCTGTCGTAGCCCATGTCAAAACATTCCTCAGCTTAATCAAACACCAACACTTTCTTACACCAAAACAGGGGACTAGTGAAGTGACCAAGCCGTAACTCGCCCAATACCGTGGACACGGCTATCCGGATAGGTTTTAACTCTGCAGAGGTGTACAACCACAAGTAGGCTACCACAACAAGAACACCTTAGTGCCAGTGCAGCTCCTATCAAAGCCATTACCCACCATAGCTCAACTGACAAGTTATCACAGACGCGACCAGGGGTTAGCAACCTACCAACGAGGTTCTAACCAGGGGCATACCTCACATAGACCGTATCCCCGGCTCCATGGCCCTCTGTTGCTCACCAGCACACCACATAACCAGCAGCTCAACTAGTGGGGTTTATGCTAGGCCGTTGCCACATACAACGGTCGAGTGGTGGTACAGGAAAATGGGTTAGGCTAGATGACACATCAACATCATCCCAAAACTTGTGATAGGATAGACAACTCCCACCATGCTCAACCACACCGGTTCGAGCTCACCTCGGTACTTCACGCGGAAATACCGTTTGTCTCATCCCACACGGGTACTCATTTTATTTACACAAATCATTTCTTTTATTTCAAAGTACGCACACGGTTGTTTTTTTGTAAACACCAAGTATTTGTCATGGGGGTATAACGGTAAAATGTCCCTAAGCATTTCTAGCAGTGACTAATATTCAAACAGAGCATTGTCATATTTAAACATTAGTCTGGGTTGTCAAGGAAGTAGTCATAGCAAGGGTTGTCAAGGAATCAGTCATAACAATCAAGGTATGGCTATCCAACCGGGTTTAGCAGTAAAATCATGCAAGTTTTATAAATCAGGCCATGGGTTGTGTTTATAAAAACTGGGACAACAATATGCATCAAAGGGTGGGATTGCACTTGCCGTTCTCCCAACCCTCGGGGGATTCCTGCCCGGGGTCTTGGTCTCCAAGCTCCTGCTCGTAGCACTGCTCCTCCTCGAGTCCTTCCTCGTTCACAGCGGAGTCTACGGCACACGCAAACAAACACCCAATAAATAAAAGAAAAAGCTTTTATTGAGCTCCAGAAGAAAGAACGGAAAATGAGAGCGAAAGATAATGACATGATTATTTTTGAGTAGGGACGGGTTGGATTTGGCGGGAATATATTGGTGAATATTATGGTGGAGTTTGGGGTCAAACGGAATTAATTTGGCGCATGAAATGACGAGTTTAGTGGGGTTTAGGGGCTGTTTTAAAGGAAAAGGACCTTTTTGTAAATATGGGAAAGCTCAGGGGCCTCGTGTGAAATAAACAGAGAGGGAGAGAATAGTGTTGGATGGACTGCGGGTTAATTTGGTAAAAGGGCAGGGGTTTATGTGTAAAAGTGCCTGAGAGGGGGTTTCCTGTTCAAGTGGACCGCGGGTTCGATTATGAAAAACGACAGGGGGTTATGCATAAAAGTGCCTCTTCTTTCTCGTGAAACAGTGCTGGGGGGGAGGAGCGACGGCGGCGGCGCTGTCCGGCCAATCGCCGGCGATTGGGGCTGTGGCGGTGGACGGGATCAGGGGGGAAAGAGAGAGGGGGCTACGGCAAGTTCACCCATGCCCTTACCACGGCCGGAGGTGGGGAGTGGAAGGCTGTCTTCGAGAGCAGTGGCGGCGGCGGCAATGGCGAGCGGGGCGGCGGCGCTATGGTGGCGGAGGGGTTCAATTGGAGAGCGGGTGAGCTGCAGGGAGTGGAGGGGAAGCTCCTGGTGCTGTCGGCCGGGCTTGAAGTGGCCCGTGGTGAGCTGCCCACGTGAGCCCGAGGCGGTGGCGGTGGTGGAGCACGGCGGCAGTGGTGCTGCTGTGGTCTTGGCGGCGAGCTGAGGGGTGAGCGAGTGGGAGGTGATGAAGAGGGAGCTGACGGGCCTATTTATAGGCGTGGTGGAGTGCCGGGGCGGTGGGCCGACGGGAGGTGGCTCGGTGGTACGGCGGCGCTGTGGCGGAGTTGTGCAGCCGCGTACGGTGTCGCGTTTGGCACGGCGTGGCGTGCTCGAACGGGTGGGTCCGCGGCGAGGACGGGCGGTGGCGTGCGGGTGAGTGCGGCGGTCGGCGGCACGGCAGCAGCGGCGGTCGGTCGAGGAGCTCGGGTGAGCCGTGGGGCGGCGCGCAGCAGAGCCGGGGCGGCACGGCAATGGTGTACGACGGTCGGGCGGTCGAGTCGAGTGAGGGGAGGCCGGCCGGCGATGGCGTGGAGCGACGGTGCGACGACGAGACAGCAGCGGGCAGGCGGTGGCGTGCACGCGCGCGGTCGGCACGACGGGGAGCGGGTGGGGTTCGGCCGGCGGCGAGCGGAGCACGGTGCTTGGAATGGGGAGCAGAGAGGTGGAGTGGCAGTGGTGAGCAGGACAGGGGGGGCGGCGCTCGGCGTGGCTCGCGTGCGGTGCTGGCGCGGCGGGGCAGAGCAGAGCGGCTGCGGCGGCGTCGGGGAGGAGGAGCAGAGGAAACAGAGGAGGGAGGGAAAGAGAGGGAAGAAGGAAAAAGGAGGAAAAGGGAAAAAAGAAAAGAGAGGGAGAAACGAAGAAAGAGAAAAAGAAAAAGAGAGAGAGGAAAAGGGGAGAGAAGCGGCGGGATTCGCGGCGGGCGGTCGACGACGGTCGGCCAAGGTTGACAGGGTCCGGCGGTCGACCCAAGGGCGGACGACGCGGGACGGGACGGAAAGATGGCAGCGATCGGGATGCGGACAGGAAAAGAGAGGGGGGGAAACATGGCGGACGGGTCGGCGGGAGCTCGGGCGGGAAAAGTTTAAAACGATTTTTACCGGGTGATTTCAATAGTGATTTTCCCAGAGTTCAAAACGCGGGCGTTACACGCCCGCCAGCCGTTGCCTGCCCCCGCCGCTATCGCGGCCTGCCCACACCACCCGCCGTCGCGGCTCGCCCACGCCACCCCACGTTGCCGCCCGTTGCTGCCCGCCCGACGTCGCCTCCCGCCGTCCCCGTCCGTCGCCGCCCGGGGCTAGGTCGCTGCCGGCGGAAGCTGCCCGCCTTGCCTCGGCCGCCCCATGCCCCCGATGCCGCGAGAGAGGGCTTCCGCATCGACGTGGTAGCCTCACCTTGCTACCCACGAACAAATCCACTCGGTTCTCCTTCGAGATTAGGTTGCAAGTCCAGGTGTTCTTCATTTTTCCCTTCCCTGTATCGCACATGCACAAATCTCATAGATTAGATGCAATTTTGTTTGGTTGTAGGCTTTTTAATCCTTTTGACGTGGTCAATTGGTGGCTCTATGCAAGGTTGCAGAGATCGATCCTGCTAGCAACGAGCACCCCAACCTCTGCTGGCTCCGATTCAAACCCTTTGTTGAGCTGCTGAGATCCAGGTCCATCCTTTCAGCTAGTTCATTTTGTTTTAGCTCTTAGCATGAGATGTGTGTTCTGCGAATTATGTCTCGTGGGGTTATTTTTTTTAATGAACACTACTTAAAGTTACACAAAAAAGGGTAGATTAGACTGGTCGATCCCATGGCTTTGCTACTGAATTAACCTTTGGTTAGTTTTCTTAAATCTTGCTAGGCACCCATCTTCTCCATCCCTGCTGCGCACCGGACAACATCCACGGTGGCGCGGCATCCCCGCCGACCACAACCTCTGACCGCAGCGTCAGATTGTGGGTTGCACGCACGGGAAACAGAGACCCGTATTTGTCCTTCTCCCATGGGGAACTGATGAAGAGTTTGTTGTTCTCCGGTGGCCTGTTGTCCGTGTTTACTCCCTCCCACTAGACATTGCCGCCTCGCCGCCGTTGTTTGCTCTTGTGGTTGGTACTCCTCGGTCCTCGCCTTCTCGGCCCTTAACGCTGGCCCTCAGGCCTTATATTTAGATAATATTTGGCATCCATTTCTTGATTGAAGGAGGAAGTGATTATCGATATGGTTCAGTGAGGGATGGAGCTATCTTATTTGCTATCTGTTGGGTGAGGGACATAATTAGAGATTGATGTCCTCTTTTTATCTACCCTGCATACCTGTACGTCTCTGTAGTCTGAGAGTAATTTATTATGTTTTAGTAGGATCTAATTTCAGATAGCATAATGACATGAAAAATATCCCTTTATTAGTGATCTCGGTTTGTCATCCAGCTACTCTGGAATAATAATTTCATGTTTTGATGTAAGTTAAATCTTATTGGCCAAAGTGACAACATATTAAACCCTGTTCTAGCCACTGTGATGTAGTTGCGCTGAGTCCAGACTTCAGATCAGTGATAACTTCGTCCTTCTATCCATATATTTATATATATATTCTTAATTACGCCTATCATGGGCTGGTTGACCAAAATTTGATGTCTTGCGCCTTTGTTTTTATCTCTGCTCAGATCTCTATGCTTGACCAAATATATGACAGTTGCTGGGAGATAGAGTTCCAGTGGTTAATAAACAAGCTGTGGTGGACCCTACCCTGGAATGCATAACTTTTCTTTGTTGATGTGCGCCAAAGAGAGCTGCCTGGTACATTTTGCTTTTCTTGTCATGCTAATAGAAAGAGGTGTCATCTTCACGATTTCAGATTGTGTCTTTTTAATTCTGCCATCAACAGTTTGATATTGCTATTTATATTTTACAGACTGCACCTATTGGTACTCCTGGATTTAATTATCTATAAATGAAGCTTTGTCAGTTGTTACGGCTTCCATCAAGAGTGCTTCTTTTGCATTTAGCACATAGTGAACAGTTTGGTAGATTAGTTCAATTTTTTTGCACATCTGAAAATGTTGACTTATTTTTTGTTAACCAGTATACTGAAAATGGGTGTCAAATATCTGAAAATTCTAAGAAAAGATCTATATGCCATTTGCTTTCTGATTACAATTACTCCACATGCAAGCATTTCAACCTTTTTTGGTTCTCTTACTATACTGAATTTTCATTTGATATGCCATCACCTGAAGGTGTGAATTATACTTGCTTTTCAATTGTTCGTGTGACCCATTTTCTTATTGTGTTCTCTAGTACATAAAAATAGCTATGCCCTTTCAGAATCCATGTTGATGTCTTGAACTTCTTATAGTCATAACTTTTAGACCAGGGCCTGTTTGATGATATTCAGTCTGATGAGATGGCTACCAGTGGAGCCGGTCAAGATGGATGCGTGTTGTGGTAATTCCTTATGTACTATAATAGCAAGTGTTTGAGGTGTTTTTGTGTCGTTAGCTTCACAAGGAAAGTGTCCTTGCTTGATCATGTACTTCTGAGCAGAACCTATTAGTTCATGCACGCTGGCACATGGATAAATAAAAGGCCAGCTGTGGCGGTACGTGGATGGGATAGGCCCGTGGATGAGCCAGCCAGGTGATTGCTCCTACTACCATAATTTCTTGTTTTTTTATGTTGTTTTGACCGATGAACTATTGGTGATGCTGATGTACACTCTGTGTTTGAGTTAATGCCCAGTATTAATTGTCCATACATGGTTTGAGAACCTATGATGGTTTTTGGACAGTGGTAGATTGATTCTAAAGTTAAATTGTGTGCTTGCATGATAAATTAATCTGCAAGTTATGACTAATCCAGTTAACTGTAATGCTAAATCTTCATATGTTGATTTAGGGTGCTTGCTTCTTCAGTCTCGGTTCAGGATGATTGCTATAGATTGATATAGATAGATCAAGTTTGCTATTATCTAATTAGCTTGACCGGAAGCAATTTTTTTTGCACTTTTCCTGCTGATGGGGATTGAATAATTCGCTGACTAAATCCTAACTCGTCAGCCAGTTCATGCAATGTGTCTACTGTTGCTGGTACATGCACCTGAGTGTATCCAGCAGCTTTGTTTATCACTCCCAGATTAATTTGATCCGAGTAAGTCAATTGCCTTTGCTGTCATGCTGGATTTGATCTGATGATGTTATGCAATCAGCCGATGCATAATAATAAAAGTGTTGACAAGATACATAGCCTGGGACTAGATTAACTGAATCATCTTTGCTGTCTTGCTGATTCCTCTTATGCTCATTTAAGGACGCCACAGGATGTTGCCCCTCTACCCCTGGTCCTGCAACCTGGCCTTGTATTCTATGGGAGAGGTAAGTCCAGCCTGTAGGTTTTGAAATTTGATTTTTGCATCAATTTGGTTATTGAGGGAGGACTCCAACATCTAATCCTATGTTCCTAATTGCCTAGTGTAGCTAGCTTGTGTTCATAATTTCATATCGAAACAATTGCTACTGATCTCCAAGTGCTATGCATCATGCCAATGTATTACAGCTCGTCTTTAGCAAATGCACCATATTCAAAGCCATAGCTGTTGTTTCTTGAATCTTGGAAATATTCATTGGTGCAGAGTGCAGACCTAAATTTTTTCTTTTGAATCCAGACGCCGTTGCAGCCTTGCTGGTGCCAGGACCATGGAGATGAGGACGCAGAATGGCGGGTATGAAGGCTGTAAGCAGACAAGCTCTACTAAAAAGAGGTCAGTGGCACTGGGCTGCTCAGATGGTTGCAAGTGACGATCCTCTCCTAGTCATGATGCTGTTCTTATCCCTTCTCAGTTGCTTCTGTTGCTTAATTTTTTGAATCTTCCTGAATTTCGGATTACGCAGCGGTGGATTGCTTGTTGCATATGCTTTTTGGCTAAATCTGATTGTGTTTGTGTAGCTGATCTGGTCCTTACTATTTCCATGATGCATAAGTTTTTATCTAGTTGACAGAGTACTCCTTTAGCATGGGATTTGTGGATAGAATGCAAATGAAGGATTATTTTGTGTATTGCAGAATAGGTCCTTAGTATTGCATTATTATCTTCCTTTGGCATTGGAATTAATTTCAGATGGCATAATGACATGAAACTTGCCCAATTTAATTTCACTCTTGTATTTGACTAGCTCGAAACTTAGTTGCATATACATGGGGTCCTGATAAAATCATTATGGTTATTTGGCAAAAGTTAACAATTTTGTGTTTGCCTGCTTAAATAATAGTTTAATTTCTGTTGGTTCTCTCATTTGTTGCAAAAAATACATTTTCTCTCTTACCCACTTCATTTTTATCTATGCTATTTTTCATGTTAACTGAATTTGGATGAACAAGTGCACTGGGATTGAGAGCTAGCTCTACGTAATTTCGGGTGAGCTTACCATATGTTCTATTTCAGATTTTAAATCATAATATTTACTAATTTAGCAGTCATTTTCCCATATTTTAGTGTTTTTCTAGTGAACTAAGTTCATATCCCACTTGAATCTTTGAGATGCATCACTATGAGGTTTCAAAGGCAACGCAAGCACGACCTTCACTGAATTATGCATTTAGCCACTGCACTGAAATGTCTACACATATTCTGACCACCTAGACTATGAGTGTCATGGATCCATGTATTTCTTCTGTTTTCTATATTTGAACATGGAACTAATGAGAGACATACCTGAGGGGGATAATAGTTGCTTTGTGTTGCTATTCGAATTTTTATGAATATTTCCTAGTACAAGTTCTGCTCAGTACAAACAGTGCACATCGGCCACAGTGCACTTGCGTAGAATCTGAAGGACCGCTGGGGTTTTTTGTTTGGTATTGTCTTGTCCTTTCACTAATCTCAGCGTTAGTGTGTTCCTGTAAAGCAGCAGATCGTCAATATTTGCCCCTATCTGTTCTCGGTTGCTTTTGTTGCTTAATTGTTTGAATGTTCCTAAAATCTGTTTTGCTCAGCATTGGAGCTCATTGAATCCTTATGCTTTTTGGCCAAATCTGATTTTTTTTGTCTTAATCAGTGTTCAAGTAGCTGAAATCCTCTTACTATGATCCCATATTTGCTGTCACCATCGTACGTAGTAGTTTATGTGCGGGATCAAATTTATAATTTGAAGAAAAAGGTCCATATAGTTATGCTCTGCATTCAATCATCCAGTTTACCATGCGCCTGTCCTCAATGCCTTTATTTAACAATGTTTTTTAGTGATCTTGCAGAATGTGGAGTTTTGTTTTTAGAATGTGTTGGCTACTAAATGACCATTGAGTTTTGTCCTGATCAGTATTTATTCTGGCAGGCAAGGGCCCTGTGCAAGTGAATAACAAAGAATATGGCATGAGCAGTACACACTGTCAACCAAAAGTTCATTTCATAAGTTCATTTCATCATGTAATACTCGGATGCAATTCTGCTTTGTGGCGTTGAGTCAACACAGTTGATTTGAACTGTTGCAGGGAAGATATTTTCGCCAAACATCAAGAAAACTCGGAGGGATCCATGGTTTAGAGTTCTACATGCAAGAATCATAAGTTTTGGCGTTCTGCAAGTGCAGCCTTTGGCCAGCTGGTTTTTTTACTCCTTGTAATAATCTCTACGTGATCCAGCTATTGTGCAATTTTAATGATATACTTATATATAGGTGGAGTTCGGTTACTAATCCAGGTCCGATCAGTTCAAGGATAGTATTTGCCAAAAATCAGAAATGGTCTGTTGTGAGGAGCTCACTATAGAATAATTATTATTCTATTCATAAGTAATTGGAAACAAAATCATAGGTTGGAGTGAAATTTGACTCATTCTCTATGCACTATTTGCTACTGTTACTACAAGCTTTGCCTCAGACGTTTTTTTCTTCTATATAATGTTCTATTTGTACGTTGGTTTCAATAAAGTGTGCTCATTGTGATAGAGTATTTAAATATATTTTAGTATGGCCTAGAGGAGTAATTGCATTCTTAACGGAAACAACCTGCCAAAGCAGCCTGCTCTTGACAGAAACAAAAAGACGGAAAAATAAACAAAAGGACAGAAAAAAAAAGACGGACACAGAAACTCTCACGGCCACGTAACCGTTGTTGGCGTAGAAAAAAAATCGCCCAGGAAAAGAACCGGCTGAACTGGATCGAAAAAAAACCTGAAAAAAAACTGAAAGAAAAACCAGACGGTGGGGACGTCTAGCATGCGGCTCACGATGGCGCGCCTCACGATGGCCCAGATTAAACCTCATGCTTTCTCAGCCGCCAAATAAAAACCGGGAAGCACAGCCTCGCGTGGGTGGAGCCGGGGCGCGCGGCGCGCCTCGGATGTTGGCCGGCTCGGGTATGGAATAATATTTCCTACCCTGGGTATGGAATAGCGCTGGCCTATATATATATATATATATATATATATATATATATATATATAGGAAAATTCCTTTCTACCATCGTTGGTAGCTACCTTCATCCGTATATCTCATGTTAAAAGGTGTATATGACCCAACGGAGAGTATGTACATATAGTATATGATGATACTAAACTATCTGGGTGATATGTAGGTTGAGTATGTAAGCATACTTTGAGTATGTGGACATACTAATTTTTATATACTAATATAATGGTATAATCATAATAAATTTAAAAAATAGGGTTGCTTTTGAATTTTTTCGTGCAATTCGTTTTGGAGTATTTTAGAATTAGTATACGAACATACTCAAACTGATAAATGAGTATGTGGACATACATACAATGATATATTGATGGTGATGGTAACTACAAACGATGGTAGATAAAACTCGTCATATATATATATATATATATATATATATATATATATATATATATATATATAAAAGTAATACGTAGCCGTTGTCGCTGTCGAAGGTTGACGCGAGTAGCAGTACGTGGTGGATGGAACTCGACCGATCGGAGTCTTCGCGCACAGTGCAGAGATCACGCGAACGGACGCATTCATGATCCGTAGTTTCGTTAGCTAGCTAGCTGCACGGGGCGCACGGCACCGACGACCGTGCCAAATTGAACCGGCCGCGCGTGGTCCCGGCGTGCCGCCGCCGAGCGATGTATCTTGCCTGCCTGGCTTTTGGCGTTGGCTTTGGCACCCCTGCCCGCAGCCGGCCGCTACGGCTGGAGAGGGACCTCGCAGCGATGCCATGATCAGAACAGAACGCGGGTACTACTAGGCTGCGCGCGCAGCCGCCGGGGTGACGTGCCGGAGCGCCGCTTCCGTCTCGTCGTGGATTCTGAAACACTAGAAGCTCTATAGCTAAAAAAAACTTGCGTAAGCTATATAGGATTCCCGGATACTGTTGGGGGCTCCTATGTGGTTTCCGGAAGCCACGTAACGAACCTGGCTTAGAAGCCCATTAAGAGCAGCGGGCCAATATTCTACTATCTGCTTTAAAACCCATTAAATCCAATTAAAAACTTAAATCAACATTTTAATATACTAGATTCAACATTTTCTAAACATTTAATCAACATCTAAATATAATGGATTCAACATTTTCTGAAACATGGATCAACATTTTGAGAATAACTACTTTCAACATTTTTCATGACCTATTTCAACATTTTAAAACAACGAATGCAAATTTTTTTCGAAATAAAAATCAGCATATCACGTGATTATTGCATCTTTGATAGCGACAGCGTGCAGCTGCATCTTTGGTAGCGATGGCGTGCAGCTGCATCAATGGTGGAGGCAACGGGAGAAACAAAGACGATGCGCGGACACCAACATCGGTGAAGGTAGTGGGAGTAGTGGAGGCGACATGCACAAATCGCAACAACATATACATCATGCACGAGAGACAGCAATGGGGCCGACGAAGGAGGTGCATAGAGATGGCATCGGCGGTGGACGCGTGTGAGTACAGGTTCAGTGGCGGACGCATGCGGGGCAACATCGGCAGCGGGCCCGCGTGGGGGCTGAAGCAGCACCAACGGCGGGAATGGGGCGCGCAGGTCGCGGCGGCGGCGAGGGAAACATGGAGGAGGAGGTACAGCCGTACAGGGGCTAGTGTTAAAGATGATAGAGTGAAATCCAACGGAGGAGTCTATACGCACGGATCTCAAACACTGGAAGCCCTGTAGCTAAAAAAAACTTGAGTAAGCTATGTAGGATTCCCGGATACTGTGACTAATGGCCCTGAAAGTAGACGGGCCGGTACAGAAAGCCTGGCCCGGGAGTATACTCGCTCGGTGGGCCGACCGTTCACAGGCTCATATTAGCAGAATAACATCTGGGCTGACTTCTGCCGCGCATCAGCACAGCACGTGCAAACGTGGACCGCGACATGTCCTCTCAGCGAGCAATGTCGAGTAGGTAGAAGCGTTCGTGCTGCCTCCTGGTCCCGGTGCACGCATGCATGCAGGCGGGAGATCGAATCGGAGAAAGACGCCACGCTGCAGCACGGAACGGATGGTCAATAGGGGAGAGGAGGAGATGGAGGGGAGGGACCAACGGTCAAAAGGGCGGGTTGGTGTGGGCGTGACGGAAAGAGAGACGGAAATCTGAACCAAGACCAAGCAACCCCGTGGGGGCGCAGCGCACGGCACGGCGGCAGCAAATCGTAACGCAAACCAACAACGGACTGGACCACCAAGTTCTGCTTCCACTTCGCAAATTATTGAAGTGAGGGTTGGTCAAGTGCGCCATCGATGTAGGAATCCATCCGTGCATCCCACGCACGCCCCGCGCGCCATTATTTCCTTTAGCACCACCGCTCGCTCATCTCCCTCGTCTCGCCACTGCTGGGTGCTGGCCCGTGGTCCTCTCCTCGGCGCTGCCCGCGAGGGCACCAACACCAAAGCCTGCGCCACCAAGACCGGTGCGTGTGCAGCCCAACAAGGGAGCGAGAGAGGGGCAGCTGGCAGTCCAAGTTATCCCACTGTCTCGAGGAGATATCTTCGCGTCCGCTGCAGTGAAGCAGCTGTGCTTGGCTCGATCGGTACGTAGGACTCTGGTCAAATTGATAGGCAGGCGATCGTGCACTCATAGTTCAAGCGGCACGTGAGGTATGGGGTACGGACCATGCATGATCGGAGAACTACACCGGCCGGGGACCTCATGCACGATTGCACGAACACACACACGTACGTACGTTACACATCGGCGATTGTAAAATGGGAACGTTAGTTCTAGCTCAATTAGAGAGTTGCCGAAACGTACAGAGGTTTAGATTTATTCACCAGCTAGCATTACAGTGCGCAGATCATGTGATAACTGGCATTTACTGATTATTCGACGCGGCCTTTCCCCCGGCCCCCGCGTCGCCCCGACTGGGCGACTCGGGCGGCGGCCGCCCCACGCCGCCACAGCTCACCCCTTCCCTCTCCTCGCGACCTCGTCGCTGCCGGAGTGGGCGGCCGGAAGTCCGCGCCCCCACGAGGAGGGCGGCGGCGGGGACTTCTTCTCGGCGGTGGGGGACTTCTCTCCCCCAAATCTTCCCGACGGCTGTCCTCACTCCGGCGAGCTCCCGTCGGATCCTCGCCGGGTATGGCCTGATCTGCTCGGGGGCAACCGGATTCGGGTGCGGCGCAGCCGGTTCGGACGTCCGGCGGCGGCGGCGCGGCGCTAGTCCGACGACGGGGCTGGTCGGCCGGGCGCAGTGGTGACGGTGGTGGCAGCGATTTGGGTGAAATCCCTGTCTGGCATGTTTTGCCGAATCGGCGGCGGTGAAGTGTCCGTGACACACACCTTGTTGAAGGCGCTGCTGAAGTCGTTGGTCAGACTGTCCCCTGTTTCGTCCGTGGGTGATCAATAACTGGGTGAAAACCTAGCCTGGTTTCTCCAAGCCGGCGGCGGCAGTGCAGGCGCGTCGTCGAAGTTCTTGTTCATCAAGGCCGGGTAGTCCCCTCGTGTGGACACTATGTTCGGTATTCAGCTCAGGGCGGAGGAGGCATTGGACGGCGTAACAGTTCGGATGTTGGTTAACAGTATCTGCACCAAGTCTTCGTGTTGTTGCCCTGGAAGAAGCATCAATGGTGGTTGGTGTGCAGCGTTTTCGGTTCTTTGTAAGGTCTGACAAACGTGTTATAGCGATCTTGGTGGTCGCGTAGGACTATTAGAGCCCCTTGATGAGATGTAATTTTTATATTTTTTTGTTTGGCCGTAGCCGTTTTGGTCAAGGCCGGATAATATATTATCCATTATCTAAAAGATGATGTGATAACTTCTATTGAACAATTAACTTTCTTCTATCTAGATAGTTTTTATGTTAATTATCATGGCAGCAAACATTTCGTTTGAGTAGTCCTGCCCGTAACAGGAAAGAAACAAAAAAGCTAGTTAATTTCTTCGATGATTGGGTTCAAGCCGTGTGGCTGCAGCAAGAAACGAGTGTGCATGCTACGCCTGGCTGGTTTGGTTAGGTTGCATGTGGTAAAGCTGACAGCGGTGCTGTAGGGAAGAAAAGCCGGGTCGGACCGGGACGAGACCATCCGCATAGAGGGCCGGCGCAGGACGATCGGTGCAGAGGGGGTGGTGTTTGTTCGTGATGGCCACAGACATGGACGGATGGATAGATTGATTCCGCAGGTTTTCAGCCCCGGACCAGCCCGGGCGTCGCGACTCGCGAGTGCGCGCGCAGGCGCAGCGACGACGACGACTTCAATCATTGGTGAAAGGAACGGTGCTCGTTGCGTTGCTGCAGGGGTTGGTTTTACGCCTGCCCGTCCAAGATTGGCAAAACCCCACAGTCAAGCGAAGTCCTCCAAGGCGTTTCAGCCACATTTTCATTCCATTTGTACGGATGGAAGGGGAGACCGTCGTAGACTAGCTGAAAAATGGTCGAAAAAGAGAACAATATATAATCCCAGCCTCGTAGTCTTAGGCCTATTTGAGGTTCGTAAAAACGGCCCTGGAAATGTATGGACCAGAATAGATAACATGAGGGTGCAGTGCAAAAGTGGGTGTAACATGTGCTCCTTACCACATGTATAGCTAGCAACATATATTGATACGTACTGTGGTTATGCCTTGATCGCGGGTCCTTGGTGCCGGTGCTGCTCGATCGTAATCTGACAAAGCACGCATGTTGCTGACTTGCTGACGGAAACCTTGGTACGGTATCAGACGTACGTTGTGGCAGTGAACGGGCATCATCGCCCACTCAGCAAACCGAACGAGGCCGGCCGGGGACGGCGGCCACTGCTGCCTCAGCAGAACAGGAAGCAGCTGTGCCATGGCCGGCCGGGCCACTTGCTCATCGGCCGGAAATTTGCGATACAAACGCCTGTGCTAGCCTAGCTCGGGCCCCCATGACCGTCGTGGATCGAGAGCAAGGTGGCCGCCGGAGTGCCGGACGGTGAGCAAGCAGCTCGCGGATCTTGCATGCTGGGCCATGTAACGAGATTACCTCGGCCCCGATCACGATCAGCAATTCAGCATGCTGACAAACAGAACCAATAGTCGAAGCCGCGATCGATCTTGTGATGAACAGTAAGCTATAGCGTTGCCAATAAGGGCGCGTGTACTGGCGTGGGTGGGTAGCAATCCTGCGACGTGCCGGCACGACTCGGCGATCGCCGAGCACGTACGTACAGCGCTCGGCGTGGCATTAACGAGGCGCGCTAGCTGCTGCAGTACGTGCACGCCGACCCCTCTGGCCTCTGCCGGGGCGCCCCCGCGTGACGGCGAGCGAGCCTCGCTACCGCCGTTGCTTGCAGCTAGGTGCGCCGTCCGTGTATGTGCTGCTCCGCGCGCCAGGACGCGATCGTCGATCACCGAGGCACACGCACGCCGATTATTGTGTGGTGCGGCCGCCGCGCCGCTGTTGACCCCGTGCGATCCGGCCGGCGCGGACGAGCAAATCTTGTGTGCAGATGCAGCATCGTTTGAAAAAGTTGTCTGCACGATCTCTCTCATGCCTCTCTCATCTCTTCGATCTCCGATCTGCTGGTTTATACACGCATGCGTACACATGGGACTGGGACACACACACACACACAGCATATCATCCTCACTTGTTTATCTACTGCATGTGGAATTAGAATCTCCCTTGCCTCAATCCAACCTTCTCTCTTTCTTCAATCTCTGTCATTTCTCTCTCTATCTATCTCTGATAGTCTGATTTGCTTGGCTTGTTGCTTCCAAATCGAGTTAGAGAAAGACTGCAGTACGGTTCGTTTCAAAAAAAAAAGTACACTATATGGTTTGGGGAAGGGATAAAACAAGGGGTTGGCTTGTGACAGGGGCCATGGCAAATGCCATTGTGGGACAGGCAGTTGTGTACACGATCCGTCCGTGAGCTCCGGCCGCGTACGATAAATGTACGTGCTATCATGCGTGTCATTTGGTGTCAATGTGCAACCGAAAGGAAATAGGTGCCGGCTGACGAGGTGCTAAAGTTCCTGCAGCGCGACACCGAGGGGAAATAGACGTCGTCTGCGCGTGTGTGCCATTGGAAACGTTCGTGTGCATATACGTTTATTTGAATGTGATATCTTGGATATGAGTATAGTTGGCAAGACCATGCACCTATATATGCTGAGTTGTACGTGTTTGTGATTGTCGATCCGTGCATTTGGACATCAGCTTGGTACTAAGTTGGAATAATTAATTGTGTTTTTCAATATATTATAATCCTTAGTGTTGACAAAAATAAAATAAGAAAATAACTAAGATCCTTTCTCTTCTTCTTTTTTAGGGGATAAGGCGCAATAGAAAATGCTTGGACTAGCGTTTTGTGTTTTGGGTCCGGTCTAAGAAAGAGTCATAGTGCTTGTTTTAGCATGCGTTTTCCACTAAACGGTGCATATTATTACACTTAAATCTTTTCTAAATTATTACAAGGGAGAAGGGGGCATATGTACCTCGTTAGAGTTGTAGAGTATGTGAATAATACTATATTTTGAACATATGTGATCCCGTCAGGGGCAGGGTAAACATACGCACCGTCATTACACTAGCCAGACAAACCGACTTCAATTCCAGTTAGGGCCCGTTCGGATCCCTGAAATTGAAAGTCATTCTAGTAATCTGATTCTAGTAATCAGATTCTATAGGAAATGGATTACATAGAATCTGATTCAATTCAATTTTTATGTTTGGATATTTATAGAATCTTTTTTCATGAATCAAATGTCATATCGAGTTTGAATGACTAAACATGAAATCCTTTTAAGAAATGCATTTTCTCTCCAAACTACTCTGTCTCTAAGCACTCTCTCTTCTCTATCTCTTCTACTCTTTCTCTCTCTACTCTCTCTGCATCCTCTCTTATCTATCTCTTCTACTCAATCTCTCTTCTACTCTTTCTTTCTCTACTCTCTCTACACTGTCGCTCTTCTACTCTTTCTCTCTCTACTCTCTCTGTCTACTCTCTCTATCTACTCCCTCTCTCTCTCTCTCTACTCTCTCTGTCTCTCTTTTACTCTCTCTCTTCTACTCTTTCTTTCTCCACTCTCTCTCTACCCCCTCTCTCTACTCTCTACTACTCTTTCTCTCTCTACTCCCTCTCTTCTATTCTCTCTCTCTACACCGTCGCTCTTCTACTCTCTCTCTATCTATTCTACTCTTTCTCACTGACGCTCAAAAACAGCAACATATACAAACACCTCTCTCTGACGCTAAGATACAACAACACAAATACAAAAAGTAACATAACATACCTATCATCTACAGAAAGCAATACTACATACACAAATACTGAGACCCTCTTGTTACACAATTCCCTTTTAATACAAATGAATCATGCATGATTAAAACAACATTCCCTTCTATTTTCTATCTCTATCAAATACAGTAGAATCATGTGCCCTCTCTCCAACTTCTCTAGCCGCTACATTTCGTTTGAGTGGTCCTGAGGAACGTACAGGAAAGAAAAAAATTAGTTTCTGGTTCAAGCGGTGTGGCTACAGTAAGAAACGAGTGTGCATGCTACGCCTGGCGGATTTGGTTAGGTTGCATGTGGTAAAGCTGACAGCGGTGCTGTAGGGAAGAAAAGCCGGGTCGGACCGGGACGAGACCATCCGCATGACGGCAGGAGCATATATAGAGGGCCGGCGCAGGATGGTCAGTGGTGCAGGATGGTGGTGGTGCAGAAGGGTGGTGTTTGTTGGTGCTTTTGGGTCTAATTTTATTCACCGTCCGATAGAAGGGTTTTTTTCACTCTCAATATTTTTTTGCAATGTCCCAAAACTAATATTTTGGGACTTTATTTTTTAGCCACTCTTGAACAAGGGCAGACACCCAGCTTCTACAGGCACCACTGTTGTCTATGAGGCATCCAACTTTTTCATCGGGGCCTAGTTGGCTTATAGAGCCACTGGTAAGACACTTGTGTTGGGCGTGCTCTTGTATACTCGATTCGCTAATAATCAAATGGAATAATTGCACGTTTGATTGGACCTTAGTCACAAAACTATTTAATTTCCACAATTATTCACCTGAATAGCACAAGTTTCATGTTGAGTCTCTTGTATGGTCATCCTGCGCTTTAGCCCGCTTATGTTTGCCCATCCCGTTAAGATTATGTCGCTATTCTATGGTCCTTTTTGGTTCCTTCTGGGACTCCTAGTCACTGAACTAAAATATAGTCACTGCCCGTTTGGTTTCAGGGGCTATAGGCCATTAAAGTTGCTGAACAAAGACCAAAACGTCCCTAATGAATGCGTAAATGAGGGGCATTCATTGATATTTTGGGCTTCTAGTCCTCTTAACTACTTTAGTCACCTTTTAGTCACCATTTTTGATATTTTCGGGGCTAAAAGTGAGTAAAGTTTAGTCACCGCAAATCAAACAGGGTCTTGTCGAAATAAATGATTATTTTCCATGCACCTTTGTTTTATTTTCCATAAAGCACAGACATGAGTATGGTTGACAATGGGCCATGATCCAGCCCCAACCCCACTTCAGCCCTGTTTAGTTACAGAGCCAGCTCGGTCCTTATCCTACCCTTTTAAGATCATTAATACCCAATCCAATCCTATCCTTTGGGTAGAAGCAGCCCAAACCAGCACTGATCCTCTTTAGGCCCACGGGCTATCCATTTACACTGAAGAAGCAGAATCCGTGGGCTCTGATTAATATAAGCTAGCAAGCATAGCACTGCCCAGCAAGGAGCCGGCAGCACCTGGGCTTCACCAGGACATATCCCATTCCCGTCTAAAACTGACAAATTCAGAGATTTAGAGATGAAAATGGATTCACAAATAGACAAGAAGTATGTAGCATGTAGCATGTTTCTGACATAAATAGACCACACATGGTTATGTTCAGACGTTCAACACAACACCAGATAATTCCAATACGAGATAAATTCACTTACACAGTCTTCAGACAAGTAATGGGTCAACAAGGCCAATTCTAGGATCATTCATCTATAAAAAATCGTCAGGAACTTTGCTGGGTCTAGCTCGTAGAAACCCAGTCATCTATAAATAATCTTCATCAGAATCATCATCGCAACCAAACATTCTTTGTCCAGTCATTGGTTCCCCTTCATCTTGATCATTGAACCCGATCAACCAATCCTTGGCACAAATTAAAGCTTCAAGAGATTCAGGAGAGAGAGAGATGTCCTATTCTTACCAAGGATCCTTCCAGCTGCACTGAAAGTAGATTCTGAGGACACTGTACTCACGGGAATAGCAAGAAAATCTCTAGCCATTAGAGATAGGATTGGATAAGCATCTGAGTTTTTCTTCCACCATGCAATCACATTAAAATTTTCACCTGGCCTCAAAGGGACTCTAGGGTCATCTAAATAAGTGTCCAGTTCTGTTCTTTCCGAACGAGCACTTGAGTTTTGAGAGGCAAACTGAGCAAAAGCATACTCTACCCGCCTTTTACCACAAACTGATCCTACAGAACTTGTACCACTCTCAGTAGACTCGCTTGTGGTCTGCTCATTAGCTGGAACAGATATGGGAAAACTGCTGCTCCTCACGATCTTTTCATACTCCAAGTAATACCTCTTTAAGTATCGTTTCAACTCTATCATCTTCTCGTTAATGTCTTCACCAGTGGTATGGAAGTAGAACTTGATGTAATCTGTTTTCAAGGATGGATCCATAACAGCCGCAATGAGAAGCACAATGCTGGGCTTGGACCAATACTTCTCGAATTTGACATACATAGTGTCAGCCAATGCATTGAGGAGTTCATCTGAGTTCCATGTTTCATCCAGTAACACATCTCGAATGGCCAATACCATCTTCAAGAAGAGGTGAGCTGTAGGATGTCTATCTGCAGAAAAAGCTTGGTTGCCTCACTGAATTCTTGCAAGAAACTATGCAGAGCTTCAGCCTTTTCCCATTCAACTTCACTAGGTGCTTGATAACGTTGCTCCTCTGCAAATCTATTCAGAGCTCTCTTATACTTTAGTGCTTCATGCAGCATGTCGTATGTGGCATTCCAACAATGCGGTACATCAAGGACCAGCCCAGACTTACTTTTGAACCCTAATGATTGAACAATGCTATTGAAGGTCTGCATACGAGATGGTGACGACGTGATAACTTTTACGATGTCCCTCACACTCCCAATTGCATGTGGGATGACCTTTAGACCAGCTTGAACCATTATGTTTAGCACATGTGCAGCACATCTTACATGAAGATTCTCACCTCTGAAGAACATTTGATCACCTAAAGCTTCCTTCATATTTCTAGTTGCCTTGTTGTTCACACTAGCATTGTCCAAAGTTAGGGTAAACAAGTGATCAACCAATTCAAGCATGAAGTAATGCCATCTTGAATAGCATATGATGTGTGAGGGAAAGAGATTTGCTTGAACGCGATGACCTTCTTTTGCAACTCAAACTCACACGAGTAGCACCGTAAGAAATGACAACTAGTATATATGTGAGACAAGAACATATATGCCACGCGCTATACTTCTCGCGCTCTCGATTGTTGTGATCTCAGTTTGCTCATTCCTTTACTCATACACACACGAATACAAAATCCAGCTTAATTAAGCTCGACGGGATGGACAAGACATCTCTAGGATAAGACCAAGCGAAGATAAAAGATTTACAGACGAATACAGGTGCTCAGGAGTAGATCCAGCGTGGGGGCGGGGGGCTCCTTCCCCCTACCCCCAAGGATCCTATGGAGTCCCCAAAGCCCCCACAACATTTTTCACCCATGGGTGAAGAGGAGGCAAAAGAAAAGGAGGAAAAATAAGAAGAAAATGAGAGAAAGATCCATGGGTAGGGGGTTACTGGATTCGCCACTGCGTGTTATTGGCGCATGCAGTGAAGGCCTAGCTTCTTTGCCATGGATAGAGGGGGTTGTGGACACACTCAGAAGTCTCACAAACAACACGCAGCACCATCTAAACCTTCCAAACCCAATAGATTTGGGGCTCAATAATAACAAACAGGAAGAACCAAACAAAATGTAAAAATTAGACACCCAAATTTCTCATAAGCTTTTAAAATACGGGCCGGATTTATTTGGACCTACATATAAGCCCAGCTATCGGTTTCAAGATACCTCGAATATGTCGGAACTGGGCCGAATTAGCTATCCACGGGCCACCAGAACAACCGAATTTCCAAGGTCGGCACGAAAAAACGAAACGGCCTGTAAATATTGTTTTCTTTCTCTTCTATAATGAAAAGGCAGAGCACCTGCCAATTGCCCTCAATCAAAAAACGAAACGGCTTTTCATCCATCCAATGACAAAGAAATCAGCGGCAGTAATGAGTGCACGGACAAATCCAAACCACGACGTGATCCTACACTTGCACTGCATTGTATTATATCACACAGCACGTGCAAACGGGGATCGCGACATTGTATCTGTCAGCGAGCACCCGTGCGTAGCCCGGTGCGGCGTACGAATCAGAGGAAGATGCTGCCTGCGCTGAGCTGCATCATGGAAAGGAAAGGATGGTGAATCGGGCAGAAGACGAGAGGGGTGGAGGGACCAACGGTCAAAAGGGTGGACAATGGTGGTGGTAGTGTGGGGGTGACGGACGGACCGGGAGATGTGTCTGTGAGTGGCTGGGCAGGGGCGCTGCTGCCTCCCTTTCGCCCGCAGCAAAGACCAAGCAACCCGTGGGGGCGCAGCGCGCGGCGGCAGCAACCGCAAATTCGCAGCGCAAACCAACAGGCAAAGCCAACTCGATCGCGTCCCCGGACTGGACCACCACCAATTAAGTTCTGCCGCCTTTCACTTGGCAAATTATTGGGGTGAGACTGTGAGAGGGAGTTGTGCTTGGGCCTCCTCTCGATCTCGATTGCTGCTACATCATGTGTCGATCTGTCCCGTCGTCGAATGGTATGAACCCGTGCATTTGATGATGATACGTGCGCCTCCTGCAGCTCTGGTCGAGGCTATCGACCGAATAAGAAGAAGAACTCGTGACTGATCCGGGAACTCGTGACTGGTCTCTGACGGAAGACGACAGCAGACGATTTCGAGGCTCCCTGAACTGAACTGAACACCGTTCGTTCTTGGAGGGAACTAGCAAACGTCGTCAAATCAAGTCAGCATGCAGCGGGGGGCACACATCTCATCTGAGGCTGTACACGTCCGGCCGGCCAATGAGGCTTGGTCAGGCGCGCGGTCGATTGGGCGATGGCGATCCCCAGCGCGGCGACTGGGTGCGTGCGGCAGAGGAGACACGACACGGCCGTGCTCCACAAACCGCCACCACCGTACCCATGGTCCAGGCCACGCCTCTAGCCTCTTGCTCCGGCCGGCCACTCCATCCATGATCCATCCATGCATCCCCACGTATGTACGCGCGAGGGCTGAGCCCCGCCATTACTCGCTCGCCAAGCCACTGGCGCGACCCTGCAGCACATCCTGCACGCCGCTCCGTGGTCCTCGGCGCTGCCGGCGAGGGCAGCACCAGCAAAGCCTGCGCCGCCGGCCCCCGCCACCAAGACCGGTGCATGCAGTGTAGGTGCAGCATGCATGCAACGCAACAAATAAGGAGAGGGGGACATGCATGCGGTCCAATATAGTATATTCTACTGTCTCGAGGAGAAATCTTTGCTTCGCTGCAGTGAATCAGCTGTTTTGGCTGGGTCGTAGGAGCTAGTCTGGTCAGATTGATAAGCGATCGTGCGCTCCGAAATTCAAGCAGCGCGTGGGGACAGGGGCCCTGATCGTCGATGGGAGCAGCAAGCTGCGGACCTGGTGAGGGCACGTACACCAGCGAGACTGTGAAAATTATTGAACCATGCAGCACGCATCTTTCTTCCCGCGGGTCGTAAAAGGTACAGCTCAGCTCTCCGGTAATTCTAACAGTTTGGAAAATTTAGTTGCAGCGCAGTCAAAGCATGTTCAAAGGAAAGACCGATTGGTGTCAATGCATCATCATCATCCGAAGCATCACGGAATTGTCGCTAGTTTTCGTCTGCGTTTAGCTGTAGGCCGTTTTTTCTCCTTCGTAATTTTGTAGGAAACCGTAGCTACCTGATTTGAGGTTGGTTTAGGTTTGCAAAACTCTCTCTTCTTTCTGATGAAATGCTTGCCGGTTGCTAAGCTAAGTTCTCGAAAAAAATTCATCTAAACAAACAACACAACGTTCTAGATCGATGTATCTGCAAACAGAGCTTCAGACTTAACTAATTTAACCTCTTCTGTAAATTTTTATCTTTGATTTATCATGGAACATATTTGCCGGCCGTTAAATTTCGATTCCAGGAACCAAAAAAGAGCGCAGAGAGAGAGAGAGAGAGAGAGTTTGGATGATTGAGTTCAGTGGCGTGGCTGCAGTAAGAAACGAGTGTGCATGCTACGCCTGGTTGGTTTGGTTATTAGGTTGCATTGCATGTGGTAAAAAAAGCTGACAGAGGATGCTGCGGGGAAGAAAAGCGGGCTCGGACCGGCCGGACGAGACCATCCGCTGAGTGGCCGGGCCGGCGCAGGACGGTCAGCGCAGATGGGGTGGTGTTGGTGATGCACAAACATGGATGGATGGATAGATTCCGCAGGTTTTCAGGTCAGGACCAGGACAAGCTGAGCGTCGCGAGTGCGCGCGCAGAGCAGCTGCGATCGACGATGTCAATCATTGGTGAAAAGGAACGGTGCTCGCCGTGCTATAGTGGAGTACTAGTTCGTTGCGTTGCTGCAGAGGGGTTTGTTACTGACCGTGTTACACCTGCCCGTCCAGGATCGGCAAAAACCAGAGTCAAGTGAAGTCCAAGGCACTTGAGGTAGCCACATTTTCATTCCTTTGTAGAGAAGGGGGAAAGAAAGGTCGTGGACTGAAAAATGTAAAGGAAAAAGAAGAAAAGCCCACAGGAGTCATGTGGCGTTGGTTGTAGTGTCGTAGACCTATTTCAGGCTCATTGAAATGGGCCTGAAAATCTAAGGACCATGGTGGGGCGCGCAATCCAAAAATAGATTCAATAACATGATCGAGCTGGTTACCACACGTACGTAGCAGCATCGATACTGTGGTTATACATTGCTGGCGGGTCCTTGATGCCGGCGGTGCTCGATCGTAATCTGACAAGCACGCATGCTGCTGACGTAAACCTCGGTACAATATCACACGTGTGACAGTGAACGCCCTGTGCGCCTGTGCTAGGGCCTCGTTTAAGCCATCAAAACGTGGCTGAGAATATGATCGAATCCATAGGTGACCGTGGGTCGTCGTCGCCGTCGATTGACTGATTGAGCAAGAAGGGTGGCCGGACGGTCAGCAAGCAAGCAGCTCGCGGATCTTGCTGGGCCATGTAACGAGATATCTCGGCCCCGATAAGTAAGTCGAGATGGAGAGAGGAAAAGTTGGAAAGGGTAGCGTTGTACTCCATCCGTCCCACTGTGTAAGCATGTATAGAGTTCAAATTTTGTGCCAAAATATAAGCATTTCTAGTGATAGGACAAAACTAAAGGGTCCTTTGGAACGGAGGATTTTCAAAGGAAAAACACAGGATTCTGAAATCCTATGGAATGAGTACTGTACATGCCTTTGGTTCATAGGATTGGACCTCAGGAATTTTGGAGGAACAAATCCTTTGCTATCGATTTTGGAGGAAAAACGCAGGAATCAAAACATCTGGTCGAAGCTCTTTTTTCCATCAGTGCGTAGGATCGAGGCAAATTGCAGAGATTAGATAGAGAAGTCCACTAGGGAAACATTCGTCAACAAATGTGATTTGCTATTACTACCAAATACATACATAAAATTCCTGTGCTTTTCCTATGACTCATCCAAACGATAGTTTCTTCAAAATTCCAATGGCCCTGTTTAGTTCCAAAATTCGACTCCCAAATTTACTATGCAAAAAGAAGATTTCTCGTCACATCAAAATATCATAACATGCATGGAGTACTAAATGTAAATGAAATCAAAAACTAATTGCACAGTTTTGTTGTGCTCTGCAAGACGAACATTTTGAGCCTAATTAATCAATTTTTGGACAATTTTTCACGAATACAGACGAAATGCTATAGTGACGCAATGATTACGAAGTGATATCATACTCCCAAATTCAACATCTAAACACCACCAATGTTTTGCAATCCTCTGTTTTACACTTGCATTCCTATCCTATTCCTATGTTTTTCCTATCCTGTGTTTTTCCATTCCTGCGTTCCAAAGGAGCCCTAAATGGGTTGGTGGGGTGGGTGGAGAGTTGGTGGTTAATGTAAAATGAGGGATATAAAGATCTTTTAGCAGTTCAGTTATTTTTTGCATTTGAATGTTTCAAATGCTTATATTGTGGGACGGAGGGAGTATAACTAGAGAGCCCGGTCGATCGGCCGGGACATAGCCAATAGTACGTCACGGCGCGAAACTCTGGCCGCTGAAACAGGCAGGGTTGTGTACGGCGTGTCCGTTGACGCCACCCTTGCTTTTTCTTCAGCAGTGCTCGAGGTCCAGCATCAGCTAGCTGGATTTCGGTGCAGCATGCATGCATGCGTATGGGTTAACGTTAACAATAATGGAGTACGTATATCTAGTGATCATCACCAGCAAGCGTGTGCGTGAGCTGGGTGAGTACGTGTGCGTGGGTACTAGCAGCGGTGATCGGCGACACGTACGTTGGGGGACCATCGGTGCACGGCCCGGTCCGGAGCTCCGGGGACTTGGTCTTGGCGTCTCGTCGTCGTCGTACGTGCGGGGCGAGCGCGCGTGGTCCAGTCCAGGCGGCGCGGCGCCCACACGAGCTAGGTGCCCGCGTCGCGTCCCGGCGGACACCGAGGGGCGGGGTGGCAAGGGGGACACGAGCTGCCGCGCGCACGACCCACCTCTCGGCCGGATATGATCGATCACCGCCTCCACCCCAGCAGATGGCGCGACCACGGTCAAAAACGACGTACGCGAGGCCCGGACGCCGCCCCGGTCCCCTCGCACGGATCATATCGTGCTGAGTGGGAAACGGCAAGCGGGCGTACGTGCGCGCCGGCCGGCCGGGAGCAACCGGGCCACCACGTGAACTCGATCTCCCGCGACGTGCCGCGGCGCGGCGCGACTCGATCGGCAATCGATCTGGGAACGTACAGTACAGGCCGAGAGCCCGAGTGCGCGCGCGAGCCTCGCTTCGCTTTAGTTTCGCCGTTGCAGGAGCTAGCGCCGTCGATCCATCAGCGCCCCGGGCATGCACGCCAATTATTGTGCGGCGCGCCGCAGCGCCGGCCGCTGTTGCCCGTGCGATTCGGCTGGCGAACGAACAGTTGACCCAACAGGGCGGTAGCGAGGCTAGGAATAGGAGTATTTCTCTGTATAGTCTCCCCGAGCTTGCGAATCTACTGTACGTCTCGTTGCTCGTCTGGCCGGCGCGCACGGATTTCTCACTTCTCTCGGCCCGTTCGGCTGGCTAGCTGGTGGCTGATGGCTGGTGCTGTTTTTACCGAGAGAAAAATATTACCGGCTGATGGCTGCTAAACGAAACTAACATGGCAGTATGTTTCTGACGGTGGAAGGGGTAAAAATAAATTCCAGGTCTGAAACGACAGGAGGAGACAGAGGTTGTTACCAAACGGAGTGGAAGGGTGATCGATCAGGAATCAGGATCACACACATGGACCCATGCAGTCCAGGTTCGCGATCGAATATAATCCTCCTGCCGCCTACACGCAGGCGCAGCAATGCAACACTACCCCTGTCGCCGACGTGACAAGTCATTGTAAGTAGCAGCTGCCCTGCCCCACGTCAAAAGACGGCGGCTCCGATCCGCCCCCGCCCGCCGTATGGCACAGCAGCTACGTACCTCCATGTCGTCGATCGTTCCGCTTCCGCCGTCCAGATTTCACACAGGCACGGGGGCACCTGACGTCGCCGGCCGGGTAGATCAGTCGAGGATGAGTAATTGAGTAGTAAGTAGCGCAGAGTGCCGTCTCTTTCCTCGCGTCTTCGTCTTTTAGCTAGCTCTAGCTTTGCTGGCCGATCGATCGGCATGCAGCACAAGCATGAGTAGATGGGCTGCATGGACGAACACGTTGGCGCCGTGCTTGCTTGGTGCGTGATGGGGGTTCAGAGCTCGCAGTCTCACAGCATGCATTAGTCCCGTCGTCGTCGATCCATCACTTCAGCATCGTTATCTAGTTCACCGTTTTATTCCCCTACTAGGCCGGTTTGGATCTGGTGATCAACCCGGACGCTAGCTTGTAGGTTCTATGATTTTGAGTGGATCATCGTCATCCAAACAGACGCTTATTGATAGCTCAATCTCACTCTCTATTTGATCACGTCGATCGTCCGCATTTTAACCACAGATGACCAATTATTGCCTGTTTAGCACGACCCCACCTTCAGCTACCTTTTGAGCTCTCCGTGAAAGGCAAATTTACTACTCCCGTGAAATGGAGTTTTAAGTGTCGTACTGCTGAAGCGAGTTCACCACACGACCTGCTCCCGTACAGTGCTTCCTAGGTCGACGTCTTCAACTGTCACAAACATATCATGCAACGTAGTAGTACGCTACTACAGCTATAGCAGTGTACAAGACATCCTTGTATACGCGGCGCAGCTTTTTCCCGGGACAATGCAGCATGACAAAGAGCGCGCATATGGAGGGCCCTGTCCCAGGCATGACATGACTTATCCCCCATGCGCCCATAACCCCGTTGCAGCTGTTGCATATGCTGCGCACAACCCTGCTCCTCCCGCCCCGGACAGCCCCCAAAGCCGGTAGCCTTGCTTTTGTCAGCACTCAGCACCTGCACCACCCATATCGACCTAGCCCCTGGTAGGTACGTAGCACACACACTAGCAGCAGCAGGCCAGCACGCAGCTGCAACGGACGGGAGCCTCTGCCTCTCGACGCGCGCCTCGCTCCCGTGCGTGCGTGCTCGCCATATTCCACCAGAGCTGAGGGCAGTGAACGAAGTCTCGATCGATCGGCAGCTGGAGCAGGTCGCATGCCAGTCCCGGTAAAATCTTTGCCGCGCGCGACGGGTTCGTATCGCGGCCGGCATGCATGGAAGCCCTGCGAGATCGGTGGGTCGCTGCTGCAGGGGAGATGGGAACAGTCTCTCGATGGGAGTTCAGGGTTTATGCGGCGTTCTCCATGCCTGGGTGCCGGCCGGCCGGGATGCTCGATCGATACGGCATGGCCGAGTGGACGGAGTTAGCAGGACCACGTCGCCATCCACTTTTATTCCTCCGGCGGTGAAAGCAGCAGTACAAATCGCGAAGCTTTTGGGTTTTGGCACGAGCTGAGGCTGCGACCTGTGATGATATGGACTAGAGAGTACCATGAAGTTTACTAGTAGCGCAATAATGTCTGGATTTCGAGACATCATCATCATCAGGTGTTACCATGCCTGAACACAGAATTATATTCATCTGTTCGACGTGCGATCCAGGCAGCTTAGTTTTTTTTTTCTGTTCCAGCATTTCTGCAACGGATAGAATCAGTTGTTTCTTCAAAAAAACGGATAGAATCAGTTCGCTAAATACGAAGCTCAGATGGGATCTAGCTTCATATTTCACTACAAAATTTGGGAGATTTGGAGTGTGGACAACGGATATATTATTCGAATTAGTATCTGAATTAGCAGAGGCCCCCTCTCTGCAGGGACATTGGTGTTTTGCTCGATCAGAGAGGAGAGGACCAGGGAGCAGTGGCCCGGCACATGGGCTACACACACCACAACACGCACGCAGGCAAGGCGGTTCAATATATGCAGCGATACTGTACGGCGCACGCTGAATCATGCAGGTACGGACGTGGCGAATTCCTTATCTTCACACTGGTATCTGCTGGTTCAGACCCATAACCCATTTGCTGCCTTTCTTCTCGTCATCAGAGATTCCATCAGAGGACCATCAGTATGGCGCGCACCATGCAGTGTCTATAGTTCGTTTTATGAAAGCATATAATACTGGTCCCTGAATGGTTACGAAGTTTGTGATGCTACAGAACCGTGGTATACTTAAGCAAATAGTGTAGTTAATTTGCTCCAGGCCACCAGTAAATGATTTTACTCTTTCCAAAAAATTTCAAGTCGGCTTCTATGCATGTCATACACAGCCGCTAATCTATTCTGCATTGCACATGGCCCTCGTGAGTGGCGTGCTCTGATCTTATCTGCTCCGATTTGCTAATAATCACGTGAAATAATTGCGTGCTTGATTAGACCTCAGTCAGCAAACTATTAAATTTTAGTACAATTATTCACCTAAAGAGCACAAGTTTCATGTTGAATCTTTTATATGCTGACCTGCACTTGGAGCCCTTCCCATTAAGATTCTGTTGCCGTTCTATAGCTAAATGGTCCAACTTTCATGGTCGGATCTGGCAGAATAAAATGATTATTTTGCCATACATGTTTACTTTATTTGCCGTAAGCATGGGCATGAGTAGCACCAAGCTAAGAAATGGCAACTAGTACATGAGAAATGAAAATAGGCCATGTGCTAGCTATACTCTCCTAGCTCTCTCAATTTCTCTCGCTCTTGGTAATACACACACAGATATAGAATCCAGCTATAAATGAAGATTGACAAGCTGACAAAAGATATCTCTCTAGGATAAGACCAAACGAAAATAAAAGATTTGCAGATGAGATCCGTGTCGTTATAGGATAATACGGCGGTGCTAGTATAGTAGCACAGTGGAGCCTAAGTTTCTTTCCCATGGATGGATCGAGGGGGTTGTCGACAAAAACTCAATCAGCATGCAGCGCAATCTAAGCCGTGCTAACACAAGATTTGGGCCTCAAAAGCTATCTGTTACTTTACTCTACAGGATATTTTCAAAAAAAACTTTACTCACAGGACAAATGGAAACAATATATGGTACGGTGCCTCTCTGAAGCTCTGATGGGCTCTCTCATCTTCCGGTGGTCCAACAAGGCAAAGCTAGTCTTACCACTCGAAGCCATGGGTCATCACGTGGAGTCGTGGGGAACAACAACAACTAGTTGAATCCCTTCTTGGACTCCGAGCTGAGCGCGCTGCTTCCTGCTTGTCCACTCCGTATCTCGGGCAGGGGCAAGGCAGGCAGATCGTTCGAGGCGACAAGCCTGTGCTGCAATTCCTGCGTGCGTAGCGTACAGCTGAGCTGGCGTGTCAACACAACGGTCAGCGGCAATTGGACACGTACTCCTGGTCAGTAGTAGTACTAACGTACTCCCTTGGAACAGAGAAGCGTAGTGGAATCCAATACCGTTTGACATGCGATAATTCCAGCCGATTCAAATGGAACTGGATTATTAATCCTACGTGTTCGAGAAAAAAAAGAAATGAATTATTAATCCTGCGTTAGGACGTCGGCCCACGGGGTTGACTGTGTTCTTGATCTGTGATCGTCCCGAGCTGAGCGAGCACGGTACACTGAAGCAACAGGACGGTTCTGAGCTGGCCTTTGTTGCGTTCCTGCCGAGAAGCCGACACTTCTCTAGTCCCGAAAACAGCTGCTTTCGGCCACTCGAAAAGCTAGCGAAATGGGCGCATGCAGCGCTCCCAGCTCGCCTTGGAGGCGCTGCGTGCACGACGTGCTGTGACTTTTGACACCACCAGCCATGTGATAATTCCGCTCCGGTTAAGACGACGGATGATTCTAGATTATTCCACGATGTCTCTCAAGTCAAATATTACCACTCGGTTATGTTCAGCACAGTACAGTACAGTGCCAGTGTATATAATACTATATATAGTACGTGTAGCGTTAGACACTACGGTAACAGCCTCTCCCATGCGTAACAAGTACGTGTATCGAATGTAGGTCGTCAATGTGTGCACATCTACGTACGTACAAACAATGGACGACGATGGGCTCTCCGTTGTTGTTTCGATTCTTTCCTGGAAACACCATTGCTTTATCTGACGTGGCCATGTAGCTAGATCCATCTGAACGTGGCCGTACATTGCATGAATGGCGGAGGCCTCTCCATGCATGCCGGTCAGACGACGAGTCAAGGACACGGGTACACAGACAACGAGTATGAAACCGATGGCGACCTCACAACATCGCAAGTACAATTGTTCACCATGCATTCACCCATGCAAATTGCAATTGCCAATCAATCAGCAATCACATGTAAGATCTCAACAATTAGATGGACATCTGGTATTATATAGTCATTTGGACTTAATAACATTGGTGTACGACGCATGCATGCATGCATGCGTGTGCCGTCGAGCAAACGCGACCCCCCGTCGCATCAAGTACAAAATTGGTAGCCACGTACCGGCGCGGCGGCGACCGTCGCCGTCGTCGAGGATCCGCCTGTGGTGCCTACCTGGGTTTGCAACAGGGGCGGTTGCTACCGGCAGCATAGCTAGCTTTACCTTGCCTTCTCCCTGCCTCCCCCATCCTCCTCTCTCAAGTCTCGTCAAAACACTGCACTGCGCCGAGCCCGAGATGCATGGCCCCGGCCGGCCGCATCCCTCTCAGCCACAGTACAGCAACCACCCCAACACTCCCAACTCTCTCTCATGACCTCACACACACACACACTCTCTCTCTCTCTCTCTACACATGGCTAATCATAAGGATTACACTTGAGCACTGCTACTAAACACGGCTAGCTAACGGTAATGAACATGATAATGAACACAGCACATATGTATATATATAGCTGCGGGTGGATGAGCTGGATCGATCTGTACTCGTCGTCGGCCGGCGGTCAGGCGAGCGGCGCCCTATGGGGCGCGCCCTTCCGCCGGTTGCCGAGGGACAGGACGATCTGGGGGAAGAACCCGCCGCCGCCGGTCTTCTTCTTCCTCGGGACGATGACGCCGCCGCTGCCGTTGCCGCTGGAGCTGCCCTGCTGCTGCATGGGGTCCTCCAGGATGGAGTTGGGCGTGACCTGGCCGGGGTCGTCGTCGTAGCCGCCATCGCCGCCGTCGACGCTGAGGTTCTCGAAGCGCGGGAAGCCGCAGCCCAGGTCCGGCGTCCCGCCCGGCACGTACAGGATGTTGGACAGGTCCCCGCCGCCCTGCACCATCACGTGGTCCACCTGCATGCGTGCGTGCGTGCGACCATTATTATTAGCTCTCTCCATCGGTTAGCATAATTAAACAGGCCGTGCACCGTACTATGGTATTTTGGAAGCATTCATATATGTTGCTTGCTGCATGCATAACGTATAGTCGTATACTATGTGTCGTCTTGTACGTGGTATTTGGTATAGTACCTTGCAAGAGAGGCAGCAGAAGTGGAAGGGCTCCTGGAGGATCCTGTCACAGGTGAGGCAGACGTTGCCGGATCCCTTGAAAGGCCTGGACTGCGGCCGCGGCTTGAGGAAGATCACCTTAGCACTGTTGATCGTGTACGGCTGCATTTCATTGCGTTCCATATGCATGCATGAGGAAACAACGACCGGTCAGGATATATTCAGGGACCTGTGATGATGTCCAATTAATCTAGGTAGACAGGTATGCATGGATGCGGGTCTGTCAGTACGTGATCCGGCCATCACGTACCTGGACGAAGGAGCAGTCTATGAGCCTCTCGAGGTCGTTCAGGCGCACCACGTCGTTGTACACGTACCTCCGCACCTGTAGCCAAGTCCAAAAAATCGTTAGAAACACCATCCTTGTACTGTACAGTTACGTTGCACAAGCACGTATAGAGCGATCCATGCAGTGCTACACTGTAACGAGTCGTCTTCTTCTAGAACTTTTGGATCCAACTAAGTGCCGTGTGTGAGCGTGCCCATGCCATGAACGTACGCAGCGTTAAATAATTCAAGCGGGGAAGAGGTAAAAGAAAAAAAAGGTCATCCTGGCTCGTCGCCGGTAATAATTGCGAGCGCTTTGACCGGCGGCTCGTCGCCATCCTTATCGCTGGAGACCGAGGGCGCTTCCGTCCACTGTAGCCGCAGGCATCAGCGAGGATGGCCGCGGCGCAATGACCAAAACGCCCCTGTCCCCCGCGGAAAATCCAGGCCTCCCCCGGAGGGCACAACGGTCAACTCGTCCCCTAGATCGAATTTAACCCCGCGGTAAAAATGAAGCCAACCACTGGGGCTTTTCGGTTAGTTGGCCACCCAGTCAGAGACCACAGACCAGGCAGCCAGCCACGGCGACGACCTAAACTGTGGCCTGAATGGATGACCAGTGTCATAGCATCAAGGCCGCCCTTGGACGGTAGCAGGCGCCGTCGAGTATACATACAAAGCCGAGCAACAGTATCGGGAGACGGCACGACCGTCGTTTTGTTATTGTCTTTGTGTTTTTTCACCGTGCAATGCATGCCATGCACCTGGTAACTTTTCGTGTCTCCGGCCGGGTGCAGTAACAACAACCAACCACATTAGCAGCAGTGGCAGGATAGCAGCAGGCTAGCAGCAGCGCTGCTGCTGCCAGCACCAGCACCACTAGTATTTGACGTGGCAGGAGCCAACCAGCGTGGTTTCCGCTGGGCAGCGACGAGGGATAAGTTAGAATTGGAAGGTTGAATTTAGGAGTAAGACGTTACTTTGTAATTATTGCGTTAATGTAGCATTTCGTTTGTATTTGTGAAAAATTATCCAAAAATTGATTAATTAGGCTCAAAATGTTCATCTCGCGGAGTACAACAAAACTGTACAATTAATTTTTAATTTCATCTACATTTAATGCTCCATACATTATGACATTTTGATGTAATAGAGAATCTTCTTTTTACATAGTGTATTTGAGAGTTCTTTTTTTGAACTAAACGGGCCCTCGGTCCGGGAGCCGAGGGGGTGCTTGCTTTGCTATACTTGGCAAAGCAATCCGGATAAACCCAGCCCAATTGTGACGCGAACGCTCACAATTTGGCAAAGAGCTTTGCGATTGATGCAACACCTGCGAATTCACTTTGAGCTACTAGGTTCAGAAGAGAAAGTACTACTAGCAAAGCTACAGTGGGATCACTGTTAGCACCGTTAGGAGATGGAAGGCCCGGGCTTTTTGTGAGCAAGAGATCGATGGGGAGGAGGGCGTGGAAATGTCAAGGCCAGACGGGGATCAGAGGGTGCCGACGGTGGCGGCGGCAGCCTTTGCAGGCAGTGAATTTTCTTGCGTGCTCGATCATGATCATACATTCGTACTACTAGTTTCAGAATTGGGACAAAGGTAATCACGAATTTACGGTCAAATTACTAGAAACCGGAGGGGATATATAATTGGCAGGGGAGGCCGGAGTAGTAATTGAGCACGGAACACGACAAGGCAGGGCAAGTGAAGCGGAAAGGTGAGGAGTTGAGATCGATGAGAGCAGCAGCAGCACGCACGGTGTTCTATGAAGCTGGGGGGCGTTAATTAATGGCCTTGGGACTTTGCTAACTCCAGCCCGCCGCAATTAAGCCCAACCGAAGTCACCTCGCCGTAATTCCAAAACTAAAAAAAACACCCTCACTAGCTTAGCTCCGGCTACAGTGGAGTGCTCTGCTGCTGCTCCTCGAAAATTAAATTAAGCAGCGGCTGCCGCCTACCTAGAAGGTCAATCCGGCCATGCGAGCACGCACAGCGGGACAGGCGTCGTCTGTGACCGTCACCGGCGGCGAGGAGCCCGGCGAATTGCGCACGCCGGAGCTCCAAACCAACAAGCAGAGAGAGAATTAGCGGCGGGCATGGCGATTGGGCGGGTAATTGATTGGAGCAAATTAGATCGATCACGGGCGGGACGAAAGGGAAGGGAAGGAATGGAATTTCATCAGGAGCTAGCAGGATGAGTCGTCACCTGGATGAGCGGGTGGTGTCGGTGCGCGGGCGCGCAGTGCGGGCAGATGCTGGCGCAGCAGGCGAGGCAGAAGATGTTCTTCTCGTTCTTCTTGCGGTTCTGGTGCGCGGCGCACCCCACGAAGAAGCTCTCCTCCACCAGGCCGCCCACCCACCCCGGCCTCATCCCCATCTTTTCTTCTTCTCGATCTCTCCTTACTCCCCTTCCTTCCTTCCTTCCTCTCCTGGCAATTCCACTCGCCAATTCTCCCCTCTGTACTGTGTACGGAGGAGTATACAGGTGTGTGTGTGTGCGTGTATGTACTCCACTAGCTTAGCTTAGATAGAACCGGAGAAGCCGGGTAGTGGCAGGCAGGAGGAGGCGAGGCGAAGCGCGCGGCGGGTATATATATAGAGGCTAGCTTGGGATGAACGGACGACTTGTAGTGACTATCTAGCGGTGTGAGCGAGGACTGTCGATTAGTCGAGGGAGGGGTGGGACCCAGGAAGCCCCCAACTCTTTCCGCGGCTCTTGTTGTCCGGAGCAAGCACGCGCACGCGAACGCACTGTTCCGAGAATTCCGTAACCACGGGCTGCGCCACGTACGGGTGGGGTGTTGTTGTTGCCGTCGTCGTCGTCGGCAGCCGTTCCATACTTCCATGGCAGACGGGCTTGATCGCCGCCGCGCGCTGTTGCCCGTTGGCACCTTTTTTGGGGTTGGCCCTTGTACGTGGCTGTGCTCCCGGTCGATCTCTTGCTGCTTGCAGTACCTGGTAGAGAGCTTCCTTTGCCTGGATCTTGACTGTGACTGGCCTCGTGTATATGCTAGTAGTAATTTGCTCGAGGAGATGTTCGGCCTGATCGATCAGAAGTGTTCAGAACCAACTTCGCTGTTCACTCTAATTAACCAGTGCTTGCTTTACAGTAGTTTTCTTCCCACGCGGCGGCCCTCAAGACTTTGAGAGACGATCGACCAACCGACCCCAGGACAAGATACATGCATGCAAATGCAAAGATCACACTTCAATTCGGCTCGATCATATCTCACGCCGTGCTAGGGGGTAGGAGTCCTGTGCGTGCGAAACGGAGGCTGTACTTGGCTATATATACGCATACGCCCGCTCGCTCGTGATTGCTCACGGTAGGCGCCGGAAATGACTTGTCAACGGCCGGCCGGCCGGCCGGCCGGCTGCCGCCCGGCTCCCGTCGCAACAACGGTGTTGGATCCGACACACCTGCTAGCTACCTCCAATGATTAGGCCGTGCAATGCAACGTACGTGCTCCGTCGATCGGAGCCCCCTGTCACGTCACTAACATGCATGCAGCCGTCCGGTCCGGCTGGTGAATTGAACTAGCTCCATCCCTCCATGCATATGGCTCCATGCCAATGCAGCACACGCCAACCCATGCATGCAAGACACATTTAAAAGCATCATCGATCATCATTCAACACCTGAGCTGCCGGAGAAGCACACAAGCTAACGACGACGACGACGCAAGGATGCAAAATATATGATCCATCTGTGGAAGTCATGGCTCATGATCAATGAACCACAAGGCGCTGGTAGGTTCAGTTCAGTGTTCATATACGCATATGGTTCTGTATGTGCTTCTGTGCAAGCGCTCTCTATCCGCGCTCGCGCAACACATGCATGCATGCTGCTTCTCCAACATTTCCGCGCAAGCGCGGCTCCGGCTCCACGTCTCCACTGGTACGGTGTGCTGCCAAGATTAGTAGCTGCAGGGTACATGGCGACGGCGACTGCGATAGCCAAATATAAAGCATCGGGGTCGGGCCGGCGCATGCGATGCGACGCGACGCGGGCCGGCGTTTATGGCTCTGCTTGGCGCGACGCCCGCTTTTGGCACGCCTACTACCGGGTAGCGCACGCTCCCCTACTGACCAGCGTTTCGGGCGGGCGCGCATGCATGTGCCCTGCAGCTAGCACTTGCACTGCAGCGGCGCCTGACCCAGCTGCTATAAACCTCATGGCTCATCCAGACGTACTGCAGGGGAGCTGAGGGCGTACGCTTGCATTGCAGGTTGCAGCAGTGCCGCTGGTCAAAAAGGAAACTTCCCTGCAAGCTCCGATCATTGCTTTCACACACACTGGGGTCGGTCATGTGAGGTGAGCTGAGGCCAGTCACTACTGAATTTTCACTTTCATGCACGGTTGATTCAGATGGGAAGAAGATCGATTCAGGCAAGCAATCAGCTGGCACGCCGCATGCGTTCTGGTCAGCTCAGCCTGCCTGAAGAAGAAAAGGGAGTGGTAGCAGTTGATTCATTCGTGTGGCTCGGATGCAGGGACGCGTTAGGATCATACGTACAGTGCGGCCAAGGGCTCGTACGTTCACGTACTACCCTTTGTCAAAATCATGATCGCGAGGTTGATCGCATTTGCCGGCGCCAAGATTCAATTCAAGGAGACACGCCCAAAAATGAAGGGGAGAATGAACATGCGTTGCTTGCTGCATGCACGCGCCGTACCTCGAGTCAATTCGCAGGCCGTCGATCATGGTCCTATGTGGAGGGGTCCCAGACTGCATCTGGGTGGTGGCGACTGTTGCCGGCTCCGGCCTGCTGTTTACCTTGCTAGCAAATAGCAATAGCATCGTAGCAGCAGCCTAGATCGAGTTGGATTGTGAGCTGACAACAAAGATTTGGTGGACAAAATACCCACTGTACGTACCATCTTGTTTCTTCATGTACGCACAAGGCTCTTACTGTGTAACACCTTATAAAACAAGACACTGGCCGGCACGTGCCTGAGAAGCTAGAGGCCGGGGCAAATGCGCGCAGTGACACGGATCATGAGCCGGAACAGTTCGTAGAATAGATGCACCGATATGCACATGGTTTTTGTGCGTCCAGTTGCATGCACCATCGGTCGATGAACAGTGCGCTCATATCATTGGCACCGACAGTGCAAAGGTGCACCCCCATACAGATACAGTCGCCTCACTCACAAATCGCTAAGCTCAAGGACGCACTTCAGCGAGGAATCAAGGCTAAAATGTGTTCACACTACGACGACTGAGAGGAATAATCAAGGCTCAAGGACTTGAGCGAGGACGGAATGGTGTGTTGGCACAGTGACACGTGTACTACCACTTGCTAGTCTCCTCTGTCCGGTGCCAAGTTCTGACTGACACAGTCGCAAAAAAAAAAAGGTTCAGACTGACACCATGGCAGCCTGGTTGGCTTGAAGCCCAGAATGAAACCGGAGACAAGTCGAAACAAGCCTAGACAGAAGGCCCACAGGCGAGGTATATATATAAGAGCCCATGTAGACATGTTTCATGTTTGGGCCTGGAACAGGAATGCCGTGGCATCATGGAAGTCGGCAGTGGTCGGTCGGTCAGTGGATAACTGGATGCCAGCCATGGGCGCAGATCGAATCGCCGCGCCACGCAAAGCATGCATGCATGCATGAACCAAGGAAGGCATCTCATCAGCACAGACCACAGTACACAGCTCAGCTCACCGTGCGCTTGCCCGGCTCTAGGTTAGGTTAGTGGCTATCACATCCGTGATGGCATGCATGCATGAATGCATGATCCATCCATCAGCCCGTCACTTCGCCCGGCAAGCCGATCCCTTTTACTATACCTCAACCTCTCCGGCTCGGCGCAGCGCTGGCTGGCTCTGTTTCAGTTCGGTACTTCGGTTCCCCCCCTTTTGACCGGTTCCAGATCGATGCGGAACATGGTTAGCAAGGTCTGGATCCTGTACGCAACAACCTGTTCTTGTCGGCTCTCCTTCGCTTTGCTCATGCAGATGCAGTGGTTACCAAGTGATCCGGCTCACACAACCAAACCAACCAGTGCTTATTTCCCGTCGCAAACCCTGTGTTTTTATGAAGAAGACATTGGCAACTGAGTATCTGGGCCGTACATTTGTACAAAACAGCACTGAGTGGGATTACCTACCATTCATGGCTGGTGTTCGATGGCAGAGGTGCACGGCAAGTTTGCAGCGCAAATTAGACTTCGTTGCTTTGCTCGTCAGGCAGCCCCGTCCCGCCGGGGGAGGCGAGGAAACGGCGAAACGCAGCAGTGCGGGCCGTCGCGTCCGCCACCGCGGCACACCCCCTCGAGTGCAGCGGGCCGATGGGCCACGGCGCGGTCGCCATGTGAGCGCCCATGTGGATGTGGCTTCCCCCCTGGCGGCAGGGCCCTCCTGGACGTGACTTGTGCGGTGGCGGCAGCGCGGGCCGTCACGCCGGGCAACGCAGGCGCAGCAGGCAGCACCGCCGCCCACCCTGCCGTCCGTACGGCGGGCTCCAGCACACCGACACGTCCAAGCTCTCCCACCCATACCGTTGCCGAGGAGAATATCGCTCTGTTCGTCTGGATGGTTTCCAGCCAGCGAACAGTGTTTTCCTCTCAGCAGAAATCAGCACCAGCCACCAACCAGCCAGCAGTGTTTTTCTCTCAGAAAAACCAGCGTCAGCCACAGCCACCAGCCAAACGAACAGGGCAACGTACTGGATCACCACCCAAGTGCCCATCATCTTGGAAGCTACCCACCACCACGCGGCTGCTGGCGGGCCGGTGGCCGGTGCCACCACCGGCCGGCTTTACCAAGGGTGGCACGCGCTGCCGCTGCCACTTCGGCGGGAGACACGCCGCGGGTTGCCAATGCTCGGGGGACAGCCCGCGCCCCAGCCCCCAGCTCGTGATCCAGGCAATCAAAGTGAGTCCCCTCTCGGCTCGCAGTCTCGCTCCATGAGTGGATGACCGGTGGTGCGCGCAGCCGCTGCTGGCCCGGTCCGGCGTCAGTGCTGCTCGTGCCCGTGGTGCAGCGGCAGGCACGGCGTGCATGTGTGGTGGGTGGCACTGGCAGGAGTGGCCGAGTGGGAGAACATGGCCTTTGTCGTGTCGGCGCACACAGCAGCGCAGGGCCCGATCGATCGCGCATCCGATGGGTTAATTTGGCAACGACCTACAGTGTGTTCTTTGCCACCTACTACGTCACCGTCCACTGTTGCTTCTTGCTGACGGGGACGTGTGTCTCTCTTTGCTCTCTGGAAATGTCTGTCGTTCCAGGAATTCCCCATCTCAAGCCCTGACTGAATAGAGCAAACAGTGAGCACTGCTCAGTACTAATAATAACCATGGACATGATCCACCCAGCATCACCCCATGTCAAGTGTCTGAAACTGATGGAGGATTAGGCTATAAAACTGTCGGGGAAAATAAAAAAGTCATGGCAAAATTCGATCAGAAATTTTATATACAGGGTACCGTTCTTCGACTACCTTGCTACCCAAAAGGCGCTGTACTCATACACTGAAAAAAACTCTAGGCGATCAATCAGAGAGACCAAACCCTGCCAGGCTCTCTATGCCTGGAAATTCGAACAACTGCAGAAAAGACCATTAGACGAGCACAAATTGAGGCCCACTTTATTTTCACTCCATTTCACTCTCAATCTTCCCGAGAAATATCACGAGTTCTGGACAGATTTGCCTAAGCTCAAGATCCAAGTCACAAGTCCAAACACGTTGGCACGAACCACAGAAATTGTCTTCACATGAAGCACTGGCTTAACACTAAAACACAAGAAAACAAGAAGCCAGAAGTGCCCAACGGTTCCGCATCCAAGGTAAATGAAGGAAACAGAGTCCCTTGCCGTGAGGCTCTTCTCCTGCAGCTCCTACTGCTGCCTGCAAAACCAACGTATGATTTCAGTTTCAGGAGCATTGCAAAACGGCAAACAGCTAAAGCACTGTAGAGCGCAAGTGTATAGTCATCGATGGCAATCTTATGGTGTGGAGAACATCCAGGCGTTTCATTTGTTTGCAGCTACAAAACTCTATTTAGCTTGCCCAGGTTTATTTTGCTTTGATCTTAACCTCTAGTGACATTGTTCAAGCAGCACCCAAGAAAATGAGTGAAGGGAGTCTAAGAACTTACTTGTGGAGACTTTCCATAGCCAATTCAAGTTTCTTCGCATCAGCACCCACAATCTCATTAGTCTTTTGCCCTTTGTGATAGAAATGGAACGTAGGCTGTGGAATAGTCAAATATGGGACAACAGAGTCAAATATTTGCAAATGGTTTTGGAGTAGGACAAAGAAACACTCCTACACAAGGCCCCATATGCCATGAAATTCAACGGACTAAAACTTTACCACTGAGTATACTTTGAGATCACCAAGTTTGCTTCCTAGTCCGTCCTGAAAAGAAGGCAGTAAAGTTGAAAATATTACCATCAAACTATTATTTGCAAAAACATTGAGAAAGGTAATATGAACCAGAGCCGTCCAACAAGACCGGTGCACTACTAAACACTGCACTTGCCTGATATCAAATAGAGATGCGCCGTTACATATACAAAATCACAGATCAATTTTGATCTCCTCATACATTACTGCTATACATGCGAATAAATGGCATATATATATGAAACATGCAACTAATAAGTGCGAAAAATTGTTAATATTAGTGAAAATAAAATTTTGACTTAGCAAAAGAAAAATGCTGGAATCATATTTTGTGGCACACTAGAGAGGACAATTTAATGGACATTAATCCGGATCACCTTAAATTCAATCCACAAAAAGAGTATAAACCAAACCAAATAAAACCCTCTAATGTTGAAGCAGTTGAAGATTCACGGCAATTTGGAATCTGCAGCATTCCCACAATTTGACAGAAATGAAAATGTTGTTCAACATAATGCATGCATCTAACTATTTTTGCTTATCTTGGTCTGCTATAATCTTTGAAGCAGCTGACAACTAGAAAATCGAACTGACAAAAAGGAAACTGAAAAACAAATTCTGATGTTCATGTCATCTTGGTTTGCTATAATCTTTGAAGCAGCTGACAACTAGAAAGTTGAACTGACAAAAAGGAAACTGAAAAACAAATTCTGATGTTCATGTCATCTTGGTTTGCAATAATCTTTGAAGCAGCTGACAACTAGAAAGTTGAACTGACAAAAAGGAAACTGAAAAACAAATTCTGATGTTCATGTCATCTTGGTCTGCTATAATCTTTGAAGCAGCTGACAACTAGAAAATCGAACTGACAAAAAGGAAACTGAAAAACAAATTCTGATGTTCATGTTAGTCAACATGATTGATTTGTTGGCTACTGAGAACATAAAGTAAGCGCACACATGCAGTGAAATCAGGTTGAAGTAATCTTGGACAAAGGCAAACGCAAGTGCAAGAAGAGATTTAAAGTGGCCCCTCGCAATTCAATTACGAAGCATAGATTTATACGAACTAGTAGAATAATCAATAGTGGCAGTGACGCAACAATTCAAGATGAAGCATTCTTGAAAATTTCTCCATATAAAATCTGCGCACTTACCATGTCAATATCTATTTTATAGACCGGTATGTTGGGATACTGGCCACTCAGCTTCGATATGAAAGGTGCGATCACCCTACCTGCAATGCAGCACAGTCACACAAAAAGAAACCGTGTCACCAGATCAATTAAGCACTTTATTTGGCGACACAGGCATCACGACGAGTCAGCACTTACACGGTCCGCACCACACCGCCGTGTAGTAGAACACAGCCGGCAGCTTCTCATCTGCAGAATCCACAGTCATTTATGGATAATATGAGAACACATTCGTCACAGAGACCCAACCTATAAACCTAGCACCAAACATTCCAAGGACTAGGCATCTAGCAGGGTTTGGACGGGGCTGAGGCGGAAATCACAGGGACCTAAATTCAGAATCGAACATGCCAAGCACTATGCATCTATCAGGGTTTGGACAGGGTGCGGCGGAAATCGGCGGCGTACCTTGAACCTTGGAGAGGATGCTGGCGAAGGAGTCCGCGGAGCCCACTACCACCATGCTTGACCCGCCTGCAAGAGCCAACCGAAGAAGCCGTAAATTCCTCGAGCCACGCGAAGTGGAGGACGGGGCATGGGCGAAACGAGAGGAGAAGAGAGACGAGACGAATACCCGCGGAGGAGGAGAAGAGGCGAGAGAGGCCGGGGAGCGCGGGATACGGCGACGCGGAGGAGGGGAGCGCGGGGCCGGGGCTAGGGTTTACGGCGACGGGGAGGTGGTGGAGTTTCGGGGCGGCGGAGGCGGAGGCGGAGGCGGAGGCGGGGGAGGCGAGGGGAAAGAAGCGAGCGAGACGGCTGAGTCGGCGAGCCATACCGCGCTGTGTGGCCGTCTGGCAGACACGGCACGGGTCGCTTTGGTGGGGCTGGGGGCGGCCTCGACGGCAATACTACTCGAAAGATTGGGCTTTGTTAAGATATATTGTTAAAATCCTAAAATCATATTTAACTTTTTAAAAATATTTTAGACCACAAAAACATAAAGCTAGTTTCATTTTTTTAGAAAATCAAAGTGACCATGATGACAACACAATTAGTCTAGATTTATCAAACTAATCATAATAAACAACAAAATCAACCATAAACACAAAATAGGGACACATAAGATGTAAACAACTACAAGCTAGGCACTTGAAGAAAGAGCATGACTTTAGAAAAAGCTAAAAGTGGTTTCATATTTTTTTAACTAAAATGAATTTTCTAAGATTTAAATACCTTTAAGCTAATTTTCTTAATAATTTTAAACTAGATATGGACCATAGCATATATATTTGCAATCAAACTCAACGTCATGTTCCATCTAAAAACAAAAAAAGTGAAAATAAAAAATGCATGAAAAATAATTGGTTTTGGACCATATAAGGGTATGTCTGTCTTTTTATGTACCACTTAACGGACAAACCAGCAGCAATGTCAAATAGGGAACAAAAGCTAAAAGTAGATGTCATATAAGGCATAGTTCAACTTTCAGGGTTAAATAAGATATTACTATATCTTTAAGTGTCAAATAGGGAATTATCTCTAGATTACCACATTAAACCAGTAGCGCGGAATGCTTTCTTTGAATCATATGTGATCCCATCACAAGGACAAAAACCGTACAAAGTTATGCTGTCAGATGAGACTTCTATTTCGGGTGGAATGTGGCTTCACAACCAATTCCTGCTCTTTAACACAACAATGTAAATTATGCTGTCACCCTTTTAAACTCTTGGGCTGCAGACCGGTAACAGCAGGGAATAATATCTCTATCTGTAACCCGAGTAATACATGGAAATGAAATCATAAGGTATAATATAAATACAAGTAAAGAAAACATGAAGCAGCACCGCTGCTCGGCCTCTTTGCTGGAACACCTGGACACTTCTATGAATTACACTCGACCTTCCTTTTCCTTCAGGCTAGAGGAGAGGTACCACCGAAGCTCAGTAGGCATCAGGCCCTGGCCCTGCAATGATCACATAAACATGGTCGAAATGACATGATATACAACAAGAGACAGTGACAATAAAATGTTTGACTCTTCAGAACTGCTACAAAAAGATATATTTTTTACACTGAACAAAAAGATATTGATCACTCGCATGCAAAGCAAGCACAGCACAACTGCGCCAGACATCATTTGTTTTTGAGCTAATTTGCAGGAGCTCTGAATTGTCATTTATGAAGAGATAGGCATTGTCATTTGCAGGACCAGACATCATTTGTTGTAACTCAAAAAGGTCGTATAGTCATACCAACAGAGGTCTTGAGTCAGTGTGTTAGCAGAGAACTCACGGAGCTCCTCGGCATTGAACAGATTGAAACGAACCGGATTCCCAATTACGAGAATCCGACTCCCTGTACCCTTGTGATAGTCCCAGGAACAACAGCTATCACGTACAGAACTCATTTAAGCGGAAACCGCATCCATACATTGATTAGGGGCCATCAAACATGATATAGATACATAACGGTATGGTACAAGCCCTCTGGCCTAAACGACAAAAGGGAAACAACTACGCAGCGGATAGCTATAAGCTTCTGGTACTTCGGGCCTTCACCTCCACAGGCATCCTTGAGCGCAGCGCACAGCCCTCATTTGCATCATCTGTCGCGGTTGATCTTGTACTCGGAGTCTTCTCCTGTGTACCCAAAGACTGTCCCCAAGGAAATGGGACAGGTCCACGTCACCAACCATAATATGCAGCAAAGCTTTATAGTGGCCTAAACTAGTAAATAAATATTCAAGGAGATTAAGCTGGGGTTTCCTAAGCGCAGGCAGCAGCAAAAACCCAGTTCATCTCATCTCCAAACACCATTCCTCACAACCACATACTCTCCCCAAACCACCCATCATTCTCACAACCACATCGGGCTCGTCCTGCCTCAACAGGTTCCTGCAATAATCATCCGCCAACTCCTTTCACTCACTAGTCGACTCGGTGAGCTCCCTCCCCACCTTGTCTCCACAGCCTCAGCTGGTCCAACCTCTCATAACCCAAATTCAAGGATAAGGTAAGAAAGCAGAATCCCATGCTAATCTGGATGGATCAGATGCGAGATCGTCCATGACCGTGGACACGGCTATACGTATAGTTTTCACTCTGCAGAGGTTGTACTCCAGGAACCACCCGGGCTGCGAGCTGGTGCCCCAGCTCGAGACGCAGCCAACAGCAAAGACCCTATAAAGCAACGGTACCATCCTGCTTTCCTGGGCTCGGGAAATATCTGCACGCTAACATCTGCCCCAGGGATGTGAAACCTTCCCACCGGGGCCAGTCGGGGGCAGTGGTAGATCAGGGAGACTACGCCGCAACGAGTCCCCCGTACACATATCAAGCTCAATCCTCCTACAGTCCTGGTACCGCACTAGATAGGCTTGCTGGAACCCTCCCCATTCTGGGTAGATGGTGAGCACTGTAATTCCCACTCCCGAAAGGCATCCTGATGCGGTCCTTAATTGTCGGTCAAAGCGAGTATCTGCATCAAAAGCGACCCGCCGCAACGGTCCGCAATCGGCACCCATTACAGGTACAGCCGCCCAAACTCCTCAAGTACTCCTCGAGTACCAACATCAAAGAACCATGTACCCGCAACAGGTACTCCGTAGGGACTGCCCGAGTACAGTCCCCAAGCACCCCGATCAAACGATCGAGTTGTTATCACTCGCTTCCACCGCCTAGCTGCACTACTCCTCCCAAGCCACCCAACTCACACCAAGAAGTTCAATCACAACCATCCCAACACATGCAAGCATAGCATTCTCATATAGTGGATACTAGGTGGCAAGGATACAGGATAGATAAAAGGCAGTGCAGGCATATCATCATCATGCAAGTAAAGTAAAGCGCTAGCATACTAGTTTTCATGCCTAATAGGTATTTCAGAGAATGGCTGGGCGTGAACCTGGGCATGGCTTGTCCTCTTCGTTCCGGTAGTTGATGTAGTCGTCAGCATCCTTCCGCGACTCCGGAGCTCCTAATTACGCGGTAATAAAATAAAGACGGGAACTACTAACAAAGAAACACCAAAACGGCGAAGCAAGAAGACTCAAACAACACCAAACTCTACACTAACGCGTAGGTCATGATTTTAGAAAAATATAGAAACTGGTTTCATATTTTTCTGAGCTACGGTCGATTTATTATTAATTTTACAAGTTTAAATCAGTCCAATGCTAGTGGAGGATGAAGACTGAGGACCCCCCCAGCGGCGGCTACTCATAAGAAGATGAAGGATTGAAAGAGGACTGATCACCCCTCTGATTTGTGATCTTTTAATAGAAAGAAAAAGGCAGGACCATATTTTCTAGTAGTAGCTTTTCTCACTGGTAAAAGTAGTAATAGCTTTTCTCACTGGTAAAGCAGGATAGGTTAGAGGATGTGAGCTAGCAGCAGCAAGTTAAGTAAGGGATAAGATTGGTCTTCAAATAAGGCAACAAGAGCTTCTATTGGTTCTACTTGATTCTTCCTCTCAACCAGTTCACTTCTTTCCGGCCTACGGCCAATCCAGCAGCAATAACGGAAGCGGCAGCAATTAGTGGATTCATGGTGAGTTCCTCGTGTCAAAAAAAAAGAAATGGTTAAGGATCTCCCTTGTCGAGATTCATGGCCGGTTGAGAGTGGTAGCATCTTGAGGGTGTCTACATCTTAGGGCATGCAGTCGCGAGTTTCGAGCATTTGTCGAGATAAGAAGGTGAGGGTGTCATTTTCAGACATTGCAATGAAAGAAAAAAACTTTCCTGTCTGTGTTATAGCTAGGACTTGGATGTTCCAGAATCCTCTTGCCGAGCTGGAACGACCCATCTCCTATTTCTGCTTCCAACACCTACACGTTGAGTCTCAGTTACTCGAGAAAGACTTATTCATAGTGGAGATAGTCAACCTCCACCAGCAAGCAGCACCAGAGTGAATCCTTTCGATCTTTTTTGAGAGGGAAAATGATAATGAAGACTAAGTCCGTCTGTCGAAAGCTCAGTTGTTGGTTTGGTGATACTAGTGCTTTCTAGTGTTTGAGTTGTTCAGGAGTCGTTATAAGTCAGATTACCTCATTGTAACGCAGGTGTCCCCTGCTTTCCTTATTTCCTTTTGAGAACGTGAACATGAGCGGTAGACTGAACACCCACACAATCTCGATTTGACACAGCAACACTTTCCATGGTAGGATCGGACCAACGGAACGGACTAACTACAGTACGCAGTCGTCTATTTGTTAGGCAGGCGACTTGAACATAGATTCTTTGACCCAGGTGATCAGGACTCGTACAAGTATCTGACGTGATTAGGTGGGGACAGGATTCGAACCTGCAGTCTTCAGGTCATGAGCCTGATGAGTCGACCAATTCCTCTACCCCGCTGCTTCCCCTGATCTTAAGGCCAAATTCCAATACAACAAGAGCTAATGTTTAAATAAGAACGTTCTACTCAAATCAAAATGGTATAGATAATATGAGTTCGCGATCTCTGAGACGGTGGACATGTTCTGTCTCAGCAAAGCCTAGTTTCGGAAGATTGAAACGTTTCATTGAAACTCGTTTTTGACAGAACAAGTATATAACAACATTCCTTTTCTGATTTGACAAGAATTCTCAAATGGGGAGAATCAACATCACTGTGTACGAGGCCTCTCTTGCTAGAGGAAATGACTTCTAGCCCTATGCAGATTGGCATAGCTGCCTGTCGGTCGGCACGGGCGCCCAGAGGTGTGGTATGTACTCTTAGAACATATCTTTCGATAGTTTGACGAGCTCTTCATCAATGATACACTTGCGGAATTCGTTGCAAAGTCTTTCATCGGCGTCTTGGTGGGACACTTTTATCCGCTTATCTTTTTTATATCATATTCTTTTTTTGGCGGAGTGGGAGCACTCTACCTTGGTAATGCAATGTTACTACTTTACTCATTTACTCAACTATTCTCCTATTTGACAATTTCAATATTTCAACTTGTTAAGACAGATGATCAATTCATGTATTGAAGGTAATGCTAACATTATGCTGGTCACCTGCAGACTCAGATTGATGGAGTCCGCCGTCGGACAGAATAGCACTACTTAGTGACTAGGAGCGGAGCGCCCCTTTCTTGGTGGCGTCTATAGCGAAGAAGACCTTCCCGAACGAGGGCCGTCCAGTCCCCTCGCAGGAGCTCGGCCGTCTGTACCACCAAGAAATCAAAGGAAAGATGAATTTTTGCCATCTTGTTTTCTGAAAATGTTAAATAATTCCGAAAAGAAAATCACTCTGGCTGGGACACGTGGCAGCACCAGAGCGTGCCACGTCATCACTGATGACGTCAGCATGACGTCATCAGTGGGGCCGGCTTTGCTGACGTCGTCGTGGGCCCTGATGACGTCAGCGTTGACTTGGTCAACGTTGACGGTCAATGGTCAGTGGGTCAGCGGGGTCAGCGGGCCCACATGTCAGTCACCTAGGTCGCTGTCAGGTGGGACCAGGCTGTCAGTGCGGGAGGAAAAAGAAAAGGATTAAAGGCTTCGCGGGCTGGTCATGGGCCGAAAGATCTGGGCCAGAAGAGTTCAGGGTGGTAAACTGGACTTGGGTGCGAACTTTAGGCCCACGGGGTGGAATTGGCTGGGCGCTGACTCGGTGGACTCGGTCTTTGTACACCGAGAGGAGGGTCCACGGTGGACCGGGTTCACAGGTGCACGGTGCACCGGGCTCATAGGATCAGGTGTGGCCGCGCTTGGATTTTCTGTGGTTGGCCGTGTGTGGTGGTGGTGTGGTCCCCGGTGTGGCTTCCCGCGGCGCGACGCGAACGCGCGCGCGGCGCGCACCAGAGCACGCCGGCGGCGATGGTCGGCGGCGGAACGGTCGGAAATGGCTCGGCTGGGTCCAAGGTGCGGTGCAGAAGCTCGGCTAGGGCTCGGTGGTCACGGATAACGAGAAAAGGGGATGGCCTGGCCGGCGAAACGGCTCCCCGACGAGTGACGACGGCGGCTCGGGTGCTCCGGCGAGCCGGCTCCGTGGCGACGCACATCACAGGGGGTGTTCTTGGCCAAAAAGGGCCGTGCACGCGCTCCTCGGTGCTGTGTGGGTGCGTGTGAGTTTGGCTCGCGCGCGCGCAGTTCAAGCCACGGGCTTGACCGCGCCGCGGCCATGGCGCTCGCGCGGTTCGGCTCGCTCGGTGCGCGGCGACAGCATGGCGGCCGAGTTAACAACGGAAAGGGCGACGGCGGTTTGCGATTCGACTGCAGCGGCATCGACGAGACCCTGCAGAAGATGCTCGACTCGATGGTCGGCTCACAAGGGGTAGCATGCGGCGGCGTTGGCGATCGGCCGAAGACAGGGGAGAAGAAGGGGCTTTCGCCGGCGGCTCACCTAGGGGCTAGTAGACGTTCGCTGCAGCTCGGGGAAGACTCGTCGTGGCTTGGCGAAGCTCCGGCGTCCACGGTCGTCCCGGGTCCGGCCCCTCCTTGGCACCTCCACGGACGGCGGCGGCGGTTCCGGTGGTGGTGACGCGGGGACGGCGCTTGGCTCCTCCCCGACCCGCCTCCTCTCCTCTAGGGCCCTCCTCGACCTCTCCTGCACCTTCCACTCTCCTCACCCTCTCGATTGGTTGGCTGGGAAAACCCCAATGGGGCTGCGGCGGCGCTGGATGGGAAGAGAGCCGCGGCGGGGATTTTATAGGGCGACCGTGCTAGGGTTCGGGCTTGGACGGCTGGGGCGGCTTGGCGTCCGTGCCAGGGCCACGCGTCGCGATCGCGACGGGCCGCAACGGCTCGGGCGCAGGGATTGGCTGCGGCGCTGCTGCTTTTCGCCGGCGCAGAGGAGGAAGAGGGAGGCAGGGGAAGGGGGAATAGTGCGGCGGGCCCGCACGTCAGCGAGAGGAAGAAGGGCGACGCGGCAGGGACGCGGTGGAGTGGTTGGGCCGCAGCTGGGCCGAAAGGCCGGCTGGGCTGGTCAGTTGGCTGGCTCGGGAAAAGGAATTCGAGGGGGTTTCCTGGACTTGAGCTCGGAGATTTGGCCCACGACAGGTTAGAAGAGTTTGGCAAAAAGTTTAGTTAGTTAGTGTTTGAATTCAAATCTAGAATTTGAATTCAAACCAACCAAAAATCCAATTAAATCCAAATAACTCCAAATCACACTACTTCATCCTTAGCACTCCAAATTGATTTTAAATTTTTAAATTTAAATTGCTTAAGAATTTGGGAGCACAAAAGAATTAGTTTTAAATATTGGTTTGCATGCACAACAATTCACCAAAAATTTTTGAAACCTATATTTTGCACTCAACAAATTCCTAAGGAATTTTGGGGTTGTTACACAGATGGCCTTGAGTCTCAATGATCTGCTGGCTGGAAAGACAGAGTAAAGAGGAAATAGTATCAGGAACCAGGATACTGGTGCTATAAGTCTGGGATACGTATATTTCTTTGTTATAAGAGACACAACAGCACCTTCCATCAGTGATATACACATTTCCAGCTCTCCACCAGAGACCTCACTCCTCCATAGCCTGCATCACCACATGATCAGAATTACAAGAGAGTTAAACCCCCTTCCTAATGTTTTTTTTTCAATTATCTTGAGGGCTCTGCTACACCAACCTGAGAAGCCTGCAGCGCTACTGCCTGTAAGTCAGCTTTTGTGGAGGACGAACCACACGTAAGACACTAGTATAGGCCGAATTCCACCAGACTGATCACAAAGTGGGCCACTCGCTGGGTGAAGAAAGGAAATACAGACTTGACAGAATTTACTCCAAAGGCTGCAAAGCTATTGTTGTTCTTATGTGTAATGCTTTGGACTTTTGCATTCGTGTGAGTCTATTGTTGTTCTTTTGAGCTACCTGATATAAGGCACGAGGTGCTGAGAGTAATGCTAAGTTGTCAGCTGCAAACCCCAGCCAGGTGGTCCTGGTGCTGTCTGTAAAAACTTATAAGCTTTCTAAAGAAGCAGGGGAATCCTACGTAAAAAAAAAAAGGCTGCAAAGCTTCAAATGTGCTGATCAGGCACTCCTTGCTGCAAATTCATCTCCTCCAACAGGTCCAATAACTGAAGATATCCAGCAAGCACCGAGAAGGATATTGTTCTCTCGATATTTCTTGCTCATTAAATCAGCTAGCCAACACTCTTTTAAGCTCCCCAGTTGAGGGACAAACCAACCAAAGTTCAAATCTGGTGGCAGCAAAAAAAAAAAAACCCTCGCTGGCAACGCGAAAAAATAGTGGCAGGGTGCCCAGCCTAGCAAAGAATTAAAGCAACAAGATGAGGACCCAGATCGGCAATTGATTGACCATGAAGCCATAGATCTGAAAAAACAGAGAGCTGCACAGCATAATAAGCACATTAAAGTGGCTAACCATTCGGCTCTGGAATGTTGTGGATCCCTTTGAACCTCACCATGATATAATTCTCGACAGCTATGTAGGTCCTTTTTGCAGTTGCAACCTCAAAATATACTATATCATACATAGACCTTCCCTATCAATGGGGGGCAAATTGATGCAACCATCAAGTTGGAACAATCTTCGATTTTTGTTCCCTGTACACCACACGGGTAAATAGTGAGATAAAAACATAGACAATCAAAATGAAATAACATGACACAAGGCATTGACGGACTTGCATGGCAACAAACAGGAAGAGAGTGGGTGACAATTCATGAATATACAGACCTACTGATTAACCATTACAGAGTTGACATGATAGACCTTGAATGTCTCTGTCTGCCTCCTAGATTCCCCCAGCACACCATATCCTGTATAAGAGTGCAAGGCCACTAAAATAAATTAGGAGCCAAGAACACAGGTAACTAAAAAGAAATTCAATGCAACAGAGTAATAATGTGTAAGATAAAACATAAGGACATAGCAGCACAATCAATAATACACAGAAAGGCGAGGACTAAACAGTAGTATGCAACCTCATTAACAGTAGGAGAATAAAAAATCCTAGCACGCAGGCATAGCAACAAAAGATGCAATCCTAAAAACATCTATGCCAACGTAAACATAGCCACTAAATACGACCAAGCACTTCTTTGTAAACTAAATTCCTGGTATACCATGAAGTGACACGTTATCATCCTCTATGTTACGGTCGGTATCCAGTATCAGAGGAGGCGCAAGGAGTAGTCTGCATGGCCGGAGACCTCCCACAGCTATCCGATCCAGTATCAGAGGAGGCGCAAGGAGTAGTCTGCATGGCCGGAGACCTCCCACAGCTATCCGATCTGTTCACTGCCCCAGGGCCGTGACACTCTATAAGAATCTTCAGGCGTTTCCACCATATAACCCTTCGTATCCAGGAGTGCAAAGTAGACACCGACTTTACAGAGTGCCCCTAGCTCTTCTTGATGGTCAGTAATGGCATGAATGAAAGAACCAAACAGGGCATTGCCACTGCTGCAAGCCTGCAATGTCAAAAGGCCACCTAAGGTTATAGGAATTCAGCACGTTGTAGGGATAAAAGCTAACTGATCAATATTTCTGCCAGTATGTGGCCCTCAAGGACATAGCCGCCCAGATTAGTGACAATAAGTCTGGAACCATTGCAGAGGGTGTCAAGGGCCTCGGTACCCAACAATGCCGGACCGCGACTACGTAGCTCGTAGCCGCGCTCCAGTCCTCACCGTGAGGTTTTGCCCCTCGCCGGTGGCTTGAGATTGATAGGAGGGAGAGAGAGATTTAGGGATAACAAACTTGCTTAATCTTCTCAATTGTTTGGCTACACTTATATGGCCATAGGCCCAACCGAATGGAGAAAGTATCTCCTTAATTCTAGGGATTACAAAGGCAGCAGTTCAAATCCTTTCCTTAGCCACTCGCGCGCGCCAGCTCCTCCTGATCGCGTTCTGCGCGCTCGGCTGCCCGGCGCACATCACGGGCACGACGGCGCCTGGTGTATGTGCGCCCGTACATGACAGAGGGCCTCAGCAGCAGATCTGAAAAAATACTAGATCAGCTTGTATGCGCCTCCCCAGCCTACTTAGTCATTTTCCATCCTAAAATTTCCGTCCCCCATACATAGCACCTATTGTGCAAGAGCCATAAGTTCCTGCCTCTGAGAAGGATCGAAGCTAGTATTTGTAAGCTGCATTTTGGTATTGAGCTTTAGCACAATGGCATGCCACCAGGTGGCAACCTAATAAGCGACACATTAATAATCTCTGCTCACAATGGCATGCCACTGCTGCAACCAAATGGAGGATTACCATGCACACAGCTTCAAAGCAAAGCAGTGAGTCATAGAAGCGTCATCACTGAGCACCAAAGGTGTTTTTTATAAGATCTGCAAGCATGTACTATGGCCAATGCTACATATACCCTACTTGTGTCTATGTCAAGAGGTACCCTAAATGTGGAATATGCAGTCCTACCACTGGTTAGCAAAATAAAATCAACCCCAGAAGCAACTGCCAAAATAATGTCACATTCAACCCTGAGCTTTGTTATAATGCCTGGTCAAATGCGTAAACTTATTGGAGCAACTGCGCCGGTTGAAAATAATCAATTCAATAAACAGGTGGCATAGGCCACCCTGCATGCTGACAGAAACTTTTGCACCCCAACAGGAAACATTGTAAACCATACTGATAACACATACCGCCTATACGAGCTTAGATTTCCACCCGCTTGGTGCACTCATGATTGAGGGGCCATCATATTAACAAGGATCAGGATAAGTCAATGTTAAAAACAGTGTCAAGAAGCTGAGTATAAGGCATAAGAAAACAGACTGGCTAAAAGATAGTGCATAGAGAACAATACCAGCAGTACATATCTTAGCATGGCAAGGTACTCCAGTGGTTTGATGACCATAGTAAAATCAATAACAATGTAAGCAACAGAAGCTTATTGGAGCCTAAAACAGCAACCCAAACTTGGACAAAAGGAAATCAGAGGGCAAAACTGACCAATCGCATAGAAAGAAAAAGGCAACATGGACTAAAAGCGCAGATGCCAACGACCATGCACAGAACACAAGAAATAAAAGGAACAGCATAGAAAACCATAAATACTGGAAAAACAGATCCGACAAAGGAAGCACGACGAAAGAGGAACAGGCTGGGCACCACCAAGCTAAACTACAATATATATCCGATAGGTGGCCACATACCATATGGACTACCAAACAATAACTCTCCCAATAGACGCAGGAATCAACAGTCTGGTTTCCTCACACAAGGCTCCAAAGCAGCATGGCAAGATCTCCAAATCCACACATAACACACCTCCTAAGCAAATTGACATAGAGCCCTATATCCTCAGCCCCGCAGGAAAATAGCAAGGACTGACTCGACTATTCACCTGGAACCTCGAAGCAAACATTTTCAGCATCTAATCCAGAAACATCTCATTCACTGTAAAGATAAAGTTCCACACAAATTGTTTCTCAAGAAGGCCAGTAATCTGATAAGTAATGAACATCGCTGGACTCTCGCGGTCTCACCTTCTCAGCAATCAGAGACTGAAACCAATTTGTAGATGATTTATTGTGCAACCCTCCTGTTAGGACTCAGAGTAGCAATCGATTCACTTCCGAAGAATTACGTCTTCTAGCAGTGAAGGCGGATAGAAAGAAATAACTGGCGGGATGCCGTCAAGAGCCATTCATGTTGAATCGGAGGGCTGAGTTTATTACCACGTGTATGTAACAGTAAACAGCAAAACACCTTTGTAACTTTTTTCACCAGAAGTAGCAGGGGTGCCCAGTGCGCCAGGTAGAGAAAAGGGACGGCGATGAACAGCTCCTGTTCTTCTTTTCCTTGCGCTAGAAGTAGCTCCTACTTTACCCACTTTACCTTTTTTATCTAGCTATTCTGCAAATTAGTATAGAATTAGGCAACCGTCCATACCAAGTAGGAAAATAGTGGTCTTGCAGCAAGCCAGAAACTATCACAAGCACTGTACCACCAGAAGAGTACATGTTCAGGGATTTTATGGTAACATTGATCAACAGCTATTGTTTCTGTTTCTGGAGTTGCAATAAATTAGCAAATACTAATAGAATCCTTTGTATTACCTTTTATGATACCTTTATGTTTATTTTCAGCAGTAGACTCCACATCAGGATAAGCTCCTTTCTGTCTAAGTTTTTTTTCCCCTCCAAAAGAAAGTGTCTGAAGGTTGACATCCTTTATGTCAATGATCCTTGTTTCCTGTAAAGCTGAACGAGGAATGGTTGAAGTTGGAAACTCTAATCATGTGATAAAGCTCATACCCATCTTTGACCCTGCATGGCTGCATCCAATCAACTTATTTTAATCAAGCATAGGTGGGGTATTTCTTTTTGTTCTTTTACCATGAATATGAGACGTAACTATAGACCCTGCAATGATCATTTTCAATGCAAATGCATATATTTTCCATTACCTGCTATGAGCTCATCTACTTCAGAGACATCCAAGTGAACATACTATTTGCATGGTGCACTTCCTGGTATGGTAAGGTCAGCTGAAAAACAGACAATTTGCATCCACGTGGATCAGCAAAAGAAAGCTAGAACAACCTCATAACAATAGGAAGAAAGGGTGAAGAACCTGTGTAGCCTTTCAAGAGATCCAACAAATATTGCGATCTATGGCCAAGTTTGCCCATGTTTGTTTCCATATTCTTATGCGGGAAATGATGCTACACACTTATCCCAGACCACATTATAGCCACATTGCTGTTTAGAGAAGAAGAAAAAAAACACTTGGTGAACTAGTATAAAAAACATGGGCCTTTGTAGCCTTGTATATAAATCATGAACACTGACTGTCACTTTAATGCTGTGAGACCAGACGGGTTTATTTATTTATTTATTTGCACAGCAAAGTTATTGAGGATATATCAGTGATAACTACAAGGCCATCTATAACATAAACAGAGACTTGTAAATGGGTAGCTCAGCAGACTCTATAAAAGAGAAAATCCACCATACATAGTTACCAGTGAAAAACTCTTTCTTTTCTACAAGAGCTGGCATATAGTTCACACGAGTGAGGAAGTAAGTCTGGGAAGGGAAAATTCTGGAACGCATCAACATGTTCTTCCAGCTTAAACGATCATCAACTTGATAGTAAAAAAAAAAAACTCGACCATGGTGGGAGACTCCCACCAGGTTTTGTTTTAAGAAGGTGCTGTGCTTGTTGCATGTGATGTGGCATCAACTTGATAGTCACAGGCCTATAAAGCTTGTTGCATGTGTAATAGACTTTGTTCTCCGTAATGAGATGCCAGAACTGCTTCTCATAAGGTAGATAAATCTGAGGGCAGAGGCTTGTACCATACCCATCCGAATAAAGATCATGGATCAATATGAACAAGTATTTAAAGACATTGCACCAAAAAGCAGAAGCCGCTTGAAAGTGGCTAGTGAGAGATACCTTCGTGAATCATGATCATGTCAAGGTGCAAAAGCTTTATCTCGTTTTTCAGAATTCAGATAATAGAAATCCTAGAACCGAAAGACATGCACACATAAGCATGCAATCTCATCACCCGCAAAATATCAGAAAGCAAAATGCTAGCCATCTGCAAAAAAGTTAACAGAATTAGTTAGCAAAGGGGCTCACGGTGCAGTGGCAAAGGAAGTATATATGGTGGAAAAGGTTAACAGAGTTAGTTTTTTTTTTGAGTTAGTTAACAATCACATGTGGAGGAAGTATATATGACAGCACACAAAAACATACTTCAGACTATTTCCATCAATTGTTAAATAATAATTTACACAAAACTCGCCGGTTAGGCACCACAACAAGTGAATGGATTTAGTTCATCCATCTTATAGCGCATTCTGAATCAATAGTTTTTAATCACCACTTTTTCATCAAATTGAAATAATAAAACCTGACGCCCATATCGTTGTAGGGACATAGTTGCGCTAGCTTAGGTCCAAGAAACCAATTCACCTTGCAAACTCAATCATATAAAGATCAAAGGCACAAGCACAACACACTTTTGAACTCCTAGGTGAAAAGAAATTTAACATTGAGTAAATGTAACATAACTGAATAGCTTATCAATATTGTTGTTCCATGGCCATTAAGATTTGTTAGCACGGTTAGGTTCAGCTACGAAGTTCTATAGATATCTTTCCATGCTGATTTGCACACATTCTCTTCATTAAAGAAGCGGTTTCCTACTTGAAACTACATGTGCAGGTTTCAGGACACACCAAGAAGAAAGCAGCCCCCAAGAATATCAGCTACAAGTCTAAAAGAAGGTTAAAAAGAATGTTGGGGGTCTACATTTGAAAAATACAAACAAACACCAAATCTGTACAGAAATGCCTAGAAGAAATGACCAATGTCCTCTCGATGTAATCCTAGCATCAAAGTACGCCCTATTTCTTTTTGAGGAAAAAACTAAGACTAGTCTGGGTCAAACAATCCTATTTATTATGACAAATAACCAAAGAGTATTTTCTGTAACATCACACAATGGAAATACACTCATCCGGTGGATCAATTTTAGTGTATAACTATCAGCAAACAAAGAAACCCTAACTGGATTTTGTATAATATTGAAACGGATGTTATGGAATGGGTGCAGGGCAAGGAGGACGAAAGGAGGGACAAACCAATCCACAATGTCGGAGAACACCGCCACCTCCACACCAACGGTAAACACGGCTCCGGCGGCCGGAATCGCCCGTGCCGTCGGGTAACGTTTGGGGGCGGCTGAGACAGTGGAAGAGAGGGGGAACAGAGACCCCACCTGCAGCCTCACATATTCATTTAGACGGACACAGCGCCGCGTCGAGTTGGGCTAATGGATTGCTCCGGCCCAACTAGGTCTCCGCTTTGCCCAACGCGATGGCGGTTCGGTGCTGAAGGCATCCGCATCCGAATCAATCAACGTCGTCGGACAGAGGAGGAGCGGATGAGTCGGACTCGGACGCAGAGGCAAACTCCGGTTCCGAGTGAGACCCGATAGCGCTAGCATTGCGGGGCAATATATACAGACACGCTCCAACCCCAACCGCACCGCAGCCGCCGCGCCCTCGCAATCCAGACCTAGGGTTTGAGAAACGGAGAGTTTGGGGATCCAAGAGAGAGAGAGAGAGAGGGATGTCGACGATGTCGATGGAGATGAGGCTGCCGAAGGGGAAGGAGAATCGGATGGATAAGGAGCTTATGATGAAGTTGCTGCAGGACAACTCGTCGATCTGCTCCTCTTGCAACATCCTACGTTCCAAGTTCAAGGACGTGGGTTCGGCGTCGCGCAAGATCTGCGCCGCGAAGGGGAAGGAGGAGAAGATCTGCGCAGCCAAGGAGGAGGTGGTGGTCTGCCTCGTCTGCAAGATCTGCGCCGCCAAGGGTGTGGATTCATGGTCGCACGCCAGTTGCAAGATCTGCGTCGCCAAGGCAGCGGCCTTGAACAGGATCAAGGTAGCTGGTGGGGACAGCATCAAGGCGGCGAAGGATTCGGCGTCACGCGCCTGTGGCGACATCCTCGTCATCAAGATGGCGCCCGTGGGCATCGTGACGGAGGAGGACAAGCTCAAGCCTACAGGGTACGTGAAGAAGAAGAGGGTGCCGCAGGCCTACATCGATGGGTTGCTGGCTGATCCTCAGCTTACGCCCCTCCGTGCTGTCTCTGAAGATTACTTCCAGAAGAATCCAGAACGTCGAGAGAATTCGATAGCCGCCGCAACCACGGTCCTAATGAGTATCGAGCGGGACGAGAACATCCTCGTCCAGTTCTTCGACAAGGGGTTCGCCGAGATGGAGTTGGTTGATTGCGACTATGAGCAGTGAACAACTAATACCAAGTTAGTGCAGGGTATCGGTGAAAAGAGTAGTGGTAATGCTGTTTGTTTGGGAAGTATTTTCTTCTTGGTCGTCTGAACCATCTATTACTCGCTAGCAGTAACGTGTGAGCTTTATTTTCTGCTTGGTCGTCTGAACCATGTCATTATATTATGTAACGTACTTATGGGGTTGGACTCGGCAATCTAATGTTACTATTAAATTGTATCAAGTAACTGGTTATTTATTTTGCTAGCTCGTCTGTGTGTTATGTTTTGTGTTTGCAATGTTTGTTCAGTTTCTATTGGTGATGTAACTTTACCAGTTGATCATTTGCCGCCATTCAAAAAATAACCCCCAAGTGAGTCAAGCTTTCTTTCTTCACTAGCTCTAAGGTTCTTCATTAGATCCAAGGCACAACAGACGTTGACCTCTGCCCTCGGCAGCGAATTCTCTGTGATACTACCCAAATGCCCCAGCGGATTCTCTGTGATACTACCCAAATGCCCCAACAGACTATGAACCCCGCTGCACTGGATCCTGGCGGGGCATTTGCTGAATCACTGCTCTAAATTTACATTTGGGATCACTGGTAAGAAATTGCAAGTTTATGCTGGAATTCCCGTTGTGATTGTCAAATACAGTGATTTTTGTAGTGTAAATCGGATGAGATAAACTAAACTCACAATGAACGAAGGGAGAATTTATATAGAGCTCCAATTCACTGTATATGAATAACTGCCTTGAGTTGTGATGTTTCCTTTCTTGAATGTTTTTGGAGGTTTAGGCAAAATATCCACAATTCTATACAGAAACGTAAGTTTCTCTTTTTGTCTTTAGCAGATTTACTGGAATGGAAGGCTCTTTACTTGTGAGCTAGCTGAAGGTGGTTATCTTAGTGAGCCACATTATTCAGATCCTCCTCCTGCAGGATATTGTCAGCATTGTCATCCAAGCCTGCCTGAATATTTTCTTCATCTTCCTCATTCACTTGGACAGGGTTAGCCAAGTCATTCGGTTCTAGAAACTCCTGTCCCTGAATGACTTCATTGACTATTCCTTCCTGCACAACAGGGTTAAAAACCTCACCTTGAACTTCCTGGACTGCATCCACCTCCATAGGTAGTTCATTCAGGTCAAGGTTATTGTCCTGGCCATTATCAATGCCCTGGTTATTCTGCATCTGATTTCCTCCCTGGTTGTTCTGCTGGTTATTGGGCCATGGGTCCCATTGTGCATCCTGTTCATTGTCATTTCCTATGTTATTCTGTGGCCCAGGCCCATGCTGGCCAAAACCAAAGAAATTGAAAGGCCCATTTGGATCAATGTCGCCATCAGGAGTGGGATCCTCATCAGGTGGTCTTCCCCCCAGTAATTCCTGCTGAACTATCTCACACTGAACACTCCAAGACTCTTCCTGAAACCCCTCAGTATCAGTCAATAAAATGAAATGTGGCACAGATTCTAGATCAACAACTCTTGCTCTGACCATTAGCCTAGCCAGTTTCTTTGTATCCTTCTCATACGAGATGACTCTACCAAAGGAGCAAATGGCATTGTCTATGAATTCCTCCTCCCAGTAGTCCTGAGGGAAACCCATCAGCATCAACCAGCATTCTCTATTAAAATCCACTGCCTTCCAGTTTCTACCTCTATTGTGCTTCACAAAAGAAATATTGATATCGAAAAAAGCGTGTGGACTTGAAGCAATCAGGTTATCACAGTCAAAGACATGCACAAAACGGACATAGGCCTGTCCTAAGTGACACGGGCTGGATATCCTCCACCTCCAACCTCATGTGATCCACCAAGAATTCTCTAATCGTCTCTCTAATGGCAGCAAAGGACACATGGTTACCCGGTATTGGATCAACGGTGACGATTGTGAGGTCCTCGTTGCGTGCGCGCGGCCTGACAGCGCAAGCACGAACCTTCTTTTGGCGCCCTTCAACCGCAACCACTTGCATCCGTTCGGGCAAAAACGGTGTCGGGTCCGCCCGCTCATACGCCATGCTTTGGTCAGGAGCAAGGTCACCAAGATGGCGAGGCAATGGGGGGGAGGCGGCGGTGTGATGGGGTTTTCTTGATTAAGCAGGGGCGACGAGCTCGGAGCCGACGAAGAGGAAGGGGCAGCCGATAGAATAACATTAAACAATCGTACATCACCATTCACTGGTGGGACTCCCAATATGATGCTTTCTCCTCCTATTCCTATTTACCCAAGTTTTGGCTGTTAGCGTGTTACTTTTTTTTTGAGATAGTGTTAGCGTTTACTGTTCTTGGTCAGAAGGACAAATCGATCCAAGACCAGGAAAAGACAGTCCCAGCCTCGTTTGATAAGACTTTTTGTGCTCTATTGTTCGTGTTCTTGGTATTTTCCATCATTTGCTAGTTTTTTTCATGGGCCGAATTGATTGGTGTGCCCAAGGCCCAATAGCGCATGCGCCCCGCCGTTCTTGGTCCAGAAAAGGACCCGATGTGTTCTTGGTCCAGAAAAGAATTTGCAGGCGAAGACGTGCTCTGCCAGTCTGCCACGACGAGCACAAGCTTTCATTCTTGGACCTCGCGCCAATGTGGGCGCGCGTGGTGGACTCGCGTTCTTCGTCTTTTCGGTGCCGCGCCCGGGTTTGGTTGGGTTTGGTTGCCTGGAGCCCAGGAGAGGCAAGTGGCCGGGCGGTGCGGGTCCCGACGCGCGCGCCGCTAGCCCGCTCGAGCTGGTCACTCGACGCCGGCCGCGTCGAGCCGCTCGCCCTGCGCACTCGCCGCCATGCCCGCGTCGAGTCAATTTTAATCTCTGATTATTATGTCGATTTGAGCTCCTTGATTCACAGAATAAAATGCAAGGTATCTGCAATTGTAGGAAAAAAAATTGTGGATATCACAAATTCCTCCATCGATGAAGCAAAATGATCTGTAATACAATATGCGGCTTTAACACAAAAGAAAGTTCAGAAGAACACTCCAAAGCTATTATAATATGAGTCAACTGTGAAACACTGAATTTTGCAAGAGCATGGAAAAGGACCGCATGCAAGTCTGTAACATTCAGAACATTCCGTAGAGCTCATCAGTCACCCCCACATTCATTTCAGCACCCCGTAGTATGGCCGTATGCCGTATCCTCTCTTTCCAGGCGACGGGAAGAGGAAGGCCGAAGGCATGCGGCGAGCATCGTGGCGAGGGGCAAGCTTGCAACACTGAACCGCCGTCCGCCGGGTGGCACGGCACGAAGAGGTCGGGGCCAACCCATGGAGTAGTTGAGCACCAACAAGGGCATCCTCTTCCTCTGCGTCCCTCGCCGTCGTCCTTTTCGCCGCAGAGGTCGAGCCCCCAAGACACGGCGAGCTCGGCCGCCGAGGGGCAGCCCATGAACTCGCCGTCGCAGAGAAGTCCGCGGTGTGGGTGGCAGCGGCGAGAGCTCGTTGGCCGCTAAAGCGGTGACGTCGCGGGGCCGGTGCCACCGCTGAACTCGTGGGCCTGGAGCAGGGCTGCAGCCTTGGCCTTGCCTGCGGAGACGACTCGACGGGCCGGCAACTCAGCGCGCCTGCGGGCTCGCCGCGATTTGGCCCCGCAGCGTGCAAGGCCATCATGATGCAGTTGTCCGCCGCCGGCGGGCAGATCGAGGAGTTGGACCCCGCGCGCCCCCGCGGCGGAGGAGGCCGATCGAGGTGGACAGCTCGGGCGGGCAGGACTCTCCCACGGGATGACTTAACGGGCTGTATCCGATCCAACGAGTTGGTCCGTCCCAACTAGGTCTCCGCTTCCACCGACGCCATGGCGATGCGGATTACACGGCCATATATATATATATATCCATGACCCCCGAGGCCGTACGTGGGGTTCGATAGATAGAGAGACAGATAGGTTACGGTTCCAGAGAGGAGATCGAGTAGAGCCAGCAGCCATGGCGACGGAGATGACGAAGGTGCCATTGGGGTCGTTCCTCGACGGAGACGACGGCGCCTTTCCCTTCAAGGACGAGGACAACGAGGAGGGGCTCGGCGCCTTCCTCTTCAAAGAGGACGACGACGAAGCAGGGCTCCGCGGCGCCTTCCCCTTCACGGACGACGACAAGGAGGCGCTCGCCTTCTACCCCTACTACAAGAAGGACGGGGACGCCGCCGCCTTCCCCATCAAGGAGCCTTGCGTCGTCTGCAAGGTCTGCGCCGCCAAGGGGGAGGATTCGTGGCCGCCCCACGGCCACGACCGCTGCAAGATCTGCGTCGCCAAGGCGGCGGCCTTGAACAGGATCGAGGCGGCCGGCGGCGACAGCGTCAGGGCCGCGGAGGACTCCGCGGCGCGCGCCGGCAGCGACGTCTGCGTCCTCGAAACGGTGTCCTTGGACACGATCATGCCGTCGTCTAGGGGGAAGAAGATGATCGAGACTGCGGCGGAGGAGGGCGAGCCGGCCAGGCCATCAACGGGGACGATCGTGATGAAGACGAAGATGGTGCCGGAAGCTTGCATCAAGAGGTGGCTGACTGATCCTCCGTTTACGATCCTTCTTCCTCTATCGGAAGAATTCTTGCGGAGGAATCCCCACCGCCTAGAGTCTATCCTGGCCACTGCAGCCGCGACCTTATCGGTGATCGAGCATGTCGAGAACATCCTGGCACAGTACTTCAAGAAGGGCTTTGCCGTAATGGAGGTGGAGGTCGACTAGGTTGTTAATTAGCAGGGAAAGGTATCTGTGGAAAATTAGTCCTAATGTAGTTTATTTATTTGGTAGGCATCTACTACTCGCAAGCCAATAATTGTGAGTTGTTAGTTTAAGATACTATATATGGTTGGTCTCGGCAATCCAATTTGTTATTATTATGGACAATATTGTGTATTTTTGTTATATATCGAATCGTATCAAGTGATTTGAATGTTTCTATTGTTACTTAAGAATGCACACAGCTCGTTCTTGCTACAGATAAAGTTTACATGATGTTTAACAAATTAGTACGAGATAAAATTTAGCTAGAGTGCTTAGAAAATTTGATTCTGTAAAAAAGAGGATTCAGCAGAATGATTAGCTATGCCGCGTGCTTACAGCAACGGAGTGTTCAGGCAGCACCTCCATGCATGGAACGGCAGAGGCAATTTTACGTTCGGATGATGATCACAAATTAAAGCTCGTAGCTGCAGCAGATGTGCATGTTGTTCTTATTTTTCGAAGGCTTGTTCGAGAATACTCCTGGTTGGGTCTTGCTCGTTAGGTTGTTGTTCTAAGGCATGTTGTTCTATACGTAGAACAACGTCTCGTTGGGTCTTGCTCGTTAGGTTGTGAGTAGAGGTCCCACCTGCAGCCTTACATGCATGTTCATCTGGATCCACACGCTATAGTCTGAAAAAGTAAAACCTGGTGGATGATGATGCGCCGGAGTTGGGCTAATATGGATTGGGCCGGCCAAATTGGCAACGCTATGATCGTAGGACGTAGGGAGATATAACACGCACGAGTCGGCGGAGTCCGAGGCAAAGTCCGCGGCGCCATAATATAACACGCACACAGCTGGGCCTCCGATCCCCGCCGCCAACTCAACCGCAGTAGGGGTGGTAAAGGGCCCTCACTTTTGTACTAGAAATTCTAAGGATCGGACCTGATTAGGGCCGGATCAAAATAATACTAATTTTTAAGCTAAATTTTGTTAGGGTCAAACTAGATTGTGAAGGAACAAACGGGCCCTGATCCGTTACCACCCATAGACCGCAGCCCCCACGACAACGCAATCCAGTTTGAGAAAGAGAGAGGTTAGGGTTCCAGAGAGCTAGAGAGAGAGGAAGGGAGAGAGAGAGAGCAGCTATGGCGGCGATGTAGGGGGTGGCGGCGACGGAGACGAGGGTTAGCAGCTTGGTTTCTAAGCACTGCGAGTTCGTTCTGAGGTCGCGTGGCGCGAGTATTGAAGAGTACGTGCCATGCGACGCCGCCTGCCACATCTGCGTCGCCAAGACGGCGGCCTTGAACAGGATCAAGGCGGCGGGCGGGGATGTCGTCAAGACGCTGGAGGACTCGGCGCTGCGCGCCGTCGACGAGACCTGCGTCGTGCGGGCGCTGCCGTTGGACAAGGTCTTGCCGTCGTGGCGGGACCGCATCGTCAAGACGGATGACGACGACGGCGAGGCCGAGCCGGCGGCAGCGGGGGCCGGCGTGGAGAAGGTGATCAGGGTGGCGTGGGATCCGCCGCCGGGGATGGAGAAGAGGACTATCATGGTGAAGATGAAGATGGAGAGGGAGGTTCCGGCAGCAATGAAGGAGGGCGAGGCCAAGCCGGCGGCGGGGGTGGTGAAAAATACGTCGAAAGTGCCGCAAGATTACATCGACATGTTGCGGACTACTGGTCCTCCTGATAGGTTTAAGCCCCTCACCCCCCTCACCAAGGACTTCCAGAAGAAGAATCATAAACTCCGAAAGTCTTACCTTGCCGCCGCAATCGGCACCCTAATGAATATCGCAAAGGACGAGAACATCCTGATCCAATACTTTGACAAGGGTTACGCCATGTTGGAGGTGGAGGTTGATTGTAATTAGTAGCAGTGATAGGGGGTATGCTAATAGTTTTATACTTTCCTTGCTGGACTACATGCATGGATACTGTCTGTGCGCCGGTCACATTATATATTGACGTGTGAGACAATTTTGTATTCTCTCTCCATACAAAGAACCTAGTGTTTACAAATTTACTATGATATGATTTTTTTTGCCATATCTGAGAAATAAAAGTATAAATAGTTGAATTTAAAATTACATATTTAACCATCTAGGATACTTGAACCCTCATCCTCGGGCTCAAGTTTCTTTTCTAGCGAGTTCACATCCGCGAGACAGTCGCAGCTCAGAGCTCACTTCCACAACTGTCCTGTTCTAATACCTTTCGTCCCAAGAGCTCTCCGCGCCCAACTCAACTCCCAATTTGCATCTCACCTCGGAGGTCCCGACAGTGAACCTGATCACCGTCTTTATTCATCATGCACCTGATGGAGAGAAGCCACGGGCCCACGGCTGGAGCTTATCAGTGCTATATTTTTTCACGAAGCGCGCATGCGGCCGGCAGGGATCACGGAGTCGATGCGACAAGCGTGCCGCATGCGGGTGCGCGGCCACTGACCGTAGGATGCCTCCTGTTCGCGAGGTGGGTGGCACACGGGAACATGGTTCCTCACTCGAGCTCCAGCCGCTGCCGGCGTCGACGATGCTAAGCGAGGCTTGCAGGCGATCTTGACGGCAGTGCGCCTGCCGAGCTTCCAACATTGTTTCTTCAAGATTGATGGATGTTTATTTGTTTTAATCCGGTCGAATCCTCTTCTGTTGCTATGCGTGTATTGCAGAAGAAAGAATTAGATTATATACAGATGGATTATTAGCATGTTTGGGCCGTGGACTCTATCTTATTAAATGCTTGGGCGATATCATTGCCGTGAGCGGTTAGATGTCGAGTCTGGCTCGCTAAGCTGTCGGACAGGCAGCCAAACACAGCGAGGGGCGAACAACGCACGGAAAAACAAAGGGCAGAAATTCAGGAAACATGAAGAAGGACTGCGGGTTAATTAACAATAAAATATCAGGGGGTTTATATAAAATTATAATCAATTCTTACTTTATAATTAGGTAGAGATATTGTGTGTTAATGTGTTATATATGAATCGTATCAAGTGAGTTGAATGTTTCTACTTACTTAATGCCTATGTCATTCTTGCTACGGATAAGTTTACATGATGTTTAACAAATTAGTACGAGATAAAATTTAGCTAGTGTTTAGAAAACTTGATTCTGTAAAAAAGAGGATTCATTCTGTAAATAAAAAGCCTGTTTCAATTCAAATGCAAATATGTCAGCAGAATGATTAGCTATGCCGCGTGCTCGATCTCAGCATTTCAGCAACAGAGCTAGTGTTCAGGCAGCACCTCGCCGGAACGGCAGAGTACGGCACTAAGCAATTTTACGTTAGAATGATGGTCATGAATTAAAGCCCGTAGCATGCAGCAGCATTCACTAGTATCAGATAAAGTAATTCAATAAATTTTCCTTGCTCTTTACGTGCCCGCGCGCGCATAGATGTGCATGTTGTTCTTATTTTTTGAAGGCTTGGCCTGTGGGACAACTTCATCGTGCAGCTGAAACTCCTGGCAATATAGTTGCACATCTCCGCAGTGGGTCGCTGAACATCTTAGGTAGTGTTTGGTTCAGATCCAGGAGTGGTAATGTTAACGTAAACAGATACCAGTGCTATCCATTACCATGTAACGCAAAGCGCAATTTGTTTGGTTGGGTTCCGTAACGTTTTTTATTTCCTTTACAGTGTTTGGCTGGCAATCTGGAACTGCAACGAACGCTGTTCTGAATGCTGTTCTGAACACAGTCTGGCATGCACGGACTCACGACACCATATGACCTGCACGCACGCACAACATTGCATGCACGCAGAGACAACTCGAGCATCAATCACTTCATCTAACGCTTACAGTACCATGTCAAAGAAAAATAAAATACAAAATTTATGATAATTTAAGTACATTCCTAGAGCTTCAAAGCTACAAATACTTAGGCAAATTCAATAGTTCAAAACAAGAGTGTGGCATTGTTTCTGGCCAGTTGAGCTGCAGATCTTGTCCTAGCTTCTGGATAACTCCTCACTTTGAGCATCATCTGAATAACATATGGAAAAAAACACAAATATGAGACTCTCTATTATGATAAATAATGAAAGAACTGCTCACAAAGTACTCGGCCAAGTACTTTTCAAAGATAATTCTATATTTAGACATGCTGGTAAATAAGACTAGAAATAGAACAAACAACCACAAAGGTCAGCAAAAGCATCTAACAAAACGGTAGTCTTTAAGTGTTTCAAAGGAATAAAAGAAATAAAATTGAGACTCAGGGCCAACAAAATTAGCCACACTGACCAAGTGAAACCGAGCCCTCATTTTTCCCCAGGCAGCAACTAGGAACCAAGCTATCACATAAATGTTCAACGAGGCAAATGACAGGTAGCAATGTGAAGTGAAATACAGTATGTTTTCAAGCAACTTTGATGCAAATTATGCAACTGTATCGGATATTCTTTACATATATGTTCAGGCAAAAAAATGCATATGTGCATGTTTCCTCACTCACATTGAGGTCACCTCCCAAGTTGACTATCAAGTTCAAACATTGATTCAAGCAGCCTGCCGAAACTCTAATAGAATAACACAATGTTTCTGTAGGGATGAATTGTTACAATAGGGTGTGCAGCCCAAGGTGAATAGGCAAACAAGCTTTCTATGCAAAATAAATTCATAAATTAAGAATCAGCTGCAACAACAGATTCAAAAACAGATTTATGGAAAATTTAGTAATAACCACACAATAGGAGAAGTGCATAAATAGAAAGCTGTAGCATTCAATCCACCAACATCTCTAAAAAAAGTTCATACATAAAAAAGCTGCTACTATCTCCTCTAATGGTGTATTTCTTGAGCCCCTCAATCCACCAACATCTCTAAGCATCTCATACAATGTAAAAAAAAGTTCTCCTAATTTAAGCTCCCTAATTTTTATTCTCTTTTCTATTTTCCAACCCTTCCATTTATATGACTGTACTAACAATGCCAAGATATAATAATACATAATCACAATGGCAGATTGGTTGCGCATAACAACTGATTCTATCATACAACAAAGTTTGGATCAATAACTCAAGTTTTATCACCACCATTTCGTTGTTCAGTTCTGAACATTTTAACATTCAGATTCTCCTTTACATATAAAAAAATCATTCAAGCATATACGGTGAAAGAAGCAAGTATCGCATACACTCACACAAGATGCAGTGTTGCATTGCATTGGCATCAAATCTTTTAGTATCAGATCCAGAAAGTACAGAACTAGGCATCAAACTGAGAGATGCAGTGTTGAACACAGGTACAAAATTAGGCATCTTCAACACACGTTCACAGGGGAAGGAAGAAAAAACAAACCTTACGGATCCTTCTTCCCAACCTGATTCCTTCCTGATCTAATGGACACACGTCGTCTTCTCCCCTGTCCACTCACAAATCTGTAAAAATCAAGAACACAGGGGGATTAGGGTTTGGCGGAAGGTTTGAAAGGAGGAGGATGCAAGGAGAAGAGGGAGACGGAGAGGGATCCTCACCGCTGCTTCGACGCCTCGCCGGCGAAATCTTGGAGTCCTCGGATGCGCCGGTATGCCGCCTCGACGGAGACGTCTTGGAGTCACCCGATGCGGTGAGCAGTTGCCGCAACAGAGGGGCTGCGGGGAGAGGGAGGGAGTTGCGAGGGGCGGCGGGGAGCGTGGGGCGGCAGGGAGAGGGAGGGAGTCGCGAGGGGCGGCGGCGAGATGAACTCGCGAGGGGCGGCGGCGAGAGGACTCGCGAGGGCGACAGGAAAGGGATCGAGGGATTGGATACCGGGCGTGGGGAGCGGTATCGAGTTTCTATGGGAGGGTATCCGTTTACGGTGCGATCTGTTACGCAGGAGAGCTACCAAACATCTTCAAACGGTATCCAATAACGATGTAAACGGGTCACGCCCCAGAAACCGCGAACCAAACATCTCCTTAGGACAAACAAATCAATTGGAGTGTTGGAAAATATCATATCTATCTATACTATCGTCTCGTTGGGTCTTGCTCGTTAGATCGAGGCCCCGGCCACCTGCAGCCTTACATATATGCATGTTCATCTGGATCCACACGCTAGTCTGAAAAAGTAAAACCTGGTGGAGGATGATGATGCGCCGGAGTTGGACTTGAATTGGGCCGGCCAAATTGGCAACGCGATGATCGACTTGATCGTAGGACGTAGGGAGAAGCCATATAACACGAGCACGACGAGTCGGCGGAGTCCGAGTCAAAGTCCGAGCCAACGCAATCCAGTTTGAGACACAGAGAGGTTAGGGTTCCAGAGAACTAGCGAGAGAGAGAGAGAGAGAGAGAGAGAGGGGGGGGGAGGGCCGAAGGGGGAGAGCAGCTATGGCGATGCAGGGGGCGGCGGCGACGGAGACGAAGACTAGCAGCTTGGTGTCTAGGCACTGCGAGTTCGTTCTGAGGTCGCGTGGCGCGGCGATCAAGGAGCACGTGCCATGCGACGCCGCCTGCCACATCTGCGTCGTCAAGGCGGCGGCCTTGAACAGGATCAAGGCGGCGGGCGGGGACGTCGTCAAGGCGCTGGAGGACTCGGCGCCGTCGGCGAGGTCTGCGTCGTGCGGGCGGTGCCGTTGGACATGGCGGGACCGCATCAAGACGGAGGACCTCGAGGCCGATCCGACGGGAGCCCTGAAGAAGGTTATCAGGGTGCCGGCGTCGGGGGCCGCGGAGACTGTCATGGTGCAGATCGATGAAGATGAAGAGGGAGGTTCCGGCAGCAAAGGGAGTCGTGAAGAATACGATGGAAGTGCCACAGGATTACATCGACATGTTGCTTACTGGTCCTCCTAGGCTTAAGCCCCTCCTTCCCCTCTCTGAGAAGTACTTTGTCACACCCGGATTTACACAAAACCCGAATGTGGCCATATGTGTGCCCAGGAAGTCCACAGACACATATAGCGAACAAATATGGTGAAAATCAGAGTACAATGCTTAATTCTCATCATAAAGTAGCGATTACATCAGAGTTTAGCATAAATGAAATACATGGATAGCGGAAGACTGATAAACTCTCTCTAAGCGTAGCCGCAATCCCACAGGGACTCTGACTGGGAGAACGCCGGCTCAGAAGTATGGCAAATCCTCAGGAAACTCCATCTCATAGTTAGCCTGACTCCAATCTGTTACCCGTCCGGGATTTTGCCCAAAAATGATAATGATAGCAAGTGTAAGTAATGGAATTACTTAGCAAGTATAGCACGGGTTATGAAGGCTCAAAAAGGCTAGACACTGGCTTAACTGCATTATCACTTTTAGTTGGTTCGTTTTAACTTTATCCGAGTTACTACAAGTGAATGAGATCCCAGTTGTAACCCAATTAATAGTGTAAGTGACATTAAACAGTAATAAATATCAAGTTCTAATAAAAAAGGATCCAGGCCGCTCATGACCCTGAGCAAGGCTATCATGATAGATCGTACACTCTGCAGAGGTTTTGCCCTTTACCCACCAGTCGCGTAAAAGTTCAAAAGAACTTTGCACCCAACCACGCACATCAACACTTCCGAGGTGTGACTGCATAGGGACGCTACGAGGCTTTCACAAGACACCCTAACAAGTCAGTAGCCGCTGGAGTACTATACGGTGGTGAAAACTTAGGCACCGAGATCGACGTACGCCCACGGAGTCACACCGTGAGGGGGTCGATGGCGTCCGGAGCGCGGGTATCCCACCCATACTGCACAACGTGCAGAGTTATCAATCGCTGAGACTCCTACACGGGACTGGGTCTAACGTGACCTAGCCGACGGGGCTACCGTCCTCGGTGGAATCGGAGATCACCCAGCGCCGTACCTCCCACAACGCCGTTGGCCCCTCGGTAACTACTGCCAAGCTAGAGACGTACAAGCTACTTGACCAAGACCAGAGCCCATATAGTTCCGGCGGTGGCGACAGGCTCCTGGGTTGCCGCTTTAAGAACCGGTCCTTAGAGGGAGACACTAGAGCAAAGCACACAGCACATGCTCTAGCCCCCTAATCCATGTTGCTAAAAAGCAAGTTTTAACATTAAAGTTGAAGTGGACCATTAAATCAATATTAACAATTAAGTAAAGGTGACAGTAGTTGCGCCTAGCAAAATACTACCCATATGCAAAAACCCATAGGAATACAAGGACAGGGAAATGAATGCTAGGAAATAACCTTAATGGTAATCAATATTAGACACATGCGTATGTAAAGAACAGTGATTTAAATGAGTGAGTAGGTAGCAAGGATTGTCCGTGCTATAACTTGCCTTCCTCGGAGTAAGGCTGCTGCTGAAACTCCTGCTCCGGCACGTCCTCAACGTACTCGTAGTCCAACGCTACGGGCTCACCGACTGGACACGATCATCACGCACGCATTCCAAAGCAATCATTACATGCAAGCAAAAGTAATACTATTAGAACAGTACACCAAACAGTAAAAACAGTACAAAAACAGGAGCTAGAAATAATCTACGCTTCGCTACGAACACATGAGCGCGAAAATCACGCAAATCGGAGTTAAAACGTGAAAGTTATAGCGTTTCTAAGATTCGGGGGCTTGCTGGTAAAGTTTTAAAATTTCCAGGGGCCTAAACGAATAAAACAGGACCTATTTGTAATTATTTTCGAATTAAAATGGACCGCGGGTTAATTTCCCGAAAGTCCAGGGACTCTTTAGCAAATACGCCAGCGCTGACCGGAGTTGACCGGTACGCTGACTCGGTCCGTTCATCCGCGGCCGAAGGATCTACATCGGGCGGCCGGGGTTCATCGGGGGTTTTGGTCGCCGGCAGGGAGGGAGTCCGCGGCGGCGCCGCCGGCTCTCACGGCGGAAGTTCGCCGGAGCAGGCTCGAAATTGAGCTAGGGGCTACGGACTAGGACATGGCCGGGCGCTACGGGACCGGGAGAGCATGGCGAACTCGGCTAGGGGGTTCTCGTCGCCGATTGCACGACCAAGGCGGCCAGCGACGGCAGACAGCGGCGGGGCACTCCGGCGAGCATAGCGGGAACGGGTTGCGGGGCATGGGAGTGAGCGAGAAGGGGTTGGGAATGGTCCTTACCACCACGCGAGGAGGCTCTGGGGCTCAATTCCACCCGAGTGCGTCCAAGGACGCGAACCGACGGACGGCGGCGGAGCTCGAGGAGGATGGCGGCGTCGATGTGCGTCGACGAGGGAGCTCCGGAACGCGAAAGAAGTCGTTCGGCGGCTCGGCGTGCTCCTGGAGGTGCGGTGGCGCCGTTCCGAGGTCCAACAGGAGTGGAGGAGCGCCGGAACGTGGCGACGACGGCGGCCCGCGGAGCTCGGAGATGGGCGGCGGCAATGGCGGCGGTGCGGGACAGGGGGAGGTGTTGCGGGCTCAGGTGTCGCTCGAGAACGATAGGTGAGGGGTCGGGCGGGGTACTAGTAGAGGCCAAAGGCCCTCGGTGCGCGACCCAGGCCGAATCGCGCTGCGACCGGCGGCGGGGCTCCGCTTTCCATGTGCGGGGCTGCCTGCCAAACTGGGAGCGGACGGAATAAGGAAAGAGAGCGGGGGAGGAAGGTGCAGGGAAGGTTCCTGGTGGACCACGGGCTCGGCTGGCCGCACGGGGGAAGGAAATCCCGGCGATGGCGCTGCCCGCGATCCCCGGCGGTCTGCTGGCGCGGGGGGGGGGGGGGGAGAAGATGGAGCTGACGGGGCTGGCCCGCCTGGCAGCGTGAGGGAAGAGGGAGGGGGAAAAGAAGTGGGCCGGCGGAGGGACTGCTGGGCCGAGCGGGTGAAAGATAGAGGAGAGGGGAGGAGGAGTGGGCCGGGAAGAGTTGGGCCGGCTCGGGAAAAAGAAAAGGGGGAGAGAGAGAGTTGGGCGGGGGAAAGAAGGGGAGAGAGATGGGCCGCGGCGGGGTTGGGCCAAGCTGGAAAGAGAAAAGGAGGAGGGGCTGGGCCGGACTGGAGGGAAAGAAAAGGGAGCAAGGTTGGACTTGAAAGAAAGTTCAGGGGGCTAAAGCGAACTATGGGCCTAACAACTTTTCTAGAGCTCCAAACAAAGTGATTCAAATTTGAATTTAAATATTTTTAAATTCTTGTTTGAATCACAAGCAATACAAAAATAAATGCAGCAGCATGAATGCAACAATAAATGTTTCTAACTCTTATATTTAATTTTAAATTTCAGAAAATTATTATTTAGCCTTTATAAAATAGGTGAGAGCATTAAATAATTAATTAAATGCCAAAAATTTTAAAATTGAGTATTTTGGGTGTTACATACTTCCAGAAGAAACCCCATCTCCGAGAGGCTTCCCTTGCCGCTGCAATCGCCACCCTAATGAATATCGCAGAGGACGAGAACATCCTGATTCAGTACTTCGAGAAGGGTTACGCCATGCTGGAGGTGGAGGTCGATTATGATTAGTAGCAGTGATAGGGTATGCTAATTGCTAATATAGTTTTATATTTTTCGTTGCCAAAGACAACATGCATGAATACTGTCTGTGCGCAGGTTATTATTGACGTGTGAGACAATTTTGTATGCTCTCTCCGTACAATTAATTATTACGGGATAAATTTTACCCAGTGTTTACAAATTTAGTACGAGATATAAATTTTTGCTATTGTTTGGCAAATTTTATTCTCTAAAAGAAGGACGATTAATTCTGTTAAAGAAAAGCCTGTTTCAAATGCACCGGAAAAAATGTCAGCAGACTGATTAGCAGCTCCCTGGAACTCAGGGTACGTACGTAGCTGCAGCATTCACTAGGATCAGAGATAGGAATTCAATAAAATTGTCTTTACGTGTGTGTGCGCACAAAGTTGCTGCATGTTGTTCTTAGTTTTTATTCAAGCGGCTTGCCGATGGGACATGCATATAGGTGGTCTTACTGCATATTGCCATGATGTATCGTCGTCGTCGGTGTATTCTGATGATGTATTATCAATTTTCCCGTTCCGTGCACAGGCCAGGAAGTTACTTGTTGACCCCGGTGCTGATGCATCATGCATGCATGCATGCTCGGTTTGCATGGGTTGTATACCGATCAGCATGCATGTGCCTGGAGTCCGGCCTGGACACGTACGTGGTGGTTAGGGCCGGACAAAATGCTCGAAGCTCGTTAGCTCGTTCGGATCGCAGTCGGCTCGGCTCGGTGCATATTCATAACGAGCCGAGCAAGAATTTTTGCTCGTTAGTACAATGAGCGAGTTCGAGCCGGCTCGCGAGCCGCTTGCGAGCCAAACGAGCTAGAAGGTTTAATAGACTAATGAATAAATTATTAATTAATAATAATATAGGTATATTATATGCATAGTTATAGATAATGTTACGGTTATATTCTATTATTATAGTATAATAGAGTAGATTTTAGATATATTAAGACCATATAAATACTATAATTTTTATATTATATATATTATTGTGGTAATTTTAAATTTAATTCTAGCTCAACGAGCTTAACGAGCCGAGCCGAGTCAGGATTTTTGCTCGTTTCCTTAACGAGCCGAGCCGAGCTGGCTCGTTTGGCTAACGAGCTCGAACGAGCCGAGCTGGCTCGACATCCACCCCTAGTGTTGGTGGTCAAGGACTCAGGGTGCGGGTGTTGTTGCCGCATCTCAATTGATCAACGGCACGTGTAGGAGGCCGAGTAGGAGTCAGAGACCCAATCCACGACGCTGAGGTACGGTGGGATATATACATGCGCCCTGGGCCTCTCCCGCGCGCCAACCCAACCGCAGCGCCGCCGTGCCCACGCAATCCGGCCAGTTTGGGAAAAGAGAGGTTAGGGTTCCGGAGAAGGAGGGAGCTCGAGAGCGGCCGTTATGGCGATGGCGGGGATGGCTAAAGAGATGATGACGAGGATTGACGCCTTCGGGGAGCCTATGCCGCGCTGCCTCATGCATAGGCCACGCAACAGCACCAAGCCCGTGCAGGGAGGTTCAGGATCATCGCACGCCGGCTCCAAGGTCTGCGTGGAGGACGACGGATCTTTCCCCTTCATGGAGGACGAACATGAGGAGACGGACGATGAGGAGGAGGACGATCTTTCCCCTTCGGCGCCGCGCGTCTACTGCAAGGTCTGCGTCGCAAAAGGGGAGGACTCGCCGCCTCACACAGGCTGCGGCCTCTGCGTCGCCAAGGCGTGCGCCTTGGCCAGGATCAAGGCGACGGGTGGGAACACCATCGAGGCTGCGGCAAAGGAGGGTGTGCCGGCAGGGATTGTGACGGCGGCCAACTTGGAAAGGATTGTGGCGGAGGGGGGCTTGATCGTCAAGGTGGCGGTGGCGGCGATAAAGGAGAAGGGGCAGGCCTGCAGGCCGCACTACAGGAAATAGGGTGTTTGCCGAGTGCGGCACTCGGCAAACCCCAATATACACTCGGCAAACCCTTTACCGAGTGTTACACTCGGCAAAGGGGACTCGGCATAGCCAGTGTCGGCAAACAGCCCCTTTGCCGAGTGTCTTTTATCGGGCACTCGGCAAAGGCTTTGCCGAGGGCCGAAGGCGACACTCGGCAAAATAAAGCACTAACAGACGGCCGCGAACGGCACGGTGCCGTTCGCGGCCGTCGGTTAGTGCTAACGGGGTCTTTGTCGAGTGTCGCACTCGGCAAAGACTCCATCCTTTGCCGAGTGTTGCACTCGGCAAAGTGCTGTCCAGGGGCCTGCCCCAGACAAGCCTTTGCTGAGTGTGACACTCGGCAAAGCCACCAGCCTTTGCCGAGTGTCGGTGCACCACACTCGTATCCAAGACGAGAATGTGTAGACGGGTAGTTTCCATGCTCTACTCGTATCCAAGACGGAATTTCGGCAGCACCTCCCCGCTGTTCTCCAAATACACGTCCAATTACGGAGATTGTGTATTCGGAGAACAACAGGGAGATGATGCCGAAACTCAGCCTCGGTACGAGTAGAGCATGGAAACTACCCATCTACACATCCTCGAGCTGTCCAAAAACATGGACAATTCGAAACAGATACGGTTAGACATATGCAAAGATTCACATATTCACAACCGTATCTCTTTCGAACGGGAGACGCCTAACTAGATTACGTGACACAGTTGTGCACAATCTTGGCCTGTTGTATTTAACTGTACGGTATGAATTTTTTTGTCATGTTTTTGCGTATCCTATAGTAAATAAGATGTCATATCATCTTCCTCAAGACGGAAGAGGAAGATGACCATTCATCTTATTTACTGTAGGAAACGCAAGAACATGGCAAAGAAGCCACACAGTAAAGATAAATACAAGAGACGAAGAAGGTACACAACTTAAATATGGATCTACGAATTAAAAATTGAGGGCGTATGGTTTTGCATGTGCTCACCTATGGGCTCGACGGCGGGCGAGTCGGTGACGCTCGTGTCGGTGCAGACGGCGGGGAACGACGTGCGGCGTCGGGGTCCAAGTCGAAGACGGTGCAACAGCCTCACTGAAATAAAAACAAATTTTTGTCAAATAAAAAATTCGGCAGCACCTCCCTTACATGGGGAGGTTTCTGAAACCACACATCCTGCAAAAAAACACGGCACGAAGGTCGACAACCACATAACAAGGATGCGGCACGAAGGCCGACAACCACATACACAATATTCATGGCACTTGTTTGACATGGCCTAATCCATTTGATAGCAAAACAAAGGCCGACAACCACATTCATTACTCAATTCTACCAAAAATCAACCAATTCAAAGTATACCAATTCTAAATCTATCAAATACAATTTCACATCAATTTCATAATTTCATAAATAAATTCATATTACTACTTCCTACCACAAATATATGTTTCTATCCTATGTATGAAAAACATCAACTACCACATCCTACCACAAAAATAGCAACTACCACATCCTAGTTTTGCAGCAAAATGAACAAAATAACAAAGGTAACAAGAGGACGGGCGGGGTACCTACACGGGACGGGCGGGCGCGGGGACAGGAGGACGAGCTGGCGGCCGAGGAAGGAGCACGGCGGCCAGGGAAGGAGCCGGCGGCCGGGGAAGGAGCACGGCGGCCGGGGCCGGGGCGGGGATGGGCCGGCCTGCGCGGCGGCCGGGCCGGGGCTGACGGGGCCGGGGCTGACGCGGCCGGGGAAGGAGCACGGCGGCCGGGGCCGGGGCGGGGACGGGCCGGCCTGCGCGGCGGCCGGGCCGGGGTTGACGCGGTGGCCGGCGTCGGGGCGGAGGCGGCGACCGGGGTCGGGGCGGATGCGGAGGCCGACGTGGCAGGAGCGGCGGCGGCCGGTGCGGCGGCCTTGCGCGGTGGCCGGGCCGGGGCGGAGGCGGCGGCCGGGGTTGGGGCGGAGGCGGCGGCCGGCGTCGCGGCGGAGTCCGGGCGTCGGGGCGGGCCGGGCGCGGCGGCCGGCAGGTGTGGCGGGGAGCGGCGGCGGTGGGTGGGGCGGGGAGCGGCAGCGACGGGTGTGTGCATGGGTAGGGTTGGGGGCCGCGTGGGCGGTTAAGTCCCCCCGGGCACCCCCTGTTTGCCGAGTGTCCCAGATCCGGCACTCGGCAAACAGATCTACCACGTGGCCGCGCGCGGCCGAAGGGGACGGCCACGTGGCCTGTTTGACGAGTGTCTGGCCCAGGGCACTCGGCAAACCTACCCTTTGCCGAGCGCAGGCACTCGGCAAAGGTGCCACGTGGGCCAATGACGTGGCCCGCGCGGCCGCAGGCCGGCCAGCCCACGTGACATCTTTGCCGAGTGTCTCTGACCTGACACTCGGCAAAGGTGCTCTTTGCCGAGTGTAGCACTCGGCAAACATTTCCCAGAACATTTGCTCCATACTAATTTTTTCAAATTTGATCAAATACACATCAAAATATCTTGTCAAATACATTCAACAATGCACATTTTATGCTTCAATGAAATGTTTTCATTATTTCATGCCTATATAGCTCATAATTCCTTCATATATTTCATTATTTCATGCGGAGAAGGGCGTACAGATAATTTAAAAAATATCAAATGGGTCCGGAAAAATATGATAACCTCAAATGAAGCAATCTACGTCGTCTATTGCCTATAGAAAAAGTTATGAACTCAAACTCTAATTCAATTTCACTTCGTTTCGGAATCCAGCTGTCTCCTTCTCAACTCTCCGAAACTTCTATGGGGATATGCTCCGATTGGAAAGGGCCGTATATATAAACTTTTCGAAATCGTCCCAACTTTTTTTCACAGGCTCCACATAAGATATAAAGAGCCTTTGACAAGTATCATTGGAAAAAAATAAAGTTTGGAGCCCAAAAGCATAAGTTTAAACAAACAGGGCCAAACTTTGCCGAGTGTTTCCCTCAAAACACTCGGCAAACATAAGCTTTGCCGAGTGTCCCCCAGGGAACACTCGGCAAAGAGGTGGTTTGTCGAGTGCCGCAAATAAGCACTCGGCAAAACCACCAATCCAGTCGGCTAAAAATGCTTAAATTTAAAATGTTCAAATTTTTTGAGTTTAAATTTCACGTTTCTTAAAAATATTTTTCAAACTTTCGAAGTCTTCGCCGAGTATCTGACCGAGACACTCGGCAAAGGACCAATACGTCAACGGGCCTGGCACGTGTCAAGCACGTGCCACATGTTTGCCGAGTGTCTGGGCTGTGACACTCGGCAAAGAACTGACAGGCCAAACGGCCGTCCACGGTCGTTGGCGCGCGTGGCACGTGCTGGACACGTGTTACGGCGTTGCCGAGTGTGTAACGTGGGACACTCGGAAAACTACTGGAGACCAAACGGTCGTCCGTGGCGTGGCACGCGCAGGGCACGTGCGACAGCTTTGCCGAGTGTCTGTGGCCTGACACTCGGCAAAGATGCTTTTTACCGAGTGGCTCTTTTCTGACACTCGGCAAAGGTTGTATTTGCCGAGTGTTGTCTCTTTGTCGAGTGCCTTTGTCTGGGCACTCGGCACATCCTGTCTTTGCCGAGTGCCCGACAGAAAGCACTCGGCAAAGAGCCAAGCACTCGGCATACGTTGGGTTTCCCGTAGTGCCGGTCGTGAAGGTCAGGATGCCGGATGCTTACGTCGAGAGGTATAAGACCCACCCGCTGCCTACGCCCATCCGTCGTCTCCCTTCAGATTTCTTTCTTAAGCATCCCCGCCTCCGTGAGAGTTGCCGAGCTGGCGCGTTCACTATCCTAGCCACCATCGAGAAGGAGGAGAACATCAGGTCGCAGATCGTCAAGTATGGATGCGTCACGTTGGATCTGGAGGTCGAGTGACAGCACATGCTATGGATGTGCAGGGTAGTATCGGTGGTAATTAAACAGGGCATCCGATGGAAGTGCAGGGGATCGGGTTGGAAAAAACGTAGTAATTCCAACGTAGTAATCTAGTATATTTAGTAAGTTTTATTTTGTCTGCTGTGTGTCGTCTGATGTAAGCGGTACCGTGTTATAATCTTATTGTAAGGCAACTCTACTCTGGGGTTCTCTTTTGTGCTGTGTCGTATGAACCATATGCCGCAGTACTGTGAGCGAGCTTAAGTCTTATTGTAAAGGCAACTATGGAATCGTTTAAAGCAGTATATTTCTACTGTCATTTAATCTCATCTGGACGTGATCTGTTTGTGTTTTGCAATAGCCATTAACTGTGTTTTAGGCAGATTAGATATTCAGCCAAAGTGTCCAATGTATGTTCTTGTCACACATGCATATTGCTGTGGCCAGTTTGATCATGCATATGTTACGTGTGGCCGCATGCATATATTGCTTGGCTTGCATGCATATACGTGATAACGTGAACGTATTTCATATGTTGCCATCTGTTGTGCTGTAAACGAATTGAGAAGACAAGCTCAGGGATTAATAAGCTCGTGTTGGTTAGGCAGAGAAAACGTACATGCATGCTGAGCAGAGGACGAGTCCGTGCTTGAAATTTTGATCAAAGACGCAAGGCGGTACTTGGGGGATTTGGTTGCATTGTTTTTTTTTTTTGGTATTGGATGGAGATATTTGAAGAAGTTGCTTCCAAACTCTACATCCGAGATTCTCTATTGGTTGGATTTCCTAATAATGTTTGTAATTGCGCTTACAATGCGTAGGCTGTGCGCATGCAGCATGCACGAGCACGACCAACGACCAAGCCCGTGAAGGCATGCCCCCACCATGGCACCATAATAGGAAATCACGAGAAAATCTATGACACTTCCCTTTCTACACCAAGAAGAAAGAAGCTGATACACATAGGCGCGTGTGGGACGACGAGGGAACCTGAGACGCGGACGAGTAGGAGTCAGAGGCGAAGTCCACGACGCTGCTGTGAGGTGGGATATGATATATACAGGCCCTAACCCAACTGCCGCCGCCGCCGCGCCACGCCCACGCAATCAGTTTGAGAAAAGAGAGATTAGAGTTCTCTGGAGGCCATCATGGCAATGGAGGGGGTGGTGAAGGAGGATTCAGGGTTGCGCGTCTTCTGCAAGGTTTGCGTCGCCAAGGGGAAGGATTCGGCGCCGCACGCCGGCTGCAGGATCTGCTTCGCCAAGGCGGCCGCCATGAACAGGATCAAGGCTGCTGGTGGTGACTACATCGAGATGATGGCGGGCAAGGCCAAGCCGTTGGGGGTCGTGAAGGCGGCCAAATTGGCCAAGATGACACGGCTTGTGAACGCAGCCGAATTTGCCAAGATGAAAGAAGAGGGCGGGGATTATTACATCGTCAAGACGCCGGCAAAGGAGGACGGCACGGCGCCCATGGTCGTGACGTATAAGCTGACGGATGCTGCCATCATGAGTCTCCCCCCGCCTCCGCTGCTTCGTCCCCTCCGTGAAGATTTCTTCCAGAAGTTTCCCAACCTCCGAGAAGCTACTTGTGCCGGCGCAGCCACGGTTCTGTCCAGAATCGAGAGGGAGGAGGAGCTCATGGCGCAGTACGTCGAGTATGGGTACACCACAGTGGATCTGGAGGTCGAGGACGACGTCGTCTAACATTCGATTTGATGAAAATGTGCAAGTGCATGGTGTCGGTTCGTTGGAAACTTGGAAGTAGTAGTAGTAGCAATAATTCTCAAGCATGTTGTGTCGCGTACTCGCGTGAACCCTGCATGTTTATCTCAAGCATTACTATGTGAGGCTTTAATCTTATTGTGTAAGGTAATATGAAGTTCTTTCGCAAAAAAAGAAAAAGTAATATGAAGTTGTATGTACCCGGCAGTCAAATGTTACTATGTTGGTGCTATTTAATCGTTTGTTTTATTCGGATGTTACTGTTATTTAATCTGCCAGCTAGCTCGTCTATGCTTCTGTTTTTGTGATTGGGATTTGAATAGTATGTTCAGTGTTAGCTGCCGTGCCCAATTTATGTTATGTCAGTTGTTACAGTTTTGTGCTCGGTTGTTTACCACTATTATTTTTCAATATGTCATTGACATGATGATGTAATAATGACTGTATGCATCGGATGTTGTAAAAGGACGGATTTTTATCTTTTTTTTTCTAAAAAATGATCAGGCGGCTTGATATCCATTGAAACCTAGTACAGTCAGGACGTGTTCTTTGATTGTCAACTGTAATCTAGCTGGTATAGTCAGGTCGACGTTTGGCTTTTACACATGGGGACACATATATGGAATGAACCGACGAGAAAACGTGTAGTATTTTGTACTAATGGATTGAACGAACCACGCGGTGATAGTTTGTATAAGTATCAGCATCTGCGTGCCGAGGAGGAGCACACGAGCTCCGTACAGTAATCGATTTCGGCACCGTTAACGTGACGGTACGTAGCTACCCCATTAATTGCGTGTGTGTATATATATATATATATAGTTATTACGTACACAAACTCCCGGCCGGACGAGTCCGGGAGCTCAGGGGAGGCAAAGTGTAGGGTTCCAGGGTTCCCCTCAACGACCGTGCCTGTATATATAGGGTTTGAGAAATAGAGAGGAAAGAGATCGAGCCAGCGGCCATGGCGATAGAAGGATCGAAGAACGAGATGAGGCTTCTCGACGGGGTGGAGCCCGTGTCATGCTGCCTCTTCCACCACAGCACCAACTCCATGGGGAAGGATGATCTGATCCCGCGCGCCGGCTGCAAGTTCTGCGCCGCCAAGGCGGCGGCCTTGAACAGGATCACGGCGGCGGGCGGGGACAGCGCCAAGTCGGCGGCGGATTCGACGGCGCGCGCCGGCGCCGACGTCCTCGTCATCGAGATGGTGCCCGTGGGCAGGCTCGTGCCGCTGCCGTCGTCGTCGGGGAACACCGTCGTGACGGCGGAGCCGGCGGGGGTCGTCGAATCCACTATTTTGATGTTTAAATTAGCTTAGACATTGGATCCCCATGGCTGAATCCACTAAAAAGGGGAAATTGGATGCCCAATTTTTTTATTGTTTGCAGTTTAAATTATATGATGAATTGTGCATGCATGATGATCGGTGTTTGCCATATTCCTACTATTTTGATGTCTCCCCTTCCCTCTCATCATCCATCTTGGACTGCCATGTCGGGACAATGTGAGAGGTGGATGCATGCATGTTTTTTTAGGTGGAATTTTAGATGGGACTGTTGGATTAAACAAGAGGCCAAGAGGGAGAGGGTCGTCAAGGCGGCCAAGCCGGCGGGGGTCGTGAAGAAGACGATGATGATGGTGCCGGAAGCTTACGTCAATGGAGTGCTGACTGATCCTCAGCTTACGCCCCTCGTTCCTCTCTCTGAAGATTACTTCCAGAGGAATCCCAGCCACAGAGAGCATTCGCTAGGCAGCGCAGCCACGTACCTATTGACTATCGAGCATCAGGAGAACATCCTCGTCCAGTACTTCAGGAAGGGGTTCGCCGTGATGGAGGTGGAGATTGATTACGACTATTAGCAGTGACAGGTATCTGATGGAAAGTATATGAATGTATCGCTGGAAAATCTAGCTGAATAACCTATATAAAACTTATGAGTTTATATATTATGAGCCGAAATAAATTGGTTCCGCTTTATAAAAGTTTTGGTGGCAATGCATGCCGAGAAATTAGATCCCTATGTGAATCCAGTAAAAAGGGGAAATCGGATGCCCAACCTTTTTATTGTTTACACTTTAAATTATGAGTCGTGCATGATGATTGGTGGCTGCTATTCCTACTATTTTAACGTCTCCTTTGATTGATGGTGAAACAATTCCGTACAGGAGGTCATGCACGGACGGAAGTGTGCAGAACTCGTGCACGGATTTTTTTTAAGTGGGAAAAATTCCGATGCAGGAGACTTGTACACACTGTCATCCCTGCAGATGTTCTCCGCTTGGGATTAGGACGGCACGAGAGGCATTGCTCGGCTCGGAAGTACTACCTCCGTTCCAAATTACTATTCGTTATTAATTTTTTGTTTAACGTTTGATCATTCGTCTTATTCAAAAAAATTCACAAGTATCATATATTTTATATGCGACTTGCTTTATCATCATATATATTTTAAATATAACATATTGGTTTGTATATTTGGATAAATTTTTTAAATAAAACGAATGATCAACGATCATAGAAAAAAATCAACAACGAATAGTAATTTGGAACGGAGGTAATACTATTTTTTTCTCCGCTCAGCTCGGCTAGCTAGATGCCTAGGCCGCAGCATCAGCAAGCTAAATTAATAAGCCAGTACAGATCCAAGTTGCTGTGTGTGGAGGGAGATGTCCATGTGGAAGCTAGACTAGACCCCCATGGGAGGAGAAAGTGGGAGCTGGAGATGGTGCGCGAGCTGGGGAGTGCCGAGTGCATTGCGGTGGAGGGTGGACCACGACGGCCGCAGCGGCGTGTGCATGTGTCATGGGCTCAATCTGCATTTTGGGCACAAGTGGCTCGTGCAAGCCCACAGAACAAGACTCCTCCGTTGGAGAGCCAGATGCAAGGAGGAGAACGGCGCGGCTGGGCCGAGCCAACGCCAAGTGCGAGCGGAGACAACGGCTCTCCATCCCAATCGGAGAGCATTAGAGGAGGTCTTGCACGGACGGCAGAGTGCAAGACTCCTGCACCGAAAATTTTCCAAAGTAAGACGAGCACTGGACTCTTATTGGTTACTGTGTTGAAAATCTTCGACTCCCATGTCCCATGCAATACACGTGTATAAACCTAGTCCAACTGGGTTTATTATGTGGGCCGAGGTAAATTGTGCCCAGTTTATAATAGTTTTCTGGTGGTAATAGATGCTGAGAAATTGGAGCACAACTCACGCATCCATTAAAAAAAGGAAAACTGGATTATCACCTTTTGCATTTTTTTGGAATTTTATACATTATTGTGCGCATGATTTTGGTTTTGGCTCCTTTCATTTTGGAGGAGGTTAGAGTTTGAGCTAGAGCAGGCTTTGCTGGGTTGCATAACATTCTTGGTGTTAGGCAAGCGCTTCGTTTTTATATATCTCTCCTTTTTTCTGTTTTTTCTTTTGGTGCTTTACTACCTCCTGTAACTTCTGTGTACAAACAACTTATCTTTTCTTAATGGAAAACGTGCAATGCACATTCTCAAAAATTATTGTGCGCGTGATGACGGGTGTGTGCCATTCCGCCAGAGCTCATAATGTTGCTTTTTTGAAATTAAATTAGCTATCATCACTAAGTTGCTAGAAAAGGTTAGGCCCTGCATCCAACTCTGTTCTTAATTGGAAAGGCATGTGGTTGTGAGTTGTGACCTTTTGCAAAAGAGACGGGAAAGTTGTCTTGATAATTCACAGGGTAATTAGCAAGTACTACCTCTATTCTTTTTTATTCGACGTTCAGACTAACCAACCATTCTAGCGCTATTCATAGTACTAGTTCCTGTCCAAAACGTTATCTATTGACAAACGGAGGTAGCACTTGAGTCTTGATGCATCAGCATCCTTCGGTTCATGACTCCATGCATACAGGGAGATTTCTTCTTTAATGGCATAAAAGTAGCTCGTGCTCAACACATACGAGAAGAGAGACAAAAGGTACATTTTTTATTGTGTGATATTGACGGCTTGGTTCGATTTAAGCTGCACATTAAGTATGGCCATGGCCGATGATTAGTTTTTGGTTAGGGTTGATCAAGTTGGATGGAACGTTTTTGGATTAAACAAGAGGCCGGGAGAGGCAGCATGCATGCAGCTAGACGTGGTGGTCAAGGACTCAAGGCGTGCGTGGGTGTTGGCCCCGCATCAATCGATCAACGGCGCCCGAGTCCGAGACGTACTCATCAGAGGCAAAGTTCGCGATCGAGGCTGAGATGGGATCCGACATATATACAGGCGCCGTGCACGCCCACTGGATCAAAAAACAGTTTGAGATCGAACGAGAGGTTAGGGTTCCAAAGAGTGAGAGATCAAGATCGAAGCCATGGCGATGGAGGAGGGTGTATCGAAGGAGAAGTCATGGTGCTGCCTCCTGCACAGCACCAAGTCTGTGAGGGAGGATTTGCTGCCGTGCGCCGGCTGCAAGATCTGCGTCGCCAAGGCGGCGGCCTTGAACAGGATCAAGGCGGCGGGCGGGGACAGCGTCAAGGCGGCGAAGGATTCGGCGTCGCGCGCCGGCGCCGACACCCTCCTCGTCGAGAGTGCCGTCAAGCCGGCGGAGGTCGTGAAGAAGACGACGATGATGGTGCCGCAAGCTTACATCGATGAGCTGCTGATTGATCCTCAGATTTTTCCGCTCCGTCCTCTCTCTGAAGATTTCTTCGAGAGGAATCCCAACCTCCGAGAGATTTCGCTGGCCGGCGCAGCCACGGTCCTATTGAGTATCGAGCATGACGAGAACATCCTCTTCCAGTACTTCAAGAAGGGGTTCGCCGTGATGGAGGTGGAGATGTGATGGAGGTGGAGATTGATTACTGCTATTAGTAATGATAGGGCATATGAAGGTAGTGCGTGCATGGTATCGCTGAAGTAGTATTGTCGTATGAACCATTGCAAGCAGTACTGTGTGAGCTTTAATCTTATTATTGTGTAACCTATGGGGTTGGTTGGACTCGCCAATCCAATGTTGCTATCAAATCGCCGTTTCAAGCTAGTATGAACCATCGCAAGCAGTACTGTGTAAGGATAATTTGATGCAACATCAACATCCTTTGGTTCATATGAAGAGATGAGACAAAAGGTTTCCTTTCTATGAGATAATGCTTCTTGTTGTGCACTACGTTTGATCATCAATAATTCAGTGGCAACTCTCTCTCAAAAAAAAATTCAGTGGCAACAATTTCAAAGCAATCCAAATTGCTAGCATACTCCTATATCCGTTCCTAATAAGGAAAAAAAATGAATGGTGGCCGGGGTAACCAAGATTTCAGAGAAATTCTGCAGGTTGGCAAGATAAGATCATAAGAGCTGATGCCAACTCGAAACAGCATGAACATATATGTAGAATGTGAAAAGATGAATACTGTAAAATGTGGGAACCAAATCTCGTGTGTAACGTAGAATCTTCAAAATATTCCAGCTCCTAGCTGACCAGCAAAAGTATGGACATAAATTGTAATGTTTGACCTCAAGACGGTCAGAACTGAACTTGGGCTGTGTTGGTTTTCCCTTCCACCGCAAGTATGATGGTTGGCAAGAACGCTTTCAGGCATGACCTTTTGTTCACCAACAAAGAGGCAATGACAACACCCTTTGCCGGCCAACTCAAGTTAGCACAGATCTAGACGATGGCCAGTAGTACAAACTATCATATGCTCCATGAATTGCAGGCTGCAGTACAGATGGTAGTACCATTGCTGACCAGATCGAGCTAGTACCATGGCGAAGCACAGGGTTGTGTACTGCACTGCTGCGGCGATGCTGAGGCTGCAAAACATTTGGAACAGACCGGTGACCTGCTGGATTGCCTGTGACCCTGTGCCCTGTGGTATTTTTCTCTCTGTGTTGCAAAAGTCTGAAGAATCCGCACCAACCTTTGGTGGACAGGCATACCAGCACTGGAAATGAACTCTGGTGAGCCCACCGTCCTATTACTCCTGAACTTTCCATGTTAGTACGTACTTCATTTGGCTTTACTCGTGAGTTCAAATTAAATAGTGCATAAATATATGAAATTATTAAATTGAATACTAAACAGCATTAGGCACCGTCGGTTGCTCTCTTCAATTAATTTATTTTCTTCTTCAGGTTCCCGTGTCCTTGGCCGTTGCTTTTCCCACTTTCTAGCTGTGGGCTTTGTAGCCAAGGACAACAGGACATGTTCAGTTCAGGCTCTCTCTACCTGCCAGTGGCTAGCCACCACTGATCAACTGAATCTCCCGCTGATGGATCAGTGATAAGTGCGCGTGCGCTTCATAAGTACTAGTATGTGCGTATGTGACAACTGACCTTGTCTTAAAATCTAAAAGAGGTAGTAGTGTTGATAGATGATTAATTGATGCGGTAGCACCAATCAACCAACCGTGATCTAGCAGATCGCCAGGATTTTTATTTTGATTTAAGAAAGCAAATGCTGAGTGAAGGAAAAAAGTCTGCACACTATTCTTGTGACATATTTGTCACCAACTCCAATTATTGAGACATCGACTAATAATTCAGTGGTAGTGGGTGGATTAAATTACAAATTAAAGCTTCTTCTAATTTTTTTTAGATTAAGGAAAAATATTCGATCTTTAACATTCACATCACATGTGAATGTCTACGACCACAAAGCTTCTTCTAAATACTATTATTGGGAATCCGATTCATTTTCTGAAAGAAAAAAGTGCCTCTCTTCTCATACTGGCTGATACACTGCTGCTCGGATCCATTAACAATAAGCCCTCACTCAGCTGCAGCAGAAACTGCACGCTCAATTGCTTTCTTCTTCAGTCTCCACTATTCATGTGACGATATTTGACAGTAACTCCAATATTCGAATGTCAACAAATGATTCAATGGTATAGGTGGATTAAATTACTCCACCTACCATTGAGTACATGGAAATGAGTACATGGAAATGAGTACATGGGAGTTTTCTTCTAACAACTATTATTATTGGGAGTCCACGATTCGTCTTCTCTGAAAACAAAAGGAGATACGCCTGCCTAACGCCTCTCTCTTTCTTCTCAGAATGACTGATGATACACTGCTCTCCGGACCTCCGGATCCATTGCCTCATTCAGCTGCAGTAGAAACTGGGTTCAATGCTGCAGCATTACTGTTCCTCGTCTTCTCCTTGTCACTGAGATCAATGATCAGATGATCATGCCCACCGAACTCTCTGAAATTCGCGGCTCGCTCCAGGTTCTTCACTTCCTCTATCACCAGCTCCAGCCGCACCACCATCTCCACCAGCAACGACGCGAACGCGGCGAACGGGAGCGCCTGCGAGAACTCGAGGCTCGTGATGGCGATCTTGCTGAGCGTCGGCCGCAGCATGCCCCTCTCGTTGCGCTCCGGCGGCTGATCTGTCCCCGCCGTGTTCTTCCTCTCCGACAACGCCGTCGCGTCAGTCTTGAATGAATGGAGGGTTGCTCTTGTCGATGGCGCCGCCGCCGCGTGCTTGCCGGAGTTCAGTTCCATGAGCATGTGCTTATTGGCGGCGCACGCGCGTTTGGAGCCAAGGAAGAGACGCGGCTGTGATCTGATGGCCGAGTTCAGATCCTGCAGAGCTTCGTGGAGATGATCGGAGAGCACGCCAGGGGCGCAGCGACGGTGGTGTTTTATGCTCACTGCGAGCTCTTGAAGAACCTTGACGACTTCTTGAGCAACTCTTGTGCAGGGATCTCTGAATAGTAATCTCACGGGTGGAGGAGTCTTGAACATCAATGGAAATATAGTAAAAGTGAGCATGGTTTATTCAGAGAGAAGTTAGATGCGTCGTTTAGATGCTAATAATTGGATCCAAGAAAAGTTGGGTTTTTCTGCAATACCTGAATCTCAGATTCCAGACAACCATGAAGTGCAGCGACAGTGTAGGCAAAGTGCCTAAGCACCGATCCGAGCTTCACATATTTTTGCCATGGGTAACTGTAACAGTGCATTGAATGTCTTGGCTCCCAGCTTGCATAGTGTGCCTGGACATTTTGTTGACAATGTTACAGCTATCAGTAATTCAGTATACAGTTGATTTATCAAATAGCAGATGTTCATATAATAAACTTGAGAGAAGTAAATTTGAAATATATATCTAGAGGAAAATTGAGTAAAACAGGTTGCTTACTAGGGTCTCATCACTGGATTTTGCGTCCAAGACTGCTCTATAGCCAATTTGGATTGAAGCTCTTGCTTCCTGCTTATCAAGAAGGTTATCATATTTATCCTGGTCTCGGAAATACTCATTCACACAAGCTGCAAACTTTATTTTGTCAGAATTTTTGGTGATTTCTTATAATTGCTACAAGCTTCAATATAGAGTATGATACTAGTAGCGGGTACCCACCTTCAATTGATGTTGCCAACCCTTCAAATTTGAGAACTGTGCTATTGTGAAGGTCTTCTCCAGACCAGTTTGGAAAAACCAAGAGACTCATGAATAAACATATTGCACAACCAATGGCAATAGTACTTAAGCGATCTCTCATTAGTGGGAGCACATCGTCTTGGCGACAGCCAGATACCGTTATCAGATTGAAGGTTAAGAGGAAAATCAGCACACCGTAGTCATAGCTCTTCTTGATTGTTGGGAAGAATCTAACATATGTGGCAGCAAATCCTAGAGACAAAATCAATGATGAGCATTATAAACCATTAATGAAATTACTTATGGCATGAACAATTGATTTATTTGTGCACCTATTATAAACACCGAAGCCCCGACGATGAAAGCGCGGAAAACCTTCCCGGTTCTCACTGCTACAAGCTCAATGAGAACTGCTAGAGAGCCTGCCAACAATGTTCCCAGCCCTCTATTCAGCCCTTTGCATATGGTTGCTCCTGTTCATCAATAATAACTTATTATTAGGTGCAAGAAGGCTACATATATATGGAAAGAAACTAATGCTTTACGATGGTGAATCCATGTGTATTACCTGCGGTGAATTCAAGCACGACGACTACGGTCATGACAGCCCACATTGCATTCTTCCCAATTCCTTTGAAGAAAGGTTCGAGGATGTACAAGAGCGAGACCAGTGTGAGAGCTGTCCCAGCCTTGAGAGCATGGACAGCTCTCCTTGGATCTTCTCTTCCAATACTCCATGCATGTCTCCCCCATGAAGCTGGAATCCTGCCTATTGTCTTCATCGGTGCAGTAAGCATCAGCAAAGTGTTTTTCTTGTTGATGGAATTCAGAGCACAAGCCATTGCCATGGCCTGAGCTCAATGAAGTTGAAGATGCCAGTGCAAAAAATGTGGCACCTAAAGCTGTGAAACAAGTGATGTATCTCCATGTACATATGTTTCTTCTTTTATATGAAATCTAGACTGCAACATTTCAGGTAATAATATCATGCTTTGTTAATTCAATGGTGTTGCAAAGGACGGCTCGTGTGCTTTCTGGAACGTTGCCATCGTGTATCCCTTTTGAAGTCATAGTTGCTCCTTTGCATGTGATGTTCTCATTGTGTTCAGCAGCTCGCAGCTCGAAAGACCACACATTTTCGCCTTTTTCTGACACTAAATATGTGGTGATGGCAAGGTAGCCTTGACCTTGTGTGCTGGACAATTGCATGGTCTCACGTGGTGAGGGAGTTGGCAAAACCGCAAAAGGACCTGAAATTAGCGAGCCACCCGTGTGCTACGATGGAGGCAAGTGTTGGTTGCTCACTCTTTCTTGCTTGGCTTGACGATGACTTGTGCGGAGGCTGAGCTCATGGAGGTCGGAGACAAACGAGATCCAGCCTTTGCATGTGATTTTTTTTCTATCAAATATCGGTTGCTGATATCTTGCCGGGTGAGACGAGAGACCCACACAGTTGGGAACTACTGGTAGCAGATATAGCATCCTGCCATATTGCGACAAAATTGAAGGCTGGAGTTGGACTTCTCTGCTATATAGTTCTAGTTTTATATATTTGAGAAGCTAGAAATTTTTGAACCATTAAAATTAGCAAAAAAGAAGATGGATCTCCATGGCATGCAGTTCAACCCAAGAAAAAGTCCATTAGAACATTGACATGTCTTCAATATGATACTTTTACTAGAAATAAATATAGAAATATATTATATTAAATGGAAAGAGTTATATAGATATTATGGAAGTATTTTTCATAGGGAGGAAGTTCTATTTTTATCCTTCAACTATCACAAATGTCTGATTTTTCAACTTTGTAACTACAAAACTGGAAAGCAAGGACCATCCAACTGTCGAAATTGGCTAACTCTGGATCTTTGGGTGGTTTTTCTATTTTCCAAAAAATAATAATAAAAGTTTCAATCTAAAAATCATAACTAATTCATTTTACATCACGAAAATATGAAACCAGCCTCATAGGAGATGACATAGGAGGTTGGGATGATGACACCAGCCTCATAGGATGCCATACTCCACTATTTATAGGTCCTATTTAGTCTAGCATGGATAGTGCTTTACTTTAGATTGATTTTATGATTAAGAAATAAATTTCAAAAATTGTCAAGAGCTCAAATGCCATGCAACTAACTAGTCATATGATGAACATAAAGTAGAAGCAATAAAAAAACAAGGAAAAAAGGAATGAATAAGATCCAGATAACTTCAAATTGAGCACCAACATATAGCTTTCATAGAAAAACTTTGGTACCGGTTTCGCATTTTTTAATTTAAAATGAATATTTATAAATTTGTTAGATTAAGCCAAACATTAAAATCCAAAATTCCCCATTTTGACCGTTAGGTGGATTTCGCTATCCGGTTTTGTAGCTATATGTTAAAAATCTGACTTTTGTGATTGTTGGATGATGAAAATAGAACTTTCCCTTTTCATAATTATTCTAGTAATGTAAATTTATCATATCCATCTTTATTAGTTATTGATAAAAAGTTTGACTTAGGATAAACTTTCACGAACTTATGTTTGTGGCTGGAGGAGGTATATTTCGGGGAGACGCAGGAGAGGGGAATCACTTGGTCTCGTATGTTTGTTATCATTCCCTTGGTTCAGGGCCTAATTCGCATGTCATGTTGCAAAAGAATTTTTTTTTGTTGAAATCAAGGGTGAGTGTGTTTGGTTATAGTAATCAAATGATACTCCCTCCGCTCTCAAATATATAATGTTTAAGAAAAACAAAAATGAGGCAGCAGTAAACCTGTTGATAAGTGGCTTGCCGGGTCACCAAGTGCCCATATTGAACGACACTGCCCTGAAATCTCTCTTTTCCAAGGGCCAGATCTGATTTGCTTTCCTGATCTCCATTGGATCAGTAGCAGGCCTCCAGTCATGGCTAGCTGTCTGCGCATTTGAAGGCAAACGGCCTTCTTTGGTAGAGCAGTGTAGCATATTAGTGCACGACATGTTCGTCCAATTAGTGCGTGCTGAGGACTTGCACACAATCGATTCATCCTTTGTGCTAGTGGGAATTGAGTTGCAAGAAAAGTAGGATCTACCAAGCTATATATAATATATCCAACTTTGTCTAAGCAAAAAGAGAGCCGGGGGAAGAAGTTGTTATAAGTGATGGGCGAATCAAAGATTTCAGTGTTCGAAACACTGAAACTAGCTGGCGCTCTTGCAGCAGCATGAAGCATGCTATTTGTCCCTTTGCCACGTATCCATTATTCGACGGTGCATATCTTGTTGCCAAGTCTCATGTCTTCACATTCCTTCAGGAACCAGACATATCGTCGTTGTTTGTTTAAGCATCGATGTAGCTTATGCAGCAAGGATTCGACACACTCGGCATGCATCCATGTACCTAAAACTCATCAGTCTGCTCTGTCCACAAAAGCAGAATGTCAATTCTCACAACTGAACGGACAGAGCTGCATGCAGAAGGTTCAGTGCGTGTTGAGCGTTTACCTTAGTAACTTAGTTCAGAACTTGTCAAGTGCAAGGGAAAATATCCAAAAGACAACACCGTTAATTAAGTTCCGAAAAAAAAATGTAATACGATAACAGGCCCCTAGTTGACCAACGAAAAGGTAGCCTAGACGACATGCATGATAGTCACTCGAGAACCCTTCAACTCGTGGCTCCTTTTGCCGTCACGGAGCACCAAAAGACAACGCCCGTGTCCACCGGCTACCTCACCTCAAGCACGTACCGGTTCCTGCTCTACGCAATGACAATGGCCTTCGATCCAGTACAAACAAAATAAAAAAACTCATGAACTCCATGGGTTGCGGTACAAATACCCATTGTACTACTGCCCTTGGCGGCAGCCAGGGGCGGAGCTGGGCCTAAGGCCACCTAGGCTGTGGCCTTAGGCGTGGCCCAAAAAACCTCTTATATCTATGTAATTTTCTTGGCCTATATTATAATTTGGCCCATTAAGCCGGCTTCCTTCCCTTCCCTTCCTCAGTTCCTCCAGCCCAACAGCCGAAGCCCAGGCGCCCGCACACGCACTCCTCTCCGACTCCCACAGCCCGCACGCCGCGCTCCTCTCCGACTTGTCTCCCGCAGCGCCGAAACCTAGCTCTCGGGCCTCGGCGGCGGGCAGGGCGGCGGCCGGCGGGCAGCACACCGGCCGGCGGCGCAGCAAGGCCAGGGCGGGCGGTGCCGCGGTGGGCGGCAGCACGGCACCAGGCCGGGGCGGCGGGGCGCGCAGGCGCAACAGTAGCACGGCAGCCGGGCAGCGGGCGGGCGATGGCGGCCGGCAGCAGCAGCACCAGCAGGGCCCCGGCAGCAGCAGCACCGCCAGACGCCAGGACCCAAGACCAGAAGCACCGGCGCACCGCCGTTTACCTTCCCTGGCTGGCTCGGTGGCTCCCCTTCAAATAAATCGATCGGTTAACTCAGTTTTGTTTGGACATTGAAATTTCCATTCCCCGATGAATAAGAGGAGTATTGGTCTTAAATTGTGATGTATTGGTCTAAATTGTGATGTATTGTTATGCACATGTGTCTTAAATTGTTATGTATTGGAACTGACCGGCGCCTGCCTCCTTGGCTGTCTCCTTGAATTGTGCTTATTTCTTTGCTTGGTTTGAACAGTCCGAACCGAGCCCGGCTTCCGGCTTTAGGAAGAAAAAAGTTGGAGGAGAAACTCCACCGCACCAACCAGCCTTTTTAGGTGGATAGACGCACCAACGCCACCGTCCGTGAAAATGAGCCTCCGGTGTCGCTATTCGGTTACCGGGACGACGTCTGATGAAACTGAATCGTAAAACCAAGCATAGCGCATGAACGGAGCCAGGTCGGAGGACACAGATATATGGTGGTGGTCGAGATCAGATCACGCAAGATATATTAGAAAGAAAGATATGATGCATCCAAGTCAGCGGCCACTGGAGCGGCTGGCTCCTCTGCTTTTCTGGTGCGCGCTGAGGCGATCCGCGCGCGAGCCAGCCAGACAGAGGTGCGGCGCGACGCGGAATGCATCTCGTCTTTCGCGGTTTTGCCCGGCCGGGGCGGTGTTTTCCTGCAGATTTGGTGCTTGCAACGGCGTGCGCCTATCTGCAAATCTTCTTTCGAGGCCGGCCGGTAGCTAGCTAGCGTTGGTAGCTAGGAAGGATGCGTGACGGATGCGTCGATCCATCCCGTCCGGTGGTGGGCTGGTGGTGTCGTGACGATGGTAAACAATTAGCTACTACGGATGAAGATTTGTAGTACTGTAGTACCAGGAGACCTTCATTTCTGTACTGCGGTTCATTTCGAGATCCGAGCTGTATCTGACACATGTATTACATCACATCATGTACTACTACATTTTATAATATGTATTCATATACATAATGTATTTTAAATCGTTGGAAGCTGTACCGTTTCACATGTCATATAAAAAATAGAACGGGAGCGTCCACACACGATTCAAAATCATTTGAATCCCCATCATCTCTCTCCTCCCCACACCATCTCTCTCCTCGGTCCGGAGAACAAATCAAGCAGCACCGGCGAGGCACGCCGTGGAGATGGTGATGGCCGCCGGCGAGGGAAGCCTCTGCGAGGTCCACTGCCAACGCGGCCGAGCTGCTCACACACCGCAACAAGCGGAGGGCGGCGTGAATCTCGAAGACCGCGGAGGGAGACGTCGACGGCAATGGTGGCAACGACAGCGGCGACGGCGGCGACGGCGACATCGACAGCACCGGCAGCGGCGAAGGCGGCGACAGCGGCATCGACAGTGGCGCGACGGCGCGACGGCGACGTCGACGGCTACAGCGGCATCGGCGACAGCAGCCACAGCGGCATCGGCAGCGGAGGAGCATTGGCTGAACCAGCAGCAGCCGCAGCCAGCGGCTCTCGACGATGAGCTGCCGGCGTTGTTCGAGGCGTTCTGGACCAGGGAGGGTGTGGTGCTGGCGCCGCCGACGGGGAGGAGGATGGGTACGGCGGCGCGGCGGGCCGGGAGGCCGGTGTCGGGTGGGCGTCCCGCGGCGCGGCGCGGCTGGGCTTCTCCGCAGTCACCGCCGCGCTCGCCGCCGCCACCTACCTCGACCGCTGCTTCCTCCCCGGCGGCGCGCTCCGGCTCGGTGACTAGCCCTGGATGGTGCGCCTCGCCACCGCGTCATGCGTCGCGCTCACCGGCAAGGTCGAGGAGACGCGCGTGCCGCAGCTCCTCGACCTCCAGCTCTGCGCCGCCGCGGGCACTGACCCCGCTGAAGCCTACCTGTTCGAGGCCAAGACGTTGCGCCGGATGGAGCTGCTCGTGCTCTCTGCGCATGACCTCAGCTCTTGCAGCTGCCACCAAGAGCTTCTACTCCGCCTCAGCCACGTCAAGTTTGGCCGCATCCTCGCGCCTATCCTCCGGGACAGCGGCGGCGGCAAGTTTCCTACACGCTCCCTACCTCCGGCGCCCTTCCTCCTCACTGGTGTGCGGCAGGTGGTAATTCCCAAGCAAGATATCGTGGAGAAGCAGCTGCAGCCGTAGCTGACATGGTGAGGGGCGATAAGGTACTTGGTCGACTAGTGTGTTTAGATCTTGACAGGTTCTGTAGGAAGTACTAGTTCGCGAGAAAGGAACTTCATGTTTTTTAATCATTTCTGTGTTTCTCAAGTTCTAGGAGTCATAGGCATGCGACGTTGTGCTGTTGCACTTGAGCAAAGTGCCTGCTGTTACTCTATTATGTTGATGCTTTTGGGATTGGATTTTCTTGTTATCTTGTGTTCTCAAAGTTCAGAGTTTATTATAGGCAAATTAAAGCAATATGTGAATATGTATATATTATGCTCAGTGCTTTTTTTGCAAACATTTATTTCCTCTGGAAGAAGAATAAACTGCACTACTGAGTATACCATTCATTTCATTGGATTTTCTTTTTCAATTCTTTTAAGTTTCATGTTCACAGTCTCAAGCTTATGGTGCTTAATGTTCATGTGCTAGCCTATCGAACCTAGATGCTCCTGCTAGATTGCTTCTATAGTTTTTTCTTCTCCTATTGTGGAGTATGTGTGTATTTTTATTGCTATGCGATGTGATTTATTAAATTTAGAGATGCTATGAATATGTAAAGCCATTTGAGTCGTTCCACATTTTTTCATTCAAATTATAGTTGCATTGTTTTGAGATGCAGATAAATGGTACGTGATGGTTGGAAACCCCATGATTGATTGTTCTCTTTTTTCTGTACTCCTAGTATTTGATTAAACATTTGTAAAATGTATGTACCTATTTGTACAGATCACATATTGCTTGAATGTGTATACATTATTCAAGATCATAATTGTCATGTGTTTGTGTAAAATTGGCATTTATATATATTTATACTTTCAAATTGTATACAAGTACAGTGTAAAATCTTAATTTGATTGCGCTTGTGCAGCCAGTAGACTATGCCATAAGTAGTGGAACATGTTTCTAATGGATACATGATGCTTAAAATAATTTTTTAGTGGAATTATTGTGCTATAAGTAGGTACCAGTACCCACTCGAGCAGGTACCAGTAATAACAGTCTCGTTCTGAGTAGATACCATGCGGTGGTTGCTATTTTTTAACAAATTACATGGCTCGTATTAATTAAATTATATTAAAAAACTACTACATCCTATAGTGAATATCAACATAGTATCAACATGTACCAATAACATAATCTTGCTTCACCAATGGAGCAAGGAGATGTGCCATCACAAAAATAGCAAATGCCACTCTAAAATATTGGTCTCTTACTTGTTAGACTTATCATCAAAATATTTTTCCAATGCGTATCAACATGTACCCTCATATCGTGAAGATGTACCCCATCTTTAACGAGGTACACCTCAACGGCTATCAACCATTAAACAATGCTTCAAACAGTGAGCCGGTCAGCTTTATGTCACGTCATCTCCTCCTTGCCTCTTCCGCACCACACATTCAAACGCCAGTACAGTGAGAAGATAAGCTTTCAACGTCGGATGCTTCTTCCACACCACTCATTTAAACCAAAAAAGATATATAAAAAATCTGACTTGCCACCCACTACCCCTGCAGCGCGCCCCACCGCCCACGTTCTCGAACAGAGAGGCTGCAGCTTTTTGTCACCTCAGTACAGGAAAGATTCTACTCACACTGTTAGATACGAGAGAAAATAAAACACATACGTTGCAAATACAGATGCATGAGACAAAGGAGCGGGCATCTCCACGTCGAACGGAGCGACCAGATTGAGTCTTCCACGAGTGACCGGTCACAAAGACATTTTGCTACTAGTGTGCATAACATGCGACGGTTAGTTCACTCTACCAAAAAACAACTCCCAAATACACTATGCAAAAAGAAGATTCCTCATCACATCAAAATGTCATAACATGCATGGAGTACTAAATGTAGATGAAATCAAAAACTAATTGCACGGTTTTGTTGTACTCTGCGAGACGAACATTTTAAGCCTAATTAATTAATTTTTTGACAATTTTTTGCACGTACAAACGAAATGTTACAGTAACGCAATGATTACGAAATGCCATCTTACTCCCAAATTCAACCTTCCAATTCTAACATCTAAACACCACCCTTGTTTACAGACATGGCGTGGTCACACTTGTCAGCACGATAAGCAGCTACTAGCTAGCTAGCGCGCGACCAGGACAAGGACCCGGGACAGGAAGGAACGGCTGGCTTGTGCCAGACGCGACGCCGGCCCGACGGGTCAGCGTCGGGCGTCTCCGGGTCGAGCCCGAGCCGGTTGCCCTGTCCCGTCGACCCCCCCACCCAGGCACGCTTGGCTTGCACACCAGGACACACCACACCACGACCAAACGCAACCAAACCAAACCTACCCGATACGCCCCAGCCCCCACCCTCTCGGTCACGGTCTCACCGGTGACGCGCGCACGGCCTTCCTTCCTTCCCAGCTCGGCAACCCCGGCCGCCGCTGGGCCCCAAACTTTGCACTCGCAGCAGCCACATCATCCATTTTTTTTCTCATGAACCGCGTGGCCGCGGCGTCCACTGTCCAGTTCGGAGCACGTGCCGTTTTTCAAATTCCAAATCGTTGATTGGCCTGGGGTCCGCTCGGCTCAGCACACACCCACACGGGGGTCCGCTTCGTTTGCGCAAGCTAGCGTACGCCAGCAGCCAAGCACGCTACCCGCGTGTGTAATTGTATAAGACGGGTGCAGAACTACATGATATATATATGCAGTGTTTCGGATTTGTGGCAATAACGATCGATCTCGCTTTAGCATGAATCATGTCCCGCAGTATATAACCTGTTCGGCTGGTAGAATGAATAGTACTCGGCTGTTAGAATGAATAGTATTCTGTGAGAGGAAATAAACCGTAATAAGCCAGCCGAGCACTGTTCATTGAGCCAGCCGAACAGGCTCAGACAGGCTAAAAATGTAAGCTGTTCCGCTGACCTACACACTCGTCCAAGGCAGGCACCATATGCTGGTTTAGCTCAACTCCTCCCTCCACATGCATAACCACCCTTCGAAAATCTAAACATCGCAGGTTTCTTAACCACCGTACCCCACTCATCAAACTGCTCCTGTTTTCCCCGCCAAAAAAAATGTTCCTTTTTACACTTTGGTCCTTCTGTGTCTCCCGGAATCATGCAAATTGGATGGAACCCCCAATGGTTCTCCCTTGGAAAAATGTCAACCCTGTTCCGCGAAGAATGAAATAAAAAAAATCAATATAGTCCCATTAACCTTGCATGTGCGATTACTACATCTAGAATTCTTATTCCACGTTTACTACGTCAGAAGGTCACAATGCTGACGTCAGATTTCAGAAGACCCGTCAAATGCCAAACCGAGTCAAACAGACAGAGTTAAGCCGTCGTCTAGAGATCCGAAAAAGTCAAGAAGCGAGAGATCAAATGGCAAATTTGCCACTCACTCCCAGGCCCCAGCTAAACCCACCATCCACCAAGACAGGAAGCAAAAACAAACATTTCCAAAAACACCCCTGTACTTTGTAAACCGCCCCGTTTTGCCCCACCGCCGCCGCCTGATTTCCCAGTTTATAAACTAACCCCACCTCCTGCCAATTCGCCTCCCTTCCCACCAAATATTCCCACCACCCCCCTGACTCCGCCCGCTCCCACCCCTCTCCACCGCGCCTGACAGGCATGGCCCACCTGCAGCTCTCGGCCGTCGCCGGCGCCGGCGGGCGGCCGGCGGCGGCGGGCGGGCGCGCCGACGAGATGGAGGACGTCGCGCTGCTGGACTCCTACGACGAGGAGATGGGGCTGCCCCCGCCGGGAGGAGCGGCCGCGGAGGAGGCGGACGACGCGGCGGCGGAGGCGCACGTCCGCGTCACCGGCATGACGTGCTCCGCCTGCACCAGCGCCGTCGAGGCCGCCGTCTCCGCGCGCCGGGGCGTGCGCCGTGTCGCCGTGTCGCTGCTCCAGAACCGCGCCCACGTCGTGTTCGACCCCGCGCTCGCCAAGGTGACTGGACGATCGATGATGCTCCTCCTCCTCTTCCTCCTCCTCCCCCACGCGTTGGTGTGGCGTGACGCGACGATGCGATCCTTGCGTTGGGCGCGCCCGCGGAGCGCTGGCGAGCGAGGCTTGTGGGGCTTCCGGGGAAGTTGCGGGGTGGCGACTTTTTTGAATTGTCTTGCGGTTTTTCCGGGTAACTTGCTGCGTTTGGCTATGGTTGGACTGCGGTTTTGCGTGTCAGAATAGGAAACTGGGTCGGGGAGCTTGTGGCTTTTTGGTAGTGCTTGGGGGTTGGTGCATTTGCATCGTCAAGTATTTTTCGTGTGAATTGAGTATGTGTTTACTAGAATTTTGCCTTGAATTAAGGGACGCGGAATTTTGAGCTTGACACCTTGGGTAGTACTGTTTCAATGACTTCTGATTTGGTTGGTGGAGTAAATGCTGTTTCAACTCTGTGAAATCTGACTATTCGAATGCTCACAGTTGTTGCGCGTTTTGCCTTTCGTGATTTGGTGAGCTCTGAGCTGTAACTTGGTTGGAAGCTCGTGATTGCTGATCGACTGTGCATTGTGGCTTTGTGGGATTCGGGAGCTCAAGGCTGGCACGGAGCTGCAATCAGTTGGTGCTAGTGGCGAAAATTGGGTTTCTGGTGTAGGTGCAAGGTGCTACAATAGCTTTAGATTGGTAGTTGAGCTGTGCGGGCTGCTGAATAATGTTCCCAGGGGAAAACAAGTGCTGAACTCAACTTTAGGTTCAGCGAAGTTGCAACACAATTTGACGAAATTTTACTTTACTATGACAACAATGAAGCTGGGTGTGTTCCATGATCATTCTTTAGTGGCGCCCTAAATATGGTATCTTGTTGACTATTAAGGAGAATACGTTAGCCATGGACCTGCCAATTTTGTAAATCCTTGAACCCACTACTCCTGGCGCAGTAATTAAATTCTTTAAAATTCACTATGACTTAGGATCTGTAAGTTGATATATTAGCATGTAATCTGCTATTCAGTCCAATTACATGCAGTAGCTTGCACATTGTTTACTTACATTTTCTTTTCACAATTTCAACTGGGTACCCACATTTTGATTTTTTATGTATTTGCTTACTGAGGGCCATTTTAGCCATGGAGTTCATGTGGGAAATTGGTGGAGATGACTCTATCTGTTAAACTATGCTGCTTTCTAGTTTTCTTTTAATCAAGATAGTCAACTCTGCTTTTGACTTTTGAGTCCTGTTGCATCACATTTAAGCTAAAATGCCAATGCACCTAACGATGCATGTGCTGTGATCTGCACCCATGTGTTTTGGCTTGATTCTGTTCATCCACATATACTAAAGCCGGCTCCTTAGATGTTTTGATTTTCTTTACTCGATCAGTTGGCTTGTTTGGGTCACTTCAATATCTGCATCTTTATTTTGGTTACTTGTCTTTCAGGTAGAGGATATAATTGAAGCTATAGAAGATGCGGGATTTGAAGCAGAAATTATCCCTGATTCTGCTGTCTCTCAGCCTAAATCACAGAAGACTTTATCAGCACAATTCAGGATAGGAGGAATGACATGTGCTAATTGTGTGAACTCGGTTGAGGGTATCTTAAAAAAGCTACCTGGTGTTAAAGGAGCAGTTGTTGCCTTGGCAACCTCATTGGGGGAAGTTGAGTATGTTCCTTCTGCCATTAGCAAGGACGAAATTGTTCAGGCCATCGAGGATGCCGGTTTTGATGCAGCATTCTTGCAGAGTAGCGAGCAAGATAAGATTTTGCTGGGATTGACTGGCTTGCACACAGAGAGGGATGTAGAAGTATTACATGATATTCTTAAGAAAGTGGATGGTTTGCGACAGTTTGATGTAAAGACTGTCCTCTCAGAAGTTGAGATTGTATTCGATCCAGAAGCTGTCGGTCTGAGATCAATTGTGGATAAAATTGAGATTGGAAGCAACGGGAGATTGAAAGCACATGTTCAGAATCCATACACTCGTGGGGCTTCAAATGATGCACAGGAGGCCTCCAAAATGCTTAATCTTCTCCGTTCTAGCTTATTCCTTAGTGTAAGTTTTTATCTTACTTCTTTATTTTTCTTCTCACCAAGGATAACGTGCAGTTTAGGCCAATGGAATATGTGGAATGCTGTTTAGTGATGATACACATGCCATTGTTATCACTAGGGAAGGCAGCATGCAGGGCATCTAATGTGTCTGCAGCAGGCAGCATAAGATTAGACCTTTAAATATTCTATATTCATATTTTTAATCATGGCCAAATCCGACTCTTATGGATCCTATCTGACCATTGGCATATTAAAGAATATCTTACTGCTTCTTTTTGCTTGCATGTGAAGCCCCAAGATGCCTTAGGAAATAAAATGCTTTAATTCAATATTTGGGCAAGTAGTAAAGGGGGATTCTCACATCGAATTTGAAAGTTAACTAGGAACTAAGATGCAATGCAAAAAGTAGAGAAAGTGCACGGTCCATTTTCTAGAAGGAATATATGTTCGATGTTAGGGATACGGTTAAAATGTACGAATAAGATATTTCACTGTTTATTTTGAAATTTCCCCTCACAGAATAACTTTTAACTTGTATATGATGCTGCTTGCCCCTAACTCTTGTCTATTTTGTTGTTGCACCAGATTCCTGTATTTTTCATCCGTATGGTTTGCCCCAGTATACCTTTCCTTAGTATGTTACTAAACATGCATTGTGGGCCATTTCTTATGGGGGATTTGCTGAAGTGGATATTGGTAAGCATTGTACAGTTTGTTATCGGCAAAAGGTTCTATGTTGCAGCTTATAGGGCCCTGAGGCATGGCTCTACAAACATGGATGTGCTAGTGGTTCTTGGCACCACTGCATCATATATATACTCTGTTTGTGCACTACTATACGGAGCGTTTACTGGATATCGACCTCCCGTATATTTTGAGACAAGTGCAATGATCATTACATTTGTATTGTTCGGGAAGTATCTTGAGGTGCTTGCAAAAGGGAAGACATCGGATGCAATTAAGAAGCTTGTAGAACTGGTCCCTTCTACTGCACTTTTGGTTCTGAAGGACAAAGGTGAGTTAAATTTTATCCCCATCTAACAGTTCTATAGAAATGCATCTTATAATATATTCATTATAAACTCACATCTTTTGTTCAATACAGACGGAAAACACGTTGGGGAGAGGGAGATTGATGCACTGCTGGTCCAACCTGGTGATGTTTTAAAAGTACTTCCTGGATCAAAGGTTCCTGCTGATGGTGTTGTCGTTTGGGGAACAAGTCATGTGAATGAAAGTATGATAACTGGTGAATCAGCACCCGTCCCTAAAGAAGTATCTAGTGTGGTAATTGGGGGGACAATAAACTTACATGGCATTCTTCATATACAAGCAACAAAAGTGGGATCCGGGGCGGTTTTGAGTCAGATAATATCTCTGGTTGAAACTGCTCAGATGTCAAAAGCACCTATTCAGAAATTTGCCGATTATGTGAGTATGCTCTTTTTTTCTATCCAATATGACAATATTCTACTTTTAGTTTGTCAGTAGATATCACATACTCATGTCTCTGCTGACCATGTAGTTTTCCTAGTGTAACTTGAAATCTTGAATCATTGTTTATGATCTATTTGTTGTTTCCTGCAACTGAAATGATATGCACGTGACACTGTTCAAATTATGTAGGTATTTCATGTATTGCTTTCTACTTCTATTGCTACTTGTTGTAACATGTTTAATTTTAAATCCATCCTACAATGGCAAGATGGTACCAATCTTTCAGGCGTGAATTTGCATTTGTTATCCTAAGAGCAAAGGCTAATGATTCAGCTCAAGCTCAGTCATGGTCATGGGTAGACAATTTGTGTAACCTCTGTTTACTTTTCTTCTTCTTTTTTGTTCTTTCCTCTGTACTGAATCTTATCTCACTACATATGCAGCATGACCCTCTCCTGTTGTTTTTTCCCTTAAAGAAAACATGATTAATTTTAATGGATGACCTGGAAGACTGGTTCAGTTGCTAAAGACATATTTAATTCTACTGAAAGTGCCGCATCATATTTTAGATGCCTATTATGGTTTTTGTTGACATTTATCTCCATTGTTTTTCAGGTCGCTAGTATTTTTGTTCCAATTGTCATCACATTGTCTATAGTAACATTTTCTGTGTGGTAAGTTCAATAACTGTCGTGAAAATTTGAGTGATGCTATGTTCGAGCTTCTCACCCGCGCATTGGCTACTTCTATAGGTTTCTGTGTGGATGGCTGGGTGCATACCCAAATTCATGGGTTGCTGAAAATAGCAATTGCTTTGTTTTCTCTCTCATGTTTGCCATATCTGTTGTGGTGATTGCTTGTCCTTGTGCCCTTGGGTTGGCAACACCAACTGCTGTGATGGTGGCAACTGGAATTGGGGCTAACCATGGAGTACTTGTAAAAGGTGGAGATGCTTTGGAGAGGGCTCAAAATGTAAATTATGTGGTTTTTGATAAAACTGGGACACTAACACAAGGAAAGGCTGTTGTAACAACTGCAAAGGTTTTCTCAGGAATGGACCTAGGAGATTTCCTCACGCTGGTTGCATCCGCTGAGGTGAGGCAGACTTGATCTTAAACTATTTTGATGTATCGATGGTTTTTACAATAGCTTGTTTTTCATTCTTTTGTACTCTATTTTGGAATCAGTATGTTGTGATAATATGCTTTATATTTCTCTTGTTTTTGGCTCCTTTGTGATGTGCATAATATTTTTTGTTGCTCTGTACTCAGGCAAGCAGTGAGCATCCTCTTGCCAAAGCTGTTTTGGACTATGCATTTCATTTCCATTTCTTTGGCAAGCTTCCTTCATCAAAAGATGGCATTGAGCAACGAAAAGACGAGGTATTGTCTCGGTGGCTGCTTGAAGCTGAAGACTTCTCTGCGGTACCTGGCAAGGGAGTTCAGTGCTCAATCAACGGGAAGCATGTTTTGGTGAGTCATAAGCTAACATCATACTTCCATTTCCTTTTAACATACATTCTATGGTCCGTGTTGTAAGGCACATTGCCTTTTAATTTTCCTCTAAAATATATGCCATGCATCCAGACTTATTGTTAATTTCTCCGTTGTTTCCTTATACGGTTATACCACACCCTATCCTAAGCATTGATGCATGACCACCCACTGAATTTATTCTCTCTCATGTCTCCAAAAGATTTATATACCCATATGTAATATCTTTTTGGACTTCAGTTTCTGGTCAAAATGTGGCTTATAAAATAAGTCAGGGACTAGCTGACAGCAGTGTTATATATTGTTATGTGCCTCTGAATAAATCATTGCTTATATTTCAAAGAAATGTTTTAACAGGTAGGAAACCGTACTTTGATTACTGAAAACGGTGTAACCGTTCCCCCAGAAGCCGAAAGTTTCTTGGTAGACCTGGAATCGAATGCAAAAACAGGCATTCTTGTGGCATATGATGGCGATTTTGTGGGGTTGATGGGTATTACGGATCCACTGAAAAGGGAAGCTGCTGTTGTAGTAGAAGGACTAAAAAAGTTGGGTGTTCATCCAGTGATGCTCACAGGGGACAACTGGAGAACCGCCCAAGCTGTTGCCAAAGAGGTCAGACTCATGTTCCTCTTGTTATTTTTCGCTTTTTCGCTTCAATTCGTTCATAATGTTCACCCGTCAAACTTATCTTTCTGATTTGCTTGCGTTATTGTCCTTTGGCAGGTCGGCATTGAGGACGTGAGAGCAGAGGTCATGCCAGCCGGAAAAGCCGACGTCGTCCGCTCCCTCCAGAAGGACGGGAGCATCGTGGCCATGGTCGGGGACGGCATCAACGACTCCCCGGCCCTGGCGGCGGCCGACGTCGGCATGGCCATCGGCGGGGGCACGGACATCGCCATCGAGGCCGCGGACTACGTGCTGGTGCGGAACAACCTGGAGGACGTGATCACCGCGATCGACCTCTCCCGGAAGACGTTCAGCCGGATCCGGTGGAACTACTTCTTCGCGATGGCCTACAACGTCGTCGCCATCCCCGTCGCCGCCGGCGCCCTGTTCCCGTTCACCGGGCTCCAGATGCCGCCGTGGCTCGCCGGCGCCTGCATGGCCTTCTCGTCCGTGAGCGTGGTGTGCTCGTCGCTGCTGCTGAGGAGGTACAGAAAACCCAGGCTGACCACCGTGTTGCAGATAACTGTAGAGTGATCGGTGTGAACTGTGAATACTATAGCTCCCTTGACCGTTTTACAGATATGGAATGGAAATTGGGTCGGAAATGTCGCCCATTGTAAATTGTAGAGCTTTGGTGGGTTCTGTTGATTTTGAGAGCCTTCAAGATTTTTTGTTTTTTACCATTGTTTTGGTAATTTTGGCTTATTAGAGTTAGATTAGGGGTGCCATGGTAAGTTTCCACTCGTAATTGTAAATCAGTCTGTCTTCTTTTGCTATAATAATGTGGGTTTTCGAGATCAGCAAAAAAAAATTGATCGATAAAGACCGAATTGTTCGGCTGGAAATGATTCGAGAAACCTTGAAATGTTAGTTTTAGCGAACGATACCGCACTAGTTATGGGTGTTTGTGATTTTGGTGGCTGGCGTTCTGCCAAATAGGTTGTGCCAATGACGAGCGAAGCAGAGATGGCATTGTGCCATGGGCTTGGAGCGTACCTGACAGACACTGCGGCCGTGGTGCCGCCGGCTCCATCGCGGGTCCCAGGCCCAGGCAGGCCGCGAGAAGGCGGGTGGCAGCGGTGGAACGGAGAAGCTAGTGCCGTCTCGTCCGTCGGAGCCCTCCCCCTGCCATCGAGTGAGAGAGATCTGCCGCTAACCGCTACGGCGCCATCCAGCATTTCCAGCAGCAGCCGCGCCGTTCCCATTCACACGCAGCATGTTGGGCCATCACAAGCTTTTGGTGTGGGGACGAGCGTGGGCTCATGGCCCGTAACATATTGGGCCAAACGCTCAAGCCCATACGAGGGAGAAGAAAGAAGGGCCCCGGCCCACTGGCGTATCATATCTGCTACACATGACGTACAAAAGTCCCCGGCCAATCTGACGCGGCACGCAGATGCCAAGGGATGCCGAGTTTGCACGTCATGATGGCGCATTGACGGACACAAACCCGGGAGGGAGAGCCAAGGGAGGCAACAACTGGCTGCTGCTGGTGCTGTGTTGAGCTGAGACCGAGCTGGGGTAGAAGGATACAACACCAGCCAACGATGGGATCGTCGTGCGGTCGTGCGCGCTTTGGCCGTTGGCTGGCACTCGCAGCAGAATCCAACTCCAACACGCCCATCCATCCACCGCTACCTGCGCTCTCACGTCAGTCACGTACTCACATGCGCGCGCGCCACACGCTGCTGCCGAGGCGGGCGCCTGCACGGCGTCCACGGCGGCATCCGGCCCCACCCGTCAGGGTCACGGCTCACGGTCACGGCCGCACCCGTATCCTGCGTGCGCCACGGTACGCGGGACGTACGCGTGTCCGCCCGGCTCGAGCTGCGCGGTTCACAAAGGTCACAGTGCTTCTCGGTGGGACTCGTGATCAAAAGTTGAACTCACGTCTCACACTAGTAATCCCGCTTTAATTGATGACTCGGGCACCTCCGTCGACGGACATCCTGTACCTATGCTCAAGTTGATGGAGCTATCGTCTCCGTTTCCGGCGAGCTTCTTCGAGACGTCGACGATGCGGAACCAGACACTTCACGATAAATTCTGTTCAAGACCGTGACATTTACACGAGGATCTTTTACAAAGCGACGTTTACACGAGGATCTTCTTTTACAAAGTGACATTTACCGTGGCCGAGCGAGCGGCGCACGCTGAGCGCACGAGCCACGGCCAAAGCGGCAAAGCAGCCTATAAAAGCAGCCACCTTGCGCCTCCTCCACACCCCCTGCGGGAAGGGAGGAGCCAGCCACCCACAGCGGCCACACACGCGCGCGAGCACTCGCAGACAAGCGGCGGCGGCGGGCGGCTCACGGGCACGGCCATGGCTCCTTCCTCCCCCGCCGCATCCCGCCCCGGGCGCCGCCACCACCCGTCTCTCCTCCGAATCCTCTCCCTCTCCGTCCTTATCGCCTCCATTCCCATCTCCGCCGGTGGGTGGCTCGCCTCGCCTCTGCATCAGCTACAGCTATCCACACGTTTGTTTCGTTTTGTTTCGCGATTTTTCGGGAGCTTTCCTGACCAGTGCTTTTGCCGGAATTGATCAGGTGGGCTGACGGAGCTGGGAGGAGACGGCCTGCACAGGGAGATTCTGAGGGACGAGACCGTGCTGAGGCTCAAGCAGCTGGGCAAGGTCAGTCAGGCCGTCCATCGATTTCCCGGGTCCTTGAATATTCAGTCCTCGATCCGCTTTTCCAGCTCGACACGCGGGAATCTTGTTAGCGCGTTGCTTGCTGAATCGGATAAGATGCGGTTCAGCCGTGTTCTATTTCGCAGTTGCATGTGCTCGTCGTTGCAAGTAGTAAGATTTGTGGGGTCATGTGGAAGAACCAACTGAAGATTTGGGGTGCTCTGCTTTTTTTCGGAATCCTAAGATTCTGCAGCACAGAGATACTCCGTAGTAAAGATCACTCTATGAGAACAAGAACATTAGTTGATACTAATACTTGCTCCCCTCAAGAGAAGATGGATATTTCATCTTGTAGTTAATGAATTATATGTTCCAGGCCACTGGCCACATCATGCATAATTGCAGATATCGTTTAGGCTTTTCCTTTTAGGAAACAATTAGCTGGGTGGGGTGTAAGGACCACACTTTTTCCTTCAAGTTTCCGTCTTTCTATTGGGTTCTGATTCATAGCCATTCCAAAATCCATGCCTTGTTTTATGGGGGAGATAACTGTAGTGCCTTACGCTACAGATGTTGCTCCATTTTCACGTTCTAAATCTGAATTTTTAAAATCACCCGATGCGAGCGATTTCTGGATTCCAAGATTTGGTCCTTTATCTTCCAAGATTCTCCTTGGTTATCAGGCCACAGCTCAGCTTACAATTCTGACACGGCGTTGATTTGTATGATTCAGATATCTGATGGGGAAGGCTACCTCGAAAGGACGTTCCTGAGTCCAGCTTCTATCAGAGCCACTGCTGTCATCATCAGCTGGATGAAAGATGCTGGGCTTACCACGTACGTATGTTATTGCTTACAGTCGTTTTCTCACGCTTTGATATTGACTTGCCTATTTCTTTTTTCAACGTGAAGGTGGGTTGATCAAATGGGGAATATTCATGGTTGGTTTGAGCCAGCAAATTCTACCAAAGATGCCTTGTTGATTGGATCTCATATGGTGAGGGTATTTTCTTTATTCTGTGATTTCATCAGTATTTAAATGGCAATCCAATATTACAATAACCGATACATTTTCCCTTTGTGAAAGCAGGACACTGTCATTGATGCTGGAATGTATGATGGATCAATGGGTATTCTTTGTGCAATCTCTGCTTTGAAGGTTTTGAAAGTTACTGGGAAACTGCAGAGGCTAACTAAACCAGTGGAGGTTAGAGAATTCTCTAGTGTTCCCAGTACAATAGTGTTGTTACGTGTATCATATTATAATATGTTTGCTTACAGCTAGTGAGCTGCTTTATGCTATTCTCATTCTTTATAAGTGCCATTGTGAGCTGCATGGGTCCTGTAGATACGACACTTATCTGCATTGATCTTGTTTATGTCTAGTGTCTATATACTATTTAAATGTTTGATCAGAATATTTCACATTTTTTAATACACTATCAGACATAGGGTCATTACCATATTTTACTCGGTTTAACTATATATTACAGTTTGAGATGCTGATTGGATAGCTAAGGCAAGGTACTCAGGAGGTTTCTTGATCTTGTTATAAGATAATCATGCAAGACTATCATAAGCCAGTGGGAATCTAGTTTTATAATGTTTCTTTATTCAGTTCGCCATACCTCTGCTGATCCTGAAAAGATTCTATACCTTGCCCACCTTTTGTTGTTCTAGCAAAACAAATGCTTTGGTATCATTTGTAGATCAATATATATTCAGTTTGCATTATCATCGTGTAGAGCCTAGCACCTGACTTCTCCTTGTTAACACTCAGGTTATTGCATTCAGCGATGAGGAAGGAGTTAGATTCCAGACAACTTTTCTGGGAAGCGCTGCTGTAGCTGGTACACTACCTGAATCAATTTTACAAGTATCAGACAAGAGGTTGTCTTTTTTGCGAAAACCAACAGAACTATTTTGCGAACACCCACTGATGCAGTCTTAATGTTGTATCCAATTTCCTCAGTGGCACTACAGTTCAAGATGTTCTGAAAATGAATTCTTTTGAGGCTACTGCTGCTGCTATTGGTCAAACCAGGTACAACCCAGAGACAGTGGGGAGTTATGTTGAGGTATGAAGCATTTGAATGGCTTTCATGTGTTACCTGGTAAATACAAAATACAGTACCTATAAATTCCTTTTACCTGTAGGTACACATTGAGCAAGGCCCTGTCCTGGAAGCCCTCCATTATCCGCTTGGTGTTGTAAAAGGAATTGCAGGACAGACGCGATTAAAGGTGCAGCAGAGTTCTCCAATATTGTCATGAAAGTAACAGTGGCAAAGAACTACATCAACCAGCTAAAATGTCACCTAGCTGAATTGCACGGTATCATACATAGAGATCGAATTTAGCAAATAAGTAAGTAAAGTAAAATAATATACAGCACCAGTGCCAGCTACTGCTAAATTATCAGGTAGTCTTTTCTTAAACAACTCTGCACTCGGGATCTTTTCTTAGCAAATAATATTAGTAGCCAACATGAATCGAGAAGCACCTGACCTGGGGGATAATAAACAGTAGTCAACATCCATCTCATTTAGTAAATGGACGTCATGTCCCATCTTTGATGCAAGAGTCACTCATAGTTAACATTCAGAAAACATGTATTTCTATCACCAAGATTGCACTCTTTAACATTGACATTTGAATATTCAAATTTTCTGCGTCAACTGTGAATATTCAAATTCTGGCTTGCTTCAGGCAGCTGTACTGAACTTTCAAACGAAAGAGAGTAGTTACAATGCCTAGTATTCTTTTTTTCTAGGTAATAGTAGATGGTTCACAAGGGCATGCTGGCACGGTTCCAATGAAATTGCGGCGTGATCCGATGGTTGCAGCTGCAGAGCTGGTTGTGACTCTGGAGCGCCTCTGCAAAGAGCCCAACAAGCTGCTGACCTACGACGAGGAGTGCGGCTGCTTCACGGAGGAGTCCCTCGCCGGGCTTGTGTGCACCGTCGGCGAGCTGCTGACGTGGCCCAGCGCCAGCAACGTGATACCAGGGCAGGTAAGCTTTGCTTGGCGCGGCCGGGCACAATTCTTTTCCCTGGCCGTGGCAAGTGGCCAACCGGTGGTTCAGTAGACTGAATCTTGGTAGTCCTGATGCTTGCGATAGGTAAACTTCACGGTGGACATCCGCGCCATGGATGACAAGGTGAGGGAGACGATTGTCACGAGCTTCTCGAGGCTGGTTCTCCAGCGGTGTGACGACAGGCTTGTCGACTGCAGAGTCGAGCATAAGGTGAGCACAAGTGCTAGTGGTGATCGGCATTACTATTCGTCGCGAACGGTGTTTGCCGATGCAGATTTTGTGTGTGTTAACTAACTGATGAAGCTGATCATGTGGTGGTTTCAGCACTCGGCGCCGGCGACGCCGTGTGACCCGGAGCTGAGCTCCCAGCTGAAGCGCGCGGCGCGGACGACCGTGTCGGCGATGCCGGGGCGCGCAACGGCGGCCGCCGCCGAGACGCCCGTGCTGATGAGCGGCGCCGGGCACGACGCGATGGCGATGGCCAAGCTCACCAAGGTAAGAGCTGATCATAGCGTAGCAAACATACTGTGGATGTGAATGTTGTTTATTCGCACAGCGAGCTAGCGAAGCTCAGCACTGCTCCATCCGGGGTTGGTTTGTGGTTGGCAGATCGGGATGCTGTTCGTGCGGTGCCGCGGCGGCGTGAGCCACTCGCCGGAGGAGTCGGTGATGGACGACGACGTGTGGGCCGCGGGGCTCGCGCTGGTGAACTTCATCGAGCAGGCCGCCGTGTGGGAGCCGCCGCCGCCGGAGGAGCTCCAGCAGATCCCCGCGGTGGTAGCCGAGCTGTGATGATGGCGATTCTTTCGGTGGTGCGTGGTAGGCCTGTAGCCTGCAACTGTACATAGACCTGTGTTGTTTACTACTCCATTGCATTGGACAGGAATAAAAACACTTCTCTTCGTTGAGACGTGCACCACGGGTCTCGCCCGTGCTTGTGTGTGAAAACGGGATTGAGCCTCGTCGCGCCTCGCTAGTTCGAGGTAACTGGGCCGGGCACTCGCCTTCCTTGCTGGCGGGCCACGCGAGTTGTTGGGGGAGAAACAGAGAGAGAGAGAGAGAGAGAGAGAGAGAGAGAGAGAGAGAGAGCCGCGGTCCCGTGGAGGAAAATTGGGCCGTGGCTCGCGTTCACAAAGCTGCAGAGCTGCTCTCTGGCCCGCGTGCCGTGTGCATCAAGAGCCGGGCCTGGAATGGAAAAGACTGGCCGCGGGCCTCTAGGCGACCGGGCCACTCACACGATCAGTCAGGAGGCCCGGCGGCCCCGTATCAACATAGGAGCACGTGGAAAGGCTGGGCCGCGGCCGCTCCGTTGGGTGTTAAGCCACACACAATAAAGAAATGTGTAATTCTCAAAAAAAAATGTGGAACAAACCTTCTTCAGTTCTTCACATAACAATTTCATTGTGCAACAAAGTTCAATGTGTTTGTACCTATAGCAGTGCTCAAGCTTATAGTCTCACTGCAGCCTGCAGGAGTATTCTTAAACCACGTACATACTCCATTTTAAAACGCAGGTCGGTTTAGTTTTATACTATTTTATTTAAATTTCTCTAATTTTGATTAAGTTTATAGAAATATAAAAATGCACCAACATAAGACGTCAAACCGGCTCTATCAACTCTATCATGAAATATGTCATGTAAGTGCATTTATTTAGTATCGTAGATGTTAAGACATTTTCCCGCAAATCTGATCAAAGTTAGTGAATGTTAACTTTTTTGAAATAATAGATGGAGTTAGTGAAGGTTAAATTTTTTTTGAAATAGATGGAGTACATTGAATCATGAATCTTGACAGCCATGTTTTCATTCTCCCCATGCTGCGCCAACATTCTATTTTAGCACCACCACGTACCATCATCACCTCACCTTCTTGCCATCGTCCAATGCCAATCTAGTAATAATAGCTCCAATATATCCTTAGGCTAATCCCAGTAGTGGGAGTTTCATAAGAGTTTCATGCATATTAAATGAGGTGACACAAAAGCAATTAGGATGACATGGCATGTTAATTATGAAGATAGAGAGAAAGAGTTTCATCCTGATGAAACTCTGTTGGCACAGTTACCAAGTGTGGATGAGTCATAGAGTTAAATGGTACAGAGTGTCCATGAAACAACAACATGAAGCTACATAATTTCAATTTCTTCTTGCTGTCGTGGTCGTCTTGGAAACAACAATATGAAATCCCCATTGGGATTAGCCTTATAGTTACTGAGTTCCACCTAGGTCACTCGGGCACCATGAATCCAGACATCTCACCGGTAAGGCCGGGCGGGTACTATATATCTCAGTGCAAAATCGCCTCGTGCAATGTCGTTTGAGATTTTTTATTGAAGGAAGGGAGGGGGGGATGCAATACGCGAAGCATTCTTCACATGAGTTAGAATTTAGGATTATAAGAATGCTCCTCCAATTGTAGGAGTTATTGTCATATAACTTATGATATTAATTTATTATATCCACAGATCATGAGACCAAAAACTATAAATTTATTGTGAAAGTTGTCTATAAAACCATTGTAATAAACTTACGTATCAATGCATAATATCGTCAATAAGATGGCACCAATATATTTGACCTAGCTAACTCTAGTTCAAATTGCATTGTCCAAAAGAACTTGAGGTTTTTAGACACCTAAAATCTATAATCCAGTGGGGATGAGCAATTATAACGTACCTGTTGGAATGATTGTTGTCTGGAAGCTACTTTATCCATTTCATAAGATTTGTTTGGTACATATATCTAGGTGTAATACTTCAGCGCCAAAAACAAAGGTGGCATATTCTTTGAATAAACTGAACTGAATTGTGTCAAATTTGTAATCGATCGATATAGATCCATGGCTTGTCTATCAAAGAGGCCAGTATCTAGATTTTTATTGATCTTTACATCGATATATGACGATATAATACGTACTACTAGTCTACTAATTAATGATATGTAGCCACTGTGAGCTAAGCTTAAACCTACCATTACTCACAGCCCTATGATTTGGATATGTGGTAGGTTCACAAGCTGCCATCTCCAAGTCCAGGGCCTCCAGAGCTGGGGATCAGGGAGCGAGAGCTATAGTCATGGGTTGAAGGATTGCCTGCAGGACTTTGCACAATCCACAGGTCCAAATCATAGGGCTGTGTGACCAAAAAAGTCCTGCCAAGATTCTCCCTCTTTTGTAGGAAAAAATAAAAGGTCCGTTCCTTCTTGTCTCCCAGCTTTATTTGTGCGTGCATATATGGATCGGGCAACCGGAATCAAATAATACTAGTACGAGACATCGTTGCGAGAAAGAAGGCCAGGCAAAAGATACGTATCGAATATCATGCGTGCGTGGCACTATCCGGGGATCCGGATGAGAAGCACGCACATGCACGTACGTGAAGGTGTCAGCGCGTCTGGTATATCCAGAGAGTAGCTAGCTTAGCCAGCATGCAGCTAGGTCAATACGTACAGCAAACTCATCTTGCTTCTTGTAACGTAAGTTGCGGTGCTAGAGTGTCGAGTCGTATAGCTATACATCGTAGACTCGTAGCGTAGAAGTGTGAAGCTACGACGACATGTGCTGGCACAGATCGATGCTTGTACGTTTAAACTGGTGATAAATGCGATGGTGGCACAATATCTGCCCATGCATGGTGACAACCTGCACCTGCTAGATGGTATATGATCGAAATAGAGTAGTATATGAGTACAGGTCATAGTTTGGAAGAATACTCTGCTATAGATGACTGATGAGCATAAATTTTGGATCTAGAAATAATGGGTAAGAAAACATTCCACAAACTCCATATTTGAGGGGAAAAGTTAGTTAATTGGTTTGGCATTTCTATTCTCCCCATCGTTGAAATCAAACTGGTCAATGCAAGTACATGTTCCCACTCAATTACAATTTGTCTTTTATAAATCATATTCATTTTGAGGAATAACATATCATATGTGCTCGTTCCATTTCAGCCCTGTCTGACCAGACCTGATATAAAATCTACAACGGCACACTGTACCCATTTCTTCTACAGGACAGCTGTTTATTTGGAAGAAATTAACTTGATGAACCTCGTCCCGAAGACCCGGACTGACATTCCTAGCTTCTCCTCTCCTAGCTCACGCCTGACAAGCACGAAACTGTACCCATCCATCGATTCGTGATTGCTTGCTATCGTGTCAGGCACTCAGGCTCATCAGGCCCGCGAGAGCTGGAACTGAATGAATGAACCGTCGTCGTCGTTGCAGGAGAGGAGCGTGAATTGAAGCAGCAAGCCTGGAAAAAAGATGAGCAGAGAGGACTTCAGGGTTAGGGCGCAGCACTGTGCAAAAATGGAAACGGGCAGCAGGGGGGACGCAACGCCTCGACAACGACGGGAGAGTGGGAATGGCAACAGACAAATCGCATGCATGCATGATGCCTCGGCGACATGTCGGACAGGCCAGCCGGTTGGCTACTGCCCATGCTGTGCCGGCCGTCAACTCGATCCTGCCTGCTTTTTGACACACATGCACACACACCGCCTTCTCCACGTCACCTCTCTCTCTCTCTCTCTCTCTCCAACAGCCTTTTGGAAGGAAAGGCTGATGCTTCTGTGTTGGCTACTTCACGTCAACTCTACTAGCAGCTAGCCCTAGCTCCTGCATGGTCTAGCCACTACGCTCCTGCACTGCCACTACAGCAAGCACTCGCTAGTCTCGCTGTCCACCGTTGAGGCAACAAAATTGTTCACAAGCGCCCTGTCGGACACTCGCTAGTATAGCTCAATACAGAGAGAATCGGAATCCTTTAATTTGTGTTTGTGGAGCATTTGGGTAATCTATAGAGGGGTATTTGCATTTCAGAACATACTTGCTCCGGCCAATCAATGAAAGAAAATGCTAAATCGCATCATGCCTGAGAAGACTTGAATTTTTGTATCCTTAACTTGTAAAAAAAATGTACTTTTATAATGAAATAAGCATACACGTATAAATGGTCAGATAGATTAGGTCCACAGGGCGGCCCAAGGCACCACCCTAATATGGACCGGTCCGGTAAGGATAGTGTCTGTGCCGGTCTAGCACTATGCATCAGCGTTTGGGCCATCAAACCAGTTGGCCTCCTTACCCAAATGAAAGCCTCTCTAACCCTAGGCTAGCCTCCCTCTCCTTATGTTCCTCCCAATCTGTCCGCCACCCCTCTACCGCTCTCCTCTCCACTGACCTTCGTCGCTTTTCTCCAATGAGCTTGACGGCGGTCGACAGCCCGCTCGGCACTTGCTGCTCTGTACCCTTTCGGCCTCTCCTCCATCCCTCATCACTCCACCATCTCCCGTCCTCCCATCACAACTCGGCTCCACAACCCTAAAGTGATGGTGTCTTCTCTCCCTCCTCCTTCCCCTAGTGTTTTTTGGTGACGACTACTTCTGTGATTCGATTTTGCATTTGATTTGTAAATGTGACTTCGATTTGGTATTTGATTGACGAACCATGTATGTGTTGATTGGATCTTGCTTGATTTTTTTTCGATTCCTCCATTGAGGTGGGTGGGGGGGTAGCGCATGCCATGGTGGCCTGTAGGGCTTGGGGCATCTTGGCCGGTATAGAACAAAAACAAACGTATGTTATGTTTGTCGTGCCGGCATAGCATGGCCGAGAAGATAGATATAGGGCTCTGCTTGGACCAATCAAGTGACACAATATGCCGACACAACACGTCACGATATAGTTAGGTCATATGTAGTGCCGTGCCAAATTGTGCCAGTGCTAACGCCTATGTGGCCATCTGTAAATACACAATATAAGAAAAAATGATTTAGTGATCCGTGCTTTATCGACTCTAACGTACCGGGTTTATAGTTTGATTTATACTGGAATTCGTGCGTTGTCGTCAATTCTAACAAGATTCATATTTTGTCGGGAACTCAATTCCATGGTGGTAAAGTCATCTTCTTCTACCATGCTAGCTTCAAATCCTAGTGTGCAGTAGTGCCCCAAGATTACACATGGGCGTGATTTTAATGGGTTTTTTTCATTGTAGACCTGTGTTAACAAAGTACAGACTCATGGAGGTGTGTTCGTTTTTTTATTGTGACCTTTGTTAAGGTACACACTCATGGAGGTGTGTGCTTGTGGTACGGTACGGTGTGTTTATGCGCTAAAGTTGAGATACACCGGAAAAATCAAACCTAGAGTGATAGAGATATCAAAAGGGTAAAAATATACTGGCCATATTTTTTATATAAAACTATCTGTGACGGATCTAACTAGTACACTATTTAGTACCAAACCTCAAAAACATTTATATTTTCTCTTAATAAAATTTCAATGGAACAGGGCCGGTTTCTGTCGCGTCTGCATCGAGATCGAGAGACCATATACGGCCAAACAAAACACATAGCCATCAACGAATTCAAATATGGAAAATATAAGCTGAAGACAAGATAATTTTTTTAGAGAAGTTTATTTATAAAGTATAAAATTATCATAAATTTGATAAAATGATTTTCATAGACGTACACACGTGTTTATTTGCCGATATTCACACAAAACTACACTTTTATAGTATTAATTAACTACAGATCGACTATATGATACTACTGAAATAGGACTATACAAGTATCTCTTGTCTACTTTATAATTAGTTACATACTCCTACTCTGAAATGACACCAAATGACACCTCTAATAAGCCAGTTGTTTTGTTCTTACAACAGTGTTGTCAATTCAAATCAAAAGGCCCAGTGCCAAGTTCAAGTTCGCCTGCTGACAACATCGTCTCCACATTGCTGCTTGTATGCATGCATAGAATGACAGGACAAAGCAGGCAAAACCTACTACTGCATGCCTATCCAGCCAGCTACATGAGCTATGACAAAAGCTCACAATAATGCAAAAAACTATCATTTCTCTTTCAATCGAATTATTTAGAAGAGAGATTCAGAGCATAGACTCATTAATAATCGCCATTTGTTTACATTGGGATCTCGATCAATCATATGCGATTCCGTTCGTTCCAATCAGAGGATTCAGAGCCCGTTTGTTGGCTGCAACCTTGCCAGTGTTCACATGAAATCCCTCGATCAGCATCCTTCCTGCTGCATATCATTTGCCCCCTTGCTCTCCATCTCCAGCTACTTCTTCACTGCTTCAGTCCACACTTCACACCTGCAGAGACTGCTTGCAGGCAGCTTGCTCTCACACTCCCACAGAACCCCAGCTCGATCCTATCGATCGATCTCTCACGTACTCCGATCCGATTCCCCAGCGGAAGAAGAGCGTAGGGCAGCCAATCATGATGCACCAGCAGCCTCACCACCTGCCGCTCCTGATCCACTCGTCTCCGCCGCTGCCGCCGTCCTCGTCAGCTGAGCCGGCGGCGGTGGAGATGGACCCCCGCGTGTGGCGCCGGCTGCCGCCGCCGCTGGTGGACCGCGTGCTGGCGTGCCTCCCGACGCCGTCCTTCCTCCGCCTCCGCGCCGCCTGCCGCCGCTTCTACGGCCTCCTCTACTCCTCCCCGTTCCTCCACTCCCACCTCCTCCTCTCCCCTCACCTCCCCTTCTTCGCCTTCGCCTTCCCCTCCGCCGGCCACCTCCTCCTCCTCGACCCCACCGCGCCGCGGGCGCCCTCCTGGTCCCGCCTCCCGCTCCCGCTCCCGGCCCCGGGCGCCGCCGCCTTCTCCCCGGCGGCCGCGTCGGCGGGGCTCCTTGCCTTCCTGTCCGACGCGTCGGGGCACAAGACGCTGCTCCTCGTCAACCCCATCACCCGCCTCCTCGCGCCGCTGCCCATCTGCCCCAGCGCGCGCCTCTCCCCCACCGTCGGCCTCGCCGCCGGGCCCACCTCCTTCATCGCCGTCGTCGCCGGCGACGACCTCGTCTCCCCCTTCGCCGTCAAGAACATCTCCGCCGACACCTTCGTCGCCGACGCCGCCTCCGTCCCGCCCTCGGGATTCTGGGCCCCGAGCTCCCTCCTCCCACGCCTCTCCTCCCTCGACCCCCGCGCCGGCATGGCCTTCGCCTCCGGCAGGTGATAAATCCTCAACCTCACATCGGTCATGCCCTCACGATTTGTCCACTCACCATACACATGAGATCGAGCACGAGATGAGATTGATCAGATGCAAGTTCTAATACTGGTTGCTGTACTGTTGCAGGTTCTACTGCATGAGCTCGGCGCCGTTCGCGGTGCTCGTGTTCGACGTGGCGGCAAACTTCTGGAGCAAGGTGCAGCCGCCGATGAGGAGGTTCCTGCGGTCGCCGGCGCTCGTGGAGCTCGGCGGCGGGAGGGAGCGCGAGGCGAGGGTGGCGCTGGTCGCGGCCGTCGAGAAGAGCCGCCTCAGCGTGCCCCGGAGCGTGCGCGTGTGGACGCTGCGCGCCGGGCACGGCGGATCAGCAGGCGGCAGCGGCGGCGGCGGCGGCGCGTGGACGGAGGTGGCGCGGATGCCGCCGGACGTGCACGCGCAGTTCGCGGCGGCGGAGGCCGGGCGCGGGTTCGAGTGCGCCGCGCACGGCGACTTCGTGGTGCTGGCGCCGCGCGGGCCGGCGAGCCCCGTGCTCGTGTTCGACTCGCGCCGCGACGAGTGGCGGTGGGCGCCGCCGTGCCCGTACCCGTACGTCGTCGGGGGGATTGGCGGCGGCGGCGGCGGCGGCGTGGGGTTCAGGGTGTTCGCCTACGAGCCCCGACTGGCGACGCCGGCCATCGGCCTCCTCGACGCCACGGCTCAGGCGGCCTTGCATGGAATGCAGGGCTAGCTTGGTGCTCCGATCCTGCGTGTGTGCAGTGGCTGCACGTACATGGCTTGATCAATGGCACACCATATTCATTTTCTAGGTCGATAATGGAAATCATCCATGCCAGCCTCTGGATCGTCAGATGAACACCATGGGATTTGGGTGTTTCCTAGCTAGAGCGTGCCATGGTAACTGGTAAGTTTAGTTTCGAGGGGTCCCATGCTTTGATGTTCCTTGTCAGTAGTGTGTGGTATTGCATGATTTGTGTAAGAGAATTAGCAACATTTATATATCTGCAACTTGATTTCTGCATGTGTGTTTGCAATTTAAAATGGACCATTCTCTGCAATATATGGCTTGGAAGTGGTTTCGATCTGCGGCCAGAAAGTGTAGGTCAATTAATTTGCTCTGGAGCTACTCTCCATGGATCATGTGCTTAGTTTCTCTGTCTTGTCGTGAGATCATCTGACGAAGTTTAGACATGTCATTCTGAAAGATGTGAAGGTCCATTCATAAGATATGCATCTAGGAAGCTATATGATTATATGCATATATACTCTACTGTAGGAAAATAGGAAGCTATATGATGTTCTTGAAATGCATTTCGCAATAACATTTATGATCTTAGTCCAAAATAAAGATGATGTGATATAAACATCATCAGGTGCCAGTGCCATATGACATTTATGTGCAAGATATGATGCTGACATTGGTAAAATTGATTAAAAAGATGCGGACGTTAGTTAAATCACATCTCAGAAACCCTTTCAATCGATTTCAGTGTCCATGCTCAACTATTTGTGGTTACAACTCTAGAATTTTTGAGACAAGACACTTTTTTTCACCATAGAAAATATGTGCTTCCAGTAGATTGGAAATCTTCTGAGATTGTGGCTGTAAAATTCAAGAAGGTAGATCAATTCTGACGATCAAGTTAAGTCCAGATCAGATAATATATACCATGTAAATACCCACTGAAAACTGACAGGATTTCTCGATAGGATTATCAGCATCCCACTCCTCTAGTTTTCCTCTTTGCTACAAAGATCTGCTATAAATAGCATTTGAAGCTTGAAGCAATCACAATGCAAGTTACTCTTTAGTTTCAGCCAGAAACTCTGCTATAGCTCCTTTTCAGTTGTACCTGAATATTCAGAACTTCCCCAAAATCATAGCATGAAGAAACAAATGTACGTGCACCAAATCTTCACATACAGTTCTTCAATGAAATCAGAAAATCAATGTATTTCATGTGTCTCAACTAACATCTATCCACCTTATCTTCAAGACCTCTGAAAGCATATGCAAAAGGATCAGGGACTGTTGTGGAACTGCATATGTACAGTGGGACTATTTTTGGCAATGCACAGTGGAACGGAGGAATCTCTTATGGGGAATGCACAAGAGTTTAGTACTGTAGCGTATGCTGGTGGAGCAGTACTCGTTGGCCGGATCACCGCCTGCCAATGCCCACGGAAATCCCTCCCGGCCGGCCTCCCGGTTTGCTGCCCAGCTAGATTCCTTTCTGCATCGGCCGGGCGCGCGCGAGAGAGAGATCAGAGATGGATGGATGGAGCAGTACGTGTGCGCAGGGGTCGGCTGTACCCTGCAGGCATGGCCTGAGCAAAGACAAAGCAGAGAGGACCCCTAGCCTGGCTAAGGAGCCTAGCACTGCTGTGTAGCTAGACCTTTCTTTTCATTTCACTTATCAGTAGACTGTACCATTCGAAATTTACTAATGTCTGTGTTTTTTAAAAAAAAATATTTTACCACTAATTAAAAGTATTAAATTAAATTAGTTTACAAAACTACCTATAAAACCCCGTTAATTCGCGAGACCTATAATGAAGCCTTTAACCGTATGATTGGATGATGTTTATTATAGCATTACTGTAGTAAATCATGGGTTAACTAGGCTCATTAGATTCATCGCGCAAAGTTATACACTCGTTCTTAAAAAAAGTTTATAAATAGACTTTATTTAATACTCCATGCATGCAAAATTTCCTGGAAATTTTTTTTTGACACCAAAAAAACTACAATCATTTAATAAAATTGTAGCGTGTGAAATTTCACGGAATTTCTCTAGAAAGCATGTCTCTTCCAAAGTCCATAGACGACTGTTTTTTCCCTACCCTATATAGGGAACTCTAAAAGTTTCCTAATTGATCGAGTTCAACAATATGATATATTGTAGCTGCTAGTAAATACGTCGTTGTGGTTGTTCTTACTCACCATGTGATATGGTAAAAAAATTGATATTCTTTTTTTCGAGTAAAAAATTGATATTCTTTTGGATACACATTTGCTGGTTTCTTTTACTCAAGTAGTTATTCTTGGAGAAAAATTTGTACATGACAGCGCTCACATGTACAAGTTACATGCTCCTTTAATGAATATTGGTCGCCAAGGTATGCATTTCAAGTGGAGAATATTTGCAGCATATAATTTTCATTATTCTTCTCCACCGGGCGCTGTCAAAATTCATGTCGATCGTTGTTTGTGTGTCGGACGATTCCTTGGCATATGCCTGCATTGTTGGTCGAGCAATTGGTTTAGAGTTGAGCTAATTAGGAGGTCATTTGCACATGTTCGGACTTTTGTTGGGTTTTGCAATTTGTTGAAGACCCGGATTTGATGAGTTGTGCTTTTGGAGTTTTTTGTTGTACTTGCGTGCTCTATTTGGCTTTATTTAAAGCATATATTTAAGGATGTATTTGAAGACTAAACAGCTCGGGATTGACTCTTCGACCTTTTGATAATGTGTATACGTGTTGCCACTTATTTCACTCATCGAAGTTCACTTGTATTTGTTTGTGGTTCAATCATCACTAGATAAGGTGTAGAATTATTGTGATGGTTCAAATTTCACCCCATTTGGGGAATAACAGCCCCGTTCATTTGGATTATGAAGCGTCCCCTCGAAAGAGAGAACTTAATGTGATACAAATACCAGTCCCAGGATGCTGGTTCACATTATTACAACAGATCGTTCAGTACATAAACAACATTACGGAAGACGGTGGCACTGCAGGGCCACGACAAACATGACTAACGCTAGACTCCAGATAAACAGGTTGATAACATAAAGGTCTTCATCAGAGTGGAAATCCATGCGGCTTCAAGCGGGTGACCCTAACACACAGGCAAAGGTTGGGTGCAGCACGAACCCCTCTAAACGACGTCCTCAGGCACAAAGTCTGGGTCTGCCTCTGTAACAAAATAAGCAAGGGTGAGTACATACGTACTCAGCAAGCACAATCACAACCACGGACAGGATATCACAGAAATATGCAAAGGATAGTAACAAGGACAGGCTTATGGCTGATTTTTGCAATAAAGTGAATTTTTACACATGCAAGGGTTTATTTTATAAAGAGATTTTCACACGCGTTTCTTTTAATTGCATTAACAGAACATGAATATTTTACTCACAAGATTTTAAAGCTACCAGATTCCCCATCTGTCGTAACCCATGCCAAACCTTTTCTTAGCTCAACAAACACCAACCACTTTCTTACACCAAAACAGGGGACCAGTGAAGTGACCAAGCCGTAACTCGCCCAATACCGTGGACACGGCTATCCGGATAGGTTTTAACTCTGCAGAGGTGTACACAACCACAAGTAGGCTACCACAACATGAACACCTTAGTGCCAGTGCAGCTCCCATCAAAGCCATTACCCACCATAGCTAAACTGACAAGTTATCCCAGACGCGACCAGGGGGTCAGTAACCTACCAACGAGGTCCTACCCAGGGGCATACCTCACATAGATTGTATCCCCGGCTCCATGGCCCTCTGTTGCTCACCAGCACACCACATAACCAGCAGCTTAACTAGTGGGATTTATGCTAGGCCGTTACCACATACAACAGTCGAGTGGAGGTACAGTAAAATGGGTTAGGCTAGATGACACATCAACATCATCCCAAAAAAAATTGTGATAGGATGGACAACTCCCACCATGCTCAACCACACAGGTTCGAGCTCACCTCGGCATTTCACACAGAAATACCGTCTGTCTCATCCCACACGAATACTCATTTTATTCGCTAAATCCATTTCTTTTATTTTAAAGCACGCTCACGGTTGCTTTTGTAAATACCCAGTGATTGTAATGGGGTGTGTAACAGTAAAACATTCCTAAGCATTTCTAGCAGTGACTAACATTCAGAGCATTGTCATATTCGAACATTAATCTAGGTTGTCAAGGAAGCAGTCATAGCAATCAAGGAATGGCTATCCAACCGGGTTTAGCAGTAAAACCATGCAAGTTTTATAAAACAGGCCATGGGTTGTGTTTATAAAATCTAGGACAAAAGTATGCATCAAAGGGTGGGATTGCACCTGCCGTTCTCCCAACCCTCGGGGGATTCCTGCCCGGGGTCTTGGTCTCCAAGCTCCTGCTCGTAGTCCTGCTCCTCCTCGAGTCCTTCCTCGTTCACAGCAGAGTCTACGGTACACACAAACAAACATACAATAAATAAAAGAAAAAGTTTTTGCTGAGCTTCGAAAGAAGGAACAGAGAATGAGAGTGATGGTGATGGCATGATTATTTTTGGGTATGGACTGGGTGGACTGGCGAAAATATACTGGTGATTATTGTGGTGGAGTTTGGGGTCAGACGGGATTAATTTGGCACATGAAATGACGAGTTTAATGGAGGTTTTAGGGTCTGTTTATAAAGAAAAAGGACCTCTTTGTAAATATAGGAAAGACTGAGGGCCTCAGGCGAAATTAACAGAGAAAGAGGGAATAGTGCCGATGGACTGCGGGTTGATTTGGTTAAAGTTCGGGGGGTTATGTGCAAAGTGCCAGAGAGAGGGGTTTAAGTTATTTGGACTGCGGGTTCGAATCGGGGAAAGGGCAGGGGGTTATGGGCAAAATGCCCTTTCTTCCTCGCGACACAGTACAGAGGGAGAGAGAGAGCGACGACGACGACGGTCGGCCGGCTCGCCGGCGATTGCGGCGTCGAAGGATCAAATCGACCTGGGGGAAAGAGAGAGGAGGTTATGGCAAGTTCACTCGTGGTCCTACCTTGGGCGGAGGTGGAGTGAGGTGGCCGGCCCACGAGAGCAGGCGGCGGCGGCACTGGAGGTGGTGGTGGCGGCGTTGCAGCGGTGGGGGAGGCGGACTGAGTGGCGCTCGAGCTGGTGGAGGTGGAGGTGGTGCTCGAGGGCCCTTTTATGGGCGCGGAGGAGTGGTGAGGGGGTGGGCCGACGAGAGAGCTCGGCGGACGGTGATGGTGGTCGGCGGCGGTATCAAGGCGGCCGGGGTCCGCGGCCGTGATTGGTACGGCGGCGTTGTGCTTGTCGTGTTATGGCGTGCGCGAGGTGAGGCGACGGTGCGTAGGCGGTGGCGCGTTGAAGCGATTGCGGCGGGGCCGGGCGGTGGCGTGCAGGTGAGTGCGGCGGTCGGCGGTGCGTCCAGGGGCGGCCGGGGCGTGGCGTGGCCGAGCGGTGCACGGACGCGGTACGGCCGTGGTGGGCGGCCCGACAGCTATGGAGCAGTGGCGTGGGCGGTGTGGTACGTTGGCGCGACTGCGGCGGAGCGAGGGGTGTCGTGCAGGCGGCGATGCGTGCGGGTCTGCGACGCGACAATGGTCGGCGCCGGGCTTGGCGAGGGCGGCACGGCAGTGGTGCACGGCTGGTGACACAGGCGACGATGAGCTCGGGGCCGGGGCGGCTGGCGTGCAGCGTTGGGAGAGAGACGAGCGGTCGGCGGCGTGCGGAGGGTGGACGGCGCCGGCAGCTCAGTGGCCGGGCCCGGCGGCCGGTGCGGCGGTGGACACGGTGGCGTGCCGGCGCGGTGCGTGGTAGGGGGAAAGGGGTGGCGACGACGAGAAGAGCAGAGGGGTGAGCAGGAGGTGGGGCCGGAGGCGAGCGGAGCAGAGCAGCGGCGTCGGGCAGAGGAAGCAGGGGAGGGGGAAAAGGGAGGAGAGAAAAAGAAAAGGGAAGAAAGAAAAGAAGGGAAAGGGGAAAAAAAGGAAAGAGAGAGAGGGGAAAAGGGGAGGGAAACGGCGGGATTCGCGGCGGAGAGCCGACAGGCGGTCGGCCAGAGATGGACGGCCCGGCGGTCGACCCGAGAGCGGGTGACACGGGATGGGACGGAAAGAGGGCGGTGATCGCGATGCGAACAGGAAAAAGAGGTGGGGTGGTAACAAGGCGGACGGGGTTTGGCGGAAGCGGAAGCTCCAGCGATAAAACGTTTTGAAAGGTTTTCCTTTTACCGGGTGTATTCATTCGTGTTTTTCCCAGAGAGAAACGCGGGCGTTACAAACCTACCCCACTTAAAAGGAATCTCATCCTCAAGATTCGGCTGGCTCCTAAAAAGGTGGGGAAACTCCTTCTTTAAAGCATATTCTTGTTCCCATGTGGCTTCCTTTGCACTGTGTCTGCTCCACTGTACTCTGCATATCCGCACTTCAGAGTTTCTGGTTCTCTTGGTGACGGTGTCCAAAATTTTGACTGGTACCTCCTGATACCGTAGGTTTGTCTGCAGGTCTATTTCTTCTTCCGGTATGTGTTCTTCCTCAGGTACTCTTAGGCATTTTCTTAACTGCGAGACGTGGAATACCGGGTGTATATCTGACATTGCTTCAGGTAATTCCAATCGGTAAGCTACCTTTCCAACTTTCTCTTGCACCGGGTATGGTCCTATGTACCGAGGGGCCAGCTTTCCATGGACTTGAAATCTACGGGTTCCACGGATGGGTGAAACCTTAAGATAGACAAAATCCCTTGGATTAAACTCTAATTCGCGTCTCTTTTTGTCCGCAGAACTCTTCTATCTGGATTGAGCTGCTTTCAACTTCTCTCTAACTTCAGCTACTTTCTCTTCGGCTTCCTTTATGAGCGCGGGTCCCACTAGCGTACGCTCTCCTACTTCTGACCACATTAGAGGAGTTCTGCATTTTCTTCCGTAGAGAGCTTCAAACGGCGACATACCTAAACTTGCCTGGTAACCATTGTTGTAGGAGAACTCTGCATAGGGTAAACTCTGTTCCCAATCTTTACCGTAGGTGAGGACACATGCTCTCAGCATATCTTCCATAATCTGATTTACTCTTTCTGTCTGGCCATCGGTCTGTGGGTGATATGCGGAGCTAAAATCCAACTTGGTGCCCATAGCTTTATGCAAACTTTTCCAAAATCTTGAGGTGAACTGGGTCCCTCGGTCCGATACAATCCTACTAGGCACTCCATGCAACTTTACTATGTTTTCCATGTAGAGCTTAGCTAGTTTCTCTCCACCATAATTTGTCCATACCGGTAGGAAGTGTGCGACCTTGGTGAGTCGGTCCGCTATTACCCATATGGAATCATGCCCCTTCTGTGTTCGGGGTAAACCTACTACGAAATCCATTCCTATCTCATCCCACTTCCAAACTGGGATAGGCAGGGGTTGTAATAACCCTGCGGGTTTCTGGTGTTCGGCTTTAATCCTTTGGCAGGTGTCACAATGGGCGACAAATTGAGCTATGTCAGCTTTCATTCCTTTCCACCAATAGTTCTGTTTCAAGTCCAAATACATTTTGGTGGATCCCGGATGAATGGAATATGGCGAGTTGTGAGCCTCGTCCATGATTATCTGTCTAAAGTCTCCTTTCTTAGGCACACAAATCCTATCTTTATACCACAGTGTTCTTTTACTGTCAACTCTGAAGTCTGGTGCCTTATTTTCTCCAGTATGCTTACAGATCCTCACTAAATCCTTGTCTGTTCCCTGGGCTTCTCTGATCCGATCCTCCAGAGTGGACTGGATCGTCAGTTGGTGGCTATTATTCCGAGGGACGATGTGCACATTTAGTCGTGCCATTTCTTCTTGCAGGTGGGCGCTCTTGGGTCCGTAGGATTTCCGGCTCAGGGCATCTGCCACTACATTAGCCTTGCCAGGGTGGTAATGAATCTCCACATTATAATCTTTAACCAATTCTAACCACCTTCTCTGTCTGAGGTTCAAATCTGGTTGGGTGAAAATATACTTTAAGCTCTTATGATCCGTGTATATTTCACACTTGTTCCCAATTAGGTAGTGTCTCCAGATTTTGAGTGCGTGCACTACGGCTGCAAACTCTAAGTCATGCGTTGGGTAATTCTGCTCATGAGGTCTAAGTTGTCGGGAGGCATATGCCACAACCTTCTCATCTTGCATGAGAACACACCCTAATCCTTGGCGGGACGCGTCGCAGTAAACGACAAAATCCCTGTGAATATCTGGTAGGGTTAAAACTGGGGCAGCAGTCAATCTTTTCTTTAACTCCTGAAAGCTCTTTTCACAAGACTCAGTCCAAACAAACTTCTTCTCTTTCTTGAGCAGTTCTGTCATGGGTCTAGCTATCTTGGAAAACCCTTCGATAAACCTCCGGTAATATCCAGCTAAACCAAGAAAACTCCTGATCTCACTCACATTGGTTGGTTGTTGCCAGTTTGAGACTGCTTCTACCTTCTCAGGGTCTACTGCTACCCCTTCTGCGGTCAAGACGTGACCAAGGAAGGCTACTTTTTCCAGCCAAAATTCACACTTGCTGAATTTGGCATAGAGCTGATGCGCTCGCAACTTTTCCAGCACTACCCGCAGGTGTTGCTCATGCTCTTCGGCACTTTTGGAGTAGATGAGTATGTCGTCAATGAAGACTATGACAAATTTGTCTAACTCATCCATGAACACTTTATTCATGAGATTCATGAAGTAAGCTGGTGCGTTGGTGAGCCCAAATGGCATCACCGTGAACTCATACTGCCCGTATCGGGTGACAAATGCGGTCTTTGAGGTGTCACTCCCCTTAATCTTCAGTTGGTGATACCTGGTCCTTAAGTCAATCTTGGAAAAGTACTTGGCTCCTTTCAACTGATCAAAGATATCATCAATTCTAGGGAGTGGGTATTTATTCTTGATAGTGACATCATTCAGCGCACGATAGTCGATACACAACCTCATGCTTCCATCCTTCTTTCTTACAAAGAGTACTGGGGCTCCCCAAGGGGACGTGGTGGGTCTGATAAATCCCATTTGTTGCAACTCTTCTAGTTGTTTCTTTAACTCTGCCAACTCTGATGCTGCCATTCTGTAGGGTCTTTTGGCTATAGGAGAGGTTCTAGGGACAAGTTCAATAGCAAACACTATGTCCCTATCTGGCGGCATTCCAGGCAAAACTTTAGGGAAAACATCAGGATATTCGTTGATTACCGGAACTTCTTCCATGGCTCTTGTCTCCATACTAAAGATCATAGGGTCTGGCCCACTTCCTTTGGTGTGACAGGTCACTTGCATTCCATCTGGGTTGGTTAGTTGCACTATTTTGTCAGCACAACCTATGAGACCATTGTGTTTGCCTAACCAATCCATTCCAAGGATCACATCTATTCCTTTGAATTCTAGTACTACTAGGTCTGCTAAAAACTCTACCCCACTTAAAAGAATCCGTACCCGTGAACAACCTAGTTGGCACTTAATATCTCCACCAGGTGTTCGGGTTAGTAGGGGTGTCTTTAGTAGTACTGTAGGTATGTTGTGCTTTTCCACAAAACTTGATGATATGAAAGAATGCGATGCTCCAGAATCAAATAATACTGTTCCCAAAACTGAACTGACTAGGAACTCACCGAGTACTACTCCTTGTGCTCCTTGAGCTTCCTGCGCGTCAATGTGGTTGACGCGGGCTCGTCCATACGATTGCTGGGCGTTGTTGTTGTTGCTGCTGCCGGTGTTGGTGCTGCGGACGGGTACACGGTTGGCTCCAGACACTGGTGGTTTGGGTCCATTCACCGAGTTGGAGTAGACTGATATCGCAGGCTTGCTCCTAGGGTATGGGCAATCAACGATGTAGTGTCCGGTCTCACGGCAGTTGAAGCAGGCTCTTGCATTGCTGTTGCTGGCTGTGACTTGACTGACCTTGCTCTGTGAGGGCTTCATGGTGTTCTGGCTCTTGTACTGGTTGTTGGGAGCCTGGAAACTTGTACCCTGAGATTGGGTCCTATGCTGCACGGGGGCCTGGGGTCTAGGTGCAGCATAACCGGAGCTTCTGGGCTTCTGTGAGCGGTCCATCTGGCGGTTCTTGCTTTCCAAGAACTTGCGCTTGTTCTCTTGCCTTGCATCCATTCTGGCCTTTTCTGTGATAATGGCCTTATTCATCAGCGTGTTGAAGTCAGGGAAACTGTGGGAGACTAGCAGGGCTCGAAGGTCTGGATGTAGCCCTTTGATGAAAGCGTCCTGCCTCTTTGCATCTGTCTTTACTTCATCTGGTGCATAACGGGCTAGTTCAGTGAACTCGTGGGTGTACTCTTCCACGGTTTTGTTTCCTTGCTTCAGTGCACGGAACTCATCTGCCTTGCGCCTCATAGTGGCGTCGGGGATGTGGTAGCGACGGAACTCCTCTTCAAACTCTTTCCAGGTGATTGCAGACTCGTTTGGGGAAGCTGCACAGTAAGCGTCCCACCATGCTAAGGCAGTTCCAGTGAGTTGGTGGGAAGTCAGGAGGACTTTGTCACGGTCTCCACATCCAAACGGTTCCAGTTTCCTCTTGATAGTTCTCAGCCAGTCATCTGCTTCCAAGGGGTTGCTGGACCCTCCAAAGGTGGGTGGTCTGGTTCTCAGGAAGTTGGTCAACTTGTCACCCGCATTGGGTCAACGGGCTGTCTCCTGACGGCGGCTGGCATTCCACACATTTTGCATGAACAGGGTGTGGTGGTACAAAGCTTGTGCCAGGTTGAAATCTGGTGGAAGTGGGGGTACAACAAACGATCCTTCGTTCTGACTTCTTGGATGACTTGCTTCTGGTCCGCCCCCTACAGGCGCTTGTCCTTCGGGCTGGTTCTCGCCCATAGGGTCCTGCTGATCCACCTCCTGGTTCTCGGGGTGCTCTCTCCTTCCTTCTGGTGGCTCTCCTCCAGCTGGGGGGCGCGTCTCTGAGAGGCGCTAGCACGCGTGTTCACCATCTGCAGGTTGAGCAAGGCCTTCGTGAGATTGGGTTAAGATGTTGTTTGAGTTGGTTAGTTCGCATTTTTGAAAAGGCAGAGACACTTCTGCTGAGGCACACACAGCATACAAGCTAACAAACAAACACACAAGGTTTTATTCAAACAGCTGGGGCTACAACACTCGGGGGTCCGACAAGACTCGTACTACGAGGCGGGATACAGGACAGGGTAAGGAACTACTGCTAGGGATACAAGAGTTCTCCCCACTTCGGACCAGGCTGGCTTCATTCCCATCTGAGTGCTTGACTCTGGATCTACTCGCGGGGCGAGCCTTCCTCTGGGTTGGGGTGCTCTTCTGGCGGTGCAAGCTGTGCTCGTTCAGCTTCGGTCAAGGTCCCATTCTCCCGAGACGGCTCAGACGGTCCTTCTTCAGCGGGCGGTGATCCTGCGGGAGTTCCTGACAGTGCTTGAGGGTTCCCCACAATTTCTCCCCATGCCATGATCGGCGTCCCCAGTAGGACATGGGGTTCTCCAATCGCCGGGACAGGCGTTCCACTTCGAGTCCAATCTTGAATACGCAGGTCCCAAGCCTGCCTGAGGCTTTCCTGGGCGACTGCCTCACTGCTGACGGCAGCAGCAGCTCTTGCTTCAGCTTGGGCCACCTGGACTTGGTGCATGTTGAAAGTGCATCTAGGCACTTATATGTTTTGGTGATTTTGGATGACAACATGATTAGTTATTTAACTTGTTTGCTTAAGTGTATAAGCAGGAAATAACAAAGAAAGCAAACAAGTGGTAATCATCCCATGCAATCAATACAATGACAAGTGAAGTGAAATGACAAATGAGACACGGTCTTATGCAAATTAGTTGGTCTCATCTATAAGATACTTGTCAAAGGTTTTTGGGACAAAAATAATTGAAGAAATTGGGATTTCTTTGGGCTTGATCCATGGCAATGGTTATATTCAAAATGAGACATGATTCTATGGTTAGTATATGGTCTCAAGTGCATTGATGCTTATGGACAAGTTATCTACCAAAGAAAACATACAAGACAACATACAAAACAATATTGAAGACATTTCAAATCAATTGATGACAAGGATATTCAATGTGGATTTCATTAATGATGCAATGCAAAGCGTAGCTTAATTTGGCAAGAGAGGACGGAAGGGATCAAGCTAGATGCGAGTGACATTCCTAACAAAGTGAAGGGCAAGTTGGTCTTGTAGCCGAGGGACTTTGTTTGTGGAAAAGTCTAACATTATAGTTTGGTTTCTATACATCGATCAAGTCATATCAAGTGAAGCAATGCGAAGCATCTAATCTTTATTGATCATATAGTGGAATGGCTTATGAATTGTTTCATACAATGGAAATTCTAAGCCATTGGCTCAAGATTGGATTTGCTCAAGCAAGACATGAAGTTGAAGCCCTCAAGTTGAAAATGATCAAGTATGGCATCAATGAAGATATAAAGGCTCAAGTGGTAGATTCTATCTATTGTTTTTATCTTGAGTTTAGGAATGCCGTACTATCAAGAGGGATGCAACTTTAGTTGTTTTGATTACACCAAAAAGTGCTCATAGTTCAACCCATGTGAGATAGCCTTGAGAGTGGTGTCCTTTAGGGACTTAGGTTGCTGAGTCCACCCAAACCGGTCTGACCGGTTTGGGAAACCGGTCTGACCGGTTTAGGACTCAAGTGTGCTAACTCGACCCAACCCGGTCTGACCGGTTTGGGAAACCGGTCTGACCGGTTTGGGGCTCTGACAGGGGTAACGGCTATATTGGTTTGAAAACCGGTCTGACCGGTTTCCAACGGCTATAACGGCTAGTTTGTGTTGTGTGGGGTATTTATACCCCATACCCCTCTCTTGTGAGGGGTGCTGGTTCTTTTGCCTTTGTGGCTCGCCTCTAGCCTTCCCAAGCACCAGCAAGCTCTCCCCAAACCTCTCTTTGTGAGAGTTGATTGATTTAGTTCATATCTTTGGATTTGGGTTGAGGGATGTTTGTGTATGAGCAATAGATAGCAAGTGATAGCAATTATCAGCTATATAGAGCATATCCATAGTCTTGAGCACTTCCGGTGAAGTCAAGCAACCATTGAAGCATTTGTTACTCTTGGAGGTGATCCTCCTAGACGGTTAGGCGTCGCCGGTGAGCTACCTCGTGTGTGGTAAGTCACGGATTGGTTGTAAAGGCTGGCCTTGCCTCCTTCGTGGAAAAGGGTCAAAAGTTAGTGGAATCCGAGGAAAGTGGCTTGGAGTGGATAAGCCCGCCTTTCGTAGGCCCTCAACGGAGACTAGGATTCATCGTGTCTTTGTGACAGCCTTAGTGGCAGCGGTGAACTCCGAACTTCGGGAAAACAAATCATTGTCTCTTGTTTACCTTCACAAAGTTCAATCCTAGCATTTATATTCGCTTCCGCATTGTTCTACTTGGGTGTGCTCTACTTGTGTGCAGGGACTAAGTGGATCTGCTTGTTATCATCTATAGGAGCCCATCATCAAGTTTGGTTTGTGCTAGAACTCGTAGAGGGGGTTATTTCACATAGTCGGTTTTCTCTGTTGAAAACCGGTCTGACCGCTTTGGCAAAGCGGTCTGACCGCTTTCCTCTGGCAAAGCGGTCTGACCGGTTTTGTAAACCGGTCTGACCGGTTTATGTACTGATTGTGTGAAAAAGTTTGTAATTTGCAGATTCACCTATTCACCCCCCCCCCCTCTAGGTGACATCAAGGTCCTTTCACATGCGAACCGAGAACTCTGCTTGTTCGGCCCGGGAGGTTTGTTCCCTCAGGAGCTCAGCGTGCTCGTCAAAGAGCTGGTCCAATGAATTGAGGTAGGTGACCACTTGGTACAAAATGGGTTCTTCTTGTCGGCGCTGCTCCAAGTTTCTTATGCGGGCCCGCCAGACTGTACTTCTAACAACCGAGGGAAAGTATCTCATTGGGGTGGGGACCAAGTGTCTTTCAAAGATTCCGCACATGAAGCGGAGGGCTTTCCTGAGAGCCAAGGGGTAGGTGTCCTGGTGCCTGAACCCTGTGGCGGTCGTACGCCATGCTTCGATGGGGTGGAGGTCACTCTTGGCGACAACTATGACCACTCTGCAGCGTTGGGTCCCATGGTGCTCATACTCCCTGCTGTAGTACCTCGGGCGCTCAGGTACACCGAGGCGTTCCAGCGCGGGGATCAACAAGCTAGCGAAACCAGGGGTGACTGGGCAGACTCCCTGGGTCCATCCTTCTTCCGCCATCTGAAACCAGGGAAAAACAAAGATTGAACAGATGTAGGATAAAAGATGATCTTTATTGCATAACATGGTGGGGTACAAAGGTCATGGATACAACGCTGCTAAGATGGTAGTGCTAACTGGACACAACAAACTCTACTCAAGGATATGCTAGATTAGGTGCTAAACTAATCTAAGGACTCTACTCTAGATAGACACGACGTTTCTTCAGAGGAAGCTGATACTCCGGCACTTCATCTTCGGTCTGTGTGCTCGCGTCCATGTGGGTCATCTCTGGTTCTCCTTCCATCAACCCATTCTCCCTCCTGTAGGCTTCAAGGCTATCCATATACTCGGAGTAAGCCTGGCATCTAGCCTGGTGAGCGGCTAGGGAGCTGACAGCCTGAGTAGCTGTCACTTTCTGTATCTCTAGCTCTCTCTTCACTTCTTCTAACTCTTTTTCCGCCTTCTCGGCTCTGCGGGTCTAGTGTCTCAGCTGTCCCGATGTCTCTCGGTACAGCCTGTCCAAGCCCGTGAGGTAAATGGACAAGTGTGACACAGTATCCTCCATATCTTCATCTCTCCCAAGGTTCCTCATCTGAGCAATCCACTCGCGTCCTCCACTCTCCAGGGGTGGGGCAAATCCTAATGCTGTCCCCACGAGGTACTGCTTGTAGAGTACGCGGAGGCACATCAGGGCTCTTCTTGCGGCTTTGCGGTAGGCATTGGGGCGGTCGTAGCCGGTGGCGTGAACAAACCATGGTGCCACTTCCTTGTAAAGTGAGCTCTTCCCCACAAAGATGAACATCCGGCACCGACGGGTACCATTGGTGGTGAACTCCCGGCAAAAGTACTCGGGGGTCTCTGTGACTCCAACGTGCTCCAGGCTGAGCAGCAGTAACTTGGGAAGGCCAGGTTCTGCGGGGCAGACCCCTTCGCCCCAACCCTCGTCAACCAGCTGGGCCATCTGGAACAAGTCAAAAAGCCGTCGGTGAGTACTTGTGTGGAGAAAAGATTTAGACAAGAGCAAACTAGTGAGGGAAGACTAGAAAGGGTCAAGATCCTAGGGGTTACGTCCTACGGCCAACCTATCGGCTCTGATACCACCTGAAGCGTCCCCTCGAAAGAGAGAACTTAATGTGATACAAATACCAGTCCCAGGATGCTGGTTCACATTATTACAACAGATCGTTCAGTACATAAACAACATTACGGAAGACGGTGGCACTGCAGGGCCACGACAAACATGACTAACGCTAGACTCCAGATAAACAGGTTGATAACATAAAGGTCTTCATCAGAGTGGAAATCCATGCGGCTTCAAGCGGGTGACCCTAACACACAGGCAAAGGTTGGGTGCAGCACGAACCCCTCTAAACGACGTCCTCAGGCACAAAGTCTGGGTCTGCCTCTGTAACAAAATAAGCAAGGGTGAGTACATACGTACTCAGCAAGCACAATCACAACCACGGACAGGATATCACAGAAATATGCAAAGGATAGTAACAAGGACAGGCTTATGGCTGATTTTTGCAATAAAGTGAATTTTTACACATGCAAGGGTTTATTTTATAAAGGGATTTTCACAAGCGTTTCTTTTAATTGCATTAACAGAACATGAATATTTTACTCACAAGATTTTAAAGCTACCAGATTCCCCATCTGTCGTAACCCATGCCAAACCTTTTCTTAGCTCAACAAACACCAACCACTTTCTTACACCAAAACAGGGGACCAGTGAAGTGACCAAGCCGTAACTCGCCCAATACCGTGGACACGGCTATCCGGATAGGTTTTAACTCTGCAGAGGTGTACACAACCACAAGTAGGCTACCACAACATGAACACCTTAGTGCCAGTGCAGCTCCCATCAAAGCCATTACCCACCATAGCTAAACTGACAAGTTATCCCAGACGCGACCAGGGGGTCAGTAACCTACCAACGAGGTCCTACCCAGGGGCATACCTCACATAGATTGTATCCCCGGCTCCATGGCCCTCTGTTGCTCACCAGCACACCACATAACCAGCAGCTTAACTAGTGGGATTTATGCTAGGCCGTTACCACATACAACAGTCGAGTGGAGGTACAGTAAAATGGGTTAGGCTAGATGACACATCAACATCATCCCAAAAAAAATTGTGATAGGATGGACAACTCCCACCATGCTCAACCACACAGGTTCGAGCTCACCTCGGCATTTCACACAGAAATACCGTCTGTCTCATCCCACACGAATACTCATTTTATTCGCTAAATCCATTTCTTTTATTTTAAAGCACGCTCACGGTTGCTTTTGTAAATACCCAGTGATTGTAATGGGGTGTGTAACAGTAAAACATTCCTAAGCATTTCTAGCAGTGACTAACATTCAGAGCATTGTCATATTCGAACATTAATCTAGGTTGTCAAGGAAGCAGTCATAGCAATCAAGGAATGGCTATCCAACCGGGTTTAGCAGTAAAACCATGCAAGTTTTATAAAACAGGCCATGGGTTGTGTTTATAAAATCTAGGACAAAAGTATGCATCAAAGGGTGGGATTGCACCTGCCGTTCTCCCAACCCTCGGGGGATTCCTGCCCGGGGTCTTGGTCTCCAAGCTCCTGCTCGTAGTCCTGCTCCTCCTCGAGTCCTTCCTCGTTCACAGCAGAGTCTACGGTACACACAAACAAACATACAATAAATAAAAGAAAAAGTTTTTGCTGAGCTTCGAAAGAAGGAACAGAGAATGAGAGTGATGGTGATGGCATGATTATTTTTGGGTATGGACTGGGTGGACTGGCGAAAATATACTGGTGATTATTGTGGTGGAGTTTGGGGTCAGACGGGATTAATTTGGCACATGAAATGACGAGTTTAATGGAGGTTTTAGGGTCTGTTTATAAAGAAAAAGGACCTCTTTGTAAATATAGGAAAGACTGAGGGCCTCAGGCGAAATTAACAGAGAAAGAGGGAATAGTGCCGATGGACTGCGGGTTGATTTGGTTAAAGTTCGGGGGGTTATGTGCAAAGTGCCAGAGAGAGGGGTTTAAGTTATTTGGACTGCGGGTTCGAATCGGGGAAAGGGCAGGGGGTTATGGGCAAAATGCCCTTTCTTCCTCGCGACACAGTACAGAGGGAGAGAGAGAGCGACGACGACGACGGTCGGCCGGCTCGCCGGCGATTGCGGCGTCGAAGGATCAAATCGACCTGGGGGAAAGAGAGAGGAGGTTATGGCAAGTTCACTCGTGGTCCTACCTTGGGCGGAGGTGGAGTGAGGTGGCCGGCCCACGAGAGCAGGCGGCGGCGGCACTGGAGGTGGTGGTGGCGGCGTTGCAGCGGTGGGGGAGGCGGACTGAGTGGCGCTCGAGCTGGTGGAGGTGGAGGTGGTGCTCGAGGGCCCTTTTATGGGCGCGGAGGAGTGGTGAGGGGGTGGGCCGACGAGAGAGCTCGGCGGACGGTGATGGTGGTCGGCGGCGGTATCAAGGCGGCCGGGGTCCGCGGCCGTGATTGGTACGGCGGCGCTGTGCTTGTCGTGTTATGGCGTGCGCGAGGTGAGGCGACGGTGCGTAGGCGGTGGCGCGTTGAAGCGATTGCGGCGGGGCCGGGCGGTGGCGTGCAGGTGAGTGCGGCGGTCGGCGGTGCGTCCAGGGGCGGCCGGGGCGTGGCGTGGCCGAGTGGTGCACGGACGCGGTACGGCCGTGGTGGGCGGCCCGACAGCTATGGAGCAGTGGCGTGGGCGGCGTGGTACGTTGGCGCGAATGCGGCGGAGCGAGGGGTGTCGTGCAGGCGGCGATGCGTGCGGGTCTGCGACGCGACAATGGTCGGCGCCGGGCTTGGCGAGGGCGGCACGGCAGTGGTGCACGGCGGGTGACACAGGCGACGATGAGCTCGGGGCCGGGGCGGCTGGCGTGCAGCGTTGGGAGAGAGACGAGCGGTCGGCGGCGTGCGGAGGGTGGACGGCGCCGGCAGCTCAGTGGCCGGGCCCGGCGGCCGGTGCGGCGGTGGACACGGTGGCGTGCCGGCGCGGTGCGTGGTAGGGGGAAAGGGGTGGCGACGACGAGAAGAGCAGAGGGGTGAGCAGGAGGTGGGGCCGGCGGCGAGCGGAGCAGAGCAGCGGCGTCGGGCAGAGGAAGCAGGGGAGGGGGAAAAGGGAGGAGAGAAAAAGAAAAGGGAAGAAAGAAAAGAAGGGAAAGGGGAAAAAAGGAAAGAGAGAGAGGGGAAAAGGGGAGGGAAACGGCGGGATTCGCGGCGGAGAGGCGACAGGCGGTCGGCGGCGGTCGACCCGAGAGCGGGTGACACGGGATGGGACGGAAAGAGGGCGGTGATCGCGATGCGAACAGGAAAAAGAGGTGGGGGGGGTAACAAGGCGGACGGGGTTTGGCGGAAGTGGAAGCTCCAGCGATAAAACGTTTTGAAAGGTTTTCCTTTTACCGGGTGCATTCATTCGTGTTTTTTCCAGAGAGAAACGTGGGCGTTACAGATTATCAGCCACCAGCCAACAATATTTTTCTCTCAGTAAAAACCAGCACCAACCACCAGCCACCAACCAGCCATCAGTGTTTTTCTCTCGGCAAAAACGAGCACCAGCCACCAGCCATCAGCCAACCGAACAGGGCCACGTATCCTTTATGGCGTATCAAGTGGTATATATGTCCGGCCTGATCGACATAATATTCTCATCTTGTGAGTAATTAGTTTGCTAATTTTGATTGTGGGTTCCCTTGCTCTGACAATCATATCTTTGAGATGTATAAGTGGGTGGTATGGTAGTATGGTACCCATTGGATAGCTTTGGGTCACACACACCTTTTGTTCATTTTTTTCACTTTTTATGCGTTATAAACTCCATATTATTTCATTTAGAAAAACTAGTAACCCATAAAAACTTGCATCCCTATCTGTATCCCAACTTACTGCGCATGAAAAATATGGTACATATGTATGCATAAACAAGGCACTGATCAGCCAGTTGTCTCTGCTGAAGTGGAACCAAAGCAACGGAAAAGGAGACCTGTACAGCTCATGCGAGATCAGCTTTCTTTTTCCCTTTCAATTTCCTGTTTTTTTTTAAATTTCTCTTTGACCACGCAAGCACAAGGTGCCAAAACTTCACCTGGAGAAAGGTCCGAGAATCCAAGCCCTGCCCGCCGGTGCCGAAATCAACAGTAGAAAAAGAACTAACATTTGCAATGATGCGCATCTAAATAAATATTTAACAAATCAATGTCACGTAGCTTTGCAGCTGGTGAATTCTTGCCTCCTCCCCTTTGCCTTCCCAATCCATACTGTTCGTCTGTAACATCACTTTCCAGCACTATAACAGTCTCACTCACATGCATCCCCTTGTCATCAGGAGCCCTCGTTTTCTAGCTAGCAAACTCATGGGGCTGACCATGTTCAAAGTCTACTTCATTTTCATCCTAGCACTCACCATCATGCAATGTGGTAATAGCAAACTGCTCCGGCCAGTCTACAAGTGCTCATTGCATTTTTTGCATACATGTATTGTTGTTTAGTAAAATCAATTCCCCCGTTTCAAACGGAGGTGCAATTCATCTTGTTAATTGTGTATATATTGTTCTTCATCGTATAAAGAAGTACGTATTTCATAAACGAATGCTTGTTATTGCCTTCTAATTTCTTTGTCCTCATGCATCATGCGTGCTTGGGGAACAGATTGGGCAGATGGCGCGCCATGGACAATGGTGTACTCGCTCCCCAACCTCGTGAACTCGCCGTCGTTGCCTCCATACAAAGACGTGGTCGGCGGCGCCGGCGGCCCATTACCTCCTGCAGCCGACAGCGTTCCTCCGCCGCCACCTCCCTGCGTGTACCCTCCACCCGCAAAGCCTGCACTGCCGGCCCCGCTGCCGCCGGTGGCGAGCCCGCCCGCCGGCGCGCCACCGCTGGCTGGCCCGCCGTCCATCGCGCCGGGCAGCAGCCCTCCCGGCGCGTCCCCGCCGGCCGTCGCGCCGGGCAGCAGCGCGCCGCCGGCGCCGCCGTTCATGCCGCCGGTGGCGTTCCCGACGACGCCCCCGTCCGGGCAGGCACGGCGGCCGGGGATGTGGTGCGTGGCGAGCCCGAAGGCGGCGAGCGCCGTGTTGCAGGCGGCGATGGACTACGCGTGCGGGTCGGGCGCGGACTGCGGCGCGGCGGCGCCCGGCGCGCCGTGCTACCTGCCGGACACGATGACGGCGCACGCCTCCTACGCCTTCAACAGCTACTGGCAGCGCACCAAGGCCGCCGGCGGGACGTGCGACTTCGCCGGCGCCGCCATGCTCGTCACCAGAGACCCCAGTAAGCCTCGCCCTCGCCGCGCACGTTCACATCGCGTCGTGCTTGAACACTTGCGAATTCTTTCACCTCGGGCCCATTTGAATAACGCTGAGACCCGCAGGCCAGTTCATGTGGGCTTGTGCCGTAAAAATAACGTTTATGTGGGCTTGAACTAAACTACTGCTACGGCCCGCGGGTCTCACTGGCCCATTTGAATAATTGATCGTGCTTTTTTTCCTTTTCGTCCGCAATTTTCTAAATACTGTTAATCGTTTCTGGAAACAAAAATTATATGGACTTTGTTCTGTTTCTGCAGGTTACGATGATTGCCGGTATGTGTACACGTGAATGTACAGGTTTCGTCAGAGATGTTTTTGATATACTCTTGTGCAAATACCCACAACCTGTTGTCTGCATCAACAGTACAAACATGTCATATTCTTCCTGTAATGTCACTGGAATAAACGTTTGGTTTGTATTTATGCTGTTTTGTACTAAGAAGAAAGGAGCTGGATTAATGTCATGTACTCATGTCATCTATCAATGGTAAAATCGTCAATACTGAGGAACGATTGATTTGAGTGTGTTTGGACTTGGAGCGCAAAAATTACCTGTTGCAGGAAGCCAAGAACTGGGTAAAAAAAACCTGGAAGCAACATCAGTTTTGTGCATTCCGAAAGGTCCACATTAATTTTATTTTTTATATTTCATGATTTCAAGTGGGTTCCTATTGAAAGCTACCGGTTTAAGATTCGAAAATATTTGCAGCTAATAATTTCACATACTCAGTAAATTTCAATAGACGGTACTACTACAAGTTCAACATTATTTTGGCAAGTGTTAAATTTAAAAACTGGTTTCTGGCTAAGATTTTGTAGTGTTGCATTTTTTTTCTGCACTGGTTTCTCTAATATTTTACTATGGTATTGTTAAGCTGTCATGTAGAGAATAGCTAGTTCAAGAAAAATTGTTGTGTAGAGGCTTGAGCTTGGATCTCACCACTCACCAGGGATTTAGCTCCATTTTCATTTTCTGGTAAACGAAAAGTTGTTTAAGCTTTCTCATGAAAAAGACGGTTTTTGCGTTTCAATATTATTATTTTTTGCCTTTCAACATTATTTTTCAAGTGTTAAATACCAAAACGTCTATTTATGAGGGCTTTTCAGATAGACATTGGGAATCTCTACCAAACGCGATAAGCATAATAATTTAGTTAGAAAGTGCTTCACAAATTCACAGCCCCGAAACAAAAAAACCTGTTACGGACGCTAGACCATGGATCCAAGCTGTGTTTGGTCTTACTGACATGGCACACCTATCCCTTGCAAACTTTTTAAGGGCTCTCAAAAACTCACGAGCTACTCGAGCTTTGGCTTGCCGGCGGCTGCATCGAGATCGGCTCGTGTACAAATCGAGCCGAGCTGGAAGCCTGGAGCCCAAGCTGTTATTTCTGGGCCCACAAGTCAGCGTGTGACCCACCGGGACCAACAGGCACCAATCCAAGGCCCCCAGATCTCTCCCTCTCCTGCTCGTCGTCTCCTCGATCGCCGCCGGCCACCTGCACCCATCGCCATCCAAGTCACGACGCAGGCCCCCGAACCCCAGGGCTCTCTCCGCATCGGCGCCGCCGCACCCCACCCCAACGCTACCGCGCTCTCCACCAAGACCGGCCGACACCCTCGGCGGGCGAGACGCCGGGATCCACCTCGCCAAGGCCGGCCGGCACCCTCGGTTGGGGAGACGCAGGAATCAAGCGGCATAAGCGGCGGCGGCGGATCAGAACCCCGCGCACGAGCTTCGTTTGTTTGGTTGAGAGTCAGGGTGGGATGGGATAGAGTCATCCTCTTTTTTTAGATGAGATCATCCCACCTAGTGTCTGGTTAGAGGGATGGGACGATCCTTAATTAGTTGTTTGGTTAGATGGATGAGATTGGATTCCGTTTCATTCTGTTAGTCATAGGCCTACGCGTCAGCCGCACAGAATGGTAGGACCCAGTTGTCATCTTCTTTGACCGGCCGCTCGAGCTCGCCCGTCGGGAGTCCGCCGTCCGCGCTCGTCGGCGTCCGCTGCCCGTGCTCGCCGGTTGCCGCCCGCTGCCCGCCCGCGCCCGTGCTCGCCGCCGCCCGTGCCGGGCGTCCGCCGCGCCCGCCGCCCGCTACTCGCTGCTGCCCGCCGGGAGTCCGCCGTCCGCTCTCGTCGGCGTCAGCTGCCCGTGCTCGCCGGTCACCGCCCGCGCCCACCGCCCGCGCTCGCCGACCATCCACCGCAGCGCTCGTCAGGCGTCCGCCGCGCCCGCCGCCTGCTGCTCGCAGCCGCCCGCGCTCGCCGCCGCCCGCCGCGCCCGCCGCCTGCAAACGAGAGAGGGAGAGGAGGGCGCGAGAAGGAGACGGAAGAGACGCCGTTCGTGAGTCGCTTTGACGCTGACGTCCATCCCACCGATTTTGTGGGATGAGTTCATCCCGGATCTATGAAGAATATTCTCTCGGTGTCAAAGTCATCCACTGAACCAAACACCTCAAGAAGATGGATGGGATCATCTCATCCCTAATTTTCTCATCCCATCCCTCCAAACAAAGCTCAGGCTCGGCTCGTTGACAGCCGTTTCAACTCACCTACTAGTACAACAGGGACACATACCTCTCTGCTTTTCTGCCCAAGTCCCCTTAATAAAGTAAGCTTGAAATCCGATGAACCAAAACCGTGGACCATCACCGCCGGTATCTCGTTCCAATTCCACAGATTTGAGGTCTCCACTCCCCACTCCCAGTACTTATACCACCCGGAAAACCAAGCAAAATCCCACCCTCCCAAACCCCGAAGCCTGGAGCTCACACCCAACCTGCGAGAGGGATCGATTTCCGCGATTCTTTGGAGCCCCGTGGTGCCGCCGGCTTCTTGAACAGGGCCACCTCTCCGGTTGGACGGCTGCCGTGGCTGGGAGGTACTCGATCTCTGGCGTATCTGTTTGTTGTTCTTGGCGTGTTCTTGCGCAGAAAGATAGGATCTTGCGGAGTGAATCGCTGTTGATTGTCTGACCGGATCTTTGCTTTTTTGGTTGCTTGCAGGTCAGTATTGTTGGCGACTGGAGGTGCAACCGTTGATCCTTTGCTTGAGGTAATGGAGCATTTCCGATTGGTTCCTGGCACTTTCTGGTGAATATTTTCCTTTCTAGAATTCTAGTTAAGATTTGCTTGGATATGTGGGATTTTCAGTGATGACCTTAGTTTTCTTGGGAAATAAAATGAATGTGGATCTAAACCAGGGTAGCTTAGATGGTCTGCAGGTGTTAGTAATAATTGAGGAGATATATACTGCTTGAATTAGGTACATGGGGTTTGGAAGGTTTCTTGGTAGTGACGGCATATTGATTCTTACTACCTTCCTGCCTAGTTGCTGAGATAGGGTTGCCCTGTTCAGCATTCCCTACTGAATTTGTTTTACTATATCATTTCCAAACGAGGGAGGAAATGTTCCGTCTTCCGTGTACGTTGAACCTTGACCGAGTAGGTACATTCATCCTAGATGCCACAACACTGACTATTGTGACAATATTATTGCCCACTGCCCAGCATGGCTCCTCTGCATTCTACTCCCCATTTGTCGTGTTTTGTAGATGTTTTTTGTTTATATAATGACATAATGTGATATGCTTATTGCCGTTTCAGCTGGTAGATCTGTGCCGTTGATATACTTTTTGTATTGTAGCAGATTGCCCCTTTTGACTTAAATTTCATGACATCAGTTGCAAAAGGCATTAGTTGAATATGGAAAAGGTATCTTGGGTATCGATTGTGAGGGAGGGAGGGCATCTCATTGCAAAACTAATTTCTCAGTGCAAAGGATTTTTCTTACGATGCTGCCGCCTTTCATGTCTAAGATATATGAGCTCAGGTGTTCAGCTATATGTAAAAAGTAATTTCGTAGATATTTAAAGCATGCTATGTTTTATAACGCCTGTTTTTCCTATTCTGCAAAAATAGTTGGTTCGGTCCTAATTTTCACTATGTGACTCTGCAGATAGATTGTATATAAAGGTCGCCTGTTTTCCCCAAGATGTCTCTCCTTTCAAAGTTACGCCTGATCACCGTGGATGTTACTGGTACGCTGATCGCTTACAAAGGACATCTTGGGGATTACTACTGTATGGCAGCTAAGTCAGCTGGGATGCCATGTCCTGACTATAATCGCATGCATGAGGGTTTCAAGGTTGCATACACTGAGATGGCAAGACAGTACCCATGCTTTGGATTTGCAGCAAAGATGCCGAACATTGAATGGTGGAGGACATGTGTTAAGAATTCGTTCGTTAAGGTAAAGACCATTTCATAAATATGGAGCCTATCAGGACTAGTGGTGCCTCTTTTTTTATGTTGAGAAGGCTTAGTAATTCAGTTGCTGTATGATCTATTTTGTTCTGCAGGCTGGCTATGATTATGATGAGGAGACATTTGAGAAAATCTTCAGGCGCATTTATTCTGCTTTTGGGTCCTCTGCGCCATACTCGGCGTTTCCTGACGCACAGCCCTTCCTTAGGTGGGCGCGGGAGAAGGGACTCACAGTTGGGATTGTCAGCAATGCAGAGTACCGCTACAAAGATGTAATCTTGCCAGCTTTAGGGCTGAATCAGGTGTGATATCCACTGGTCACTGCATTATGTGGCACAGTTACATGCTTCTGTAATAACTAATTTGTTTTATCATTGTTCATTCATAAATGTGGTAGCCTAACACTCTGATCCATGTCTTGATATTGTAACTAGGGCTCGGAATGGGACTTTGGGGTGTTTTCAGGCGTTGTTGGTGTTGAGAAGCCAGATCCAAGAATTTACAAGATGGCGCTGGAGATGGCAGGAAATATTGCCCCAGAAGAAACACTCCACATAGGTGACAGCATGCGGAAGGACTACACCCCAGCAAGGAGCATTGGGATGCATGCGCTGCTTCTGGACCGGTTCAAGACGGCCGATGCTGAGAGCTGGAAGCAGTCTGGGGCGACTGTGCTCCCTGACCTGGTTGCCACCCAAGAGTGGCTCACCAAGAACCAGAATGAGGAACAGAAGCATCAAACTGCAGCAGCTCAGGTGCTGAACAGAATGTCTGAAAAGCTATAGATGGGGGCTTAAACCCACAAGAGTTCCTTTTCATGCGCTGGTTGTGAACCTAAGATCCAGTGTAAGGAGACATATGATGGTTCTTGACTAGTCGGTAGTGTAATTAGCTTGAGCTGCTGGCTGTTGTAGTGGCATTTGGGGCTTATGCTGATTGCTGAATTATAACTAGCAAAACAGAGTGTCATGAATCGTCTATCGGCGAAGATTTCAAGTTCTGTTTTCCATTCTTCACTTGTGTGGATCAATAAAGAAGAGGAATTGGATTTTGCATGTGTCCAGTTTTTTTTCCCATTCTTAACATATGTAGAAGGGCATTTGATTCGTGCTGCTTGTACTTCCAATATAAATTTAGATGACAACGAAAGATAATACATACAATAACATCTGAGAAAGGTTGGTTGAAACCATTCACTATTTAGTCATCACATGGTCATCAATTTGTACACAACTCGGTACTATCCCTATATCATTAATCTGATACCCACACACGGTTAACATTCGGTAGCCGAATCATATCCAGCATTTCAACATCATACCGTATATGAAATATTACACGGGAATCGTTTTGAGCACTACGAAGACGAAACAATGCATTAGGGATCAATAGGTATTCTCATGATCACTGCTACATGCAGTCCTAAGTACGCAAGAACCAAAGAAACAAAACAACGTAGTCACGTAGATCCCTTTGCAATCAGTGTACATGTCCAGCATTGATTTCTGGCTTTGGGTACTGCATTTCATACAAGTTACATCTCAAGTAGTCGGGCCACTTCACACGTTGTGGGGTTCCAAAACCTTAGCGGCCCGCAGAGTGCCTGTTCCAGGACAAGTAGTTGTGGTCTCCCAGTTTCCTGCAGTAGTCCACATTAATTAGCAGCTCACAAAGAGACTCTGGCAGGGTGTCAAAGGAAAATAGTGATGGATGTTTTAACAGGCATAGAGAAGTCCAACAAATAGCATTCTTGAGATAAAGGCCTTAACCATGCCAGGCTATGGTGCATATTAAAACACAACAACAGGATAACCAAGATAGCAGTGTGAAGTTTTATATTTCAAAAAAGGAAGTGTGAAGGACCAAAGTAAACCAGAACAGTTGGTTGCCTGGTTCTATAGTCCACCAAAATTTACAGGACGAATCCTAAGGATGTACTATCAACAACAGAACCAAATTAGCATGTGTGAACCGTGCTCATACAACCCAAAGCCTCAGGACCACCTGAACCTCAATGGGGCTAGGAGATGCTAGGATAAAATGGGCTGCACTCATAATCAGAATACCTGCCTACAGGTTTTCTACAAACTTTATAGGCCAAAACCAGATTATTTGACTGTAAAAGCATCATTTCAAAAATGGCTATAATAGTGGTTAGCATATGCATATATATAATGGGCTCTCAGACTAAATCTAGAAGCTTACAAGCATATCTAGCACAGCATATCATTTTTCATGCGATTGCAGCAGAAATGAGTTGAAAGTTACTAACCTTGGTTTTATGAAGTACAGCAAGGTGAATGCAAATGCCAGGAAAATGCAGAGCCCACCAACTATAAGGTATGCAAAGCCAAGAAAATCATTCTTCCCTCCGAGCCAAGTGGCAGTGGATAGGACCAACTTTTTCTTGCCGCCAAAGCTATATGTGTTGTAGTTGTTACTCAACCTCACTGTTATTGTGTCATTCTCCTTGAGGTCAAAGTATATCCTCCCATACAACTTTCTGAAAGTAGGAAGTGCTGCAGTCCTCATCCAAACAATGAGGTCCTCTTGTTCGCTTAACTGTCACATAAAATGCAATTGAAATGAATAACTCAGATGGATATTCCATACCCAAGATAGATTTACTTTATCTAAGTGAAACAAAGTCAATGAAAACAATAAACATACAGAAACTATGACACTGGAGTTGTATAGTAGTAAATGAACAAGAGTCAAAGTGATGGTGTCAAACGAGGGTTCACATACCGGGATCGCTGGGTCAAGAGTTGCTCCACCTTTAAGTGCACCATTCTGGAAGTTGCTCGGATAGACATCTTTGCCGAATTTGTGCTCCCTATCACTCTTCCAGGAGATGTCTTTCTTGTCTACTGTCAAGTTGTCACTACCACGAGTGAAGCTATATGTATCATTAAACAAGCTCCAAGCAATGAGACCACAAGGAACAATTGGCTGTCCATTAGCCGTGGTCTTCTCAGGTTCACAAGCAGTTGTCTGGTTAGCTTTACGCCTATCTCTTAGCTGCGCGTCATTTCGGCTCTTCACATACCTGAATTGGGAAAATGTTATGCACGATAAATCTCCAATAGAAAGATATTCTCTCTTTTTCTTTGGCAGAAGAACGATATCCAAGGTAGCCGTTAAATTTGTAATGTGTCATGCTTTTCAATTTCAATAGCACCATACAGAAATTCAACATCAGGAAATTGAATAGTTGCTATCTTGTGCAAAAGACTAAAAGATTCACGTAATTGCCTGAAAAACTCAAAAAACGTCATACCTCCTATGGTTCTGGTAGAAGTTGTCGAGTTCGTAATACACAAATATTGGCTGCTTCATATCCCTCGTAACCTGTAGAGAGACAACAAAATCAATTTTTTGAGCCCAGAAAATTGTGCTAGAAGATCTATGCTTGCAGCTGCATGTTTGTTCCGACTTCATTAACATTTCAAAAATCTATTTAATCACACTTTTGCTCCGCCCCAATATTTCAAACTATAAATCAATACCAAGAAAAGTCTAAGGTTATTACCGTAAGATTCCTTATGCAGTCTTTGGATATGGTTTCATTCTGGATGTAAGCAAGCTTGTTATCAGTCATGTTGCTTGGCACACACGCCTCATCATACCGATCAATAATCTCAACAACCTGTGATCAGTGAACATAAATAAACAAACAGAGACAAAAACTATCACAACACGCATCTTAATATATGGCACGAGACAAAAGGCAGCATACATCTCGTGCAGCTAGCAGCGAAACAACACCGATGGGAACAAAAATGACACCGACGATAAAGAACACCGAGACAACCTACACAACACAAGCCAAACATCAAAACATCTGTGAGCTTCTTCATTATAAGTCTTTCTTATCCTCAAAAACTAACAAGTCCATACTCTCCACAGCCAGAAAATTTACCCATTTCGGAGTAAGAATCGGCTTACAAGCCGGCAGCTCCTGCTGTGTGAACTTGGAATCTGTACATCAAACTTTATAGTAAGAACGGGCTTGCAATCCACAAATGCAATTCACATCGCAAACTTAGCATTTGTCTAACAGATGATCACCATTTCTGACCTCATAGTTTCATTGATACCCCAGTGTACACATGCAAACTATACCATCATTCCCCAACTAGTTTGACATATTTTTCTTCTGGATTGAACTAGCTTTCTCATCAAGGACTAAGGAGCTAACAGGAACTAATACTAGATTGACAGGTTTTCTTCTGAGTTGAATATAAGATCACTAACAACATAATACAATCATGTATCACTTAGATTGGCGGTATACCTTATGAATTGAACCAGCTATAACTATTAAGCAAATAAAATCATCATGAACTAAAGCAACTAGATTGGCTGTTCTTTACTGGGTTGAGCTAGCCATAATAATCACTATGCAAATGACACCAGCATGCGCAACTAGTCTGCTGTCTTCCTTCTAGATTGGACTAGCTCTAACCACTAATAAGCAAGCTCCCAGGCTTAATAATACGGCCGCTAAAAAGTTCGATAGTATTAACCCCAAAAGAGAGCACAAGCTAGTAGCATCTCCAAACCCAACGGGGCCAAATTAACACCATATCACTAACCCCGTCGCATATTCTCAGCGACAACTCGCCGCCCCCTGCCTTAGCGTGAACGAAACGAAGGAACCACCAAAACTGCAAGTACACTCAAGGGATTCGGCGCGAGATCTCACACTTGGGCATCCGGGTGTTCCTCCTGGCCGCGCCCGCGGCGGCCGCATCCCCGGATCCGCCGTTGCTGGTCCCGGCCGCGTGGCTGCTCATCTCGGCCGCCTCCCCCAACCCCCGCCGTCCCAGGAGCCAAGTGGACCCACCCGCGGAAGCCGCCGCCCGGTCTGGCGGCGCGAACTGGGCTCCCCGGCCGCCGAGGGAGGACGCTTCTCCCCGCCGCAGCGAGCCGATGGGGGGAGGCGGGGAAGGAGCTTCCCCGCGATCTAGCTTGGTGCTGCCGGCTTGCTTGCTGGCGAAGGTAAAGGAAGCTGGGGGGAGCAGTGATTTGATTCGGGAGTTCTGACCAGCTGGGGGACTCGGGGTCGGGGGAGGAGGAGAACGAAAGGGAGGCGCTGGGCGAGGTGGTTGGGCTGGGTCGGGTTCGTGTCGAGCCGTCGGCGACAATGGGAGGAAGTGGGGCCCAACCGTGAACCATCCACTGACGTGTGGGCGGCTATTTCTTCTAGAACGTCATGTTTTCTTTTTTTTTCAAAAAAACACGTGTTTTCGTTTCTGTGTTTAAAGTTTACTCAAGTTTCTAGAGGTGTATTTTCGGCTAGCAGGCATTACATTATACTTGATTGTCAAAGATTAGATATACAACCAAATAATGATCCATGAGATTGGTGTTAAAAAGAGAACGAGATTAGCATACATTCAAGTAGCCAAGTAGGCATGTTTCTGATGGCACGTTCTATTTGGAATGACGTTAACATGTCTTTTGTTTTTCATACCCTAACAAGTATAACTCATTTGTTTGGTCTCTGACTGAGAAGAGTTTTCCTTTTAATCTGGTATCTCAGGTCTTTAATCGGTGCTTCAGCACTTTTTGTTGGGTCATATGGTGATGTTGTTAGCAGCACATAATTCTGGTTTGCAGATCATCTTCAGGGTGATATATTGGATAAGATGTTGGTCGTCGCTACCTAAAGAGAAAGAAATGCACCTTCTGATTGAAAGTTATCGTCAATTAAAAGTTACTGGCATGGAAGTCTATAGCAAATTCGGATGGGACTTCAGGAAAAGAATTAAGGTTGGCCAGTAGATGACACTGGTTGGCCGTGGCTTTTTGCCCCTAAACTACGATGTGATGGGCTGTTCTGTGGGCCGGAGCTGCACTCACACACCTGCATACGTTTGATCCTCGTGAACCCAATGATGATGTGGCCCAATGTTGGTGACCCAAACGTAGACCAGGCCCACTATGTGGCGGGATATTTGCAAGGTGTTTAGGTGTGTCGTTTAACAACAACATATTGTCATGTATGTACGGATCTTGACTCAAAAAATTGTCATGTACGGATCTCAATGGTCCACCGTTAGATCGAGCGTGATGTCTCGCCATTGGACGGTCCACACTCCACAGGTCGAGAAGAGGAACACCTCGCTGTTGCATAGTGAAGTACGGAGTATTAACTCCACAGGTCGAGCCCACGCCATTGGCCCATTGTTTGCGTGCTCGCTGACGACCCGTGTGTGCACGCGGTGGGCACCCCGCGCTCTCCCGGATGGCGCGCTTGGTGATAACCACCGTACGTACCCTTCACCGACGCGGCGGTACGAATTGAACTCGATTCGTGGATTGTTCTTCTTTAATTTGCTGCCCCTTTTTCTTACATCGTGCTGATCGCCATTTTGCATTGACTCCCAAAAATTTAAACGTACTGCCCTTTTTTTTCAAAAGAAGAAGAAGAAGCACGCACATATATATAGCTTTGCCTTTGCAGATTGGGAACATAAACATATATATACCTCTACCACGTCATTTTTCATTTTTCACCTTCACTTTATATCACCATTCCACATATTTTATCTCTGTATAAGCGATCGCTGCGGATAGGGCTATAGCTAGATAGATATTGCACTCATTTCTTTTTTTTCTCGAATACGCAGGAGACCTGCGTATCATTGTATTAAGTAGAAGAAGGAAACAAATGTTCCAATTTACAAGACTCCGGAGGAGTACAACTCGCTCCCACCCCTGCTAAGCAGAAACCACCTATGGTCGTGGCCAATACAAACTGCTACTCATTTCACAAGCTATAAAGGCAGGGGTAACATCCAGATAAAGATAGTACTAGATAGATACAAATCCATGACTTTTTTTCTTGATAGATATTTTTTAATCTATTATTAAACGACCTATTTACACCAATGCAATCTAAGCCTACCCTACCCCCTTCCCTTGAGTACGTAGGAGCAGCAGAAAATACTCCAGCACGCAACAATCCAAATTCTTATATATTGGAAGTTTGAAGTTTAATTATTCTAGCTTATGTAATGAGATGGTTCCTCTCGAGGAGCTCTTCCCCGTGAACATTTGGTATATATATATTTGCTGGCACGGAATGTTGTGCAGGTTATATAGTACACTATATATACAGTCTAAATGCACGTGTATTTATTATGGACAGACAAAAATGTGCATGATGTACAGTAGTGTAGTTTCTTCGATGATGTTAGAATGTCTCAAGTCGACATAAATGAAAGAAAATGCACATCACTAGCTATAAATAGTAGTTCACTTCTTAATGATACAGAGAAACAGCACCATTGGCACATTATCACATGCAAAATACACAAAGATCGAACAAAATCACCAATAATGTTAAACAACAGCGTTTCACAAATCCAATATAACACGTACACCATCTGAAAATCTCTGTTAATGTCGCGGCAATGTTTGTTTCTCTCCACCATGGCACCATGCATTATAAATACATGAACATGTCGATTAAAATGCACTGTCACTTGAACTGATGCTAAACAAATTACACAAGCCATCATCATCACCAGAATAGCAGGCAATCTTAATTAATTAGCGCTCAAACAAACATATATATGACGTATTTGATCCTCTCAATATCTCTTGTATCTAATAATAACACTAATAACCACAAGGGCACTACACTCGGCTCACGTTAGTCTAAACTTTGATGGTTCATTCCTTTCACAACAAAAATTGACACATTTAAATACTTTGATCTTTTTTACCCGTATATATATAGGACAATAAGTTCTCTGCGTGAGCTCCAAACCATTGCACTATATCCGTACCCTCTGACTCCCTACAGGTGCTTGTTGTGCAGGCGGCTTCATCTCGAGCTTGGAGCTCGAACCCTCGAAGCCCTTGCTGCCCATTATGGAGTCGCCTGACATGCAGGCACCCTCATACAGCCCGGTGATCGGGTCCATGACATCGATGCCACCCTCCATCGTCGTCGACGACCCCATCTGGAGCTGATCGGTGGCGGCGCTCTTCGCCTGATGCTGCTGCTCTTCGCCGGCAGTCCACATCATCGAGCTCTTGCCGCTGGAGCTGCAGTGGTTATTAGGGCCCAGCTTCTTGTCTGCTGATGACCCAATGAAGCTGTCTCCCAGAGTCAGGAAGTTATCCATTGGCCTCTCCATCTGCTGCAGCAGCTGGTCCATGTGGCTGCTGCTTCCTCCATAGAAGTGCAGGTCCTGGAGTGAAGAAGAGAAGCTCGTGGAGCTGCCAATGTCGATGACAGACTGGTTGCCTAGGGATCTGTAACCCGCGGGCCACGTGGCGCAGTCGCTGGACCCCAGGGCTTGGTATGCTTTCTCCACGATGGACTGCATGTACTTCCCCTGGGCTTCAATCCTCATCTGGAGGTGCTTCTGAACCTGCATGTCGTGCATGCATGCAAAGTTCACTGCTCTTTTTTCTTTTGTTGAAAGAAAAATGCATGCATATATGCCAAGTTCATGAGTGCCACACATATATGAGAAGGAAGGAAAGTTGTGTCGAGTAAACTTCCCAAGAATGTTCTTCCAAAAAGCGTCCAGAATTCGGAACATGTGTGAACTACACAAAAATTGACATACCAGGTAACAAGTGTGTATGTAAACTTCCCAAGAACGTTCATGCATGTACGCAAAGTTCATGAGTAACATGCAAAGGTAGAAGAAAGACACCAAAGTTGTGGTATAAGTAAACTGCCTAAAGCATGTTAGTACTATATGTAATCTGTATATGTACCTCTAGTTCCCCATGGAGCCTTCTCTGGACTTCCATCTGGATCCTTAGGGCCTCGTTAACGTTCACGCTTCGGCTGAATGATCAACATTATCAGAAGCTTATGAAATCTGAAGATTATATTGTGGAGAATTAGCGTAAGGGTATGAAGAAATCAACTCACTCGTTCATGGTTCTTCCTATCACCCCTGAAGAAGAGGCCACGTTACGTTGCATCTCCATTGCTGAATGTACGTGGTTCATATATTGGAGAGTGTTACTAATGAAAAGTATTTTTATGCTATAATTGTGTACCTTATGAACAACTGAAAGTACGTACTGGACAGGTATACATGCATGGCACTATATAATCTTTGATGTCTGGTTTATAACTAATTTGTTCGAAAAATGTTATTAGCTATAATTATCTACCTTATGAACAACTGAAAGTACAACACATGATACTATATAATCTTTAGCGGTTAGGTTTGAGCAAATGAATATAAAGCTATACAAAATCTGGAAATGTATATATAATAGGTCTCAGAACATCATATCAGTTCGATTTAGCTTTAGCAAAAGGATGGAAAGCCACACCCACACACATATAGCATAGGTAGACAACAGAGAAGGCAAGGACACAACAAATTCATACTACAAGTTTTTTCTGAAGATAAAAATAGCCATAGTATAATCTAACTACGTCTTATCTTTAAAATACTAACCTGTATGATCCCCAAACTCCTTGTGCTGCTTCCCCAGCCTGAATTTCTGACAGAGAAAAACAGCACAAAATCAGAGAAACATAGCAACTCAAAACCTAATTGAGCCAGTTGTGTATAGGATCGAGCAGATACGTACTTGCAGGTGGCTCTTTAGATGGTAGAGGGTGAGGCCCTTCACGCCCATAACCCTCATGATAGTCTTTGGAGTTGCCTCTACACGAAAGAAAGGAAGCAAAGAGAGATCAAAACCCAAGGAAGCAAAGATCGAGCTAGAGATCAAAACCCATTAAAATTCCGGAGAAAAAACTGAAGCATCTCTACTAGGTAGTACGTACTGTCCGGGCCTCCGAGCTGGGCGACGGCGTCGACGAAGCGGTCATGGAGCTCGGGAGTCCACCGGAGGCGGGGCTTGGGGTCGGTGGTGAGGACGAGGCCGCCGGAGTCGCCGCCTTGCACGCAGCTGATAGACCGATCATTCGAGCTCGCAGCGCCAGTGCTGGGCTGCTTCTTGGAGGAGGGGAACATTCTATCCTCTCAGCTCCTTGCTGTGCTTCCCCTCTTAAACCTTTTTCTCTCTAGATCTCTCGGATCCTGGGGCAATAATCCTCCCTCTTTTCCCTCTGGTGTCGATCTGATCGGCTACAAGGACGACTGCTGGATGCAGAGATTCAAGGACATGGAATAGGGTTCGCTTCGCACGCAGAACGAGGAGTGCAGTGTAGAGATAGAGAGGCTACTACTGTTGCTCTCTCCTTCTTCTTCCTTGATCGATCGATATGCTCTCCTTTCTCTATCTCTCTCTGCTTTAGACTTTAGTTCGTTGCTTTGTTTCTTTCTCTTTCCCTCTCTGTGTAGCTAGTGTGTAGGTCGTAGCAGAAAGCTCCCCCGGCCGGGTATTATTCTACCCGGAGAAAAGCCACCGCCAACTACACACTCGAAGCCTCGCCAGTCTCCCCTGCGTGGCCCCCATGCATGCAGAAGATTTGAACGCCTGATTTAATTAGCACTAATTTGTCATCGTCGTTCATGCATCTTTTACTGCTAACTGTGATCTGATAGCAACTATAAAAAATAACTAGAATTACAGTGTAGCACTATCCTACATCTGCTTGATAGAACGTCTCGGAGGAAAAATGTAGCGGCGTAGCAGGGCAAGTTAAGTGAGGTATATATACGTACTGTTTATTTTTCAGAAGATGCAAATTCACCATGATTATCTTGTTTTGTTTGAAAATAAAAGAATTCAGGACTCCGTGTTGTGTATAGATTATAAGCTGCTGGTGCATCAAAGGAGAGAGCTTTTGAAAGCTCTTCTTGATAAATCTGCTTCAGTGCAACGAATCATCATCAGTTAATGGAAAAGGAGTAAGCTGGTCACACCATCATGTCCAAATGATGGCCTTCCAGATTGTGACGGAATTTAAAACATGCGCATTTGCATTGAGCCCCGGGACTTATTAGCCAACAAGTAGACATCACAACATACCCAACAACAAAAAATCTAAAGGAACCTAAAGTCACAATATACACATCCATCATAGTGGAGCCATTGATGGCATATATAGTGCCCGTGTGGGAGGCGACCTATAAGGTACGTAGCAGTCATATTTCCTTTTTGTTGTTGCTCCAGCAGACCCAATTATCATTTCCAGGAGATATGATCAGGTGACATACTGCACACATGATCCACACCTTGTGGTAATTTTTTCCCCTATTACAAGGACGACCGCGTACGCACACAACCACGCTCTTGATGCTTCAGATCACAGCTTCCCTTTATTTACCCCTTTTCTGGATGAAGTGGAATATTATGAGATCCCAAAATCTTCAGGAAGTTTGAGCTAAACCCGATGTTCGGATTTAGCTCAAACTACTTCCTGAAGATTTATATATATACAAGTTCCAAAAATTTATTATATATATGCAAAGGTAAACATATATAGGGTCCAATTAGGAGAAGAGAGTAGAGAAGATAGGTAGAACACTACTAGTATAAAGCTAGCTAGCCAGCTAGTTAGCTAGCTCATCAGCCGTCCCCTACACATTCTGCCACGAGGGGGCCGGCGAGGAGGCATGGCATTTTCTTTACCACACCTAGGGAATATATTCTTTCTTCTTTGACAATTAAGCAAAGATTCTTCTGAAGAATACACCGGATTTTTTATTTGTAGTCAATATAAAATTATATGTCTATTCTTTTTGTATAATTTCACTCAACCATGTATGCATGCCAAACACTGCATCGCCTAATATTAAGGTTCTAATATTTTTATTAACTCGGTTTCCGAATGCAGGGCGGTAATTACATATATATGATGATCAAGTCGGCCATGTATTTTAAGCCAAATATGTAAGTCAGATATTTATTCAGTTGCAGAAGAAAGTCTGATATTTCAAATCAAACATATATATAACAAGTAGATGCACGCACTTGGTGTGTAGTGGTGTTTGCAGATCGTACGGTACGTGCAGCAATAACGTACACATATCCAAGACAAGTACAGAAGAATGCATATACAGAAATCCGCTACATCCATAGGAGAGATTCGCTACGAAAGTACGTCCACGTGCGAAGCACAGGAACGGAGACGGCGTATGCATGACTAAATATGCCTCGCAAAGTTGTGTTTTACTTTTAGCTCTCATCGATCAAGCTCAGAAATCATACTGTCCACTATGGATGGTAGCTTGCGTTTCAAGCGCAGCTCTGGATCGAGATGCTCTTTGGGATAAGACATGTGATCGAAATGTGTTTGGAAACTTAGTAAACATATATATGACGGCCGATTGATATTTCCACCACAGCCGACTTGAACATTTGCCATCAACGGGGATAGAATTTTACATCGATCCTAACGTTTGTGAAACAAGAGGGTGGAGAGAAGAAAAGAAGATAATTGATATATACTCCACCCGTTTCAAACTATACTTCATTTTTTCTTATACTAAGTTAAATTTATATAACTTTAAGCATTTTTATCAAAAAAAAAATAATAGCATCTACAATACCAAATAAGTGCACTGCCAAGAACAAGAATAATGATGGATTTAATGAAACTAAAATTTGGTATATATTATTGTTGTATATATTGATCCTTTTTTATATAAAATGGGTAAACGTTAGAAAAAAATGACTTATAATAATAAGATAAACTATAACTATTTCAGATAAGCCTCAATTTATGTGTGCTTGGTTGAACTAGTTATCTTGCTAGTCTATTTTAAAATTTTTTGGATTTGAAACCATGGATGGTTATTTTCGTGGGTTTAACCCCCGATTGATGGAGGATCATCAGACCGAGACGTCTGCTTTTACATGAAATGATTCAGACCACAAAGTTCATATCATCATCTGCCAACGACCTTTACTAGCTAGCTAGCAGGCGAGCATGCATGGCCCATTTGGCTCCTCTAATGTGTATACATTATATATGCATGTAATCATGGCGGAGCCAAATCTCGGGGATTTGATGATGTGTGTCCAGATTAATTGTGTGAACACATTTGGCCTGTTTGTCAATGTCTAGCTCTCTTTGCTAAAGCATCGTTATATATGCGCGCAATCTATAGCTACTGCTTTTAATTTGTGCCAAATTAGGCCAAGCCTGGGCCCTGCTAGCTTGGCGCGCGGCTATGGGTGCGTTTGCTTCCCTGCATCTGGCCTGAGCCAGGCTCGCGGCGTGCTGTTCGGTTCCCTGCATGCGCGTCTGAGCCTGTCCGGGCAGATGCAAATGCGGCGGCCGAGCCAGGCTCCCGAGAAACGAGTTTTGCCTTCGTTTCTAGCGGGCCTGGCTCGCACGGTGCAAGCGTGGCTGATATAATGATATGATTAGTACAATGATTAGCTCATATTAAATGATATAAATATATTTTAAAATTTTTAAGACAACAACAATGTGAATAAAGACTATTAGAGCATGGGTATATAAAATTAAAATCATGGAGATGAATATTTAATAATTTTTATCCCATGCAACATAATCTCATACAGACAACCAAACAATATCTCTTCTCAACCAGTATCGGTACATACAGCCAACCAAACATAACACGTTGCATACATTCAGCCTAGCTGAGATGAGCCTGTCTCACATATACAAGCCAGGCTAAACTCATGCGACCAACCAAACGCACCCTATATGTTTACCAAGCAAGGCAATGATGAACAGACAAACAAAGTGCATGCAGTTCAATTCATACGATGCGTGCAAAAGGTGAGCTAGATGTCAGGACGTACGCGTATGCACACAGTGCCAGGGTTTGTGTACGCGCTCTGTTTGCTTCAGCTTTCACCCGAGATGTGAGGAAGAGATCATGGAGAAAAGCCGGCCGGCCGGCCGGCCGTCAGAGAGAAGGCGCTGCGCGCGCGCGCTTTATCTTTTCGTCGGAGCACGTCACGCGGCGGCGCTTTCAGCGTGGAAGAAGCCTAGCTGCTCTGCCTCCGGTTCGATCGGCCGGCCGCCGACAGGCGATGACGGCCATGGGATCCGCCACCACTTTGGACGACGGCGGCGTGCAGCCCACGGCTGGAATGTCTCGCGAGGCCGAGCCTACGCCGGCAAGGACGGGCATGGGCGGTGTCGGCGCGGCGTCTCGGGCGTGGGCGCGTGGCGGGCTACTCCCCCAGAAGGAATTCCACCCGGCCCAGCCCAGCCCGTGCGGCCGCGGCCTGGTGGTGCCGAGCAGCTTAATGGGCTAGAATGAGGCGCACCAAAGTGGCCCGATCCTTATTTGGGAGCTTAAGTTTTTTATATTTCTATTTTCAAGGAAAATTGATCGAATATGTGGTTGATGGAGTTTTGAATATATATATTTGTTCTAATATCCGTTGAAAACCTGTGTGTTTCTACTTGAGCCGTACAAGATACTATGAATTTAACTTCTTTGTCTGCCATTTAGAATTAGGATCTATTATTACGTGCTTCTTCCTCCGCTCGCTTCTCTTCTCTAGCGCTCTCATGCTTCGCTAAAATAGGACACTTTAGATTTATCTCACGACCCACGTGATCATCATAATTAGAAAGATCAATAGCAGAGAAAATTAGTTTGATGGATCTACAAGTGAAAAGGACTTTGGGCATCATGATCCTTGTTTATATACATTGGATTCCTCTTTGTCCCGATCCTCTGCCCTGAACTCCCATGGTATGAGGTCAGCCTGAAGTGTACGAAGTCTGAAGACGGCCCCTTACTGTAAATTTGTAATCCAGTTTGGAAATTCGAAACAAAAAATTCCCAACCGTAGATCATCATGAACCATGGGAGCGGTGTACCCGATCCAACGGCCGGACAGCCGCAGGCCGCCGCATCTCACCAGCCCACCATTCCTTTCGCCGAACAAGCTACGCGGCCCAACCCTAAGCAGCATCCCCGCGCGAAACCCATCACCGCCGCCATGCGAGGGATCGCCGCCGCCGCCGCCGCCGCCAGGCGGCACACTCCCCTCCCCTCCTCCTACGCGCCCGCTTTCTCCTCCTTCTCCGGCAACGGCGGCGGCGACGGGGGCTTCGGACGCGGGCGCGGGCGCGGGAGCGGCCTGCCGCCCTCCGGGCCGCCGCGGGCTCCCGGTAGGCCCATTTCCGACGACGACGGCGCGGATCCCTTCTCCTCCGCGGCACCCGCCGGCCGCGGACGCGGGGAGCCCGTGGCCCCCTCCTCCCCCACCGTCCCATCCTTCACCGCGTTCTCTGGCGCCGGTCGCGGCCGCGGATCGCCGCTGCCCCCGCCGCCGCCCCCCGAGGACGCCCACAAGCAGCCGACCTTCGCCAAGGCCTTCGAGGACGCCCTTCCGCGCCGCGATCCGGAGCCGCCGAGCCCCGAGGCCTCGTCCTCTTCCGAGCCGCCGCTGCCGCGCACGCTCCCGTTCTCCGGCGCCGGCCGCGGCGTGCCCCGGATGCAGCAGCCGCCGGCGGATAAGCCCAAGGAGGAGAACCGCTTCATTAGGCGCCGCGAGGCGGCGAAGCAGGCGGCCGCCGGACCCAGGCCCGGGCCCGAACCCCGGCCCTCGGCTCCCGGCCCACAGCAACCGAAGTTGTCGGGGCAGGAAGCCGTGAAGCGCGCGTTGGAGCTCCTGGGCGGCGGCGGCGGCGGGGGACGCAGCGGCGAAGATGGTGGAGGGCGCGGTGGCGGGGGTCGCGGCTTCCGTGGCCGTGGCGGCCGCCGCGGCAGGGGTCGCACACGCGGCGACGACCGCCAGTCTGCTGATGATGAAGAGGATGATCGGCAAGAGATCTACTTGGGGGATAACGCTGATGGTGAGAAGCTAGAGAAGAAGCTTGGTGAGGACAAGATGAAAATTCTGGAGCAAGCTTTTATGGAGGCGGCAGATAATGCGCTGCCACATCCAATGGAGCATGCATACCAGGAGGCTTGTCACACAAACAACATGGTGCGTGCAGCACTGCAGTTGATTTTCCAAAGTATTCCAATCTGGATGTGCTTATGAGGTTGCTGATTGTTTTTATTGCTGTGGATTTGTGCGTGCAGATCGAGTTTGAACCACAGTACCATGTGAATTTTGCTAATCCTGATATTGATGAGAAACCACCGATGTCATTGGAGGAGATGCTTCAGAAGGTGAAGCCCTTCATAGTTGCGTATGAGGGCATCCAGAACCAGGAAGAATGGGAGGTAATTTCTTGAATTGGCTTGCAGAGTATTATGTTTCCCCTCGAAAGTGTTTGTGTTAGTCGATACTATTTTTTGCTACTCAAGTTAGGGGGAATTGCCATAGGCAATTTATGGTCTTCATCCTGTGGTCATATAGCACATCTTCACTGCTGGTAAAGACCCCCTTTCTATTAGGGTAATAAAGACAATGCACACCATGACGCTATGTTTCTGCAGTTTTAGTACAAAAGGCCGGTGTATGGTTGATAATATTACATGATAGTCATCTGCTTGAGGCTTGATAAAGGATAGATATGAATGGGCTGTGGCAACTATACTGCTCTCAGTTTACTAATGTATATCTTTGTGGTATGTGTTACTTATAGTTATACTTAAGTTACTTCAAAACTATTATATTAGTATACATAAACTTATACAGATTTGTCTTATCTGTTGATGATATTAGGAGTTTGCCATTCAAATATACTCAAATAACTTAAAATTACTCAAGTGAATATTACAGATTAATTTTATCAACGAATATGTTTCTATGTCTCAGCTTTTAGTTTACTGCTGGAACCTAGAGTCTATGTATCACTGAATCCCTGACACATCAGTTAGGCTGCCGTACCATATCAGATGTGGCAGGATATGGCAATACACAGTGATACAAGTATCAGGGATTATCAGGAAACTGCGATCTAAAAATAAATTTAAATGATATTTAAGTACATATTTATATGTACCTGCCGTATCACATATCCTTGTTTTGGATAAATGTTGTATCACCATACCTGTATCCATATTGGCATATCGTGTAATGGTGAAACACAGCCTGGAGTCTTCACAGCATCACATACATTCTTTGTTAGATCATTAGATTAGTATGCCAACCAGCACATATAATTAATATTTGTATTAAACTTACTGCTATATGAGTTTTTTTAGTAACCTTTTTAACTGTTCTAACATAACCTACTTTATCACTATCAGGAAGCTGTGAAAGATGTAATGGCTAGAGCACCCCATATGAAAGAGCTCATAGATATGTACAGCGGACCTGATGTTGTTACTGCAAAACAACAAGAAGAGGAGCTGCAAAGAGTTGCAAACACTCTCCCTGAGAACATCCCTTCTTCAGTAAAGCGGTTTACCGACAAAACTCTACTCTCTCTTAAGGTTGGTGTCATGACAACTTATGCTCTGAACATTATTCATAGTAGTGGTTATTCAATTTTATATGTTTTCATTTTGAGTGATCTTACTTCTGAATCTCTTGTGGAAACACGGTTTAGGTCTAACTTAGCAATTATACAATGTTACTGTTGGTAGTCAGTTTCTTTCAAAAATAGACTTCACCTGTTGCCATATCGAACTTGAAGTTTAAGTTTAAGAAACAATCACCTTTGTTTTGTTTTAATATATCTTTCACAGTATCTCTAATGTTCCCCTGTTGACGATTTCTCAAACGTCCCCCCTATGTTGAGTATCGTCTCATTGATATAAATTAGTGTGGTCTGTGTCTTGTGCACTGCTTACATGACATATCTCATGTAGCTATATCACGACATGCTGTCACATATAGGTGCATTCAACATGTAATGTGATAGTAGATGTTCCATTCTATCTTCCTCTTGAACTGTTGAGGCCTTGTATTTGCTTCCTACTGATCACTACTCTCCTTTCCAAAATTTTATAACTGATGTCATATTGTGATGAGTTTCTTTATTTGTTTACTCTTTCCATGTGTTGCAGAACAATCCTGGCTGGGGTTTTGACAAGAAATGCCAATTCATGGACAAATTCACTCGCATAGTTTCAGAGCAGTACAAGTAGAAAGCTCTCATATACTCTGTTGTAGTAACCATCTTATTTAGTCCACAAGGAGATTTGAAGGGTGTTCTTTTTGTTGAGGGGAGATGCGATGGCCATCTTTAATCCATGCAATGTTTTTTCTCTTTTGCTGGGATGCTAGTTTGATAAATAAAATCACCGATAAACGTGGTTATTTCTTCTGTGGGATTTTCCAATTTGGTTCTGCGCAAGTGTAAACATCGCCGAGATTTTATGTCATATGAAACTCACGTCCCTTATCCGTGATTATTTAAATGCTAATCAAATTATTTTTTCTAATTTAGAACTTGATATATGCTTATCAAATTTAATCTGCTTTATTGTACTATGAGCCGCATTTCTGGGCAAATTACTCTCACTGGATACAATGTCCAATACAAGTCTCCATGGAGTGCTTTATTCTGGGAGCGCAAGCAAGAACACAAGAATCACATGGGGAAGCTCAGAGGTCACATATACCGGTATGTCAATATCGAATTCTCAGTACGGTTTGCCTATTGTACAGTGTACATGTATAGCAGCTTAGGGTTTGTCTTCTGTGCAGTGTTCATGTATAGCAGCTTGTACATTTCCTTCTCTAAATGTCCCGTGTGTTGTGAAAACGGCTCTTGATATATACGTTGATCAAATGATCCCAGTTCCAATCAATCATATTTAACCTGTTTTATCGTATATATGAGCCACATTTCTGGACCAGTTACTTTCACTGGGCACAACGTGCAAGTCTCCATCGAGTGCTTGATTCGGGAGCGGAGGCAAGAACACTAGAATCACATGGTGAAACTTACAAAGTCATGTACTCACTATCGGATTCTCAGTACGGTTTGTATACTGTACTACACTGTGTGTCTGTATACATGCATAGCAGCTTGTACATTCCTTCTCTAAGTGTTCCGTGTGTGAAGTGTAAACGCCTCATCTTGACTGACGTACAAGAGAGACGAAATGCCTACCTATCTAAACCTCTAGAGCTCACCTCTGTGCTCGGTACAAACTGTTATCCTTTTTCTACTTTCTATACAAAAGTGAAGTAAAAACCGTCGAAATTACAGAAAATCATCTGTGATGGGATATGGCTCAAATGATGTGTGCAGGCGTGCAGCTTGGCCGGCCAAGCAGCATCATATCTCCTTGCCCGTCTTGTGAGGAAACTAATAAAGCCTAGTAGGTCTCACTGTCCAAACTCCACATTCAGGCGTTTCTAATGACCATTCCATTTTCAGTGCCTGTAGAAATGCATCTTGGTATCAGAATTCATGGCCGCTCCTGTGTCATCAGAGTAGTGTTCGTCCTGAACTTGGTTGGGGAGTGAATTGAAGAAGTTTACCTCAGAGCTTCTGAATCGTGCTGCCGCAGTGGCTGGTTCTCGTTGTTCTGGCTGTCCAGCGGCATGTACTGCGACATGATGGACATGATCTCCGAGTCCATGTACGACTGCAACCACAAAGAATATTGCCAACGAGTTTAATTTTCATCATCTGTATATATATACAAAAATGTTTCTGCTGATTTTCTGAACCATCTGTATAAAATGAGAAGAGGATCGAGGATACACTCACCCTGAGCCTGTACTTGTAGAAGACGTAGCCGGCGATGCCTACGCCGGCGACGCAGGCCACGGCGACGAGGGTGATGAGCCAGCCGAGCGACGACATGCTGTTGGCGATGCAGACGTCCTCGCCCCGGATGTAGAGCTGGTTGCCCTTGCACTTGCACTCGTAGTTTCCCCACGTGTTCTTGCAGTGGCAGTCCGGGCACGTGCACGCCAGCTTCTCCTTGCACTCGTCCAGGTCTGCAGATTGGAGAAGGAATTGAACACACATCAGATCATATATGCATGGAACAGATCAGACGCTGTCTTGATCGTAGTTGGTTCAATGACGATTCAGGTTCAGAATGGCGAATCAATCAACCAACCGACCTTCGCATTTGTGGCCGTCGCCTTGGAACCCCGGCGGGCACCGGCACCCTGTCAGCGCCGTCTCCTGATTAATCACCGGCGAGCGTAAGGTTAGCGACGGCCATTGCCGGAGAAAAGAAAGACCATGCAGCAAATGGAGCGGAGCGGAGGAAGTGTGAGTGCTGTGACATACCGAGCAGGCGGAGAAGATCTGTTCGCCTCTCGTCTCCGACCAGCACCCGCCGTTGTTCATGGCGCACCTCCCCGGCCCGACCGCTGCAGCAGACAGCACGGCACCAAGGTTTCAGAATTTCAGTAGAGACTCGAGAGCGATCGCGGCGGCGGCGGCGGCATGAGAGATGGGGTTGATTGATTACCTTGGCAGTCGGTGTAGCCGTCGCCCTCGTAGCGGACGCCGTTCACGACGGGGCACTCGCAGACGCGGCCGCGGTAGGTGTCGCGGCAGGCCGTGGCGTTCGTGGCCTCGTCGCGCCAGCACCCGCCGTTCCTGTGCAGGCACTGGTTCGTCTCGATGTCTGCAGAGAGATCCAAAGAGAGAAAATCTCGTCAGCTATCTGCTTGTTGCAGAGCAGTTTCAGGAATCAGAAGAGGTCACTCGTCAGGTCGTACCAGGGCTGAGGCAGACGCGGGGCTCCGTGCCCTCCTTGAAGCCGGCGCACACGGCCTTGAGCACCGCCGTCCGCTCCAGCTTCCCTCTGTACTGAACGTTGTTGATGACGAGGGTGGGCAGGATGGTCACGTCGCCGCGCGCCCCGCTGCCGATCTGAAACATTGCATTGCAGCAGCATCATGTTCATGAGTTCTGTCAGGTTCAGATTCAGATTCAGTACTAGATCGACTCTCTCTAGTTCTTGCGAGGAATATAATTGTGATCGCTGCGTGCGACCGACCTGGTCTTCCTGCTCCTTGGACAGCACGGCGTTCTCGGCGTCGGCCTCGGGGTCGCCCATGCACTCCAGCACCTTCTTCAGATCCAACCCTGCTTCCATTCCCACCCAAGAACGATCAAGAACAGCATGTTGGCCAACAAATCATGCTCTCTGACATACACGCCATGAGCAGCAAGCTGGTGGTGCTAGTAGTACAAGTGCCTCACTCACCGAGCGCGGCGACGACGTCCTCGGCGCAGGTCTTGGTGTACTTCTTCTCCTTCATAGAGCACCGGATCTTGTAGTCCATGACGTAGTCCCACCACGTCCACGGTTGGCCGCTCGCGTTCGCCACCCGGTGCACGCACAGCGACCGCAGGTTCTCCACCACCACGTCCTTCCCGTCGTACCCCGCCCCGAAGTCCTGCTCCGGGTCCGGCGCGCAGTACCTGCCATTGCCATTATTCCACCGCCGCCGGTCAGCCACCGCCATGTCCGCCGCCGCCGTTACCAAGCCAAGCTCCCGCCACCGCCGCCGGCAACGAACACGAACGAACGCACGTACCTGCCGTGGTTGATGCACTGGGACTTGCACTGCTGCGTGAGGCGGAACGCCTCGGGGCAGTACCAGGTGATGTAGTGCGGCGTGAAGCGCGCGTAGCCGCCGCGCTCGAGGAGCTGCGCGTGGCCTCGGAAGCCGCGCACGAACGCCGCCTGCTCGTCGCACCGGGCGCCGCACTCGTCGTTGCTGTTGGTCCAGAGCTCGTACTCCACGCGCTCGTCGGGGTGCGGCATCGACTCGCGCCAGTCCAGCTTCACCACCACCTCCTCCTCGCCGGCGGCGACCTTCTGCGCCATCTTCTTGAGGGACTCGCCGAACGCGCGGTTCACCAGAGCCGACGGGATGGTGATCTTGTCGGTGTACTCCGTGCCCGGGGACGCCTCCGGGCTGTCCATCGTCAGGAGCTGCTCGTCCACGTTGTCGGCGATCAGCACCGCCGCCGCGCCCGCGCGCTGCGCGTTCCACGACTTGAGCGCGAAGTAGCATTCTGCAGGTGATGAAGAAACAAGACTCTGATTCGTTCAGATGTGCAGGCAGAGTGCAGATATGTTCTTGCTGCTGAAGCAGCTTCATCAACGAACAACTGATGCCACGTAACATATACGGCCTGTTCGTTTGGCTGGTGGCTGGTCGCTGGTGTTGATTTATGCCGAGAGAAAAATACTACTTACTGGCTGATAAGCCAAGTGAATAGGCCTGTAGTTTTTGTTTTTTTTGTCCAAATGTGCGTTCAAGTGAAGTGATCCCTTTGCAATTCCTGACGAAAGAAATGAGCTTTGTGCATCTGAAGGAAGCTTCAGCTTTGGGAGGCTTTGCTTTGGGGGCAAGGCTGGAGCAGATTGGTCTCTGAAGCTGCTATCTTTCGCTTCAAGGGATCACGACACGCCGACACCAACTGGTTGGTGGAAGACCTCGGACTCGGCTCGGATGCAGTGGGTTGAGATCGTCGGGTCAAATTGTCAGAAATGCAAAGCATGTACTGACACTGTCCGTCTTTGTTTTTAAGGTTCAGAGTTGTAAGTCAAGACAGGAAGTTGTCTGAAACTGATGCAAAGAATGGAGCAATCTGATGCCAAATCATCCTAAAACAACCGATGACCAAATTTGAATTTTGAACAAAAAGAAGGTGATTTTAAGAAACATATTGAGATTAAGAACGGGTGGCAAGATACGAGACAAAGACAAATCCAATAATGGCTCTGAACTATATTCTTTCTGTTCAGTCAGTCACTGATGCTCATAGTTCACGACAGGTGGTAGTACCAGCTTGTCAAAATTTCAAAAAAATACCCACAAACCAGTACGTGACAATTCAACTATAGTGCTTGGGTAGTGGGCTTCCATCTCTCAATGGAACATCAGAGTATTGGTCTGTGTCTCATTCATGTAGAGCCCTTGCTGGCTGGACTGAATTAGAAAATTCTGATTGCAATCTTTGTGACACCGTAGTTGGAGATCAATCAGCATCAAATGATTAAAATACACTATCACACCTTAGATGGCATGTCTCTACCCATGATATTCACAGACCAACCATTCTAAATCATGATCAATATCTAAAGCGTTGCTTTCCGACAGAAGCAAGGCACACTGAAAATAACTCAACAGCAAAGCAACTACTGACAAAACCCACACCAACTTTGATATTGACATGAATAATCAGCAAACAGGTTTTCTCGAACAAACAACATCAGCAAAACGTGACAAAAGATCTTTTCTGGATTGAACGGAAGGTGTGTCGAAGACACTAAAATTTAGCAGCTTTCCAAGAGGATTCTATCTATAATCATTATTTTTTAAAACAAGTGGTTGACGTACCTCCACGATCAAGCAAGAGGATGACCGGGCGGCGCGACTTGGACTTGAACTTGGTGTCGAACTCGGCGCAGCCGGTGGCCTTCTTGTCCGGGTAGATGACGACGCCGGTGAGCGTGCCGCCGTAGTCGGGCACGCCGAAGTTGCCGATGGCGGCGTCGTGGTGTCCCCTGATGTGCTCCGGCGCCAGCACCCGCACGCTGCTCTTCTCCACCACGAACCGGCCGCGCACCGCCACGATCAGCAGCCACAGCCGCACCGCCGCCACGGCGGCGAGCCACGGCGACCGCCTCGCCATTATCGCCGGACTCACGATCAAAGCTCCCTCCCTCCTCTCCCCGGCGACGATCGAGAGGAGGGAAGAAGAAGAGGCAAAGGAAGAAGGAGACTTGAAGCAAGGAGGTGTTGCCACCAATGGAGTAGAGTTTGGTGGCAACTAATAAGCGGGGTTAGGTGTGGCTGCGAGCGAGATGGATGGGGAGAGAAATATATTTGCAAACTGATCGTGGCAAGTGTGCGAGAGGGGAAGACGAAGAGAAGACCTGAGGGAGATGACGGGGGATGGAGGAGGAGGTTGCTTGAATCGTAGAGAATGGCGTTTGGTCCGGGGGCAGACGGGCAGTGGTGTCAAAATGTGACGTACAAGAGAAGGTGACAGGGAGAGGAAGGAAGGGGAAGGTGCTTGTGAGAGGGAGCAGCCAACTGCTAGCGGGTGTGAGGCTATTTTGGCTACTAATACTGCAGGTTACAGACCAGAGACCAATTCAGAGTAGGAGGGTGACAGTGACAGTTTTTTTTTTCTTTTTGGGAAAACAAGAGGCGGTGAGGGAGAGATCAAATCGAATCAGGTGTGGGAGAAGAATCTGAAAAGGAGGGATGGATAGGGGAGGCTGTGGCTTGGAGTCTCTTGGATACTTTTGGAACTGATATTTTCACCTTTTGTTTTGAGAGGCGAACCCTGATTTTTACCCCTGAAATCCTTCGTGCTATTTTTCTTACTAGTGTTAAATTATTTAGGGGCCAAAAGTGCAATTCAGTAATTGAATAGTCCATCCAGCCCCCTACGTCCAAAAAATCTACATCATCAGTTATCACAAGTTGCACACTGTAGTTTTTGGTTAATTTGTTAGCGCTACTTATCTTTTTTTTTACAAAACCTGTCATTTCTAGACAATAAAATCCGTCGTTTTTTTGACTTGGGGAACTTGACCTTTTCTACAAAAAATAACCTACACGTATACGGGCGGTGGCTATAAATAACCCGCTGTCACATGCTCAAGACTTTTTGCAATGGTATGACGCTCCATCATCTGCTAATTGTGGAATATATTCCAGGATATTTTAGAAGTAACATTAGCGCTCATATATTCTAACCAGATAATAAATAGCACGGCGAGTACATCATCAGGTCATGCGACAACATCACGCCACAAACGGTTGATCGGTCGCTGGGTTGTTCTCGCTGCAACCGTGCCGAACACACGTTGCTTGCAAGAAACTAATAAGCTCTCTCTCTCCATTAGAAATTTCAGATAAGAGGTAGGGAGAAGCTGCAGTTCGTACCACCACTCACCACGCCACTGCCGCCCGGTCCATATAATGCGTGCCATGCAAGGGAAAACACCTCCAAAACTAAATGATTTTTAAACATCTACTACTAAATTGGACGAAAATTTTTGACGAGCAAGGAGATACCATGTCGTGGTCGTTTTGGTAAATTAATTGAGGGGGTCTCGGTCGGTTAATAAGTCTTTGGTCAGTCGGTAGTCAGTCTTCTGACGATGGTGCAAGCACGGCAGGGACTGAAGTCTTGGCCGACCGCGTGTCCGATTCGATCGAGTCTTTAGTTTGAGTCGGTCTCTGTGGACCTAGCTAGGAGTCGACGCTTAGACGTGCACCTTGGGACATGTCAACCTATGCCTAATTATAAAAAAAACAAAATATTAACTTCACAAAAAAAACTATGCCCAGGGGACCAGGCCGGCGCGGCGCATCTGACAGTCTCAAACTCTTTGGTGGAGCTGAAAGTCTGAAACGATTTAGATAAATGATGATGAGGTACACAGTAGCAATGAGCAGTTGTAATGCTACAGTGCATCGGGAAACGACGATACGCCGTGGCACTGTCCGAACGATTTGGCAATGCAAAACGTCATTTCCAATTAATAATCATGTGCTTTCCACTCCTATAATTGCAATGTATCACATAATTTCTTATATGCAGAAGTGGAAGATTTTGAGCAAAGGGGAGGACTTGGTCAGGATAGAGGGGGTGATACAACGTTTAGAGCTTCAACTATGTGCATTGCAATCTGAAGAAGTACCAGAAGAGCAAGAAGAGGTTTTGACAGACGACAACAACAACGTCCATCCATAAGAATGCTGTTTTTTATCTTTGCTTAACTAGCTCTGCCTAGTTTATCTGTTTAGCTTGCAGTCTGAACTTTGAGGGAGGTGTTTGAGGGTGGAGCAAGGCTTACACCTGATAAATGTATTGTCCACTGGACTTAAACTTGTGTAAAGCTAGTGTTCCCAGCTAATTATGCTTTCTATAAAAAGCGGGGCCGAAAGGTCTTTTGGTCAAAAAAAACGTCATTTCCAAAGACTAGTTGCCAAAGAGGCGTGACTGGCCAGAATAATAGCTTCAAATTTCTAGCACATAATTAACAAAATATCTTGGCAAAGTTGGAGCTAATCAACATCGTCAGTGCACGTGTGTAGTGTGTGTGGTGCACATGAATTGACAGTATATATACCTGAATTCGAACGAAAAGGGTGATGGCGTTGCTGCTGTCACGTGCAGCAACTAGTGCCCACGGGGCCATTCTTAATCACGATTTTGGCCAAGGGAATCACGAACTTACAGCAAAGTGGATGTTATATCGATATATATATATATATATATATATATATATATATATGCCCGATATATGATAAAGCAATATTCATGTACACATCAATTAAATTTTTTGGTACTTATGTTTGCAATTAGATTTTATGCATCTTTATTGAGAAAATGAAATTACCCAACTAGCAAAATTATTTTACATTTTCCTGCTTCCATGTTAAAAATGTTGCATAACCTTCCTCACATACTCCAGTAAATAATAACATTATGGTTTTATTAAAAAAATAAAAAAACAGCTTTAGTTGGCGGAGAGGCTAGCTAATAGTTTTTTCATTAAAGATAGAAATTGTAGATTTTCCATGAAAGTTAATTTCATAATATCATGATTTCATCTCATATATAAACATAATTACATAGAAAATAATCTTTGGAAATGTTATTGTCTCATATTGTAATACATAATGATTTCTTCATCCGAAAAGTTTCAAAGAGACGTTTAAGGCCTAGGAGTTTTTAGATTAAGGAATAAAGATTCCGGCCTTAGTATCCAACAGGGTGGATACCTACAGCCACTGCTTACACCATCAGTCATGAGACTCTGAACCCTACCAAGCCACAAGGCCAAAACAAACCACCTGCAAGCGGTTTACAATCAAAAAGAAAAACTAATCGTTTGTTCAGACAGATACAAGACCAGACTTAAGCCTCAATCCTGATCCTAGCTGTTGATACGAAAACGCGCCAACAAACTCGAAGCCGATCAAACGCGCAGCACAGCCGTCACAACGGCCAACTCCTGAGCTCCTCGGGCAAACCGGTCTGACCGGTTCCTGAAACCGGTCTGACCGCTTTCAAGCAGGAACTCGTGAAGACCTAGAAACTCGAGCTCGGGAGGGACCCCGTCGGAGCTCAAGCAAGCTAGGGTTGCTCTAGGGTCGGCAGGCCACCTAGAACGCCCTTGAACGCCGTAGAGACGAGCAAAGAACAGAATATGGAGGTTAGAAAAGATTAGGGTTTGAGAGATAAAAAAGTAAAGGATAAACATGTTTGATTCGATTGGAATACATCTCAATCGGCCTTAGCCTTTATATTTATAGGCCGGGGAAGTCTTACCCCTTTCGAATAGGTTACAATATGGGATTAAACTCGGAATCCTAATCCTACTCGAATTACAGAACCAAACCGGTTTGACCGGTTTGGCAAACCGGCCAGACCGGTTTGGCCGGGCCAGAGCCAATTTTGACTGTCAACACATGCCCCCCTGCGTTTTTAGTGAACTTGAGAACTAAAAAGCAAGTAATTACAATTCAGGAGCTAAAATTTATGCTAAGGGCGATATCAACAATATATCGGCCATTGGTCTTCATGCGTCTTGCCAAACACCTGGATAGAATTTCTTCAAATATCTTCCGTTGATAGCTTTAGGCAAATGATCTCCCTTCAGCGTCTCTAGCATGTAAGAATTCCCAAAAATGACTTTGACAACTCTATAGGGTCCTTCCCAACTTGGTGACCATTTACCAAACTTGTTGCTTTTCGTCCCAATAGGCAAGATCGTCTTCCAAACAAGCTCACCAATCTGAAAATATTTTCCTCGTACTTTCTTGTTGTAAGCTTTAGCAACCCGAAGCTTATCTTTCTCAATCTCCTTCAAAGCTTTCAATCGTTTGTCGGTTACCTCATCAATATTGTCCAACATCAAATTGTGGTAATCAACAGCATCAAGGTCATTTTGTTTAGCCAATCTATAAGCGTCCAGATTTACCTCAACGGGTAAAACGGCCTCTTGACCATACACAAGCTCAAAAGGAGTAACTTTAGTAGCACCATGTCTAGATATACGATGAGCCCATAATGCTTCGGATAAAACTTCATACCATCTCTTAGGATTTTCTTCTATCTTTTTCTTGATTAATTTGATCAAAATTTTATTACTTGCCTCGGCTTGTCCATTAGCCTGAGCGTAATATGGAGATGAATTGAGCAACTTAATTCTATAGGATTCGGCGAATTCACGTACCTCTTTAGACATAAACGAAGTACCTTGATCCGTTGTCAAAGTTTGAGTAATACCGAATCTATGAATAATATTTTGCGTAACAAATTCAATTACCTCTCGATGTGTCATATTCTTCAAGGGAATCGCTTCGGTCCACTTAGTGAAATAATCTGTAGCAACTAACACAAAACGATGTCCTTTTGATGATGGAGGATTAATTTGTCCAATAAAATCCAATCCCCAACCTCGGAACGGCCATGGCTTAATAATAGGATGCATCAATGCAGCAGGAACAAGTTGCAAATTTCCAAACTTCTGACATTCCTCACATCCTTTGTAATATTTGAAACAATCTGCCATCATAGTAGGCCAATAGAAACCGGCTCGTCTAATTAACCACTTCATCTTTGGAGCCGATTGATGTGTACCACAAATACCTTCATGGACCTCACCCATGGCAACTTTGGCCTGATCCGAATTAAGACATTTCAACAGCAAATCTTCGGCGTTTCGACGATAGAGTTCATCGTCAAGCAAAACGTATTTAAACGATATTCGCCGAATATTTCTTTCTGCACCACGACCAGGATCTCTCAAATAAGTAATAATAGGCACCCTCCAATCCTGATCTTCAACTTCGGATTGATTAGCATCATCCAAAGGATTTTTGCTTCTGTCAGGGGACGAAGCGGTCAGACCGGTTTCAGAACCGGTCAGACCGGTTCTGGCAGTCAGACCGGTCTGACCGGTTTCTGAAACCGGTGTGACCGGTTCGTCCAGAACCAGAACCTCGGCTTTCGTTTGCATCAGTTTTTGGAGATAGAAATACTTCTTTGCAACCATACAACCAGATGCTCTCTGAGCCAGAGAATTTGCCTTGTCATTCTCTTCTCTTGGAATATGTTTGATAGTAAATTCATCAAAAGAAGCAATGATATCAAGACATCTATCAAGATATGCATTTAATGAACCATTATAACATTGGCATACCTTTGATACTTGTTGTACCACCAGGAGCGAATCACCAAAAACTTCAACATGCTTTATTCCCATGTCTTGCAAAAATTCCAAACCAAATAGAAGAGCTTCATATTCAACTTGATTATTGGTTCGCTTTTCTTCCAATCGGTTTGAGAACTTAAAAACGGCACCACTCGGAGATATAAGAACAGCACCAACTCCTTGCCCATCACCACAAACCGATCCATCAAAATATAACTTCCATGGGGTACAAGTAATATATCCGACGTCGAAGTTGTTTGTATCATTTATCCGATGTTCAACAATAAAATCAGCTACAATTTGGCCTTTCATTGATTTTAAAGGTTCACAAGCCAAATCATACTCAACTAAAGCATAAGCCCATTTACCGACTCTTCCACTAGAAATCGGCTTTTGCAACATATGTTTAATTACATCGGTTTGACACAACACGATGCAAGTGCTAGATAATAAATATGCATCAATTGAGTACAAGCATGGTACAAGGATAAACACAACTTCTCAATGAAAGTATACCTTGTTTCTGCATCGATGAGCCGTCGACTTACATAAGCAATCACATACTCCTTGTTGCCGATTTCTTGAGTCAAAACAGCCCCAATAGTTCTATCTTCAGCCGCCACATAAAGTCTAAATGGTACTCCTCGCTTAGGTGCCCTAAGCACCGGTGGTGAAGACAAATACTCTTTGATTTTCTCAAAAGCTTCTTGCTGTTTTGCCCCCCAGGTAAAATCGGCTTCATCTTTCAACCGAAGTAAAGGAGTAAAAGCATCAACCTTTCCAGACAAGTTAATTATAAATCTTCTCAAGAAATTCACCTTGCCTAGAAACTTTTGCAAATCCTTTTTGTAAGTAGGAGCTTCAACGTTCTTCATAGCTTCAATTCTCTTGGGATCAACTTCTATGCCATTCTCATGAATAATAAATCCCAAAAACTTCCCAGACGAAACACCAAAAGCACATTTGAGTGGATTCATTTTCAATCCATACTGTCGCATCCTTTCAAGGGCAAGTTTTAAATCGGCTAGATGAGGAATTAAACCATCCGATTTAACCACAATATCATCAATATATACTTCCACGATAACTCCAAGCAAATCATGAAAGATTAAATTCATAGCTCTTTGATAAGTTGCACCGGCATTCATTAATCCAAAAGTCATAACCACTCACTCAAACAAACCAATAAATCCTGGATATTGAAAGGCCGTTTTGTGCATATCCTCTTCGGCCATGAAGATTTGATTATATCCAGCATTACCATCAAGGAAACTAACAATACGATGCCCAGAAGCTTCATTGATTAAGACATCGGCTATAGGCATAGGATATGAATCTTTTGGAGTGGCTTTATTAAGATCTCTAAAATCAATGCAAACTCTAAGTTTCCCCGAATCTTTCTTTTCAACGGGAACAATATTAGAAATCCACTCCGCATAACGACAAGTCTGAATAAAACCAGCATCTAGCAAACGATTAACTTCTTCTTTTATTCGGTCATAAATAGCGGGATTAAAACGTCTAGCCGATTGTTTAAAAGGTCTAAAACCGGCTTTTATTGGTAAGCGATGCTCAACTAAATCACGACTCAAACCGGGCATTTCACGGTACTCCCAAGCAAAACAATCGACATACTCCTTCAACAAAATTATTAATTCGGCTTTAAACTCTGCCGATAAATTTTTGTTTACAAAAGTCGGCCTAGGAATAGTACCGTCACCAATATCTATTTGTTCTAAAGGGTCGGCTGACGTGAAACCCTGACCCAACTTATCCATATCACCGAGATCTTCAATAGCTTCAAACATACCGGCCGAATGTGCTCGATGATGATCAATTCGGTCTTGAAGCCACTGTCCAGACTTAAACCGGTCTGACCGGTTTCCATAAGTGGTCTGACCGGTTTTCCTCGGCTGGCACTGTTCAGATCCAAACCGGTCTGACCGGTTCCTGGAAGCGGTCTGACCGATTTTGCTCGATTGATTCATCTGCTCCATTAATTACAGCAAGTAATTCAACCGATTTTTCATCGGCTTTAATGTAGCAGGAATAAAACCATCCTTGGTGCAACTGATCAGCTCATAGTCGGTCAAATCCATGTCCGACAGACATTTGACCTTCAAATTTGCACTAAGAGAATCGGAATCGGTCATTGCAACAAAGGAAGAAGTGTCACCATGGACAACTTCAACTTCATCGCCGATCCACTGAATAAGATATTGATGCAAGGTAGATGGAATACATTTATTTGCATGAATCCAATCTCGACCAAGGATTAAACTGAAGTTACCTTGCACCTCGGAGACGAAGAAAGTCGTAGCAATAGTCTTGCTTCCGACGGTCAACTCCATAGAAGCCACTCCCTTGGCACCAATGGGATCACCTCCACCAACTCCACTGACCGTCATGTTCGTCTTGATCAATTCTTCATCTTTTCCGCCAATCTTCTTGTAGAGAGAGTATGGCATAAGATTTACAATAGCTCCACCATCAACCAACATACGAGAAATTGGCTTCCCGTTGATGTGCCCTCTCATATATAAAGCCTTGAGATGATTCTCTGATTCACTAGGCTTCTGAAAAACGGCATCTCGAGGTCCAAGTTGAAGATGAGAGACCTCCTCTTCCGGTACCACATAATAATCAGAAGACAAATATACAACATTGATTTCCATGTTGTCATGTTCTGGAGAAGGCTCAAAATCAACCAATTCTTCATCTTCAACCACTGGAGGAATTGGCGGAGTAGTATCGATGGTTGAAGTAATCTCAGCTCCCGCTTCTGTCGTAAAACCGGTCTGACCGGTTCCAGAAACCGGTCTGACCGCTTCTGCAGCGGTGGACTGATCCAAACCGGTATGACCGGACTCAGAAACCGGTCTGACCGGTTGTGCTGCTGATTGCACAACGGGCTTAGCTTGCCAGATCTTGATCTGAGGGATCATAGGCCTGTAATTGTTGAAGTATTCATCCCTCAGCTTCTCAACTTCCTGTTCCCTTTTTTCTTTGTTCCGCAGGCGTTGTAACTTCCGCTTCTGCGTATGAGTCAATCCAGAAGGACACCACCTTGGTTGGAAGACCTTCTTTACACCCTTGCTACTTCTAGCCTCATGATCATTAGCCATGACCGGCTTTTTGACTGGAACAGGAGCCGAATCTCCAATGATTATCAGCTTTCTACCCAAATCTTGCATAGCCACTGGAATATTGCCAATTGTTACAATCCCACTGGCTTTGGCTTGCACGTCCTCCTTTTTCTCCTTGACACGGTATTCTTGCTTAGGAGGAGCTTGGAACCTCTGCTTAGACCGAAACCGGTCTGACCGGTTCACAAAACCGGTCTGACCGCTTTTGGGAGCAGCCGAACGACTTGATTGGTATGAGCCCAATCGGTCATGTACCGAAGTCCCAGTAACATCACCACGGCGCTTATAAGCTGTAGAATTGATCCAACACTGCGGTGACCTCTGTCTCTTTTTTGTTGGCCGATCAACTTGAACGGCCTTTATATACTTGTTCATGAGCTGAGAGAAAGTAGGTCCTTGCTTCAGAACCCTTCCTTGAACCTTTGGCTCATTAAACTTCCAAGTACCCACTTCCGGGTGCTTGGGCTTGAAAGTCCTTGGACGGTCTGGAGACAAATCGGTCTGACCGGTTTCGCCTGACTAGCGAACCGATTCTCTTCCAAGGAACTTCCTTGCCTCCCGGGCCTTGCTGTGTTAATTGTAATCTTCAGAGACTCTTCACCATCAAGAGTTCTCCCAATCATCACTGTTCTGACCGGAACTTTGTCATTAACTTTTTCCGGCCTTGGGTCTCCAATCACCACGTTCTTTCCCTTAGCTCCATCGGCTTGTGACGGCCGAATCAACACCTTAGTATTCAAATCCAAGGTATGAACAGGGAAAGGAGTTTTATCAACTTGCATTTAGACCTGAGCATTTTTAGCCCGGCCCGGTCCGGCCCGGGCCCGGCCCGCCCACGGACCTTACTGGACGGGCCTGGTCACAGATCTTGCAGCCCGAGAAAATAAATCTTGGCCCAAGCCCGGCCCGAAATGCTGTTTTTAGCTATTTTACATTATAAAATGCACGGGCGGCCCGCCCAAGCCCGGGCCCGGCCCGAGCCCGGCCCGAAAATTAAGGCCCAACACGCCCAGTGGGACAGTCATGGGCAGGATTTTCTCGGCCCGAAATAACCGGATTTTTTTCAGACCCGGCCCGAACCCGGCCCGGCCCGAAAAATGCTCAGGTATACTTGCATTTCAGCTAGTACTAATCGACCTTCATTAAGGGCCAATTGTACCTGTCGTCGAAAAACATTGCAATCGTTGGTCGCATGAGAAAAAGAATTATGCCACTTGCATGAGAAAAAGAATTATGCCACTTACAATACGCACGATTTTTCAATTGATCGGCTGGTGGAATTGCATGAGAAAGTTTAATAAAGCTATTCTTAAGTAATTCATCAAAAACACGATCACATTTGGCTACATCAAAAGTAAACTTAATTTCCTCTTGCCGATTTTTCTCAATCGGCTTCAACGAGGGACAAGAACCAGGTTTACTCTTTGATGACCAAACAAATTCAGCAGCATAAATTTCTTTATCATCGTCCGAACTATCAGAATCATTATCAACAATATGCACATTCGAACGATGAGATTTAGCAGGTTCTTTTGAATTTTTAAACTTAAGCTCTAGACTCATAGCCTTCATTTGCAAGTGATTAACAGTAAGGAAATCAAAACTCTCTAGCTTTTCCTTGAAATGAGACCGTAAGCCCGTAAAAGCTAAATCTGGTAAATCTTTTTCAGAAACAGTTATGTTAAAACATCGGTTCTTAACATCTTTAAATCTTTTGAAGTAATCAAGAACCGATTCCTCTCGGCTTTGCCTAGCCGATGTTAAATCAGACAATTCAGCCTTGTTTTCTCCGCTAAAGAAATGATCATGAAATTTGCGCTCCAATTGAGTCCAATTTTGAATAGAATTAGGAGCAAGCAAAGAAAACCATGAAAAAGCAGTTCCAGTTAAAGATAATGAGAACAACCGTACACGCAATGGTTCATAAAATGATGCTTCTCCTAATTGCAAGATATATTGACTAATATGTTCCCAAGGAGTTCTATTATCTTCGCCACTGAATTTAATAAAATCAGGAACACGCCAACCATTAGGATAAGCAACTAAATCAAATTCAGGCGGATACGGTTTTTGATACAAGCGTGAATTACCCAAATCAAGCCCGAGTCTTGTTCTAAGTGTATTAGCTATATCTTCTTTAAACTTAGCTAACTCAGCTTGATAGTTCCCATCACCTCTATTTTGTGGAAAACGGGGAACATTATACATCGCGCTTTGAGAAGTATTCAGAATCGGCCCGTGAGATACGCCAGATCCGTGGGTTATACTTCCCACAACTGTAGTGCGTGGAGTAGTGTAAACAGGACCAGAAGCAACCGTACTAGATAAAACCATCGCACCCGGTGCCCCTGCACACATGGAACCGGTCTGACCGCCAGAGGAGGCCAAACCGGTCTGACCGGTTGTGAAAACCGGTCTGACCGGTTCGTGGACTGAACTAGGGTGAGGTGGTTGTCCCGCATAGAAATTCATCGGCATGCCTAAATTAGGATCTAAAACATTTTCTGGCACGCCTGATGAGCTAGGATATGGGTTAGATAATTCATTAGATTCTACGTTATTTTTATCTTTATCAGAATTACCCGACATACTAGCAATCAACTCACTAGTAATAGTTTGTGCAGCAATCAATTTATCATCAACCATACGAGTAATTTGCTGCATTAAATCAGAGGATTCGCCAGTTACCTTTGGAAGTTGTCACACCCGGCCCAGTTTGTATGGCCCGGTAGTGACCCATTAGTGCGGGATGCACACGTGTTTAGTGCCACCTTGCTAGTTTAGCAAGGGTGGAGGCAACTTATAAGTCTTTGTCTTCCAGCCATAGCACCTTCGGGTTAACTCTTTTACACGAAGCGAGGATGAAAGTGTAAGTAGGGTGCAAAGTGTACGTGTGCGCGCCCCTCGGAAGGGCTGTGCGGGGCGGCTCGTGGAAGGCGGGGTGTTAAAAAATGGTATCAGAGCCGACCCTCGCGGTTGCGCGTACGGGTCAGTGTGCGGGCATAGGGCGCATGGCGCGTATGGCCCGGGTAGAGCATACGGCATGGACTATGGCGCCGGCACTGGACGTACGGTCGTGCGCTAAGGGGGAACGTTCCTGTACATTTGCCCGGGTGGGTGAGTTGCGCCGACGAGGACGTCGGGTTCTTTGAGGGGGGTGTATGTCACACCCGGCCCAGTTTGTATGGCCCGGTAGTGGCCCATTAGTGCGGGATGCACACGTGTTTAGTGCCACCTTGCTAGTTTAGCAAGGGTGGAGGCAACTTATAAGTCTTTGTCTTCCAGCCATAGCACCTTCGGGTTAACCCTTTTACACGAAGCGAGGACGAAAGTGTAAGCAGGGTGCTATGTGTACGCGTGCACGCCCCTCGGAAGGGTTGTGCGGGGCGGCTCGTGGAGGGCAGGGTGTTACAGAAGTTCTTCAACTTGGTCATTCGCCAGCTTGAAAGCCGACGTGACGAATTCCTCCACTCTCTTGACAAGACCACCGCGATCTTTTTTGAAGCCCTTCAAGAATTGCGCCTTGAAGTGCTCCTCGGCGATCAGGTACCGCTTCCGCTCCTCGTCCGTGAGCTCTTCCATCGTCGCGGTGATGATGTTGTCTTTGTCAAGGTCGCACGTTGATCCAGACATCATTGGAGTAGATTGAATCGGTCTTGAAACCAGATTAATCTCTCCCCAGCGGAGTCGCCAAAAAGTATGTTGACACGAAAACGCGCCAACAAACTCGAAGCCGATCAAACGCGCAGCACAGCCATCACAACGGCCAAGTCCTGAGCTCCTCGGGCAAACCGGTCTGACCGGTTCCTGAAACCGGTCTGACCGCTTTCAAGCAGGAACTCGTGAAGACCTAGAAACTCGAGCTCGGGAGGGACCCCGTCGGAGCTCAAGCAAGCTAGGGTTGCTCTAGGGTCGGCAGGCCACCTAGAACGCCCTTGAACGCCGTAGAGACGAGCAAAGAACAGAATATGGAGGTTGGAAAAGATTAGGGTTTGAGAGATAAAAAAGTAAAGGATAAACGTGTTTGATTCGATTGGAATACATCTCAATCGGCCTTAGCCTTTATATTTATAGGCCGGGGAAGTCTTACCCCTTTCGAATAGGTTACAGTATGGGATTAAACTCGGAATCCTAATCCTACTCGAATTACAGAACCAAACCGGGCAAACCGGTCAGACCGGTTTGGCCGGGCCAGAGCCAATTTTAACTGTCAACACTAGCACACCAGGCAAACTTGTTGAAAACCTCCAAGGCTGTGCCCTCCAAATTTCTGCAGCCATTCTTCAAAATCATTGTCTCTTCCTCTTTAGACATTTGAGCCCATGACCTACTCTAGTATGTTGCCCTGAAGATTACCTGCAAAGGAGAATTAGTGTTTGTTCTTTTGAAGATAGCATCGTTTCGATTTAGCCATAGTGCCCACAATAAGGCTGAAGCACCAATCAAAATCTGATACTTTACTTTGCGATGAAAATCATTAAGCCAGGCACCAAAGAGTTCGGTAGCATTCAGAGGTGGTCTCAAACCAAAAGAAATCTGAACAATTCTCCAACACAGTCAAGCCAAGGGACAATAAAAAAACAGATGCCGAATCATTTCAAAGGAATCATAAAAACAACATTTGGTGTTTCCTTTCCACTTTCTTTTACAAAGGTTGTCTTTTGTTTTTGTCACAGAAAAATTTTAACTTTTAAAGGCACTTTAAATCTCCATAAACCCATGCTATTCCCAGCACCCTCCCTTTGCATAATTTCTTTATACATCGATCCTACTGTGAAAGATTTATTCCTAAGAGTATCTTTATATTTTGGCGTATGTTGGCATATATATAAACAAAAGTTGACGTATCAATTAAAGAATCCTAGATGATGTTCTCTCGTATTCACCACAAGTTTTCTCTTGCCAATAGATGATGCACGATGCCTTGACTAGCAAAGTATCATGGATTCATGGGTTATGCCAAAGAGAAATGATGACAAAATAAGTGTAAACGTCTATTGGAAAAAGAAAACTTGTAGTGAATATAAAATGAAGAGATGACGACACTAAAAAGAACTTTATACTCCCCAAAGTATCATGGATTCATGGGGTCATGCCCAACAGATTTGATGTATTTTATTTTTATTAATAAAAAAAGAACTCTGCTCATATATGCCATCGGTATGCAATTCACGCTCCTAATTTTTAAAATGCATTCTCCACTTCATAGGCCAAGATATGTTTAAAAAGAGGAATACTTTAGGGCACTTGAAACATGCAAGCGAGATTCAAATCGCAAACTCTAAATTCCAATGAATCGTGCTAAATCTTTGCACAATTGGATCTAAATTTAAGATGAATTGTAATATATATTACATTTACTATGTTTCAAAATGTAAATCATTTTTGTTTGGACCTAAGTCTATTTTTTCTAACTTTCGCAGAAAACATCAATTCACTTTTGCTAATTCACCATGAAGTGTATCTTTAATACATTTGTTTGGTATGATAGATGTTTTATATATTTTGCTATAAACTTAGGTCAAAATTAGAAATTTTGACTTAGGATAAAATAAAAATATTTTTTATTTGTATATCAAAAGGAGTAGAAGACGAGCAACACGAGCACACTTTCTGCAAAACGTGATCATCACATTTTCTGCTCCTTTTGCCCCCAACAAGCTGTGGCTTGGGCGCTTGGCTGATCAACACGAGCCATCCAACCGTGGGCTGAACTATGCCGTTATCGTCTCCCTCCCTCCCCCTCCTCCGCCACCACCCGCCGCGCCCGCTCCCGCCAACTTCAAATCGCCCGCCGGCGCCGCCACACCTCCGCCTCCTCCTATCTCCGTTCACAGGCCGCCGCGCCTCCGTCTGCCAGCCGCTCGCCGCGGCGGCCACGGACGATATGGCTGCTGCGGCGGCGTCGCCCCCCACGCTGCTCGAGCACATGGGCCAGGCCGGCGCGGCCGCGGACCTCACCGTCCTCGTTGCCCACATCCAGAGCGCGTGCAAGCGCATCGCGGCCCTCGTGGCGTCCCCCGGCAACGCCGAGCTGTCGCGGGCCAAGGCGGCGGGACGAGTCGCCGTGGCGGCCGACCGGGACGCGCCCAAGCCGCTCGACGAATTGTCGGTGCGTGCTGGCTTCGCGTGTACTTGAGTTCGTGGTCTCGTTCTCGCATTTAGCTACACGATTTTCACGCGACTTGACAAAAAGTGTTACATTGGTTTGACTTCTGAGATCGATCTTAAGGAATTCATATGGCAGTATGGTACATAACAAATGTCCATTTGATGTTGCTTCAAGTTCCTAGATCAACTAACTAGTTGGTTCCTGAAATTTCATTAACTTTGACGTCAGAATTTTAGGATATGAAAGGGTAAAGATTGAGGGACCTGAATCATCACTTGTATAGACTATAGAGTTTGGGTTGTGGAATCACATATGCAGTGTTAGGTGTCTACATTACTGGATTATTTTGCTTGAACCATTGCTCCAAATACCACAAGAACTAGCTTCAGATATTCTACCATATCTTTTTCTCGTGGCAAATTATGTTAAGCATCCTTTTGGTTTACTTGGATTCAGAATGATATCATCTTGTCATCGCTCAAAAGTTCTGGAAAGGTTGCAGTGCTCGCGTCTGAAGAAAATGATCTGCCCATTTGGATATCTGATGACGGTCCATTTGTTGTTGTTACCGATCCGCTTGATGGTTCTCGCAACATTGAGGTCTCCATACCTACTGGAACAATATTTGGGATATATGATAGGCTGGTGGAGCTCGACCATCTCCCTGTTGAGGAGAAAGCTCAGCTCAATTCGCTGCAAAGTGGATCTCGCCTTGTCGCTGCTGGGTATGTCCTGTACTCATCTGCCACCATCTTGTGTATCAGCTTCGGTGCAGGTACCCATGCCTTCACATTGGATTGGTCAACTGGAGAATTTATTCTTACACATCCTTCCCTTCAAATACCGCCTAGAGGTAACCAAGTGTATCAGTATTCAGTAATTTGCTGCTTTCCAAATTCTTTACTGAACATTGAGCAGTTGTTAGTCATTGTTACAAGTTTTACCAGAATTAGTTTCTGAACTCTCAACATAGGTAGTTTGTGAAGATGTCACCAAAAAGTTTCTGTGGCTAAAAGACTAACAAACTGAATTTTGTAAAGTCTGCTACCATGCTTCGAAACCCATTTCAAACCTGCATCTTTTGGAAGGTCCTTTTACCTTTGCTAAAAAATCATAAGTGCATATAATGCCAGGACAGATATATTCGGTGAATGATGCGCGGTATTTTGATTGGCCCGAGGGCCTAAGGAAGTACATTGACACAATCAGACAAGGCAAAGGACAGCACCCAAAGAAGTACTCAGCTCGCTATGTTTGCTCACTGGTTGCCGATTTCCACCGGACGCTCATATATGGTGGAGTTGCTATGAACCCAAGGGATCATTTGCGTTTGGTTTATGAGGCAAATCCTCTCAGTTTCCTTGCTGAGCAGGCTGGTGGTAGAGGGTCAGATGGCAAGAACAGAATCCTCTCTATTCAACCTGTGAAGCTGCACCAGAGGTTACCATTGTTCTTGGGGAGTATGGAGGACATGCTTGAGTTGGAAAGCTACGGAGATGTCCAGCAGAAGGTTAATCCTGGATATGAAGTTTAACGATATGTAAACATATTCAGATTTTCAGGAGCTGTGGCATACAGTAAAAACACGAATGGTGATCCTGTCTTTGCATGACCAATATTATTCCTCTGCCAAAATTTGCTGTGTGATCCTGTCTTTGCATGACCAATATTATTCCTCTGCCAAAATTTGCTGTACTTCTCTGTGAATGTAAGTATAATGATTTTTTTGGCAGATTTCACAACCCTACCCCCTATTTCATTTGTGAATAATACATAGCTTGCACATTTCTTGGTAAAGCACTCTAGTGTTTTATCTCTGAACACCACCTATCTAAATGCTGTATATAAGTGATTTCAAGTTTTCAATATTCATGGCCAAAAGGGGCTGTAAAGTACATGACTTGGAAAATCTATGCAACTCCTTGGCGCGTGATGAGTATATTGAGTCATACATGAAGGCGCTGAAACTAAAACATGCAATTCCATCATGACTCACGGGGGTTAATAGGGAAACACTACATATGAGAAATCCTGCAAATGATCAGAGCACAAAGATTCTTCTAATTGCCATTTCAGGAATTACACAGTAGACTGGTCGCTAGTGGCTGCATCACCTGACATTACGATCCTGGTGATACAGATCACAGGGTCGCTAAAACTCTGGGCACATTTACAGCATAGATCAGTAAGACAGCAACCATGGAGTGAATGATAACTGATCCCTCACATCAATCCATACAATCTTTAAAACCTATGTGGAAAGCGGGAGGATCACAATGTACTAGATAGTGAATGATGTACAAAATTACGCAAATCTGTCCAAACTCAATTCGAGGTTCACTGCTCCAAGGCAAGCTGCTTGTGCCGGTTGAGATCGTTGAGGTAGCTTGAGCGCGTGTAATCTTCTGAATCACATGAGTCAAACATGAGGGGCTTTACGATTTTAGGCCTTCTCACTAACTGAAGTGACTCCCGGTCTCCCTTCAAGAAACAGACCACCTGGAAGCAACAAATCAGGGGTCAATTTACTTGTTTTGCACCTATTTGACTGGCAGACATTATCCACTCACTCACCGATTTCATACTAGGCCGTGTGGTTGAGCTGTGGTGAATGCACAAGGATGCCACTGCTAGGATGTACACCATCTCTTCGGGGTCATATTCATTGCCAAGGGAAGGATCCACCAGCTCTTTAATGTTGTTTGCATCAAGCAGCGGTTTTGCCTGCACAGACGATGAACAATTTGTGAATTCAAAGGGGTTCAGAAGCATGTAATTATGCTACTTCATGTTATCTGTTCATTTAATTCTATGGTGCGACTGAATTATCAATTTACTCTTAACCTCAAACAATAAAATCTAATGATCTCATTTCAATATATATGAAGTACAGGTATATATTAGTAATTTGCTAGATTTGTACCCATATCACTAGGCTCTGTCTGGAGGAGTCCACTGCTTTCCGTCCTGTAACTAGCTCAAGAAGTAAAACTCCATATGCAAACACATCTGTCTTCTCATTTATGATCCCATGCATGAAATATTCTGGGGCCATATACCTAAAAGAGAGTGCAAAATACAAGTTGAAACAACAGTTAGAACACAATTCTTAGTCTTCTGGATAATAAGAAAGCACGATCAAGAACCAAAGAGACTCACCCGAATGTCCCTTCAATGGGATATACAACATGATGGGTCACTTGGTCAGGAAGCCACTTTGCAAGCCCAAAATCTGATATCTGCACGAGGGAGTAAAACTGTAACTCTTGACATCCCCAGTACTCATATAACAAACATGATAATGTAATCTAACAGTAGAAACATACCTGAGGTTGGTAGTCTTCAGTTAAAAGGATATTAGAAGCCTTGATGTCTCTGTGAATTATGCGGCGATGGCAGCCTTCATGCAGGTAAAGCAGCCCTTCAGCGATTCCAAGTGCAATGTTGAACCTGACTTTCCACTTCAGGGGTTCCTTTGTACCTGATCAGCTAAACTCCATTTTATCACTAGACAAAGGGCATCTTGGTACACTCTTAACAGCTAATGAACTTTTCATATTAAAAAAGGTGATGCTTGAGATTTTATACCACGCCTGTGGTGTAGGGGACATAGGAAAGGAGTGTAAGATTTAAAATAACATACAGAAATGGACACATGAACTTCTTTCAGATACTTTGAACGATTATGCTGTACTGGCCAAAAAGTTAAAAGATATGCTCCCATAAAATTCTTTGTGTAAAGTGTACTTCGCCTTTTATAAATGTTTCCATATAACATGTCCCAATATCACATAAAATCACTTAGCTATTTCATTCATTAGCTAACAGAAGTGTTATTGTTAGATAGGAATATACCATGCAGAACAGAAGCTAGGCTTCCATGAGGTGAGAACTGAAGAACCAAGTGCAAGCCCCCCTCCACACTGAACCCCAAGAGCTGTGCTGCATTTGGGTGATTAACATGGGCTATTATTCCAAGCTCAGATAAGAAGTCACTAACTCTGTCCTCTTTGTTACCGCCTTTTGTTAGTCGCTTCACTGCCACAAATTGTCCATCAGCAAGCTGTCCTTTGTATACCTCGGCATGCCCTCCCTTGCCGATCAATTTTTCTGGTAAAGTCAGGCATTAAACGAATTTCAGTTCATACCCAAGGCAGATAAGATAATAAATTCCAGCCAAAAAATTTACTTGCATTACACAAAAAATGGAAGTAATCACCTAAACAGATAGAAATAAGAAACAGAGTTCAAGTACATTTCCATATTGTACTGTCATGATAAAAAGCTAAAACACCTAGCTTGGATTAACAGGAGAATGATTTTAAACTTTTCCAGCTAAACAACATGTGCATGCTAAAAAGACAGTAACAGGTCATCATCATTGACTTAAAGAACCATTCATAATTAGGACCTCGGACCCTCACGTAAATACTCAGTGAAATCATAGCATTGCAACTGTAAATCCATAGCTTTCTGTTAAAGCTACATCCCACCTCACGAGTTTTGCAATGATGCTAACAGAGCCTAATCATTAAATCACTCACGACAACAATGAAGGTAGTGTGCATGACAGCATGTTACCTGAACTAAATCTGTCAGTTGCAGCACAAAGCTCTTCATAGTCAAAGCTTCGCCATGATGGTCTCCACTTCCCAATCTCAGGAAGGATCTCAGGAGCAATGGCACTGCAGTCCATTTGGTTCTTACCACTCCGCATTCTCTCCAGATATCCTCTAAGCCCTCTGCTCTTGGATCTCTGGGGAAACGTGACTGCTCTACCCATGGATTTCTTTCTCCTAAGTATTAGCCCGCTGATCAGATTCCTCCACTGAACATTGTGGTTTGACTCTGCCGACTGCTCAACAGAGACGCTGTCGTCAGAGTCCACACTACCAGATACTGAGATATCTAGTACGGCACGGGGAGAGCTCCGATCAGCGCACTCGCTATTGTCGTCGCTGCTGCTCTTGGTGCCAATTCTGGGCATTTCTTCGGAGCTCTCACTGTTGTCATCATTACTGCTCTTGGATCCCATTTCAGGTACTTCATTGGCGCACTCACAGTTGCTGCCCTCGGAACCCATTTCTGGCACAGGTTTACAAGCACCATCAGATTCAGCAGACTGGCTGTTGCTGTCATTGACATGCCCATCATTCAGATCTTCACTCGATATGGTGGCTTCCATTATGGACCCACCGTTATCACAATCCTCCTTGGCTGGTTCATTGGGGCCTCTATTAGTATTCTCTCGATCCTCTCCTGCAGAGATAGCATGGGCCTCTATTAGTACGCCCATAATGCTGATTTTGCATTCATGGAAAAACCATCTACCTAACCACAATCAAGAACGAGACAAATTGCAAGTTAAGTCACAGCAAGAAACAAAACACAACGATACACATATTGTCGGGCTTGCCTTGAAAAGCACGTGCTGCCAGATGAGAGTGCGTGAGGCATTCTATTGCAGAAGTTTTTTTTCAAAGGAAAAACATATATGAAATACCACCAAAAATTGACATCCGCACCACCGCTTGCCCCCTTCCAAAACAGATGTTTTGTTCCTCTCTACCACACAGTCACATGCGCTGACAGATGAAGGGGGCTCATAAATAAAACAGCAAAAATGTCCATGTCATGAGGCTTTGGTAGGGTTGGAAATTCGGCAGAATTTGACCGTCTACCAGTCCTCCATATAGAATGGAAACAAGAGGCCGCACGCCCTAATATGTATTTAACTGTTTCGAGTTAGACCATAATCTCAAACCTGACATCAACCACCTCTCTTCAGAAAAAGAATCAAAATAACCGTTTAAACTTCAAAGTTGCCATCGAACTCTAAGGAACACAATCAAATCCAGGATTAATAAAACGAGAAACTACTGATTCTCTTGTGGGCGCAAACCCAACATAATTGAACATTTCCATGTGAGAAAAAAAAGCGAAATTTGTGAAAGAAAAGATACAGCAGAGCTCGTAAGCCACAGAAATGGGGGAAAGAAAAGCCATCAAGGACGGAGCGCAGCTCACCTTCCTTATCTGAAGAACCGGGAAGATCCTTGAGCAGCCGCTGCTCGTCCTCCCCTGCCTCTGCGGGTCCACGTAAGAAAAACTCCATCAGTTTCACCATCTCCGGCGACCAGTTAGTTTCTCCCGATTTCCCTCCCGCTACCACACCCAATGAAATCGACAGACGAATGTATAGAGAGAAATATATATATAGAAAAGGAGCAAGCTTTGTATCTGCGCGGCAGAATCTCTGAGAGAGGGGGAGAGAGGAGAGGAGAGGGACGAAGAATACCTTCCGTGGGAGCCATATATCCCCTCTTCCTTCTTCCTCACCGGCACCACCAACTTCGCTTTCAAAGGCAATCAAGCTCGTCGAGGACAGCTCCCCCCGACGCCGTCTCGCATTGAAACAACAACACACCACCAACTGAGCCGGAAATGAACAGGCAAGCGAGAGGGGAGGGAGACAGGGGTACTTGGAGCTCGCACGGTGCCCAAGAAAATGGAGGATGGGGGGAGGCGCAACGGAATTAATACGAGAGGAGAGAGAGGGAGGGGATTGAGGCGAGGCGACGAAGCAGGCCAGAGAGGTGGCGGGCTCTTTTGAAAACCGGAGGTGTGCTGTGCTGCTGTGCTTTCCTTTGCGCTGCAGGTTTGTCTAGAGAGAGAGAGAAGGGAGGAGAGAGAGGGGGACCGGACAATGGGCACTGAGGTCTGGTGGCAGTCCCACAACCTTTTTGTAGTGACCTCTCTAGACCTGAAGGGGACCTACACTGCTACACAAGGCACGAGTGGAGAGAAAAATATTTGCAATGGAAAGGGTTCTTGTGGAGAAGAAGAGTGAGAGATTTGAGAGTTTTCTTTCAAAAAAAAAGAGATTTGAGAGTTGGTGGTGGAAAAAGCTTGGATTTTGATATGTGCTTCGTGTTCTTGTGTCCTGTGCCTACTCCTCTGATGAGTAAACCTTGGAGCTTGGATGGGGAAAGAATTTTCTCTTGAAAGTTTTTTTTTTGAAAAAAAAATCTCTTGAAAGGTGAAAGGTTGGATGTTGACATTTGCGTTCGTGAAATTTGATACTCGGTGATAGATATATCCATGTTGGATACAGTAGATAGTAGTTGGAGCGTGATTTTTCTTCCCTTGCAACTGGAGCCCTTTCTTTGGATTTTTCATTTTCTCTTCTACTCGACGTCTTTTTGCAAATAAGGGCTTGGAGTATTGGGTATTTGAGAGTGCTAGTAGTGTGGGGGCACATGCATTGAAATGAGCATTGGCCCTGTTTAGTTCCCTTCAAAACACAAAAATTCTCTCTCCAAACTTCACTATTCACCCATCACATCAAATCAATCAAATCTCTCTCCTCATGCATGAAACACTAAACGTGGGTAAATAAAAAAACTAAGTACATGGTTTTGATGTACACGACGAGACGAATCTTTTGAGCCTAGTTAGGTCATGGTAGGACAACGATTACCACAAACAAACGAAAAGTGCTACAGTGTCCGATGTGACATTTTCACCAAACTTCATTTTCACTTTTCGGGAAGTGAACACCGCCATTGTCAAATGCGGTGGACTGCTGTGGTACAAGAAGGCATGTTTGGTCTACAAATTTTATAGATCATGCTTTGCTTCAAAATGTTTAGTTCCCCATCAAATCACAAAACTTCCCAAAATTCTCTCTCCAAATTTCACTATTCACCTATCACATCAAATCTCTCTCCTCGTGCATGGAACATTAAACGTGGGTAAATAAAAAAACTAAATACATGGTTTTGATGTACACGACGAGACGAATCTTTTGAGCCTAGTTAGGTCATGGTAGGACAATGTTTACCACAAACAAACGAAAAGTGCTACAGTGCGCTACAGTGCCGGACGTGACATTTTTACCAAACTTTCCCTGTCTCTTTTTTGAACTAAACACACCTTCTGAGTTGAAAAGGGCAAAAGGCTGGCTTCCTTTCTCCCGAAAAGATAATGCCACATCCGCACTTATTAAAGCTCAAGGACAAACCGAGAACAAATGAATTCTAGATGCAGTCTACTACGACACAAACAAGGGCAAAGTATACTTGAGCTCCATTCCAATTTGGTGACCACGAGAACGCCATTTTATATAGACATAGTCCTCAAAACATGAATTTAATCACAAATTTTGTTGTAACATCTTCTATAACACACAAGAGCATATTAAATACACTTCCAAGACAAATCCACACACACTGAATTCAGTCTGAAAAATTAGAAAAAAAAACATGTTGACACCCTCACAAAAAAGAAATATATGTTGGCGATAAATACTTTGCAAAAAAAAATTGGACGAGATCATAAAATATAAAAGATTTACTCAATGCGGAAAGACCGATCGAATTTATGGATGTTCCTCAACAGAAAAAGAAAAAAAAACATTCCGGTCAAGAGAAAAAAAGGAGTTCCAGTGGAGAGAAAGAACGTTCGGCCTATCAAATTTGTGAACCTTTCATCAAAGAAAAAAAGATTCCACTCAAGAGCAAATTCTTTTGTCTTGTAAAAGGAAAAAAACGTGTGCCCTAAAAAGTGGACCTAGGCGGCAATATAGATTACTCCCTCAATTGAACAACGAAAAAACCATGCTGTAGGAAATTTAACTACGTATTTTTTCATCCTCAGACCTCAACCGTCAACCTCCCACACGTCCACTGAGCCACACACACACACTACGGCCAAGTGTGCAGCGACCGGCGCTAGTGCGGCTGTACCACGAGGAAATCCAAACAAATCCCTCGCCCCAAAGCACATGAGCTTCCCATCAAAACCCAAAAATTCTCTCTTCAAACTTTACTATTCATCGATCACATCAAATCTCTCTCCTCATGCATTGAACACTAAACGTGGGTAAATAAAAAAACTAAATACATGGTTTTGATGTACACGACGAGACGAATCTTTTGAGCCTAGTTAGGTCATGGTAGGACAACGATTACCACAAACAAACGAAAAATGCTATAGTGCGCTACAGTATCCTATACGACTCACATTCGTTTTTCGGGAAGTGAACACCGGCCGTGGTAATTCGGAATTTTGGAATGGCCGGCCGCCGCATTCACTCACCGCTCACCTCCCAACGACACGTCGAGGCAGTTCAGTTCGGACAGGACGCTGCGTCTGCGCCCGTATTTCATGCCGCAAGGACACGGTCCGAGCCGTGCCCCCAGGCAGAGCGGCATCAATCCGAATCCACGCAGGATACGATCAGAAGCAGAAGAATCATCTCGTCCTCGTCTGCTACAGTACACTACTTGCCCGTTGCGGTGGCAGAGCGCCACCGTAAACTCGTGGATCCATTCAATTCCTGCCTCATTTACTGCTCACGGGCCCCCCAGTGGCCAGTGCCCTGGTACCCAAGTTTGAATCGCTGGCCACGAAAGCCCCTCCCCTCGAGTGTTCGTGCGAAAATTCGATTCGTTTTTTGAAAATGCAAGAAATTCACTTTGATTTCGACAGGCTGGTTGGTTGGTTTGGCTGGGCGCAAGCGCTAGCGCAATCACCGGCCGCTCGCATGCATTTACGTGTGGCTTGCAACGCGAGGGTTTCGCGACAAGTTTCAGTAGCGTTATTACGCTGACAGTGAACCTGTATGTAGTTCTAATCCTGCACGCCAGGGTGTTCTCGCAAGAAACACGACCACTTGCTGGAAAAAAGATTTGCATTGGCAAATGGCAACTGGTCCGAAGGCACTTGTTTAAGGCGCCACGTGCGCGGCGAGAGCGACGGTGGCTGTGTGTCTGTCGATTCGAGGAGCATGCATTTCTGAAAGCACGCCAAGTGTTGTCCCTGTGCGTGACGATGCGCTGCACCGAGACAAGCAAGCTAATAAGGTGGATTAGGAGGCGGTCCACTTAGTTTAGCCCCGCAACTGCACCATTTGCCTGAACTGATCCCTCTCATCATCCCTGACGTGTGCGTAATTCGGGATCTGCAGAGTTGATTTTTTTTTTTGATAAAACTGTACTTGCTCGGACTGCAAAGCGTGCGTGGCCCTCGTACTGACGGACGCAGGTTCTTATGGCCTGGGAACAGACGGGAGCAGTTGGACCAAACCCTCCCCCGTTTAATCCCGTTGGTCAACGCCCCTGCAACTCCACACTCAAAACACTCACCCCATCTATCTCCCGTCAGCCGAGCCCAACTGAACTGAATCTCCCACTCCACCTGCGTCATTCATCCATCGATCTCGCCTGCACCACAAGGTTTAATTTGGAGGCCCGTTAATGGCGAGGGCCATGGTCACTGCCGGCAGGTGTTGTTGCCAGCGCACGATTGTTTACGCGCTCGTCCAGCGCGTTCCAGGAGACCGTGCGTGCCGGCCATTCGTGTCGTCGCGACGGCGTGCACGCCTGTCAGGTTTGATGGCATTCAATTTCAGCGAAATTCAGGTGATGCAAATTGGCACTGCAGACAGACACCGTACCGTGCGATCGAGGCGCGAATAGTATAATCAATACGCCGCCAGCTCGGCGCGCACGTATACACTAGTACCGTACTGCTACTGACAGTGGAGTACTACTCCAGTAGACAGCGTCCCGTACGAAGTGACAGGCCATTAGTATACACTAGTACCGTATGTGCTTGCAAAGATGCCATCTCCGATCTCCCGGATGCGCTGTCAGATGAAACGGCTGGCACACCAACCATAGAGCCCTGCACCGTGAGCTCCGGTTGGTCCCCCTGTTTGTCGTCGGCGGCGGCCGACTGCCTGTCCGTACGACGGCGAATCCACGAGAGTACGAGACAAATACTGTATCGATGAACAGCGCCAGAACACAAGTACAGCTTCGAATTTCGTTTCAGAAAAAAAAGGACAGCTTCGAATTTCATTTCAGAAAAAAGGACAACTTGGAATTTCGTTTGAGAGTAGAAAAAAGGACAAGTTCGAAAGAAAGTGGCTCGCCGCCGGCCACGATAGACCCAAAATGGCTGTCAGCGTCGGACAAGAGCGCCGGTCAAACGCCGCCGAGCACTGTACGTCTGTACCCGTTGTGCGATTCACGCTGCTGAACTCTGAGTACGAGACTGAACTTTTGCTGAATGCTGATAGACTTTCCGGGCATTGGATAAGGGTTGGGTTTCAGTCACCCTCCACTGCACGATCCCAACACGTAGAGCTTGACCTCACGCACGTAGCATTTTGATTCTAGCGTGCTGGCTTCCCTCGGGTCTATGGAGCTGTTGCTTCGAGCTTTGTTGTTTTTAATACACTGTTAATTATGTTTGCTTCGAGCTTGATGGACTGGTTGGAGTGGCGTCAGTCGCGGGAAGCTGACTTCGTCATGGGGATGGATGATGGAGCACGACGACGGCGAGTGACAGTGTAGCGGCGGCAACAGTGACGACCCACTTGTTTTTTGGCACTGGCAGAGCTGCAGGCCACCTAAAGCAGACTCGCGAGAAGATCGAGCAGGTGAACGAATCCATCCCCGCTTATATTACTGTAGTATAGCATGCTACCTCAACCTCTCGCAATTTGTGTTTTGTTTTGTTTTTCGATGGACCAGTTTGTGGTTTGTAACACAGGAATTTACACAGACACAATCATTAGCTAGCATATAAAACACTTCCAGCGAGCGCGTCATTTTCCCACCCCCACGAAGAGGAGGTGAAGGAATTGACTTGGCGGAAGATATTTATATTATGTAAAAAAATAAAAACAAATCTCGTGCTCGTGCTGATTGATCGTACCCAGAAGCTGCCGTATCCTCACGTACTAGTCCTGTCGATTGTCATCTCGTCCCTGACATCTGACGAGGAGGTGAAGAAATTGACTCCGCCGGAAGAAGACTTTTATCCTTTTTTTAAAAAAAATCTCGTGCTGGGCCTAACCAACCGTCCCTGCCTGTTCGCGTCAACCGAATAACTGCTGCCGGGCCGCCACGACGCGCCCATGTGTCTCCCGCCGCGATCATTGGCGCGGCGATCCGGGCCGGGCCGGGCCGGCCCGGAGGAAACGTGGCCGTCCTTGGCACGGCCGGCCGGCATGCCGCGGACGGTGCACGCGCGCGCACATGCGGCCGCACGCGAGCGGGGAGTGCGGCCCGTGAGACCGACCGGCACCCACCTAACTTTTACTCGGCGGCGGCCCGGCCGGCCACGCGAGCCGTCGCGATAGTGGCCGGGATCTTCGGAAAGAAGAGAACGCACCGGCCGGCGCCCGGCGGCGGCGGGCTGGGGACTATCCCGGCGCGGCGAATCCGGCGGCTCCTCGTGTGCGCCCCGCGTGTCACGGGCTGGGTGGGATCGCGTGACGCAACGCAACTTTTCCTTTTGTACTTGGTGGTGGTCCTGCATCCGGTCCAAGTCCAACAACGTTGGTGGGCTACGACATGCCGGGGGTATATGGGCTTAGCCCGTGGGGGGCTTTCTCAGCTGTGGAAAGCGGGCTGATCGCCAGGCCGGCGAGCAGCCCAACTCTCACAAATCACAAACGCCTCTGCCTTATCCGTTGGGAGAGTTGGAGGAACGGCAAGGAGACCGACCACAGCAGGGTAGCTATGGCTCCGCCCACCTCCACCACGTCGCCGCTGTCCCGCCTCCTGCTCAGCCTCCCGAAGCAAGGCGCCGCGAGGCACCCACGCGCTTCGTCTCCCCGGGCGCCGTGCCCGGACGCTGCCAGCAGCGCCAAGGGGCTCGTCCTCCGCCGGCGCGAGGCCGCGGCGGCCGTGCTGTCCGCCGCCGTGCTCTCCCGCTTCCTCCTCCTCCCCGCGGCGGCGGAGGCTGCGGACGGCGGGGAGTGCCCGCTCGAGGTGGCGCCGTCGGGGCTCGCCTTCTGCGACCGCGTCGTCGGCACCGGCGCCGCCGCCCAGGAGGGCCAGCTCATCAAGGTCAGTGCCGTTCAGAGCTGATGCTATGGCGCTATGTCCAGTCCATTAGCGGGCTGCCAGCTGATAATCTCTGCTGCTCCGAGCGGTGCTTGCAGGCGCATTACACGGGGAGGCTGGAGGACGGCACGGTGTTCGACAGCAGCTACAAGCGCGGGAAGCCGCTCACCTTCCGGGTCGGCGTCGGAGAGGTACAGGCCTGCAGCATTAATCTGGACTGGCTCTGCAGCAGGATTTAGATCATCAATCTCTTCCTGAATTATTTTGATGAGGATTTTGTTTTGTTTGTTCAGGTGATTAAAGGATGGGATCAGGGTATCGTAGGCGGCGAGGGGATCCCGCCGATGCTCGCAGGTTTCGATCTGCTGAACCTAACAAACTGAACTTTTGCTTCGTTTCTCTGAAGTCTGAACAAACTCAACTCGATGGATGCGTGTGCATTGTCTTCATCAGGGGGTAAGCGGACGCTGAAGCTGCCGCCGGCGCTGGCCTACGGCGAGAAGGGGGCCGGGTGCAGAGGGTGGGAGCCCACCTCCTGCGTCATCCCGCCCAACTCCACGCTCCTCTTCGACGTCGAGTACGTCGGCAGAGCAATCAGCTGAGATCTGTGTGGTTTGCATTTCTTCTCGGTGTGGTTTGCTGCCTGACTCACTGAGAGCGTGTCGATAGAGCCACCAAACCACTGTATTTTTTTTCTTTTGTGTGTGCTTGGTGTATACTAGTATAATACATGAATACACGATCATGTAATGGCATACCGGCGGTAGAAGGAGATCATGAAATGTGACACTGCACTGTAATCGGTGCTTCAGATATTTCTTGGATTAGACTGTGCCCCTCGGCTATTATGAAATGTGAATTCGATCGAGCCATCATGTCTCTCTATCATTTTTTCGGAGCAAATTGCATCCATCATACAACAACTTGTATGATTGTATCATTTTAATCCAACAACTTGTAAAACATGTAAATACATGCACAAACTTGTCAATAATGTGCATGCACGGTCATATGTAGAGCACCGAGTTAATTTTTCAATAGTAACACTTTTAAAAAACATTTGAGTAATAAAAATTGTTTTGCAACCAATTTCATAACATCTACATATTCTTTACTTAAAATTTGCCATCATACAACCAGACAAATTTATATTTATGTTCGTATATAATGAAAATAACACTAATTCGAGTTCAGAAATAGTCAGGCAGCAGTGTTACATGTAACCTCAAGGTTTTCACGGCATAACGATTCAGTTTCAACAACCTAATGAAACCGATCCTATAAACCGAATGAGCATTAAGTCATATGTTCCCTAGCAAAAAAGAAATCCATCGCTTAAAAGTTGCATTTAACACCTATGTAAGAAATGTCTGGTCTATTGTTCTGAGTGCTTCTAAAATATGCTCAGACCTGCGCTATTGGTCCAAGTAGCTTGTCATCGTGGCAAAAATACACTCAATGGCGTACATAACATTGTGCATGCACACAATTGACAAGTTTATGTATCTATTTGCACGTTTTACAACTTGTTGAACTAAAATGATACAATTATATAAGTTGTTGTACGGTGGTGGGTGCAATTCTCTCATTTTTTTCGAGCACTTTTCTCTCTATCATGTGAGCTGGACACGTAACGGAGCGGGCTGGCTTATAACGTCAAGTACTGCTGGGCCTGGTCGTATTGTTTGGGCCAGACCACGTCGCAGGGTCTACTATGTGTGGGCTGTAAACGTGTCTTCCAGCCCAGCCCAGTAACTGCGTCGTCCTCGTCCCGACTCCCGTCTCGTCTCGTCCAGCCGACTCGCCCGGCACGACTGGAGTCGTCGCTCGCCGGGTCCGAACTCCGAAGTGCGGTGGGAGTCGGACAACGCAAGGTAAGGGAGAAGGGGGACCTTCGCCGCCGGCGTGGGCTGCCGAAGCCGCATCAGGTACGAATCGTGCCGCCTTTCTCGCCACATCTATCCCCGCTTCCTTCTTTCCTCAATTACGCCGCATCGAGATGTCGCCTAATTAAGCTTATGTTCTTCGTGGGGCTATAGCTCCGGGGGGATATTTTCGTTATTTGACATTTGGGGCAGCACCTGCTGTGTCAAAGCCGGCACTTGATTCTTTGCTGTGTGGCTGCCGACAACCCCAGTCACTGCGATGCGTTGGGAACCCGCCACAATGCTATTGATTCTTTGAGCATCAATCCGCAAGCTTAATAGACATATTGCTGAATATCCCAATTCCACGTTTTGTTAATTTTATTATGCAGGAGACGGCTAGATTTGTCGGTGTTTGTCATTGTCCCTGGAGGGTGCAGAACCACCGGGCAAGAATCTGCAGTCTTGTGAGGAGTAGAGTAGGAATGGATGATGATACATGGCCTAAAACAGGAGATGACCAGGATTCGGTGCTGCAGAAACAAGAATGGATCAAGTATGCCTTTGGTCCCCTTCGGCCACCTGTTTTTCACCATCTCTCCGATCTGTCAGGAGGAGTCGATTCATATCTCTTGCTGGTTCTTTGGTCATGCAGAATACAAGACATGCTCAAGAGTAAGCTCGTTCTTGAAGATGATTTTGACTGGAATTTACCTTCGGTGGTCTCAAGTTCAAATGAAGATGCAAGGGTCGGCAAACTCAAATATATAGGTGGGACTGACATTAGCTTCTTAAAGGAAGACCCATCCACAGCATGTGCCGCAGTGGTAGTCTTGGATGCCGATACTTTAGAAGTTGTCCATGAAGAGTTCGATGTTGTCCGTCTGCAAGTGCCATACATTCCTGGTTTCCTTGCGTTCAGAGAGGTATTGTGCACTTTTTTGGAGGGGGCACTTGTTTTCAACCGAAGTTTTCTGTCTTCTGCAAATTTCAATCCATAAGCAAATTGTTCTCATTGCTGCAAGAAGTGTGGTATGCCCTGTTGCTATCTGTTCATTCTTCTTTGCTCTATAGCCAGCGGATTCTAGTATGATCAATCCAAAATCCAGTTACTGTAGAACTTGAGATTGTTGCTTGTCTTTTAATTTTTTTTTCTTTTGTGCTACTGCTTGCTACTGCTTACTAACAACGTTGTATAAGATCTGTCTACTATCTTTCATGTTACTGTCAAAATGTACCAACATGAATCCTGAACATATGAACAAGGCTGTCTATTGTTACAGGCTCCAATTCTTCTTGGACTCTTGGAGAAGGTGAAGACTAATGCACGTCATTTCTACCCTCAGGTAAATTTGTTTTTTATTACTTTCAACAAGAAATTTAGTTGAAGATAGTACCTGTGTACTTCAATTGGAAGTGATATCATCACTTTCCAGAATGGCTAGGTTGCATAAGGCCCCATAGTAAATAGGAAGCTGGGGCTATACATTATCACTTAAGTTTATTATATGTGTCTTGTATAATTATCTCAAGACACTATAGCATGTTCTAAGTTAACATATTGAGAATTGTTACATTAATCATCTGTATTTCCAGTGCCTTTCTAAGGTTTACCATTCTGCCATGGCAGTTGCTCATGGTTGATGGAAATGGATTGCTCCATCCACGAGGTAAAGTACATTATACCAGTCGTTATACTGACAGCCCCATTCAAGTTTGAAGTAGTTAGTTTGTTGCACATAGCGAGTTTGACGTTTTAGATTATCATGTTGACATTCCGTACACGTAGCATTAGATTGTAGAACTTAAAATTATCTATGTTGCATGCATCATGTTATTGGATTTTATTACAATTATTAGTTCATTACTGTAAGGTTATTCATGTTCTTACAAGTATAATCACATCCACTATGTGATCCTATTTTCTGTTCTGAGAACAAACTGTTTTCATAGCCATCTGTACCCTGTGAAAACAACTTGGTGGAATGGAGCACCTTTTTTTTTATTGTGCATATAAGGATATTAGCTACAAGCTACATGAATCTAAAATCAATACTATTTTTGTTTATATTTTCTATATGTGAAGTTCTGAAACTTCTGTGTTTTCTTTTCTGCAGGTTTTGGTTTAGCTTGTCATCTTGGTGTCCTTGCAGACCTTCCTACCATCGGAGTTGGAAAAAATGTAGGTTGTTTACTGTAGTTGCAACTTGCAAGTACAGCTGTTGATTTTCAACTGTTACTGTCATTGCATTGCTGTTCTTCACATAATCAGACTTCTCAGCATTCCACTCTTTTGGAGAAGACTAATGCCAATGTTTCAATTGCCTAGCTGCATCATGTTGATGGCCTTAACCAATCAGAAGTCAGAAGACAGCTTGAAGGAAAAGAGAACTGCAATAATGAGTTAATTTCATTAACCGGACAGTCTGGGACAACATGGGGCGTGGTAAGAGATTGTATATCATGCTACTACTAAATGTCTGCTGCAGTTTCAATCTAATGAGTGCAGTAACATAGCTAAGCTGGTGGAACTGAACTGTGAGTTTGTGCCAGGCAATGTGTTGCGGCCCTGGTTCGTCGAAACCAGTCTACATCTCTGTTGGGCATCGCGTTTCGCTTGATTCAGCAACCGCGATAGTGAAGCTTTGTTGCAAATACCGTGTTCCTGAGCCAACACGACAGGTAGGAAGGATTCTGCTTAAGAAGTATGCTGCCTACAACATGCGAATGCTTGTTTTGTTGCTGGGGTTACAACAATTTGATCTTCCCATATTTTTTCCTTTAGGCTGATATAAGATCAAAGGTGTTCCTGCAGAAGCTACAAAGACCAGAGCAGTAACAAGACATGACACTTGGCACATCAGGAGCTGACTCATTTTGCTGGCCGAGTTGAATTTTCAGAAGGAAATGTGTGTCACTGTAACATGAAATGATTTATGTACAACTTCCTCTAACCTGTGTAATTAGTGTACATGATTAGTCACTTGTGAGGTTACTGTACATATTGTGATCTTTTGGCTTGTTTGCCGGTCACACAGGCACAACAGCGGCCGTATAATAATCTACAATGTAATTCTATTGTAAGACATAGTCACAGAATCATCAGAGATGTCCGTAAAACTTTCTGGATGTGAGTAGTAACGGGCCAACAAAATGTGCAAAACGCTCCTGAAAAGCAAAATCGGGAGGCTGGGGTTACAGACCACAAAATCGGGAGCGGGAGACCGTGTCTCGTGAGCCAATAAACTCGATTGATCAAAACCCTTTCAGCGATTAGTCGGGAAGTAGTAACTGTAACACTGACCAAAGTAAGCCTTGGACTTGGACAGAGTGACAGAGGCACATATAAAGCTCACATCGACGGCGATGTGCGATCCCCCATCATTTGGCTCAGCAAATTGCCGAAGCACAGTAGCACTGACGCCAATGGCTCTGTCAAGTTCTTGTGCCGTCTGCAGGATCCTTGTGGTTGCTCTTCTCATCGTTGCTACCCTCTCATCCTACGGTACGCCCAAACTCTACATACACTCACACAAGTCGCAAAACATCATAAAGTTTGTTCGAAATCTAAACCTTACTTCTGTAGTTCGTTAATGGCTTCAACAATTTCCAAGTCCATGAAAGTTAACAACACACTGGGTTGTCTCGTGAGTTCAGGGGCGGCTAGGTTCGTTTGCCGGGGCAAATGCGGGGACTTCCAGCCGGACTGCGACAGCTGGTGCCGGACCGCCGGCGGGTACCCCAAGGGCGGCCAGTGCGTGCCGCCGCTCTACCAGTACTGCTGCTGCGTCGAATAGCTATCTAGCTAGTGGAATGAACTCACTTATCAGAGTCTGATGATCTCCAAAGTAACATTGATCAGCAGCCGGCTGATCATGCCGAGATTTGCCGAATAAAAGGACTTATGTGTGTATGGACTTGCAGACCATGGAATTGACAGGGTGGTTTCAGTTTCTTGGCAGGCACAAAGGTACTTTGATCACGGTGGACATGAAGGGGTAACACTGTAACAGTCAGGTTCGGAACAGGTACGGGTATGAAGAGCGTGTCAAGAGAGCCGCAACCCGGGTGGCGAGAGGAATCGGCGCCACAATCCTGTGGCGTAGCTGGGTGTGGCCACCAACCAAGCAGGCCCTGCGTAGGTCTTTTTCCGTCGTATATGTGCTTGGTGTATGATAGTAGTACAATGTACAATGATCATGGCACACCCGTAGAAGGAGATGACGAAATGTGACGCCGCACTGTATAATTGACTAATTAGTGCTTAAAATATTTTTTTGTATTGGACGTCGCCGAATTTTTTTGGGAAAATTGGATCTATAGCATCAAAAGAACTTATCTTTAGATATATACCATCATAAGATTCATGTGAAGATATTTACATCAAAAGACAACCACGTTATAGCTATGTACCGTTCTATTTGCCTCCGTGAGTTTTGCCGCTACCGGCGTCACCGAGGACTCTGGGGCTCCACCGCAGCGCTCTTCATCGCCAACACCCTACGGTCGCGGGGCCTCACCGTGAGGAACTTCGTGGTAGGCTGCAGTATCGTGTCCTTCTAGTCGTGTGCCAATAGCCGTCGGGCCTCGCGCAGCATCGGCGGCGGCACAAGCAGCGGACATCGCTCGTCGGCAGCTGCACAAGCAGCGACATCCGCTCGTGGACGACGGCACCGGCCTGTACCGCGCAGCTCACCACATTTGCCTCCGTTGGAGGCATCCCCTTGCTGGAGGGCATGATAGGTGCTGCCCGTACCTGCGCCCAGAGGATGCATGCGTACAGAGGGTGAATCATGATTACTTGAGTTCTTTGTGGAGCAAAAATGTTTTAGTTGTGAGGTTTCATGTGAACTGCGGATAGCAAGTAATTGATGAGTTCATCCTTGGAGAAAAAACATTTTACTAATTGGTCTAGTTTCCAAAGTGTTTTAGGTGCTGTTCGACACTGAGGCACTGCCCAACGACCTCCTCATGCGCGGGGCTCGTATCGTGCACAAGGATAATGATAAGCTGGAGCTCTCGCCATCATGGAGTACGAGTAATAACCCAATGCCCATGACGGGCTCCTGGTCTGGAACTCCATCAAGCGCCTAGTGGCTGGCCGACTACGTACGTCAACATCGACCACAAGTATTACGCAGTTGCCGCTGCTGACACCGAGGTGAACGTGTAGAAAAAGGCAAAAGGAACGACTAGATAAACAAGTTCCTGAGATCGAGCGGACGGCGCTACATTGAGGGCACACAGGGATTGAGGGATGGCAGTGCCACGCGGTCGTTGATTCTCGGTGACGGTGACGGTCCCAAAACTTACGGAGGCAAACAGAATGGTACATGACTATAATGTGGTAACTTTTGATGGTAAATATCTTTAGTTGAATCTTTTGATGGTACTAGTAGAGTTCACGCGCTATTAGAAAAATATAGGGAACGTGAATTTTATCTTTTCAAATTGAATTTCACATTCTTACGTTAGAAATATTTCAAAACAGAGTACCCTAAGTACATTAAATGTGTTAAATTTTAAAAATTTCATAGTTTCTTAAAATTATAGCGAAATATGACAATAATTTAATTGATAACAAAGTTTATGTGCGGCACACACGTAATTAAAAATAAATATATATAAAAAAATTCATTTATCAAGGATTTGCACGTTGCAATAATATATTTTTAAAAAATCTAATAAATAAAGGTATTATAATTTAGTTACCATCAATTTAGCATCAGACTAAAAACTTAAAATCATATTACAATCAAATTTTCATCCCCATACATAGGTAATGAATAATTTAACAAGAAATCAGATTCAATCTTCAACAGTTTTCATCCCCAAGTTATTGTCCATTGTTCATTAACCTTTTGTTGCGTCAGTGGCACGTCCATTAGCTTTTCTAGATATATATATATATATATATATATATATATATATATATATATATAAATTTGGCTCATGATCTAAATTTGGAAGTTTCTGTAAATACCCCTTTTTGTTCATGCCCTAAATTTGAAAGTTTCTATAATATACCTACTCACCGAAAGGCTGGATAGTAGATATTTAGAATTGACATAATGAAGTCATCAACCCATCACGTACAGATGTCCTTTCACTAACTTGATAAACATAATTATAAGCACCCTTACTACCCTGAACGCGGGTAGCTAGCTAGGTAGCAGAAGTGCAGAATCTAATCAGATCGCAAACATTAGCACTTATCTTCTGACACCTAAAGTATATAATATTGATAGACCACGCGTAGATACATCAATGTAATAAACCAGCATACTCCTAGAATAGATTGATTTCAATCAGCATCTCAGTTGGATTCATGGATCGATACACCACACATAGATTTGTATCACAACTAAATCATCATCTCAATTCGTTTCGTCGGCATCCCCTACAGCCTCCTCGTTATCCACCTCGTTGAACTTGTAGATGAACCCCGGCACCATGGCGTCGTAGAGCTTCTTGCAGTTCTCGCGGTACCTGATCCTGCCGTCGAGGTAGACGTCGTTGACCTCGACGCAGCCCTTGGTCTGGAGCTCGGTCGCCGGCGCGCTCAAAATGTGTGGCCATGTTCCTCATCAGGTGCCGCTCTTTCTCGAGGAACTCCAGCGTGTACACCTCCAGCCGGTTGTAGTATTCGTCCTGGTTGTATAATAATATTGTGCAAAATTAAATCTAGACGGAATCCATGCAAGTAGATCAATGCAACGCTGCTAATCACAATTATATTGGGATAGGGTGATCGATCTCCGCATGCACGCGTGCATGCGTACGGTACTCCTAATGATTTTTGGTCGATCACGCTAGGCGGCGCTGGCTTGGCCTCCTGTTCCGGCGAAGAGAAAAGACCTAATTCTCAAAAAAAAAAGAGAAAAGACCTATATAGCAGCGGCGATGTCGGAAGCACGTAGGGCGGAAGGAGCGTCGAGCCGTGCGTTATTTACTTCATCGAGGCCGCCTTGGGGACGACTTGGGGCCGCCGGTGAAGTACCCAAGTGAGGATCCAGTCGACGGTCTCCTGCGGCATCTTGATCCGCCGCCCGAGAATCCGTTCCTCGATGACAGCCGCCCCCTCCGCCGCCGTTGTTACTGCCGGTGTCACGTCAGCAGCTTTCTCCCCGTCGCCGCCATGAAGACATGAAGCCGCCGATGTCCATATGCACAACGCACAATGCGCCAATTAATGGGACAACACGTGCATTAATTGTGCGATGAAAAGAATGACATCCTTACATATGTATTGTGTTTTGTATGTCGAATGGTAAGGATCCGTAAAAGAATGACATCCTTACACATGCTCTCTTCCTTTCCTTTCGTTTCATTTTCTCGCTTTTTTTTCATATATATATAACAAGAACTCACGTGCGGCACGCATGTTTATTGACGACACATAGGTACTAAAACAATGTCACTTGAGTGGGACATGGTAAACAAACCAGTCGTGTGAAACGTTTTTAAAAATACTTTACATTCGCTCTCTCATGTATAGACAACTTTAGGTACTTTCAAATCTAGAGGCACATTATTTTTGAGATAGTTGGTCTTTATATAAATAGAGAAAAAAATCTTCAATCTATATCTATTAGTAATACGGGATGACTGTGTATAGACGTGTTTAAAAAATGGCTCAAAGGCAAGGCACGGTAGAAGACTATCAATTTTGATTTTCCATTTATCTATACTAAAAGTACTATTAAAAAATAGAAGAATAAAAAAATAAAAAAAAACGCATGCTCCCAGGCCGAGGAGGAAGGGATCGACCTGCCCTACTCGTCTCCCGCCTTAACCTGGAAATTATTTGTTTCCTTTCCAAAAAAATAGGTGTGTACAAAAAACACAGGTGAGAGAAAAAAGCGGTCTAGAGGTGAACTCACATGGGTTTTTTCGCTCTACCAAAAAAACTTATGTAATATTTCCTTTTTTCCCTGCAACGTGGGTCCAGCAAGAACTCACGTGCGGCACGCGCTCTCTCATGTATAGGGAGCTTTAGATATTCTGAAATCTAGAGGCACATCATTTTTTAGATAATCGGTCTTTATTTATATGAAGAAAAACTCTATAATCTATTATCTATTAGCAATACGGGATAATTAAGTATAGACGTGGTTACAAATGTAGGTATATTTAGGTGGACCCTTTTTTCTCTTCGAAGTTTTGATGTCTTTGACACTTCCGTCTAGAATTGTTTCATTTTTTTTCGTGGTGCTTCTTGGACTTATGGTGGTCTCCTCATATTAGCAATTTAGAAGAGAAAATTACGTGCTTGTTTTTTGCTAGTCTTTGGACTTTGCTAGGGGGCTGCGGCCCGCGGGATAAGAAATTGAATCATGTTTTTTTTAGCACAAGAAATTGAATCATGTGATTATCTCCAAAGACCGAATGTTCAAACTCGGGCCATCCATTGGGCCACGTCGTCATTTTTCTGGGCCATTCGATCTCAGATAGCGTCTGCTCAAGCCGTTGATGTTTGGTTTCTGGAATTCTGGACCTTTCACGCGAGCTCAAAGGCGCCGGCGCGTCTTCGCTCTTGGTCCACCTGCGACCTGACCATCTCCGTCAGCTCGGGGCTAGATTTTACAAAAAAAAAAGCATCTCCGTCAGCTCGGGGCTAGATTTTACAAAAAAAAAAGGCGAGCTAGATTTCCAAAAAAAAAAACAGTAGGTTCCGATTTCCAAAAAAAGGGGTGGGTACAAAATACATGGGTGAAAAAAAACGGGGGTGAGGGGTGAACTCACATGTATTTTTTTCGCTCTACCAATTTTAAAACCGCTGACATGTAGGTCCAGGTGGGTCCGGCGTGAGGGGTAAGGGAGGTTTTCGCTGGTACATAAAGTTTTCAAAAGAACTAGTTCCTTTTAGTATATATATAGATATAGATAGATAGATATATCTAAACACTGATTTTTTTAATGGTATGATCTAATTTTCCTAAAAATTTTTTCGAAGAGTCGAGCCATCTCTATGAGCTGGACGCGTAACGCAGTGGGCTGGCTTAAACGTCGAGTAAGGTTGAGCTAGGTCATGTTTCTTGGGCCAGACCCATGTTACACGCTGTACATTGTCGGCTGTAAATATGTCTTCCAGCCCAGCCCATTAGCTGCCTCGTCCCATCTCGTCTCGTCTCACCTCGACTCACCCGGCGGCCGGCACGACGGAGGCGGCCGTCGCTCGCCGAGGCTCCGTCCCTCCGAAGTAGTGTGGGTGGGACAACGCGAGGGGAGGGAGAAGGGGAAGCTTTGCCGCCGGCATCGGCCGCCGACACCGCATCAGGTACGGATTGCGCCGCCTTCCTCGCAACATGCTTCGCCGCTTCCTTGCTTCCCGAGTCGGCAATTAGTGATCTGAGCTTATGTTCTTCGTGGGGCTATAATTCCGGGGGAGCTCGGTCTAGAAATTAATTCCGCGGGAATAGTTTCGTTTATTTGACATTTGGGGCGGGCACCTGTTTCCCTTCTTCTTGGAGAGGGGGAAAGGCAGTCGGACTCGGACTTGGACTTGGCCTGCCTCGCCTCTGGCATATGTATATCCGGGGATTCCTTTGATTCCTTGATTGATTAACCTCCTCTTGTCTGCAGCTGCTTCTGCCTCGCGTCGCGTTTGTCCCCGGTCTTGTAAACCCTCGTCCGCACCCTCGTCCGCCGATGGCGTCGCCGGACCACCCCACTCCAGCCGAGCCGTCGCAGCCTCCGCCGCCGGCACCGGTGAAGGGGAAGGGAAAGAGGAACGATGAAAAGAAAGATGACGACTTGGTAAGTCCACTCCCTCTTCCCGTGCTCTCTGTATTTCTGGAGACAAAAATCTGTTGTTTTGATTCTCATGACGTGTGATATGGTGCTTTTACTCTAGTCCGAGGAGGATCTTGCGCTTAAGGAGCAGCTGGAGCTGTACGTCCTGCGGGCGCAGGATGCTGATCCAGGCGTGCAGAAGCTCGCACTGGAAAGCATGAGGTGAGATTTTAACGAGTCCACATCGACCTGTTCAGTTCTAGGATTGCGTTTTGTTGGGTACTGCCACTGTAGTTTTGTGCAAACCAAAAATCAAAAAGTTAGTTTTAGGGACGCGTTTTATTGAGTACTGGTGCCGTAGTTTTGTGCAAACATTGCTTGCATCTCAACACCAATTGCTGCTACTTGAACCCATTTGTTCCAGGCAGGAGATTCGTTCCGCCACGAGTTCAATGACTTCTGTTCCGAAGCCGCTGAAATTTCTCCGCCCACACTATGGAACCCTCAAGTCATACTTTGAGACTATGCCGGAATCTGAGTTGAAGGTATGTGTGCTGACCACACAATGGTGGTGTGATTTAGAATTGTTTGATACATTTCTGATGTCACCTTACCGTTTTGCAGAAATACATGGCGGACATACTGTCAGTGTTAGCTTTGACAATGTCCGTTGAAGGAGAAAGGGTATGTGCCTTCTGTGATAATTATCTCCCCTGTAAACAGGATACCTTTTTGTTCTAATTTTTTTTATCTGTTACCAAGCGATTCCTTGTTCCCGACTGGTATTGATTCCCGATGACTTACTGTTTCAGGAGAGCCTGAAGTATCGCTTATTGGGTTCTGAAGGCGATATCGGTTCATGGGGTCATGAATATGTCAGGTATGAATATGCTTCATAAAAAAAGATATATTATTCACATGCTACTTTTGTTTCAGACTTGTCGGGTTCTAAATGAATAAATGTCTCATGTACAGAAATTTGGCTGGCGAGATTGCACAAGAGTTCCAAAAGCGTCAGGTTGCCCTATCTACTCATGCTATAGTAGAATTCTAGAATCCTCATGTTGTTATCTATAACTTAGCGTGTCCATTTCTTCTGTTTAATGACCTGTTATTAATGTTCTAAATTTTGTTCTTTGGTTGTTTCTGTCTTAACTTCCTATTGGATTTGAAATATTTGACTTTTGAATCGCATGAGCTAAGTGTTGTTGCATAGTTTAAAATCACAATATGTCCTAATTGATAAGGTTGGCATGGTTAACAACTGCATATATTTCCTCCCTGTCTCATTTTATGTATTCTACCCCATTCATCTAGCATTTCTATTAGTTCCACGTAATGGTAACTGATATCAATTATTGCAAATTGCTGCAAAATCTTTATTGTTTTTATTTTTCTTTTCATGCTGCTGGGCTGGAATAGTAGAATTAAGTAGTGGACCCTGTCTATTCTGTTCAATTGTTTAGCTTTCAAACATCTAATGGTGGTTTTCATTGTTTCTAGGATGATGACTTGCCCATTGATGCCCTAATGGAGCTCGTACAGCAAATTGTTTCATTTCACATGAAGGTTTGTTCTGTTTAGAGTCATGGTTGAATGTTCATTTATTCTGTTCACTTGAAATTTTAGTTACCTAACTTTTTTTTAATCTTTTTTCTTTCTATTAGCATAATGCTGAACCTGAAGCTGTAGATCTTCTAATGGAGGTACCTTCAATCCTTATATTACTTTTCTTCTCAGAGTACTCTCCCATTATTTCTCGTTAATGAATATACTAATGCATAAATTTCATTTTTCTGTAGGTTGAAGACCTTGATCTGCTAGTTGAGCATGTGGACACTACAAACTACAAAAGAGCTTGCTTGTACCTTAATAGTTCGTCCACGTAAGTATGCGCCTCTTTATCACATATTCTGTGCTTTTCTGTGGTATTGCTTCCACTCTCTATTTGAAACGGATATGGAACTATACTTGAATTTTTGTGAAATTAATCTGACACTGTTCTGTGCCTGAACGTGAAACTTGCAGTTATCTTCCTGCTCCTGATGATATGTTGGCTCTTGACATAGCATATACCATCTACATGAAGTTTGGAGACCTTGCAAGTGCTTTGCGAATTGCTCTAAAACTTGACAAAGTGAGTACACGATTATCTCATGCCATACCACTTCATTTAAAAACCAAATCCATAATTAACACATGTTTAAATGTCTGTAGCCCATGCAGTATGTGAAGAAAGTCTACACATCAACTGATGATTTTCTGCTCAAGAAACAATTCTCATACATCATAGCACGCCATGTAAGCCCCCATTCTTCTCTCTGTATGCCAGGAACCATGTGTGCACATATTCATAGTCATGGCTTATGACCTTTTTTTCCCTGGTTTTTGAATCATCATCTCTCCTCTCCTGAAGGGTTTGGCTATGGAGATTGATGATGAGATAGCTGCTGATGACAATGACAAGGAGGTTTTGCAAGAAATAGTTAATAATACTAAGCTGAGTGAGGGATACCTTACTCTTGCTCGTGATATTGAGGTCATGGAGCCAAAATCTCCTGAGGACATATACAAGGTGATGTATATTTTAGTGCTTACCATATTTGTAGTGGCACAAACAGTCAATCCATAATAATTGTGGTTGTGCAATTTGCAGGTCCATTTGATTGATGGTCGTGGTGCCAGCTCCAGTCTTGATTCTGCAAGACAGAATTTGGCTGCAACATTTGTCAATGCATTTGTGAATGCTGGGTTTGGTCAGGTTAGCTTTTGAGACGAAACCGTTACTTGTGGTCCTTTGTGAGAAAATAGTGCATCTTAAAATTTTCTGTATACTTTGTGCAGGACAAGCTGATGACCGCTCCATCTGATTCGTCTAGCAGTGGGTCTTCTGGAAACTGGTTATTCAAGAACAAGGAACACGGAAAAGCTAGCGCAGCAGCTAGTCTGGTATAATTACAGTACTCTTTATGTTTTTAACCAAAAATTCTTGTTTTATTTGAACTATCCAATAATAGTTAAATAACCTGTTGTTTCCAGGGAATGATTCTCCTGTGGGATACTGATTCTGGGCTTGCTCAGCTTGACAAATACTTGCATAGTAATGACACTCATGTTGTCGCTGGAGCTTTGCTAGGTATTGGAATTGTCACTTGTGGCGTGAAGAATGATTGTGATCCTGTATGTGCTTTACTTCACTATATAAACCTCTTCTTGCTCCAGTCCTTTTCCTGCATCTTCTTTGTTTCCCCCCTAATACCCTAACCTTTCTTCCAGGCACTTGCTATTCTCATGGAGTATATTGGCAAGGATGATTCAAACATTCGTATTGGGGCAATATTGGGTCTTGGAATTGCATATGCTGGTTCCCAGAAAGAAGAGGTGGAAATTTGTGCTTACTGTCTTACTATCTCATTGTTTGTTTACATGTTTCGTATTAATTGTTTCCTAAATTTCAGCTCAAAATGCATCTTTCTGCTGTGTTGGGAGACTCCCAATCACCTCTTGAGGTCTTGGTCTTCTCAGCCATTGCCTTGGGATTGGTGTTTGTTGGTTCTTGCAATGAAGAGATTGCACAGTCTATCATATTTGCCTTGATGGAGCGTAGTGAGGCTGAGTTGTCAGAGCCTATTATACGGTTGCTTCCCGTTGCACTTGGCCTTCTGTACCTTGGAAAACAGGTGATTTAAGCAACCTTCTGATTTCAAACTCTGCAATTTTGTCGAGTAGGTTAAGCATTCAAATAAATTCCTTCTAGCATTAAACATATCAATTCCTGTTGCCACATGCCACTTTCCAAATGTAGGCTAGATGTATGTCCCTTCCCTTTTAAAGGTCACTTTAATGACTTTAAAAGATGTGTTTAGGTATTACTGAACACTGATAGCCAATTCCTATTTCAGGAAAGTGTAGAGGCCACTGCAGAGGTCTCTAAAACATTTGATGAGAAGATAGGGAAGTATTGTGATGTAACGCTAATGTCATTGGCATATGCTGGGACAGGGAATGTGCTTAAGGTATTTAAATATTCCGGAAAGGTTTCTAGCAACTTCAAACTTGTACAAAATTTGGATTGTTTGGTTTGAACATATTTTTCCAACTCTGCTTGCAGGTTCAAAAACTTCTTGGCATTTGCTCACAGCATCTTGAGAAAGGCGAAACACACCAAGGGCCAGCTGTCCTTGGAATTGCTCTTATTGCTATGGCTGAAGAATTAGGGGCAGAAATGGCTGTACGTTCACTTGAGCGTCTTTTGCAGTATGGCGAGCAGAATATCAGACGGGCAGTTCCTCTTGCTCTTGGTATACTCTGCATATCTAATCCCAAGGTATGCGCATAAGTTGGTCTTACATCCTAAATCTCTCAGAAATGTGAAACTCCTGCTTGAAACATTAATGCCGGATCAGTAGTGTAAGAACTTGACTTCATGTAAAACTGTATTATACTTGAAATCCTTTTGGAGGTTTGTAAATTGGCAAAATTGTGTTACATGCGCTTGGAAATGTCCCTCTGATGGGACCATGAAAGCACCTGCACCAAGGAGCACACATAACAAAGCACATGCACTTCTCTCGATAAATTATGTAGCAAAGTCTGATTTGTAAGCCACTTGGTTTTTTGCTCTCAAAATTCAAAACTTTTGTTCCCTCTTACTGTTTATATAGGCCCAGAACACAAAACTTCAAGCTGGATCTATTGCCATATTAGAAACTAATCATATCTAAGGAAGACAGATTTTACTGAAAGTTTTATAATAGACACCATCACAAATGGAAAATTTTGCTTGGTGTCCTCATTATTGGAAGTGTGGCCAAATTATCTTCACTATATATTGTAAGCCAAATTGTGATCTACATCATGTATTCCTATGCAAGGTTCTTAATTTTTATTACACATTTTGTTGTATATTCTTCTTCCGAACAACTAAAATACTCAGTTCTGTTTGGGTATGCGATGATTTAAAGATTTAGTAGTTGTTCAGTGGTGCGTTCGCTTGAATAGGCTGCATAAATATTGCAAAGCTGGGTAGCTAATCAGGCAAAATTTCTTCTCAGGTAAATGTGATGGACACACTGAGCAGATTGAGTCATGACGCAGATGCTGATGTGTCAATGGTTTGTATTTTCTACCTGTTTGTTTTAGCCATTCCTTTCTTCCGTACTCTTATATCTTACATCCTAATTAAAATTTCTCCAGGCTGCAATCATCTCATTGGGTTTGATTGGTGCTGGTACAAACAATGCCAGAATAGCTGGCATGCTTCGCAACCTTTCAAGTTATTACTACAAAGAAGCTGCTCACCTGTTTTGCGTAAGTATAGATCCACAATGTTGTTTTTGCATCCATGTGCTATAATGGTTTATTGGCTGTGTTAAAAAGTTGCACGCGTTGATTAATTTTGCTGTGTTCATCAGGTAAGAATTGCTCAGGGTCTTGTTCACCTTGGAAAGGGCTTGTTGACCCTTTCTCCGTACCATTCTGATCGATTTCTCCTTTCCCCGTAAGTGACTATCTCTGAAAACCTAGTTCACGGGTGAATGCAGTAGGATTACACTTCAATCTTTTTCTGTTTTCCTTTTGGTCTTTCTAGGATGGCACTAGGAGGACTTGTAACTGTTCTGCATGCCTGCCTTGATATGAAGTCCACCATCCTAGGGAAATATCACTACATCCTTTACATTATTGTCCTGGCAATGCAGGTATGTTTCAATAGTCAATTGCCGCTACATCTATGAATGCAATAGGGAACTGTTGGATATTGTGGTTGAACTCTATTTTGCTTAACAGCCTAGCTACATCTATGAATGCAATAGGAACTGTTGGATATTGTGGTTGAACTCTATTTTGCTTAACAGCCTAGGATGCTTTTGACGGTCGATGAGGATCTGAAGCCCCTCTCTGTTCCAGTCCGGGTTGGGCAAGCTGTCGATGTTGTTGGTCAGGCAGGAAGGCCCAAAACAATTACGGGCTTCCAGACACATTCGACACCTGTCTTGCTTGCAGCTGGGGAGCGTGCTGAACTAGCTACTGAAAAGTAATAATGAAGTTTGAACGGACGATATGTTAAGCACAGCATGCATATCCCCCCCCCCCCCCCCCCCAGGAATGCTAATTACTGTTGTTTTGTGTTGTGCAGATACATTCCACTGACACCAGTACTGGAGGGCTTTGTAATTCTCAAGAAAAACCCAGAATATCATGAGGAGTGAAAGATAACACCCGATAGATATGATGCTGATTTCAGGGCTCGCCTAGTCGCCTGCACTGGAACCTCTTGAGCCCTTGTGGCGGCCCTTGTTATGCCTTTCCATCTCTTGCTCGGCACTTGCTGGTGGTTCATCAAATAGGCTTGTAGGTTTTCACACCAGAGTTGTAGCTTACTCAATCGCATGTTTGGCTGTGCGATTACATTACCAGTTGCTTGTGCATGGCTGGGCGCGTAGGTGTCAATGTTGCTGTTTACTTTTACCACCAGCTTATTTGTACCTTTCTATGTATCGGAATTACTGAGGGCATGCTTAGAAGTTAGAACTGACTCGATAGGATGGCACGGTAGCATTTTGGCTTTAGACTCGTGATCTTTTTGTTTGACAAGGGCATCTTTTCGGAGTAGCTTCTTAATTTGCCCCGTTATAGCAGTTCTGTTGTGAACTCGTGAAGGTGTGGTTCTGCACTCAAGTATCTTACCACTTATATCCCTCACTGGCCATTTATTATGAGTCTCAAATGTGCAATTTTGGCATAGATTCAATAGTTCATCAAGTAGGCTCTGCTACATTTCTCCCGTTGAGTGATCCAAACTTTATTGTTGCCGCCTGTTGGATTATCGATTAAGGGGGTGTACTAAAACAAAAGTCCTAAAATAAAGGTTCTAGCACCACAGTTTGATTCCTAGTACTCAAAGGGACTAAAGAATCATTAATAGAGTGATCAAAGACTATTTTACCTCTCGGTGGGGAGAGAGAGTGACCAGAGGCGGGGAGTAACGAGGGGTAGGGATGGAAAGAAGACCATTTTAGTCCATTTTAGCATCAAAGTTGGTGCTAGAGCTCCTAAATAAGTTTAGTCCCTTTTAGTCCTACTAGTTTGATAGTTTTGATCTTTAGGTCCTTTTAGTCCTAAATTTAGCTATTTTTAGTTTTAGTCTTAAGATCCAAACACCAAAAAAAACAATTTTCATCTAAATAATTTCTACCTACTTCTCACAGAGGACCTACATGTCAGATTTAACTGTCGGAAAGACGTGAAAAGTTTTCACAAACAAGAAAAAAACAATGTTTCGAGTTTATGCTTTCTAGAATGTTTACGCAGTTTTGGTTTTTCTCACCATTGATTTTTTTTTAACCCATCCCACAGGTTCAGACCCGCCGGGGAGGGTAGGGGAGGCGACTGCACGCAGGCGGCCCGGAGTTAGCCCGAGCCTCGTCCGGAGATACGAGCGGGCCCACTCGGTGGCCGTGGGCCACGCTGATCTGCTCAACTTTGACGATGCTGGGCCTCCAATAGCCCACGAATCGCTCGCTACTTTGACCTCAGCGCTCGTTCGCCGTGCCGTGCGCGACGCTCCAGTCGTCTTCCCGTTGTCGCCGCTGGAGCCGTGCTGTCGCGCATGCATCCGGGACTGGAGTCAAGGTCGCCGGCGACCTCCCTAGGCCGCGTCCGACGACCCACCTCTTGCTCCGGATCATCCCCGCCCGCCGACGACCGCCGTGGGAACCGACACGGCCGCACACTCGCACCTGACCTGAGTGCCTGACCGAGGCTCGTCGACGTGATGATGGCATCGACCAAACAACAGGGCATGTTGTTCATCAGTTCATGTATGTACGCGACCGAGTCAACACGGCCGGAGGAGAACAATTAAACTAGCTAGCGCACCGCACATGTCGTTGACAATGACACCGCCCGCGCCCGGCCCGGCCCGGCCTATACAGGCCGGTTTCGTCGTCTCTCGCGATACGCCGGGAAAGCGACGAGCGAGCTGACCCGACCAAAGTAATAACCCCCCGCGCATCTCGTCTCCCCGCCGGAGCGATCCATTTTTCGCCGCCACCTACCCACGCGGAGCGGCGGAGGCGGACAAGCGAAACCGCGTCCCGCGCACAGCCAACTGCCCTGCGGCCGGGACTGGGTGGGTGGTCGGCCCCGCCCGCAGCTAGCGAGCGGCCGCAAAGAATTCTCGCGTTTGCGTTTCTCTTTCTCCGTCGTCGTCGTGGTCTGGTGGGGGCGCCGCGCGATCCGACCGGAGTACCGGACCTCGCTCGGCCGGAGTCAAAGAGAAACAAAACAGCAATCAAAGACCTTGTTTTTTTTGTTTAGATCCCAAATTTGGTAGGCTAAATTTAAGAGTACGATGTTTGATAATCATTTCGCCACTGTGGATGCGGTCCCAACGCAGCGACGAACGCCAAATCCAGCGCAGTACCGTGCGAGCGCTACCACGCCACGGTGGATGCGGGCCCACGCGGCCAACAGCCGCTCCGCCCCTCCCCGCGCTCGCTGCGCCGCCGCCGCCGCAGCCTCGCATGGATCGGACGCCACACCGCCCGTGCTCCCCGTCAACGCGCCGCCGCGGACGCGCTCACGAAGGCCGCCGACGCCCGCGCCGCCTGGATGGAGGCCGAGCGCCGCAGCGGCAAGGAGCCCGTCGGCCGCCGCCGTCCGCCCCCGCGGCCGCATGACGCCCGCCCCCGCGCCTCCTCCGAGCACGCCCACGCGGCGCCTCCGAGCCTGCCGCCGCCCCGCCTCCGAGCACGCCCACGCACAGTGATGGTGTTCTGCTGGCGTTGGAGATGGTTCAGAAGAAGGAGAGAGATGGAGGCGCTGCTGCTGGATTTTCCCTGCTTGGAAATTGAAGAAAAAGAACCAGCTATTTGAGAATTGGATAGCAATTGGTGCTCCCGTACTTGGATTTTGGATCAAGGAGCATAGGGAGGGTGGCAATTAGCAAGGCTGCGGCTTGCTGGATTGGATAGCAGAGAAAAAGGATGTGGATTGATGCTTTTGCATCTCGCATGGGATACGCTGGAGAGGGAGAGTGTGAGCGGCGGTGGATTTGGTTGCTGGGAATCAAAGGAAAGCTACTTGCTTGCTGCTCGAATTAAGAGCTATTTGTGCTCTCGAATTTTTGGTTTTGGGGAACGGAGCAGAGAGAGGAAAGCAAGGCTATTGCTTGCTATTGGAAGAACAGAGAGATCTCGAGTGGAGAGAGAGGACAACTGCGGCTTCTTCTTGCGGCGGCGAAAGAAAGAAACAGAGGAGAGAGCAGGATGCTGGAGCGGAGGCCCAAACGGGAGCGGGAGCTGGGGCGGCGAATCTGCACCCGCCGCTGCCGCCGCCGTGTTGCGGGCCTCGTCGCCGTCCTCCCCCGCCGCGGGCCCATGCCGGAGCGCCGGAAGAGCGTGTCCTCCGTGCCGGAGGCCAAGAACGCGAGAGGGAAGGGAGGGAGAGAGGAGAGGGAGGAGAGTTAAAAAAAATTATATAACGTGGGTCCCACGGGTTGGTAGTTGGTATGGAGTGATGCAAATAGAGTATAACGAGTGCGGAGAAACTGAAACTGTACTGTAAAATCTTGATGACCAGGATGGAATATTCCCTTTAAAGGATGTGTTTGAAGTACGACGAGTGCGAATAGCCTTAGATTAGCCATTCCATTCGAAGCTTCCGAGCCGAATCGAACAAAGGCGGTGTTCACTTCCCTGAAAAGGGAATGTGAATTTGGGTGAAAATGTCACATCGAACACTGTAGCGCATTGTAGCACTTTTCGTTTGTTTGTGGTAATCATTGTCCTACCATGACCTAACTAGGCTCAAAAGATTCGTCTCGTCGTGTACATCAAAACCATGTACTTAGCTTTTTTATTTACCTACATTTAATGCTCCATACATGAGGAGAGAGATTTGATGTGATAGTGAATAGTGAAGTTTAGAGAGAGAAAATTTAGAAAAAGTTTTGGACTTGAAGGGAAGTGAACACCGCCGAAACGAAAGTTAAGCCAACACACGCCGCGCGCGGCAAAGGCAAAGGCAAGGCAACGCAATACCCGATTCGGCCGGGCGGGGTCGGCATGTGGAGGCGTCGTCTCGGCATGTGCCATCTTGGATTTGATTCAGATTTTCCTTGGCCACAACAATCACGTTGGCCACTAATCCCCTTCCCTCGCCGATTCATCACAAAACCTAAGCCACCTCAACTGATCGATTATTTTCCGGCTGCCAGGAATTGATAAATCGCGAGGGCACCTGGGATTCAGGGACACGGCCAGGACAGCCCCAGGCATGCCCCTTGTCTCGCGACCTACAAGCTTGGCTGGCTCCTGCATTATCTTTTTCCTTTTTTGTGGCCAGTTGCGCTCAAACGTTCGGTTTATAGGGTTGATGGTGCGTTCGTGCCCCCGGATTACAGTACGTCCAACAGGAACTAGCAGACAACAGGACCTACCCGCGGTTGCAGGTGCGGTAGCCAGCCTCGATTGGCCGGCATGCACATTGTACTCGCCGATTCTTTATCCAATTTGATCGGTTTGTATATTTTTTATTTCTGTCTTCCCTACTGACCGGCTAAACAAGGAACGAAAGCTTTTTCTTCCATTTCATCTAGATACGGAGTACATAGCTTCAGAAAAAAAGGTTTCGAGGGATATTTTCATACCTATTAGACAATACAATGTATTTGTTTTTAGAGAATAGGTTTTCTAGATTTTCTATCACCAGCTTTAAGAAATGCATCCGTTCAAACATCACTAAAATCGTGACAGAATTTGAACATATAACTCGATTAAAATGTAAATAAAAAATATTTTGTTATGAAGCAAACGTGAAAACTTCAATTACCTAGTGTGGAAAGTAGAGTTTTTTTTCAAAAAGAAATTAAGAGATGATAGCAAAATGAAAGAATAAGCACGCATGTTTCAGTTCAATACAACTTAAGCAAATATTACCGTAGTGTCTCTAATTTACAGGCTTACAGCTAAATTTGATCGTAGCTTAGATGTAAAATCTTAATTATATATTTTTTCTACTGATGTAACACTGTTTAACGGTAGTTATATATAGAAATAAAGAAACTACAATGTTAAAATGTCACATATTTATGGACCACATGTCATTATAGAACCAAAATCCCAACCTAATTCACACTAAAAATAAAATCTCTATTGAATTCATGTCCAGACCACTGCCATTATCTAATATTAGCGCTCTAATCATGTTCATCAACCTTTCCCCAACCATAAAGCACCACCCAAAAAGAAAGATCAAGAGAGAGAAAATTAAATCCGCCTCAAACTTAAACCGCCGTTTGCTCCGTGTTGTTGTATGTGGCGTTTGTTTATTCCAAAGCAAATTTTTTTACACATTCCAACCTTTTAGCACAGCTAATCCGCCTCCTCACTTTTTTTTTCTCTCCAATCTACTCACCTTCGCCGCTCCATTCCAACGCGTTATGCATCTCATGAAAAATAATGGCTAAGAAGTGATGCTAATAGAATAAAACCACACGGCGTGAAAGGAGAGGGACATGTGGATGGATGATACTCATCTGAAAGGAGCGTCGCAGGAGGTGAGACAACGAATTCGGGCACCGAGCATGTCGATTCAAGTGGCTGGCGGTGGCGGTAAAATTGAGACAAACAAAGCGTCTAGTTAGTGCGGTGGAAGTTTGCGGGTAGACGGTCCTGGATGGTGAAAGAGTGAAGATGTTGTCGGAAGACGTGGTGTGGCGCCTTGAAAGGAAGCAATACCAAGATTATGATGAAGACAGAATCTGTGTAAGGCGTCAACGGAATAGGATGTGCATGTGAGCTGAGACAACGAATTCGGGGGCCAAGCACATGGATTTAGACGGTTGGCAGTGGCGGTGAAGTTACGACAGACGAAGCGTCTAGTTAGTGTGACAGAAGTTTGCAGGTAGATGGTTCTATTTGGTGAAAGAGTGAAGATATTTGGGGACGTGGTGTGGCGCCTTGAAAGTAAGACGCTACCAAAACAATGACGAAGACGGAATCTACATAAGATCCTATCTAGAGGAGCTTGTACCAGCTTTTGCTTTTTCAGAGAGCTCTAAAAGCCAGAAGCTTCCTCAAATGGGATTGCTTCTTTGAGCAGCCAGAAGCTGGAAAAACAACCTTTGAACTACAAGTCCTCGCTCGGATCAGCTTCCGGAGCTTTTTCCGACGCCGCCCCTTCGCCGCCCCCACCCACCTCCGCCGCCCGCGGCGCTCAGGACCCGCCCACCGCGCCTCTTCGCTCGCCGCGCTTCTTCCGCTCCTCGCACCTCACCTCCCTCTCCGCTCGCCGCGCCGCCGCTCCCCCGACACCGCTGCCCGCGCTTCTTCCGCTCGTCGCCCTCGCGGGATGCGTGTGTGAGCTGTCGGGAGAGAGAGAGAGAGAGAGAGAGAGGGCGTGGGGGGCAGTGTGCTGTAACGAGCGGTATTTCTCGTCATGTATGTGGAGCTGTGAACCTTTCCTCTGAGGGAGGCAACAATATCTCAACTGCAGAAATACAGAAACGTGAAGGGGCTCTTCCTCTCGCGGTTCCTCCTACCTGTCCTCCCGATTCGGTCTGGGGTGCTCCCCGTCGCCGGAGCATCGCCGGCGGCCACGTGGATCTGGCCGGAGGCGGGCGATGCGGAGGAGGGAGTAGGGCCCGATTTGAGGGAAAGGCGCGATCTTGGGAGTTCCCATGGGCGGATGCTTCTCGCAGGAGGAGCACCGGCTCCAGAGCAGGCCAGGTACGTGCGCTTGTGCTGCTGTCTTTGATACAGTTTGCTATATTTGGGGGGTGTATGGAGCTCACGGTGTGAGGTTTGGCGTTGTTGACTGTGTAATTTGGTTGCGAATTAAGCATTTCTTTTTTATTTTTGGTAAACAAAAATTCAGCTGGAGAAGCGGCAAAAGAATGGACTTTTATTGGGATTTTAATTTATCTTAGTGTTATGTGTTGACTGATTGTAATTTGCTGCCATCTTGTGCCTGTGAGCTCATGTTAGGGTGATGGGAAATGTCATGCATAGTCTTTTAGTTCCCCTTCTATTCTGTTTGCACTAACTTTGCATGGTACAATTTTGCCTGTAAGTGCCCCGTTGAAAAAAATGATACAGTAATAGACTCATACGTTGCATACAAAATTGCATTCTGAGGCAATGTCCCTGACAACTCGACAAGCTGTAGATTAGGGGAAGAATAACTTATATTTAGCTTATATTTTACTGGTAGCACTTATAAATAGGTAAGTTCCTAGATAATTTGCTACCTGCAAAATCTGTGCTTGAACAATTCAGTAACTTGACTATTTAGTAACCTGAGCTTCAATCAATTATTGAGAAGTTAGTCAGCCAAATTAATCAACTATTGGATAGAATGAGAATTTCAACAGTGGAAAGCTTTGCCGACATCTTCAAAAAAATTCAGTAGAAGTTGTTTTATCCAGAAATGGAAGGGAAGATATGGCATACATTGTGCCCTGCCGATAGCGATTTGTGACCACAGATGCTCCCTTTAAGGCCATTCTGACTGAAGTAATGCATATGACTGCACAGTAGTTAAAGATGCCATGCCTTCTTTGCATAATGTGCAAAACAGTAAATTAGGCATTACCATTCACTCCATGTGATCAATGTGAAATAAAAAAAGGATCTCCTGGAAGGATTACATCATAATTCTCTATTTCCCATTCAAGATATGCAGACTATGTATATGTATATCTTGGATTCTCTCCTGATGAAGTTGCTTCTTACAATTTCTATCAGCTGAAGCTGCTGGACCAGATGGTCTGAGGAAGTCTAAATCTGATTCTAAAGCTATAGCGAGTGTTCTTGCCCCTCCAAAAGACGTGGTGGACTTGCAAGTAGAAGGATATGGAAATGTCAATATTTTCACATACGATGAACTGAGGGCAGCCACAAAAAACTTCCGGCCAGACCAAATTCTTGGAGAGGGTGGGTTTGGAGTTGTTTACAAAGGTGTTATTGATGAAAATGTTAGAGCAGGTTTTCCATCTAGACAGGTTGCTGTTAAAGAACTAAACCCAGAGGGCTTTCAGGGAGACAAGGAGTGGTTGGTAAGTCTTGTTGCTTCTTTTTTCTACACCTGGCTTTGGTCATATACATCACTAATTCATTTTAATGTTATGCTCATTAGAAACTTTCACAAGACTTGGCTGATTGGATTTTGAAGATTCAAACTAGTCATAACTCATAAGGACATATTTCTTTATAGTTTTTATTGTAAAGTCATTGTCCTTGCCTATGTTTTAATAATATTATCATAACACACTAGGAAGATGAGTGCATTTCTGTGCTGATTGCTAGGTTGACATTGAACAATATACTGCTTGCAATAACTGCACTAATGCTTTTCTGATGTGTTTCCAGGCTGAAGTCAACTATCTTGGGCAACTTAGTCATCCAAATCTAGTTGAACTGATTGGCTATTGCTGTGAGGGTTCACATAGACTTCTTGTCTATGAGTACATGGCATGTGGCAGCCTTGAAAAGCACCTTTTTCGACGTAAGTTCTAACTGTCTATTTTCACTACCCTCTTTAGCAGTCACTGTTCTTAGTAGATCTCTATAGTCATTGCATTGGAAGCCTTTTTGTGTCAAAACCTAATTTTCTACATCATTGATTGATCTATTGAAACAAGATACTTGATGTGATCCTCATAAGTAATATTTCTTATTAAAGCGGTGGCAGGAAAATATGCCAAGGAAGCTTTACACACCTTTTTAATTGTCTGGAAAGATCACTTATACATATATTTCCAATTCGTAACTATAGAGGGGCTTCTCATTTATTTTATCCTCTTGCTTGTGACATAACAGGGGTTTGCCTTAATATGCCATGGTCAACACGCATGAAGATTGCTCTGGGTGCTGCAAGGGGGCTTGAGTACCTTCATGGAGCTGAAAGATCCATCATCTATCGGGATTTCAAGACGTCAAACATCTTGTTAGATGCGGTTCGTGTTTCACCTATTACATTTGACGTGTTGATATCATCACCCTTTTTCAAGTACTGGCTTTAAGGTTGTTTCTGAATCAAACTTCTCATATGGTCCAACCAACCAAATTATATGGACAATATATTTCTACTTTGAGCGATGCATTGGTGATGCTCTGACACATTATAATTGTTATAATCTCAACATATTGAGAAACTGCTCCGTATAGATTGTTCATACTATTTGTTTAGACCTGAAAGTTCAATTGCATTCACCTCCAAAATGTGTACCATATTTTTAAGGCCATTAAAGAATACTTAAATCTTTTTTGCCTAGTCCATCTTTAGAAGCACAGAACTGCAAAAGAATACTGATCAAAATTTCTTACTGCGATCTTGAGATATCAATATGTTGCTTCTGATAGCATCTCAATGCCACTCTTTTATCACTGTTGCAGGATTACAATGCTAAGCTTTCAGACTTTGGTCTCGCAAGAACAGGACCTAGTGGAGACCAAACCCATGTATCAACTCGGGTCATGGGAACTTATGGGTATGCAGCTCCAGAATATGTCATGACTGGTAAGGATGGAATTCCCTATATTATAAGAAACCAAGTCCTCGAATTTGTAAAGAGAAAAATGAAAATGTTCTCAAGAATGAACATACACAACATTTTACTTGACCTAATTCAACTATGTTAATCCTTAACCACAAATTAACTTACTGCAGGGCATCTGACTGCACGAAGTGATGTTTATGGCTTCGGCGTCGTGCTTCTAGAGATGATTATTGGAAGGAGGGCTGTGGACAAGAGCCGGCCAACCCGTGAGCATAACCTAGTTGATTGGGCACGCCCCCTCCTTGTCCACAACCGGAAGCTGTTCAGGATCATTGATCCAAGAATGGAAGGGCAGTACTCCACCAAGGCTGCCATTGAGGTGGCAAGCCTTGCATACCGTTGCCTGAGCCAGAACCCCAAAGGGCGGCCAACCATGAGCCAAGTCGTTGAGACCTTTGAGGCAGTGCAGAACATGCCTGAATGCCAAGACATACTCCTCCAGAACAGTCTCACAGGGGCTGTAACTCTTTATGAGGTCCCAAAGGAACCTGCAGAGAGTGTTGAGATGCAGAAGGCCAAGCAGGAACCAGCAGTAAAGACTGCTGCTGTGCCGCCTGTGAATGGAAAGCCAGTCCCCCAGAGCAGGCGAACACGGCCTGGGAACGGCCGGAGCAAGAGTGAGCCATCGCTGGAGTGCAAGATGTACATCCCGTCACCGGACTCCGATGGACAGCAGCTCGGCCTGGAGGCGCTCGCATCCCCCTGCAGAAACGGAAGTATACAGGACCCTCCTGACGAGGATTTGTACAAGATATAACATCAGAGCAGTTTTTTCCGACCATTTGAGCCCTCGTTGCTCGTCTTTTGCGCTGCCATCCATGTTCTCAAGAACAGTCAGCCAAGTGTTAATTTTTTTCGCTGGTGGCCACGCCAGGGTTCTTGTTCTTCCGATTAGCAATTGTATGTAGATGAGAGTTGTAATGGAAAGCATGTAATGTGAGTGCCTGCCATGACGACGCTGTAAAAACCTGAGACGGTTCTTTCTTGGAGTCTTTCCACGCCAAAAATGGAAGTGGAGAGATGTGTCCTGACAGTCGATGCCGTTGCCAGTGTGTTCGAGTTACTTGTAAAGATGCTTGTTCTACATTGTAAACCTGAATAGTTCTGCGGCAAATCAACACCACCATGGAAATTGCGAAATCAGTCTGTGTCCACATCCGCATATCTTTTTTTTTATGTCCAGCTATTTCTATGCATGTATGTTTGCTGCCCTTTAACGAGCAGAATCGACAACCAAAGTAACATGCTTATTTTCTCAAACTTTGTTTCTGGATATTGGCGAGCTGCGATTTGGTTTGGACAACTTTCGAAAATCTTATTATTTAGACAGGTTATAAACTTGGAGGAAAAAAAAACTGGTCGGGTTGGAAAAGTGAAAACACACTGACATGTGGACCTTCTTGCGAGGGAAAATAACACATCGGCACAAAGCACATGCTCTCCAAGTTCCGACCCCTCATGGCGACGGCGGCGAAGACGAGGGCGCCGCCGGCAGTAGCGGTTTCCACATCGGCGGCAGAGGCGGCGGAGCGGGACGAACACGTGCACTACAAGCACACCGATGCGTGCCACCACCTCCGGTGGACAGCCAAGTAACCGCTCCTCCCTTTCTCCTCCCTGCTGCCTTGCTTTCTCCTCTAGTGTTTAGGGCTTTGAATCGAATCCTGGAGCTTTGTTGGTTGCTGGGTTGTGCAGGGAGAGCTACGAGTACATGTACGCGCGGCCGTGGAGCAGGGTGGTCGACTTCTATGCCGAGCTCGTGCGCGCCGGCGCCGGCGCTGGGGGCCTCGCCAAGCTGTTTGGGAAAGATGAGGTGAGGAAGAACAAACATTTGCCCCCCCCCCCCCCCCCCCCCCGTGATTGCCAGGTGGTGATTTTTTTGATTTACTCGGTTGCAAGAGGAAGAAATGTTGATTTATTCTGACTATTATTTCTATTGTGCCAAATTGTAATATCGTCCAGTAAATAGATCTTCCTTTTTAGTTAAACTGAGGATTGAATCAGGCCAGAGAAGTACTGGAAGATTAAAATTTGAATACATGGGTTGCAACTCCTGTTGTGCCTAGACTGGAATAAGGTTCCAGGAGCAATTGGGATTTACACTGAAGCATATGTTAGATTTTTTTAATTAAAATGTTCACATATTTTTTATTTTTAGAAACTCATTTAGGTCTTACTTCCACAGAAAGATTACACCCTTGATACCATTGGAGAGAATTACCTAACACCATCAGAAAAACAAACGGCAACTATTTCCTCCAAAGACCGTGGTGGAAGGTGGGAAAGAGTAACATTCAAAATTGTTCTTTCATACCATGGGGGGTCATTTGATGGCTGGCAGAAGCAGCCTAGCCTCAATACTGTTCAGGGGTAATTTTGTTCAATCTATCACTCTTCACTTCATTCACATGTAATTTAATATAATCACTGGTAATATTTTGTTTACTGATTGCAGGGTAGTAGAGAAACATCTTGGACAATTTGTTGATGAGAGAAAAGCTAAACAGCTTGAAGCAAGATCTTTACCGATAGAAGGCTGTGCCGTTGTTGCTGGGCGTACTGACAAAGGGGTGACTGCTCTTCAGCAAGTTTGCTCATTTTGTTAGTTAACCCTAATAATACATATACTGTTGCTTTCATTTTTTTTTTGCTAATTTAATTACAATTTAAAATTTACTATGCTGCATATCAACATCTCTGGAGTGGCATTTCTTTATTGGCGCTTCTGATGACTAACGTATTGTATTTACTGTATGTTGCCATAGATACATGGAGAAAGGATGTGAAATCTGGAGATATTAAAGACGCAATAAATGAGGCGGCTTCAGATAAACTAGAACCTTTGCATGTGTCACAGGTACTTTTTGTCATCCTTTTGCGGAATATAACAATGCAACTTGATATTTATGCTGCTAATGATGTCCGCATTCCATATTGATGTGTCATTTGATCATACAGCAGTATTACAGCAGTGTATTCTTGTCAGTGAGAGTTCTTAGAATGCCAGGACCTCAACTGTAAATGATGTTATGCTGGGTATTAACTGATGATACAATGTGCAGGTCGCACGTGAGTTTCATCCTAATTTTGCAGCCAAATGGAGGAGATACATGTATATTTTTCCTCTTGACAAGGATGCTGAATTGATGTTAGGGGAAGAACACTCCTCTAAAGTACTAGAGAATTCTGAGCAAAATATAAAACCTCAGAGCTTTGATGTGTCCAAGGTTGATGAAATCCTTAGAAAACTTGCTGGAAAGACATTATCGTACAAGATGTTTGCACGTGATACACAAGCTTCACGAAGTGTGTAAGTTTCATCCAACCATAAATTCGTAAGTGCAAAAATGGTCTCTGGCAGATTAATATCGAGCAGCTGGATCTTTCTTAATCCATAGCTTCTAGTTTTGTTACCTGATCCCGGCATAGATGTTCATCAGAGCCATCTGGAAATTGTCTACCATACTCATCATCACCTGTCGTCTGAAGAGAGCAATAAACTCCTTTCACATTGAATGTTTGTCTCTTTGTTGGTACTTGTTCTGAAGCTCAATAAACTCATCATTTCTATGTTCTATTCTTTTTTTCAGTGGCCCACCTACAGAATGTTTCATGTTCCATTCTCGAGCTGCAGTGACCGAACTGTATTTTTCTAATGAGGTGAGAGTGACATAGATTTATTTTGTCTCTAATTCTTGAATAGACTGAAGCTATCAACTTGAGAACTATGTAGCTTTTGCTTCACATATGTGTGGCAGGATAATGCCGTTTCTGTGTAGTACTGTGTGACACATATTTGCTAACCCCGGACCAAACAACTATCTGAACTAAACCTGGATGTTAGTTATTACTGTTGAATACTTATTTCTCAAACCAATTATTGAACAATTTGTTCTAATATCTTCCCATATCATCTACATTTATGCATTCTTTCAACTGAAACTGCTATGTATTTGGGCTTTGTTTCCCCTTGTTTTCCCCAGGATTGCAAAGAAGGTATGAGGGTCATGTGCGTTGAGCTAGTTGCAAACAGGTTTCTTCGCAAGGTATAAATAAGCTATATGATGCTGTCCGTCAATCATTCATATGACTGCTAATTTTCACTATATTGGACTGTACAGATGGTTAGGGTTCTTGTTGCTACTGCCATAAGAGAGGCTGCTGCTGGTGCGGGAGAGGATGCTTTATTGAACCTGATGGAAGCTACTGACAGGCGTGCCACAGCACCTCCGGCACCGCCAGAGGGCCTCTGCCTCGTAGATGTTGGTTACGAAGATTTCAACAAACAGAGGTGCTTCATAGTTGATTGATTTAAGGAGGTTATCATTTTTTTTTGGGAAAAATACCCCTCAAGATGCACGATTGAACAATTGAGGATTTAGGTTACAATAGGTTGCTGAGAAGATACCAAATCATTTCAGTTTTGATTTCGGCCCCAACATCCTTGCTGCTTGTTCACTCGACCTATTCCACAATATTGCCTTTGTATTCACCAATCGGAATTGAAGCTGGCTTATAAAGAGAGCAGAAAGAGTTTCATATTCCTTTCCTCCCCCCCCCCCCCGCGTCCGCGTCGCCCCCGCCCCTCCTCTCCCTTCCCTCTGCCGCGCCGCCGCGAGCCAGTGGCCGGAAGCCCACGTGGCTAGCAAGGACGGCGGCGGCGGGGCTCCTTCTCCCCTCTTCTCCTCCTCCGACGGGCGCGGACGTCGAGGCGGGGCTGCGCCGGCGGCCGGATCCGCCCCCAGATCCGGCCTCCTGGGGCCCGGATCTGTCGTTTTGGGGGTCGGGGGCACCACCCGGTGGGGGGTCGCCGGCGGCATAGGGCTCCGGCGGGGCTGGGGTCGCCAGCGGCATAGGGCTCCGGCGGGGCTGGGCGTCCGCGGCGGCCTGGGGCACTCGACGGCGTGTGGGCGGCGACGGCTAGGGGCTTCCACGGTGCTGCTGCGGCTCTCCCGGTCCCGGTGGCGCTGCTCCCCTGGCGCGGCCGCGGCAGGTGCCTGGCGTGCCTTCAGCTCGGGAGGCTCGCAGGGCCCCAGCGCCGAGGCTCCCCAGGGCGAGCGACGGCCGGGTGAAGACGGTCGGACGGCAGGCCGGCCCGGTGATGACCTGGCCGTGACCTGCCTCTGGTGCGACTTCTCCGGGGCGGCCGGATCTGGGGTTCGAGCCTTAGATTGGTGCCCCGGCCCCGCTAGTGCTGACAGGAGCGGCGGACTTTGACGGCGAGGCGGCGGCGGCGGATACCGCCGTGGTGGCGGTTCGGTGATGCCTGACTTCGTGGCTCGCGGCTCTGGTCGGAGGCGGGACGAGCGCTGGCGTTTCCCTGATGGTGGCGGCGTCTGGGGAGGTGTCGTCTCCCGTCCTGGCTCCCTCTTACGGCTTCATCTTGGCCGGTGTACCGCCTCTGAGTCCATGTCGCCGACAAAGCCGGTCCCGTAGCCACGTCAAGTCCCCGCCTCTGGTTCACAGTTTCTATCTCACTTTGTGAAGCACGGTGTCGTCCCATCGAGGGGTCGACAGGAGTTTTGGAGCCAATAGAGGGCTCCAATCCTCCCCGAGGTGTCGGGTGTTGCCATCGGGTGCATATGGGACCTAGTGGCGAGCTTCGGCGGCGGCGATGGTGGGCAGTGGATGGAAGTGAGTGGGATTGGTATATGTGCTCTCGGCTCGTCGGACTGAGGGCCTCAAGCGTAAGCTTCGACCCGGTGCCGGGTCGGGCAACGACGGTTGCTCTTCCCTCTTGAGGGCGTTGTCTGTAGGGTCTCGTTCGACGGCGGTTCGTGGAAGCTCTCCGTGGTGAAAACCAAACGTTGGCGCCGTCTCGCCTTTGCCTTTCTGAAGACGTTGTTTGGAGTCTTCGTGTAGCCGTTTTTGATGGAGTCGTAGGCTCCGCGGAAGGTCAAGTCCAATCGAGTTGTAATGGTTTCATGGCTCTTTAGTTTGTTTGTCGCGAGTAGTGTATTGCTATCTCTGGCGCGCGGCCTAGAGAGTCCCGTTACGAGTTTGTTGGAGGCTGCTCTTCGAGCGGTGTGTGCTTCATTGTAAACTGGTAATCCCAGTATCCTTTGTGAAATGCTTTATATATAAACCTGGCTACGGCCTTTCCTGATAAAGAGAGCAGAAACATTGAGGCCATGCGAGGTAAGAATCAAATTGAAGCCTAGGACAAATAGATTGAGGTTCTCGATGGCTGTACCAAAGAAATATATTACTCCAAATCATTGTCGTATGAGCATCTTGTCGTTGTGATCAACTTGTGTAAGTTTCTTCCTGTTGTGATATTTTAGAACTGCACAATTCCTATGCGAACAAATTAGGCTAACACAGTTGTTTCTGCCTGTAGCAAACTAGCAATGCACACGTGCATTCAACAAAAGAAAACCCAGAACAATATTTTGTAACATGACAAAAAGGAAACCACACACTTCAACAATCTAACAAGCAACAAAGAGAGCACTTTGTAGTGGTACAGCCGCGGCGTTTCGAACAATTCTTGTTGCTGATCCACCATTAGGGCTGGTTTGGGACCCTTCAACCCGGGGTACGCATCCCCGGGAGGGGCGCCCCACCTGCCTACGTCGGGCAGATTTCCCCGGGAAGAAGAGGAGATCCCGACGGGGAGGAGGTTCCCAAAAGAGCCCTTATTATTAACGCGACGGCGTGTAGAACTGTGCGAGGGCACTTAGCAAGGTGTGCTCGGACTGCCGGTTTCTTCCCTCTTCATCTTGGGATTGTGGCAACGCAAAGATGAGAGGGGAGAGCAGGCTGCGGCGGTAACCTCCCCAGATGTTCCACCGCCAACACGACAACCTAACAAGCTCTGAAGATTCATCAGGCGACACAAATGGTGTTCCGACCTCCACTTTCTGGTCAAACGACAGAGAACCAACGTAGGAAGAAGACGAGTGCCCTCTTATGTCATGCTTGTACAAGGAGTTGCTATGCCTGTAGCACAACATCTGGCCTTGGTCCTCAATCCATGCGCTCCTCAGCTGCTTGAAGTAGTAGTCCTCACCATTCATGTCGAAGCTATAGCGTAGATCCCAGTATAGCTTGTCGTCGTCAACCTGCCGCTGCTTGTCCTCAAGCTCACCGTAGGCGGCTGCGCCATGACCCAGAACTGGAGCTTCCGGCCCTGATGTTCAGGGCCGAGGATGTTCACAGCAAGGCACATCTGCCCGTTGAGGTCAAAGCCGGTTGCCAGCATCTCCTCCCAGTGCTCGTTATAATCACCGTAGTAGTACGGGAGACGGTACGAGCGGCACGTCTCGGTCGCCACGTCGAGCACCAGCACTCGCGCGGCGGGGTCGCGTTTCCGGCGATCACTGGTCAGAACGTATAGCTTGCCGTCGATGTTCACCGGCGGTGAGCTATACACCGGGAAAGACCGTGAGGAGTAGGAGCCTTCTTGGCGCCAGCCGCCGCCGCTGCCGCCGCCTAAGGTGTGCACGGCAATGTGAATCTTGTCATGTGTGGAGTATGAGCTCGATGGGAAGGAGAGCCGGAACATCTTGTATTCCATGGTAGTAGGGCTGAACCCTAGGGCGAAGAGATGCGACAGTGCGATGCAGCTGGAGCCGTAACCGGCCACTGTGAGCGGCGGCGCCTTTGGAAGCTCTAGCGTCTCGCCGGTGAGGGGGTTGCATACGACCGGCGGCGCCTCGCCGTTATTGATGGCGAAGCAGAGGAAGCCGTTGCAGACGTTGGAGAGGATGTATCCGGTGGGGATGGCGACACGGCACATGGCCCTGCACGGCGGGAGGTTGAAGACGCTGACCTCGTCGCGCCTGCCGGGCTCACGGTGCTCTGAGACGAGCAAGGCCTCCAGCTCCGACGACGGCGCGGCGTCGTGGAGCTTGACGAAGGAGGGGTCTCCGATGATGCCGCGCCATAGCTTGGAGACACAGGATGACCGGCCAAGGTCCTTGGCCGGAAGCCTCAGGAAGATGTCGTGTAGGATCTCGGTAGGGATTTCACTGCCGTGATTTGATTTCTTCATCGTCGATGCAAACGGAAAAAAATGTTTTGGCAAAAATCGGAGAAACTTGAAAGACAACGAGATAAAGAGCTGCATTTAGCTGGAAGGATTCCGCCGATCTTGTATTAATAATTTAGTAGGAGTTTTCTTGCGGGAATATGCAAGTTTTATTTTTGTGTATAAAACTGATCGAGCCGGCACAGGTCAACTTCCATACATCTCCTTTTTTTGTTTGCTGCAAAAAGAAAGAACCCGTTTCTTTTCCAATAGTTTCAAAGATAGAGTCCGTTTTTGCAAGGAAAATGGCATAAGCCATTGTTTGTGATTTTGGTGATTGAGTAATAATATGAGATTATTAGATTAATAGTTTTGTCTAGATGAATATTTATAGGTTTTATAGTTCCCACAGTTTGATTCCAAGCTATCCAAATATAATGACTTAGTGCCCGTTTGGAAGTTGATATTCAGGGTCGGAATCAGGAATTGGCATTGAGACCCCTCTAATTCAGCTGTTTGGCGGCTTCGGCATTGGCTCACGGAAACACGCTAGAATGCCAAGCGATATTCGCCACCCCTGCGCAAGCCTGCCCACGATACGGAGGCCTCCCACCCAGTATTGGCTGGAATCCTCCCCTCCTCCGTGTACCGCTTCGTCTCCTTGCGAAAAAAAAAGAAAGAGCGACAGGAGAGGGAGAGAGGCCGCAGGCGGAAGTCCTCCGGCGAGCCTCCCTCGACCTGCGAGCGTGCCGCCCCTCCCGGTCTCCCTTCCGCCGACGAGCGCGCCGCCCCTCCCGGCCTCCCTCACCTCCGACGAGCACCGGGCTCCTCGACGAGCACCGGACACATCCCAACAGGAGCTCAAGCTCGGGGCGGCGGCGCTCGATCTGCCTGAGCTTGGACTCGGGACGACGGCGCACAATCCGCCCGAGTCCAACGCGGCGGCGCTCGATTTGCCCTAGCTTAAACCCGGAGCGGCGGCGCTCGATCTGCCCGAGCTTGGACTCGAGGCGGCGGTGCTTGATCCGCCCAAGATTGGACGCCGGCGACTCCTCCTCGGCCTTCCTCCTTGGCGGCGCGCCACAGCTGGAGGAGAAGAACGGCGAGCCCTCCGCCGGCCAGCCGTGCGGCTTCTCCCTTTCATCCCTCCGTGGGCGAGCCCCGCCGTCGGTGAGCCGTGCTGCGGCTGCTCCCCTGCCTCCCTCTGCGGGCGCGCCCCGCCGCCAACGAGGGGTTGCCGGAGTAGTGGTCGTCACTCGTCGGTCAGGTGGAAGAAGCCGGTAAGAACCAATTCTACCCTTGTGTGCATCCAAACAGAAAATAGAATTGAGTTCTTTGCCATGATTTTAAACTCCAATACAATGACATCCAAACAATAGAATTGAAATTGCATCTCATTTCAATACCATGGACAAGCCTAGAGATATTTTGAGTTTCCAAACGATGATCGCTGGACAAGTCGTAGTAAAATACCAGAAATGAACTTTCACCCTCACATATAATAGACAAGTTTAGATCCAACACTAAGTACTTAGGTCTAATTGGAGGCGTCTTTGGAGCTCTTTAGTATAGGGTGGTAACACCAACTTATATTAAAAGGTCAGTTTTAGCATCTAGTGGAGTAGGAGTCTTGGCGCCAGCCGCCGCCGCTGCCTAAGGTGTACACTGCAATGTGAATCTTTTCATATGTGGAGTATGAGCTTGATGGGAAGGAGAGCCGGAACATCTTGTATTCCATGGTAGTAGGGCTGAACCCTAGGTCGAAGAGATGATCTGGTACCTTCATTATACCCACCGGACAAGTAGATTAAGGTTCTTGTTGCATGTACCAAAAAACTATCATAATATAAATCTTTATAGAGTAAATTTCATCGGCGGTACTTGAACTTGTCCCAAGTTCTCATCCTGGTCCTAGTACTCTCAAAATGCAATGATCCCTGAACCTATCCCGCACTCTCATTTCCATCCTTAAACTTGTCTCTCATTCTCATTCAGATCTCATTACTCTCCAAATGCATATAAGGGTCATTCAACTTGTCCCATGCTCTCATCCTGGTCCTTAAACTTGTCCCACGCTCTCATCCAAGCCTATTTACTACAAAATGCATTAATCTGTATAAGAAACATTATTTTATAATTGTTTCAAACTTTTAGGATTTCAAACTAAATTTGAATTCACTCAAAATTAGTCCAAAATTCATGGGGAAATCATCTTAATTATATAGGTGTCCAAGAACCTTTGATGCAAGATTTTTTGAATTTTAGGGTTGGTATTTTAAATTAATTATTAAATAATTTATTTGATTTTTGAGATTTCAAAGAGATGTGAATACCATTTAATTTTTGTTATTTTGAATGAATACTTTAGAAAATAAAAAATTGGACCCTGTTTATTTTAGAGATTTTGAGGTTTCGTGATGATGATTGCCCCTTTAATTGAACCTGTTTGAAATCTTAAAAGTTTAAATAGCTCAGAGAAGTTTTTTCCCTAAATAAATCAATGTTTTTGTAAAATATATGGACCTAGATGAGAGAATGGGACAAGTTTAAGGTCCGAGATGAGAAAATGAGACAAGTTTGTGGACTACTAAGTGTATTTTGAGAGTATCGGGACCGGGATGAGAACTCAGGACAAGCTGAAGACTGGGATGAGAGCACGGAACAAGTTTAAGAACCATTATATGCATTTTGATAGTACAAGGACCGGGGTGAGAACTCATGACAAGTTTAAAGACCGTTGGTAAAATTTACTCGTCATATTATAGCATCCGTGTTGTTGGAGTTATCTTTCTGATTCCATCAATTAAGGAACGTAGTTTCTGCCTTGTGTGTAAGCTTTGAGAGCGACACGATTCTTATTTAACAAATTAGGATAACATATATCACAGCTGTTTTTTCCCTTCCAACGCACAAGCATTCAACTACTTCGCAAAAGAAAAGAAAATCCAAACAAAAGGGAAACCACACACGGGACGGAGGAAGTATATATATTTAGCAAAAGAAAAGAAAATCCAGACAAAAAGGGAAGCCACACACCTAACTCAATCTACCAAAAGATAGCATTTGCGGTGGTGGTCGCAGCATTTAGAATTGTGCGAGGGCCTGTATCAAGGTGTGCTCTTGTGTTCTCCCCTCTTTGTCTTGGGATGGTGGCAACGATGCAAAGATGAGAGGGGAGAGCAAGCTGGGTTGGTAACCCCCGTAGATATTCCATCGCCAATACGGGAATCGAATCAACTCATCAGAACGATGATCAGGTGATTGATATGGCCCTTCAGGGAGCTGCAGTTTCTGGTCAAAAGACAGAGAGCCAACACAGGAAGAAGACGAGTACCCTCTTATGTCATGCTTGTACAAGGAGTTTCCATGCCTGTAGCACAACATCTTGGCGTGGTCAACCCAGGCGTTCCTCAGCTGCTCGAATGTGTAGCTGACATCCATGTTGAAGCTATAGCGTAGATCCCAGTATAGCTTGTCGTCGTCATCCTCCTGCCTGTCGTCCTCAAGCTCACCTTCAGGCGGCGGCGTCATGACCCAGAATTGCAGCTTCCGCTGATATTTAGGGACGTGGACGGAGATGTTCACAGCAAGGCACATCTGCCCGTTGAGGTCAAAGCCGGTTGCCAGCATCTCGTCCCAGCTACTGTAATAATCATTGTAATAGTACGGGAGACGGTCGCCACGTCGAGCACCAGCACACGCGCGGCGGGTTCGCGTCTCCGGCGATCACTGGTCAGCACGTATAGCTTGCCATCGATGCTCACCGGCGGCGAGCTATACACCGGAAAAGACCGTGAGGAGTAGGAGTCTTGGCGCCAGCCGCCGCCGCCGGCGGTGTACACGGCAATGTGAATCTTGTCGTGTGTGGTGTATGAACTCGACGGGAAGGAGAGCCGGAACATCTTGTATTCCATGGTAGCCGGGCTGAACCCTAGGGCGAAGAGATGCGACAGTTGGACGGCGCCGCTGCCTTAGCCCACGGAGAGCGGCGGCGCCCTTGGAAGCTCCAGCGTCTCGCCGGTGAGGGGGTTGCACACGACCGGCGGCGCCTCGCCGTGGTTGATGGCGAAGCAGAGGAAGCCGTTGCAGACGTTGGTGACCCTGTACGCCGTGGGGATGGCGACACGGCACATGGCCTTGCAAGACGGGAGGATGAAGACGCTGGCCTCGTCTCTCCTGCCGTGCTCGCGGGTCTCTGAGACGAGCAAGACCGACGGCCCGCCGGATGCGGCGGCGTGGAGCTTGACGAAGGAGGGGTCTCCGATGATGCCGCGCCATAGCTTGGAGACGCAGGATGACCGGGCAAGGTCCTTGGCCGGCAGCCTCAGGAAGATGTCCTGTAGGATCTCGGTATGGATTTCTTCTCTGCTGCGCTCAGATTCCACCATCGTCGATGCAAACATCTGTTTTGTCAAAATTTGGAGAAACTTGGACGAGAAAATTAAAAGAGCTGCATATAGAAGTTTTATTTGTATCTATTTATATAATAACTGTGCCGGCAAAGATAGAGTTCGTTTCTATCGCCAAGCACCATCACGGATACTTTCCTTTCTCGACATAATCGAGCCCTGATGCTGTTTAGTGTTTACCCTCGGCACGCGCAAAATCACGGTGAACATAGATCAAAGCTTCAAAATTGCGCGAAAAAAAAAATCTCTCCATCAATTTTGCAAAAAATTTAATTGTTATTATAACACATTCACTAATCTCAGTGAAACTCCTTTAGTATGATCAAAAGTAGAACTTCATCCGTTGCAGAATGTAATTGCATTTAGATTTATCCTAAATAAAAAAATTATCAACTTTAAAAAAAAACACCTCAAAAGATTAATTTGTTTCCAATAGGGAAAGTTACATATTATGCTAATTAGTTTCATGATGTTGAAAGTATTTTTTTATACTATCAAACTTTAATTAATTGAAAAGGTTTGATTTAGAACGAGTCTAAATGTAGCTATATTACGCAAAGTTCACTTGCGTAGATAATCGCATCGAGCTGGTGCAACATCTGTTTACAAAAATATTCATTATATCCACTGATATTTCTAAGAAAGGTTGCCTCATCGGACTCTCTTGTCATTCTCATTCACCATGGCGTTCATTGCCTGTGTTCCTCGATCAGATGTTTTTTGCCATCTCCGATCCAGTGTAGAATGTCGTGGTGATGGTATCGTGTCAAAACCGTGGAGAAGGAATTAGCCGGGCGAAGCACTGCAATTATCATGCAAGGAAGAATGAATCTCTGAATTTTTCAGTTGGGTTGGTCGTCGCAGTCGATGTGAGCATGCAACAAGACCGGCCGGTTTGACGATACTGCCTAAAGTGGCGCGCGCACGTGTGGTGAACCCAATGATATTGCAGCTGAATTCGTCAGGCGTCGATGCATATGCATTGGACGCGAAACAGCAGCAAAGGCATTGTCCAGACTCCAGACTCCGGAAAACAGTAGCCTACGCGAACACGAACAAAGAGCGCGCAGCGAGTGGGCCGGAGAAATAGAGCCCAGGCGAGCTGTCCCATTTCAGCCGGGGGCCTTCGTTTCTCGGTCCTCGGCGCCGGACCAATCTAATTGGGCTGCTTATTGGGCTTTCAAGCCCACACGAGTTGACGCCCCGCTCGGCTTCCTTGAGCCGGATGGATCCTACCCGCTTGTTTCCGATCCGACGGCAACCATGGCTCCAGGGGGTGGTCGGTAAATGAAATACCGTCCACCCCTGGTCGGGAAACGAGACAGAGACACCACCCCCTCGCCGCAGTCAGCTGCCTGTATGCCGGGTACCCGGCGACCTTCGCCTCGCCCGGCCGGCGCGCCGCCGCGCGACGGCCTGCGCCACGGCGGCGAGAGCAACGGCATCAATTTACTCGGATACGTGCAGATGGCTGACTGCTACTGATCTGAGAACAACAAGCTGTAATCACGATGCTTAGCTTCTGCAGGCCGGGAGCAGGGAGCACGTCGTCGGTCGCGCTGTGCGGCAGCTGATCATATGATGTCGAGGCCGGCCGCCGGCCACGGGAAGAAGAAAGAGCCCGGGCGACCTGTCCGCTGGAGCTTCAGTTCACACTTCAGAGGAGAGGGAGATGAACACCCACCACGACAAAGTGGAGCACCCGCAGCTCCATCTATCTGTGGCAAGGGTGTAGCCGACGCATGCACTTACGGACCGACTGACAGCTGATCTCCAGCCTGCGTGAACAAGGCCGACGTCGAACAGGTTACAGACAGAACCAGCTTGACAAGCGAGTTCTGATGCCCACCGTCGTCACCAAACTCTGTCAGGCATCGATAGATGCTGGTCTCCAGAAACAAAAGAGAACAAGATCCCTAGATCCACTTGCATTGCATTGCAGGCGTATAAAGGATCAGAACAGAAACGGTTGCACACTACGCGCGCAACATCGATCTTGAGTAGAAAGCACACACGACAAGCAGAAGGGCCCCTCTGCATGCTGAAGCTCTCGAGCCATCCTGTTGGCATCCACTATTGCATTAGCAGCGGGATGATTCATTTGACAATGTGGCGTGTTTCACTGACAGTCACATCTTTGCAAACACATTGCAAAAAACAATAACATCGCGGCTCATCCTGAAGACTGGTGGCTCCGTCCTTTACTAGAACTCTAGAAGATTCCATAAACAACAACCACAGCGAGACCTGCACCATTGCAACAAGATCCCAAGGTACTCAGAAGTCAGAAATTCAGAATATATATCCATGCTCACAACTTGGCCAAGGAGGCAAGGTAATGCAACATCTCCACACACTACACCACAACACCAAATCAGCGTCAGACATTTGACGGTAAAACAAGATAATTACTAACGTACTATTTGTCGGTAAAGCTGTCTTACAAACAATCTGTCGGTACTTCAAGTTATAGCAAGCGTATGATTGTCGGTATAAGTATTTTGATTTACCATGTAACCATCTGTCGGTGATTCTTAGTATTTACTTCAAACTATCTGTCGGTGAAATTATTTTAATGCCCCAATATTTAATATAAGTTATCATACTTAATAAATAACCTGAAATGGAAACAAAGTATTGTTAGTTTAGATTTAAAAACACCATGCTTTTGGGATCCATGAACTGCTGTTGGTATCCATAGTAGTACATGATGATATTAGATACATCCTTTTTTTTACTTGCTAGAACTAGTGATTTTGGACAGACCTATAGGTGCAAAACATACTGTCCATGAACTCATGAGATATACCTGGTCACTGAATGTTACATGTTGAATTGTGGTTGTTTAGTAGCTGAATGTGACATGACAGATGCTTGATTGGTGGTGAATTCAACTTTTACTGTGTAATAATTATTGCATGGTTAAGTTTTTATTTTTTTGGCTATCAAATTCTCCTATTGGACAATCAGTCGGTATAAGGTATATATACACGGGTTCCCTTTTAGGGGATGAGGATATTTCGATGATTTCTCCCCCCGTAGGTGGAAAACGCGTGGGTGAGTAGAGTTTGTGCTTTGCTTTGGGGGGCACCGGCAAGAAGCTTCTCGGCCACACCTTCTGATTATCTGTCGGTGATCTTAGCAACAAATTGTTTGTCGATGTAAATTGGTCTGTCGCTAAACAGTGTGGAGTTTCAGAAAATCTGTCGGTATAAGGGGTGTCTGTCGGTATAAGTATTTCCCGACAGCACTTGCATCGACAGCGTCGGTATAACATTATACCGACAGATCCACTATCGCTAAAGGCGCTTATAGCGACAGTCGATCCATCGCTGCTCACGGGCTGTGGTGCAGTGAACTTCTGCTCTTCTGTGGCCTTGCAAGCTTTTACCGAATTGCTTTCAGGTTTTGTGTAACTTTTGTTCTTTGCACACAACTATCATTACTGTCAAGTTTCCATGGCTCAATCTGAAACCCACTTGTTCCCTGAAGCTCTGCTATTGCTGGCCAGAAATTTGAACTTACTAGAAACAAGAGGGAATTCAAATCGGTTGATGCAGCGACATAAGATCTATTAACTATTACACCACCGGACAAGTTTGATGGCATTTCAGTGCCTTGATCTTAGAATCCATGATCTTTAGTAGTTCATCAAGGGTTAACTCAGATGTTGTGTCCTCAGGGTTTTCACGATCTTCTGATGACCTCACCTTTGGCTCTTGGAACTGATCAATTGACGTGGTCGAATGCACAGGGCCATCGACAGGATTCCCAAAGAAATAGTGGGACAAGACATCTACCACTGATGATGGGTTTGCAATTGCACATCTACCACTGATGATGGCTCTGATCATGGGTTTCCCGAAGAAATAGCTCTTGTATGGTGTCTGGCAATCGTTCGAAGCTATTATGACATGTTCGTTCGATGCTGGAAACGGCTGATAGTTTGAATGGTTAATCTTAATTGCTACACTCATGATGTGTTTCTCTCAAAATAATTTTCCCAGTTATGTGTATTTCTCTCAGTCTACAAATTCAGTGTTTATAAGTTGGTTTTTGGTAATTTTTGCTCCACAACTGAGTTCATACAAAAAAAGTTGGTTTTTTTAGTTGTTCCATGCGACATTTAATTGGTTGAGTAGGAACATGGCAGAGGCATACAATCTGAAGCGTTGTATGATTTTCACATATTAATTTGATGTCTTAGTAATATCTTGCAATGCATATAAATTAATAGACTTCATATGCAGCAGAATCAACCGCGGTTTTGTAGCCCACCATTCATGCATTTGTGAAAAACAAAAGTACTAACTTCGATGGACTTCGGTGCGACCCTATAACTGTTAAAATTGAATAGTTCGTATGGTCTATTTATCTTTGCTCCATGTATCGTACCCGTAGCAACCACTATACCACAACCCAAAGATAGCGACTTCATTTTGGTCGGTATAGGTCGTTTCAGCGTCTAACCATCTATCGGTATAGAGTTATACCGACCCCAACTATTAGTCGCTGTAAGTGGCGTCGGTATAAACTTATACCGACCGACCGATTTATACCGACCGACTGTCACACGCCCCCTGGAGATTTTACCGACCGATGGTTCAACGCAATCATTTAAATGGAATAGAAAAAAATATAAACCTAATTTCACCATATTAGCGACCACATTATTTATCATACAAACATTCATCACAGCATTGATTCATTTATATAGTGCAACCGAGAATGTCACCTTAAATGGTATCACAATAGATAATATATTTATACACATCCTATATATATATCCTAGTTGAATATAGCTCACATTAGCATCCATCGGCAGCTCAACACTTCAATCAGCTCATCTTCTCCCCATCACCACTCCAAGAAGAAGTTTCTGAAAATCAAAACTGGCATGCAATCAGTGACATCCTACAAACCTCCATTATCAATACATAAAAATAAAGATAAAATACAATGCAGTGTCTAGATCACAAATGAGTATACAAGACAATTTCAAGTCTGGACAATGTAACTTCCCTTGCACTGCAATGACAGAACAAGTGGGTATCACAAAGGGTTTATACCAAAAATTAAACCGTTTGATCCTCTGGATGTGTCCTTCATTTTCAGGAAGCAAGTGAGACAATGAGACCACTGGAGTTTGACCAAATGGTTAAATTGTACTAACCTGATGATATAGTGTAGTTTGCAGTGCCAGCACTCGTGGAGGTACTTGGAATATTAAGATGTGTTTGATTAATCTGCATAAAAATTACAATGAAGATACATTGACTTAGCTCACTACAACAACCATATAAATTCAGATTAGAAATAAATTGCCGACAGGTCGAGGACACCAATGACCTCACTAATTTAGCATAAAACATGTTGCTCTGTTGTACAAGTTCTACGTATTGTAAAGGGAAAAATCTTGGCATTTTCAAGTAGTAAGAGGAAAATTATCAGGGCCAAAGCAGAGTAACCTTGTTTCATTCTTGTTGCTTATCCAACTTTTCCTCTAAAATCTTCCTTGTCTCAATTTTGTGCTACAATACTATATCATCAGAATCAGTTTATTGCCATCTGTGCAGGGGTACTTCGTCTTGAGATATATTAAAGATTTCTCCACTTAACCTTTGCTGACAATCAATTTTCATAACACATATAGCATCCAATGAACATGTAAAACAGAGACACATATTCAACATAAATACACGGTAAAGCAGAAAACTAACAGTAAGTGGCAAATAAGATTGTAAGCATGTGTGGACCAACAAACTAGCAACTTTTAATAGTTTGCATTTTTCTTCATTTTCAGTATAACATAAACTTGGTGAAAGAAACATATATAGAATCGCAAGGTTCCAAGCAGGTAATTCATTTAAGGGAACAGGAAATTACTGACATCTGCTCTTTAGAATTTGTAGGAAGCAGAAATATCTCAGACCATGGAACAGACGGAGCGTAACAGAAAATAAAAATATTACCATATCTATGTATGGGACTTCCTTTCCAACATCACCCAACGTCTCCTTCAGGCTTCAAAGATGTCATCAAATCCTATAGCTTGAATCAAAATGGCAAACCCAGATTTAAGTCATAAGTCTCCCAATCATGTGGTGGAACTGAAATATACTACACTAGACCCAACTTTACCTTGGAAACAAAAATTTCTTTAGATTTCACCTTATCCCTTGCCTTTCGCTGCCCTTGATGGATCTCTAGAGGGGGCTGGGCATGGATTCATGGTGGACGAATGGATCTGTCGAAGTGAAGATTGGAGGGAGGGCGAATCAGAGCAGAGGTGTGCAGGGGCCTGTGATTTGGGGGCAAAGATTGGAGATACGGTCACCTTAGTGTGCGCGGGGGAAGCTCACCTGAGTGTGCTAGAGGATGCTGCGGGTAGGAGCTCGTCGTGTGTAGACGGGGGCTGCTGGCAAGTCGTGGTCGGACGGCACAGTCGGGCGGCGCTGTGGTGGCCGGCAGGGCCGGCTCAGGGCCACGCAGTGGAGGCGACCGCCGGGGGCCCAGAGCCGAGGGGACCCCAACATCAGATACTCAGTTAGAGGCCCAGCAAGCCAGCGGTAAGAGGCCCAGCCGGTCAGGTCCCATGAGGCCAGAAATAGGAACGCTTCCGTCCGTCGCAGTCGCAGGAAACGAAGAGTACAAGACCCTCCGCGGCACGCATCACAATTCATGATCTTTTCTGGCCGCCGACATGGCTGCGTTGTCCCTTGACCCTGACTCCCTGAGCCGCCGACTACTAGTTCCGTCTGCGCCTACGGCCTTGCCTCTCTCCGGTCTCCGCGTCTCCACGCGCGTCGCCGCCCTGTTGCTGCGCGCCTGCGCCATACCATTGTGTCGTGCTTGTGCCCCTCCGGTAGTCCCATGCTGTATGGCTACTGCAGTACTACTGATCTAAAGTACAATTGTCTCAAAATCTCAAAAGGTAATCAATTTTAAGTAGATATTTATTTAGCATGCCTTCATCGTTGATCTCATAATCTTGATATTGTTCTTAATGATTTTACATCAAGAAATACTCGAATGATTTTTTTAAATGACCGAAGCAATTGTAGATAAAATCTTGAAGCTTATTTATTATTTGAGGTAATCATACTTATTTTTTATTTTGCTGCTCTTTTAGATTGTATTACGGATGCAGTTCTCTAAGAATTATATATATAATACTTAGTACTATTACTTTTTTATTATATTACTCTAAAGGGCCTATTGTGTTGAGTTCGCTCAGGGGCCCTCAAAATCATAGAGACAGCCCTGGTGGCCGGAGTCCGCCGGGGGATCCGGTGACAGGGCAGCGTGGTGGAGGTCAAGGAGAGGAGGAAGGGGTGGCGGCGTGCAAAAATGTGAAGGAAAAGTAGGGTTTGATAGTAGGAGACTAATAAATTGACTAATGGGCAGTGTTTTGGGCCTTTTGCGCACAACACTGAAAGCTGCACACATTCAATTTTCAGCCCATAACTATACCGACCGACGGTCGGTCCAAGTTTGATGGATACAACGATTGATGTTCAGTTCTAATATACTATGAATAATACCGACAGATGATCAGTCCATTAAAACGGATTCACCGACTGATGGTCTGATGCTAAGTTATAGCGACTAACATTCTAACGCAATTTTTGGGTTTTTACCCACCAACAACTGTCGCTATTGTAGTGTTGTGGTATAGTGAACGCACGGGCACTTACCTAGTTTGATATAAATCCATCTATCTAGTATAAAAAACACAACCAACTCCTTCCATTCCATCAAATGCCGACTGAGTGGGATGCATCACCACCCACCTCGTCATTGCTTCCCTCATGCCACGCACAGATGCAAAACACCCAGTTAACACTAACCTAAGGGCTGGTTTGGGACCCGGGATCCTGGGGTAGACTTCACCGAGAAGGGCGTCCGGCCTACACAGGTTATCCCCGCGGGGTTATCGGCTCCCAAAGGAGCCCTAAAAGAGCAAACGGAATACATGATAATAACCACGTAATCAATGAGCCCCATAGAGGCCTGAAGAGTGCATCAATCTCGTGGTAATGGTATCATGTTGAGACCGTCGCGAAGAATTGAAGAGCACATGAGCGTGCGATGCGAGATCAGCCGATCATCATCATCTCCGAATTTTCAGTTGGTTGTCACAGTCGATGCATGTTAGCAACAGAACACCGTCGAAGCCATTTCAGTTGTGGGGCGTTCGTTTCTCGGCCCTCAGCGGCAATAACCGGACCGAGGGCTGCTTGTTGGGCTTTCAAGCCCATACGAGTCGACGCCCCGCTCCGCCGCCCGCCGCCACTCCCGCCGCCGTTCGCCGGCTGACGGAGCGTCAGAGGACGTGGTTGCTCCGCCGCGTCGACGGCTTCTCTGGGATAACTGCCTCAAACGGCTGCCTGTGCCGGGCGCCCGGCGACCCCGCCTCGGCCCGCCGCACGCGGGCGGGCGGCGCCCAGCAGATCACCGCGCCGCGCCACTCCACGGCGGCGAGGCGCAGCGGCCCCGCGCGCCACAGCAAATGCCTCAATTTCCCCAAGCCTGTGATCGAGCTCTGATGCCCACCGCCGTATCCGGAATCTTTGCAGGCGTCTTGCCAACCCTGGAGGAAAGAGAACAAGATCCTAGCAAGTAGATCCACCTGTACTGCAGGATTTGCAGGCGTATACAGGAACAGAGAACAGAAACGGTTGAACTAGGCAACATCTTGATTCTTGAGTAAAGCACGTACACACACATGCAACACAACCAACCCCTTCCACCACCACCACCTGATTGCTTCGAGTGTCCGCACCACCTCATATATTGCTTCTCTCGTGATGCTATGCACAGCACCGCTTCCAGTTAACACGTACTGGCCTCGACGGGTAACGGAAAGCACAAATGTCCGCAAAGCGCAAATACGCAACAATTTATTATGCACATGCCATACTACTGTTAATTAGTTTGTTATTTACGGAGTCCTTTTGCTGATGTTATTAATTAGATTTCTTTGAGATATCTGTTCGATCATGTCATCATGATCATAGCTAGTAGATAGGCAAAATAGAATACGTAGAGGGTATTGGAGTTGAATTCAGGGTTCTCCAGGGCAAGCGATATTATTTATTTATTTCTAACCATGGTAACACACTAGCAAAAGTCTTGCAAGCTCTCGAAAGAAACTACAGTCTCGCGGACTAAAAGGAAAATTGTACGAGCGTGGATTCCTCACCCTCTGGCGCTCTTGGTTCCCTGACCTCTCCCAACTGTGGAGCTCTACTAGAAGTCCCATACCGTTAACATCTCCTCCTCCTCCTTCTCCTCCTCGGTCATGTCGTTCTTGAGCTGGAAGATCTTCCTGATCTCCTCGGTCGTCTTGCCGCTGATCATGTCGGCGACCTTCTGGGATGCGAGGTCCACTAGGCCCGTGACCTCGAGGAAGTTGGCCGCCATGATGAGGTCGTACAGCGTGTCCGTGTCCACGTCGATGAACGCCTCGTTGAAGCTCTTCAGCTCCTCGCTACCGGCGGTCTTGCCCGCCGCCGCCGCGCCGGCGGCGCTCGAGGAGCTGCTGGCGCCGGTCTTGGAGGAGCCCGCGGCGGCGGCGTGCCTGTTGCAGTACTCGATCACCTTGGCCAGGACCTTGCCGGTGACCTTGGGCAGCGGGATGCCGCCGGCGGCGGCGGCGCCGCACTCGATGTTGCTGCGGATGACCCCCGACAGCGACGCCGCCGCCGCCGACACCTCGAACCGCTCGTTGTTGGAGCTGATGAGCGTGATCGTCTTCATGCCGTTCCTCCCGCCGATGTTGCCTCGTGGAGATGCTCGGTGGCTTCGCTGACTCGCCGGATCGTGCCCTAGATTTATTTTATAGCGATCGAAACGCGTGTATATTTTTTCGTTCGCGGCTGCGTGTATATAGTTCACCGAGAGTTGGAGTTGGAGGATAAATCATGAAGGTTTGTACAGTTCTACATCTATACGTGTGGAAAATAATCTCGTGGTTGATTAGGTCTCCTAACCGTTAGATTTACTTTCCGTGTATCCTAAACTAGAGCTAAAAGTTTGCTGAGCAAACTTTGCTAGCTCAGCTCCTTCGTGCTTCTAAAGTGGATAGAGTTCCGGAAAAGTTGTTTACCGTTCACTTTGTACTACAAAAATCTGCACAACGCAATGCATAAAACAGTTGCCAATTTACTTTCCATGATGGAGAGGAGGGAGTTTTTTCTCAAATACTACCTCTGTTTCAAATTATAGTTCGTTTGACCTTTTTGACTCTAAGTTTGACCGCTCGTTTTATTCAAAATTTTATGCAAATTATCATATTTTTGTGGTGGCTTGCTTGATTAATATTTTTTAAAAAAATACCTTAAATTTGACTTATTTATATAAATTTTTTGAGTAAGATGAGTTGTCAAACTTATGATTAAAAAAGTCAAATAAACTATAATTTAGAACAAAGAGAGTATGTAGAAACATGTCTTAATATTAAGCAAGGAAATTTTACATATGAGTTTACCTTACGGGGAGTTGTGATTTACAGCAAGAACGCACAAGGTAGGACGGGGGGAAGCAACTAGAGCATGCTGATTACTCGTGGATGATTGTACCTAGTTGGACGGCTCCATAGAGGAGGAAGTTGCATGGCCCAAGGCACCAACACGAGCATATGATGCATGCACACATTGGTTTTATCCAGCCAAAAACCTCGACTAGGGAGCAGAGCATGGACAGTAAAGAGGATGAGCAATTGTCACACCCTAAAATTTATCACAATAAATTTTTAGAAACTTTTTAAATTTTTCTAAAATTTATTAAGGTTTAAACAATTTTTTTAGAATTTCAATGGAATTTCTAGCCCTTTTATCAATTGAAATTACAGTAATTTTAGTCCAAATAAGTTCTGTTGCTTGGAGTTGTGTAACCGAACATGTTCCAGCTAAACAAAGTCACAGATAAATGCCACGTTCACAATGCTAATCCAAGATTGAGTCAAATCAAAACCAGAATTGAAAAATTGAATAAATCAGCGAAAACCCAGCTAGGGGACTAGCACATATAACAGATTAAGATTCCACAGAAAAGATAAAGACGGTAAAATCACTTGTACTAATCCTTGATTACACCTAAAAACAACTTTTACCAGCAATATCAAAAGAAGCAACCAACCAAACGAAAATCGATGAGCGTCATCAGCAAAATAATTAATCGATCCACTAAACTACGCAGCATGACTTGAACTAGAGATCGAGGTCGAGTTCTTAATCCATGGCGAGCCCAGGCCGGAAGGCCTCTACTACTACTAGTATTACTACTACTATTGCCCCTCGAAGGCCCATTGGTTCTCCCTGCGGATCTGCTCCTCCTCCTCGGGCGAGAAGTCGTTCTTGATCCCGAACGTCTGCCTGATCTGCTCCGGCGTCCTGCCCCTGACCATGTCGGCCACCTTCTTGCAGGCGAGGTCCAGCAGCGGCTTCACCTCGAGGTAGTTGGCCGCCAGCAGCAGGTCGTACAGCGTGTCCGTGTCCACGTCGATGAACGCCGTGTCGAAGCTCTCCGGATCCTGCTGCTTCGCATCCTCCTTGCCCTTGCCCGACGAGGAGCTCCCGGCGGCGTCGTCCGAGGAGGAGCCGCCGGCGGCAGCAGCAGCATTAGCAGCCTCGGCGGCGGCGGCGGCGGCGGCGGCGTGCTTGTTGCAGTACTCGAGCACCTTGGCGAGGATCTTGGCGGTGACGTTGGGGAGCGGGATGCCGCCGGCGGCGCAGCCGTCCTCGATCATGTGGCGGATCGTCAGCGACATGTTGGCCGCCGCCTCCGTCACCTCGAAGCGCTCGTTGTCCGAGCTGATCAGCGTGAACATCGCCGCCGCGGAAGCCATGGCAGAGCTCGGCTCGATGGAACCCTGGCTTTGATTTCTAATATAAAGCGGTTGCCTTAACAGATTCAATGGGAAAGATTTTGAGTTGTGCGGCATGGATTTATATGGTGAGGGGAGGGATCGGAGGACCAGTCGGATCGTGGTGCCCGGATCCACCAGTCCGGCTTAACTGAACCAGACCAGTTCAGTCACCGGTTCACGGTTTTTCCGGTTCAACCGGTGAACCGGTTCGGTTTTTTTACTAGGAATCCGGGTCGAGTCAGAGTCTGAAGGAGAAACCAATACGTGCAACGCCGGAACTATTCTGGACTCGGCCCACACTAGCACCAACTAGGAAACGAGTCAACGACCATATTTTAGGAAGAAAAATATACAGACGCAAGAAGTATATATCGAGACAAGTAGTAATTCCACAATCAATTACTTAAAACTTTGAATGTCAATCACTTTGAATATTTAAAGCAACTTTTAATGATATATAGTATGGATCAATTTGTCTCCAAAGTAGGTTTGAGATAACATAGTTTTACATGTATATCCCAAAGCTAAAAGTGATGTAGTATACGGACGCGAAGTGCTCATAAAATTCCTCGGCTCTGCTCCATCAACAATCAAAGAAGCCCATCCTTTCTCTCTTAAGACCCCAATGTCAGTCTGATCTGTTAATACAATGGCAGGATGAGATATGAGCGGTAGAATAAGCTCTTTTGGTTCGTTCTACTAATACGAACTCAAGAGCTAGTGCTAAAAACACACGTTAAAAGCAGCAAATATTTTCGTTGCGGCACCCCATCTACGTGCTCGATCATCGCCGCCAGTAGCTATCTGGTTTAACACACCGTCATGTTATTAGTATAGAGCAGGTTGAGAATTGCAAACGAAATAAGTTTCTGCATGGACTAGATGCCTGCATGTTTCGCATAAAATATTCAGGAAACTCATTAAACCATGAAAATGTTCAGCCATATAAATGCATGCGTGCACCACACATGCATGTGTTCCTCTCTGCCGAATACCATGCCACAAGCACTGACTTCTGAATTCTGATCTCCTCCCTCCAAATCAAGAGACTTCATCGTATTAACATCATGTAGTACATGCATCTCATCAGTTAGTGCCATGCATCTCATGTGTAATTTAATTGAAATTTTGCGTCTCCACCAGTTTGCACTCATGAAAATCCCTGCACGTCAAGCGTAGTAACTTGGTGAAAAATAAACAATGATCCAAAATCCATGCCTGAATATGCATAGCAGCATAGATAATTAGTACTGCCAGAATGATTTGTTGCTCGATCACAAGTCACAACTAAAAGTTTGACGAACAGCTTTTGAGTTGAATTGAAGCATGCGGAAATTAAATGAGCAAACCTAGACTAGAACTGATGATGTGATGGCGAAGCAATGCATACACAAGGCAAATTATATCTTCTGATCGACGGCACCCTGCAGCTGATTTGACTACTCGAAGGCCCAGCGGTTCGCGGCGCGAATCGCCGCCTGCTCCTCGGGCGTGAGGTCGCTCTCGATCTTGAACATCTTCTTCACCTGCTCCGGAGTGTTGCCCTTGATCATGTCAGCCATCGTCTGGCTGGCGAGCTCCACCAGGCCCGTGACCTTGAGGTTGTCCGCTGCCGCGATGATGGAGCACAGCGTGCCCGGGTCGACGTCGATGAACTCCTTGTCGAAGCTCTCCAGATCATGTCTGTCAGCCGCCGCCGCGGCGCCCGGGACGACGGCCTCCTCCTCCGACGAAGCGCTCGCCACGGGGGCGTGCCTGATGCAGTACTCGATCACCTTGGCGAGGTTCACGGCGTCGACGCCGGGGAGCGGGACGCCGCCGGCGCGGCCGCCGTCCCCGCTCTCGTCGATCAAGCGACGCACGGTCTGCGACAGCAGCGCCGCCGCCTCCGGCACCTCGAAGCGCGCGTTGTCCGAGCTGATGAGCGTGATCATCGCGGCGCCGCCGCCGTTCTCCTCAGCCATCGCCGTAGCTTGCCTCGTCGGAGTCGCTTCAATGCGCCGCCGGGAACTGGCGTGAAGGTCGAAGTGGTCTCTGAGATTAGATTTGAAAAAGAAAACGTGCGTGCGTCGCTTTTCTTGGAGAATGGCGGCAGGATTAGATTACCAGGACGATCCGAATCTGCAGGAACTGCAACCAAGAGGCCCCTGAGCCTGTCAGCCAACCAGGCCGAAACTTTAAGCTGAAGCGGCTCCATCGCTCACAAATACAGCCCAATCCAGTACCGAGCTTTTTTTATGAATTCAACCTTCAAGCTACTAGCCCAGCCTATCTCAAAAAAAAAAAGCTACTAGCCCAGCCTTGTTGAGCCAAAGTGCAGTTGACAACAGTTCTATGTTGACTTTTGTTTTGTATAATAGACCAAATTGCAGTCGAGTAGTTGACAACAGTTCTAGATTGACTAATTTTTTTTGTTGCAACAAATACGCACTGAAGCAGAGGACTTTTGAAAACAGTTTTGTCTGCCACAAATCGAGCTTCTTCTGAATTCAGACCTTCTCCCTCCAGACAAGTAAATGTTTAGCTATGTTCAGCTCTCTAACTGGACCGTTTTCACACTTTTTCATAATCATGGGATTCGGAAGTTTCTTTGCCGAGCTAATAATTATAAATCGACAAGCCATGGGATACAGATTTGAAAGTGGTGCTTCAGAAAGCCTTTCCCGGATCCAGTAAACTTGTAAACTAAAACAACCCTTCAAAATGACGACCACATTCGAATGGAACTTTTCTGATTATGAAACGGTTGCAACTACGAATTGATAGTTTTCGTAAAGATTTGCAAATGGCGCTGTTCAAAGTCTGTTTGGTAGATTCAGACATCCCTTCAAAAGCGCACAATCCAATTTGCCTGCAACAGTGTGACAACTAGAAATTGACAGCTTCCCAAACATGCATGGAGAGGAACTGGAATCTGCATCAGAGAAATGGACCAACCAGCAGAGCGAACGAAGCATTTGAGGCATGCCCAAGGCCGATCACCCACCGCATCACTATTCGAACACCCAAGCATTCTCGCGGCGAGCCGCTTCCTCCTCCTCGGGCGTGAAGTCGTTCTCGATCCCGAAAATCTGCCTCATCTGCTCCGGCGTCTTGCCCTTGATCATGTCGGCGACCGTCTTGCAGGCGAGGTCAAGGAGCCCCTCGACCTTGAGGTAATCGGCGGCCCTGAGGAGGTGGTAGAGAGTGTCCATGCCGACGTGCATGAACTCCTTGTCGAACCACTCCAGGTCATCGGCGTCCGCGGCGGCGGCGGCGGCCTCGGCGGAGGACCTCTCTGGTGCGACAGCAAGGTCCGGAGCGGCGGGGGCGCGGGCGTGCTTGTGGCAGTACTCGAGCACCTTGGAGAGGGTCCTGGCGTCGACGTCGGGGAGCAGGACGCCGCCGTCGCCACTGGCGTTTCCTCGGGCCTCGTCGATCATGCGGCGCACGGTCTGCGACAGCGACGCCGCCTCCTCCCGCACCTCGAAGCGCGCGCCGTCGGAGCTGACGAGCGTGACCGTCTTCTCGACGCCGCCGCCGCCTTCGCCCGAGTCCGCGGCCGCCATCGCCGCCACCGCCTTTCCTTGGCGAGAGCCTGTGGGTCGCCGGAAAAGCGGGCTGGTGGTCGGGGGGGGGGGGGGGGGGGGGGGATTTGGAAATCGCTTGCTTTTCGGTAGGGGGAGGCGGCGGGTGATCAATCAGATCGGATGGAAGGGGAACCGCCCTGCGGCGACCCTTCTGCTGCAAGGAACCGTGTGCGTCTGTGGGCCAAGACGAAGAAGAGGGGTCGGCGGCCCAGCCCACCAGGCCGTGACTGTCCAGCCCATGGGTGCCCGTTCGCTGATTTCCATCAGGCCTAATCACTACCCAGGCCCTGTAACCGTGTCTGTGTTTGTGACCGCCCGTCAGAGCCCACCAGAGAGGACCACGCACGGGCTCACCCAGCCGAGGCCCACGACATCTGCATTCCAAATCTGCTCACAAACTAGCAAGCAGACCTGATTGATGGCGCGATGAAATGCACATGAACGGACTAAATTGATAAACCAAATCTGCTCTCGTCTCCGTATGTACTAGCACTGTTGTACTCCAAGAATTGCTACTATAGTGCTGGTGCTACTATTAAATGCGCCATGCTGAAATCAAGGGGCAATTCGTGGTTTCTACGCACCAACAAACTAGTAGACAGCAGAGCTCACGTCAAAGTAGCACCTGCCCATGGTATTGACAACCTCATGGTCCTAGTGTTGATCAATTTAGTTGTTTCGTTAGCAACTTGATTTTAAACACAATACAAAGCAGATGTTTGAACTTTGGAACAATTCTTGACAGACTGCAGGTCACTTTCTGCCTGGACAATGGGACAAACATATCTGAACATTTGTTTTCCACAATGTCAATACTACACGAGCATAGCTACTCTTGATATAAATGAGGGAACAAACCATTTCGCCGGCGGCATATCCCGGCAAAAACATCTGCTTCGCCATTCATCCCGTGGCCTAAAACAAAATCCCACGCCCCTCGTTCCCATCGTGCCATTTCTCTATTTCTATTTTCATTATTCTTAACACGGACTGCAGATGACAACTCCTCCAGGGGGCCACATGCCCGCGTCATCCGCCGGAACCGTGGCCGCGACTCGGGCGCACGAACTGGGACGTGCGTGGTGAGCGCGGGGCAGGCAGCCGAGCCGAGCTGTCCTGCCGTATCCGGAGCACACTAAAGTACTGGCTGGCACTGATCCCTCCTCGTTTACCTGCCGCTGCACGTCGGTTGGGTTGGTGGCCGTGGCCGGTGCGTGAGGTGTGGTGTGGCTCGGTTGAAAAAAACGCGCATGGGCGAAGGACAGGAAGTAAAATGTCTTCAGAGGTCGCAGAACTTTCACACCTCTGCAAGGACGACGAGCTGAATGAACATCGCCGCAAAAGTCAACCAAGTCCACACAGCTCATGTGATGTTGCATCTCAACTGTCGGTGGCTGCTGTTTCAACTCCAGTTTCAAACGGTTAGGCACACAGGTTCAGTGGGGTAATAGAAAAACGGGAAGGCAAGTTGGGTTGGTTTTCGAGCTGGTTAGTTCTCGATCTGCCTCCAGACTTGCACCGTCACAAACCAATCGAAACGGGTGCACAGAAGCTTCGAATACTATTGTTTTCTGCAGCCTAGGCCGGAGTGTGTCTTGTGTCTACTAAAATCATCGCAGCTGACTGACAGCTTGCGCGCGCGAACGAGCCGCAACGACGGCAACAAGAAAGACGTTGCGGTCGCAGCGGCGACTCCCAAACCCGGCCGCCTCGGTAACGCAGACGCAGCCCCGCCCGCCTATTCTTAGCTCGCCACGCCGCCGCCGCGGGGCCCCGTGTCCGCCTCCCTCCCACCTCTCGCCCTCGCTCGCGACCATGCCCACGCGCCCCCCTGCTGCCTCTTGCGCACGTCGCCGCCGCCGCCACTAGTGCGCCTCACGCATTCACGCGCGAGTCATCTCTCTCCCGCGTCCCCATGGCCGGGCGGCTGCTCATGGCTACGGTGGCGCTTGTCCTCGCGGCGGCGGCGGCGGCGGCGCGGGCGGCAGAGTCGGAGGCCGGCGTGCTGCAGGCGTTCCGGGCGGCGCTGCGGGGCCCGGACGGCGGGCCGCCGGGGGAGCTGAACCAGTGGGCGCGCCCGGGCGGCGAGCCGTGCGCCGGCGACGCGCCGCGGTGGGAGATGGTGCGCAAGTGCGCCGGCGGCCGCGTGCTGGTCCTGCAGCTGGAGGGCCTCGGCCTGCGGGGCGCCGCGCCGGACCTGCGCCTGCTCGCGCCACTCCAGGGCCTGCGCTCGCTCAGCCTCGCCAACAACAACCTCACCGGCGCGTTCCCCGACGTGTCCCCGCTGCCGGCGCTCAAGTTCCTCTACCTGTTCAAGAACGGGCTCTCCGGCGAGATCCCCGACGGCGCGTTCGCGGCGCTCAAGGGGCTCCTGAAGCTGAACCTGTCCGGCAACGGCTTCAGCGGGCCGATACCGAGCTCCATCACCACGTCCAGCAAGCTGATGACCGTCGACCTCTCCTACAACAACTTCTCTGGGCCCGTCTCGGAAGGGCTCCAGCGCTTGGGCGGCAATCTGACACTCCAAGGTGAGTTCGTCATGGCTTTACTGTTGTTATTACACTGGAGGTTCGCATTAATGCATGAATGCGTTGCTTCGATTTTCTCTGTTTCTCTGTGTTGGGCGAATTTGATGCAATTTTTAAAAGGAAACAAAATAAAAACCGTTATCAAAGAGAGCTAATCCAATTTATAAGGAAAACAAAGTCTAGAAACCGTATACAAATAAAAAAAAGTTTGCCATGGCTTCCTGCTGTTACCATGGAGGCTAACATTTATGCATGAATGTGTTTTCTTAGATTTTCTTGTTTCTTTTAAGTTCGGAGGGTGTGTACGAGGATCTCTAAGAGCCTATATAAAATATATTCTCTAAATCATCATTTGGAGAGTCATTTGAGTAAAATTATTTTTTATATATTTATACTTTTCAACAACTTTTCTATATCTTGTATGCAGTCTATAGAGTCATCTCGCTCCCCATCTTTGGCTAGCGAGAAATCCGTAATAGAGGATATCTATATTTGGATATCTAATTGAAGAGGTTTATTGAAGAGTATTTTCTCACCAAAATTTATATTTCTGTAAGTTAGAAAAGATATAAAGAGTCTTTTGAAAATGCTCTAATCTTTTAAACTCCGTTCACAATAAGAAGTGTAGTTAATAGTAGGATTTTTTTCAAGGGCATTATTATTACTCAAAGAGAGCTAATCCAATTTATAAAGGAAATCGAGTCTGAAAACCATCGAAGCAAGAACTAAAACCTCAACCAGAACTACATGGAGGGGGTGGGGCGGAGGCAAATTGTAACATAACTATGACTATGCAAAGACAACAACTCACCAACTCTAACAACTATATCGGCTATAAACAACGGACAACAACTACACCCTAAAGTACCTAAGAGGACTACAACTCTGTCAGTCCTAAACAATAAATCGGGGCACACAACTCCGCTAGGATTGCAATCCGAACAGGAAAATAACTCAAAGCCAACACACAACAATAATAACTCAAAAAAGAACGACACAAATCAGTTGAGAAGCACAACTAGCATTTGGAAACTCCGTCAAGGTGGTGGAGGATAGACCGTGTATTGTGTTATCATTGTCGGGATACATTGCACCTCAGGGATGCAACACCTCCGACTCCTTAGGGACACAAGCCAAACACAACAACCAAAGGTTGCCGCTGGAACAATGCTCCACAACACCATTAAAGAATTTTTCATATAGATGCCCCCAACATGGCAAACAACATCCACACACACCTTTGTCACCGCTCCAATTGATAAGAGCAAGGTTTTCACTTCAATAGATCCCAAAAAAAAGTGGGGTAAGGAAGGCAAAGCTTTACATTAAACCTCTAAGGATGGTGGGTAGTGTGGCACCCAAAGTGTCACCATCAACACTAAGGGCACTAGGCCGAGTACAACTTTTTACCCAAGCCTCTTAATGTCATCCACGGAAGCACAAGTGAAACACCGGACCCTAATGGATACAACCCCAATGATGGGAACTAGGGTGCCCGATCTTCGGTCAGGTGATGGATAACTCGTTTTGGGCGGAGCGCAACACACCGATCCGGCTTCAAGTCAGCAAACTCGAACCCCGCAATCTTAGCACCACGACTCCTCTGGTTATCAACCGTGTCACAGCCCGGTTGACCTCGCCAACAAGGCTAATCCCTGCCTGCGAAACGAAGAACGCAAGCAAGAACTCGAAAGAACGCAGCTCTCCATATAAAGTGACACTGCAGATGAATGATTAAGCACGATAGTTGGGGTTCTACAAACCGATGACGGCGAAACTGTTTTCAACAGATTAATCTAAGCAAAACCCAAGTCTAAACGATGACGGCTACTGAGTTTATATAGCCTAAAGGGACGTTCTAGGGTTGGAGGGGGCGCCGCCCCCCTATGGGCTTCCACACGATACACGGCCCAAAGGCCAAAATACGGCGATGCTGCACCGAGACAGATTCTGGATGTCAACTTGTTTTGTCAATTCCCGATGACTCCAGACGAATTTTGAAATGAGACCAGTGCCATTGGAAATCTTATCTCCTTAGATTTCCATGCATATGTAGAACGTCCAAAACCGATCCCGTATGCGACCTGGGCGACCGATTTAGTACGGGCTGCTCCTGGACTCCGAGGTGGACTCGAACTTGAGTTTCTTTGGGCCTCCACCTTGGCGTCTCGAACCGTATAAGCTTCGGACCTCCTTCTTGGCTTGGACACCCTTGCTGGTCTCCTCCAACTCCATGCCATCCCCCAAGCATGGTCGTATGCATGGATGTCATGTCCTCATCACCCAAGGCTAGAACATGGCGGCCACAAGCAGTGAGGCATCCAAATATGCCCCGATAGTGGTGGCGACCATTGGAACCCATGGAAGACCTAGCCACCACTACATGCCACCAACACACGAGCACAAGCCAAAGCAATGGTGTAGTCATCAAAACAACACCCCTCGTAGACACATATTGTTGCTGAAGCATGTCGAAAAACATCGATGTAGTGGCTAGTGGCCAAGTGAATATGGCAATCTGTGTAGGCTCACCCCCAATTGAAATCAAGACCTACCATGCCACAACTTACCACCAGGAAAAGAGGGAGAGAAAAAGAGGAGGATAGGAAGTATGAGGAGAGGAATGCATAGTAGGGTGGGGGCCGTTGCAGTCAATAGGTGGATCTGGCAAGCTAGTTTTGGGGGAAGGCAGTATCACCTCCTAAGCTACCTGAGCGAGTAATATGGGAGCTAGGGTATCACACAATATAGAGAACTAACTTAATCTATTACTAAAGCGAGGGCCGTTTCCGCGATAGTTTGACTTTTGTTCGTTATGAGACAACGACGGGTGGACCCTCATATCCAAAAAAAATAAAAAAAAAGAAACCGAAGAAGACCAGGATTGGTGTCCTCTTCCAACATGGTCCTTGACGTGCAAGCAACAGTTGTTCCATCAAATAGGATATGATCCTAAGTGATCCTATCTTGCACTCATGCTCATCCTGTAGCATCGCATAGACATATTTATTAGACTACTAATTAGAAGTATCATTGACAATATTATCTTGGTTACTGAGTGAATTTACTACTCTATGTGTACAACTTTTTCATCATCAGTACTAGTAAATCAGAAGTCTTTAAATCACTTATGGTTGTTCAATCTTTAATTAAATGATTTAAGATTATATGATTATAACAATATAACCTTTCGTCAAAAATAGCTTTTATTATTCAGTAGATCAAGAGATAAAATTATTTTGTTATATTAAATTCACTTTGATGTTTGGTAACACAAGAATAGAATGAGAAAATAGTACTAGAAGAATTTAAAAAAACAAAGTTGTTCCAATACAAGATTGATTAAAATAGCTAGATTTGTTACTTTGTTCCATTTGCTATGCTCAAACTAATACGGCTTAACTGTTTGCTTCTACTTTTTTGAAACATTGGAGCTTTCAAATAATTTACATACTCCCTCCGTCCCGAAATATAAGCATTTCTCGATTTCTGCGCATCATGTTTGACCGTTCGTCTTATTCAAAAAAATTGTGAAAATATAAAAACAATTACGATATACTTAAAATATATACGATGATAAAACATGTCATAACAAAATAAATAATATTTTCACAAATTTTTCGAATAAGACGAATGTTCAAACGTGATCAGCAGAAGTCAACAAATGCTTACATTTTGGGACAGATGGAGTATTTTACAGAACCAATGGGCTGGTTCATGCAGTCAGCTCTTCCAAATAATCCCAATATTTGTTCAACATTCATAAAGTGAGGATGGATATAAACAAATTGTAACATTGAACTAATAGCTTGGTATGCATAAACTAAATTCACTATAACATGACATATGTAAAACATATATTATGGTGATAAAAATTACATGATCTGTAATAAAATAAACTATTACACGCACTGCTATTTGTGTACAACTTATCTATAACTTTAAAAACAATAACTAAAGTAACTTGGATGAATGATGGTGGATGTATATTATTGTTTAAAGACATATTAGTTGTATTGCTATTTTTTCTATTTCAAGTTTGTCCTTTAAAACTGGCTGAGTAATACTGTATATTTTAGTGCAAAATATGATTGATGTATTAACAATTTAAACAAATTTTGAATAGTCCAAACAATTTGTATTGACATAATATGATTTTTTTGGTTAATGTCATCATGAAAACATGGCTAATATATGTAAAAGAGAGTTCAACTATTATAGTAGTAGATTCTTATTACATCATGCATAAACTATATGATATGGAACTAGCGCAATTTTAAGAAAAATACAATGGTTGGCTTAGTGTGTTGGTGAGGATTGTCTCCTTAATGTGAGTACTACCCAAACTTTTGAAACAATGTAAAGAAGACAACGAGAGCCAAGAAACGAGGAAGAAGGGGATATGATTGTGTCAAGATCAATTGTCTTGTCCCTAACGCTCTTTGGGGGCTCTCTTTATTCACGAGTCATCGGAGAAATGACATATTTGCCTTTAGATTTTTACAAGGAGACTATCCTTACACTCGAGCATTCTTGCCATTGCCTAGGTACATACTACAACACTATGATCGACACCCTTGGCCCTTGGGGTCAGGGCCTTTTCCTGATGGCATCAAATTTACCCCCAACATAGTGCATTTGTTATAGTGTTTCTACTGCACCGCATACTACTACTCCCTCCATTCCTAAAAAAACTAACGTTTAGGACAGTGACACGGTCTCCAAAACACAACTTTGACCTCTTGTTATTATAAAAATATTTATCAAAGAGTGATAAATGTATACTTTTATGAAAGTATTTTTCAAGACAAATCTATTCATATAGTTTTCACATTTGCAAACTCAACAATTTAAAAGTTATTGATGATTTATATTCTCAATATTTGACTCAAACCTTATCCTAAACGTCAGTTTTTTAGGAATGGAGGGAGTACAACACAACTGAAAGTGTCAATTATGCCAATCATATATTGACAGATTATCATCCGAAAAAAAGGACAGATTCCCAATAGAGAATGAGGGCCCACGGGTAGTCACAAGGACAACTTATATCAAATAATCAAATATAAGAGTTTAAGAATATATGCGAGTACCTCAGTGTATGTCCTGTGTATTAACTAACATGCTGACGTCTGTGATCTTGCCCGATACAAAGGACAACTTATATCAAATATAAAGAGGTTAAGAATATACTGTATACGAGTACCTCAGTGTAGGTCCTGTGTATTAACATGTTGACGTCTGTGATCTTGCTCGATACAATGATTTACCACCTTATATGGGTATAGTAGTAGCAACCAGTTCGTGAATTGTGCAAATCCAATCCTTGGTTGGCTTATTATATACCCTTAACGTAACTGTGATCCAATTTATCTTGAAAATTGTTAGGGAACAAACTTCTCTGCGGCCCACCGGTCGGCCCCGCGTGCCCTTCCTCGTCCCCGTCGTCGTCGTCATCGTCCGGCAGCATGAAGGTACTGATGATCATCGCCATCGTAGTGGTCGTGATCGGTGCGCTCCTGGCCATTGCCGGCGTCTTCGCCGCGGTACAGGCCCGCCGCAACGAGCCACGCTATGCCGCCCGCAGCGAGACACTCGGCGGCAGCCCCGACGCCGCCAAGGTCAAGGTCACCTCCGCTCCGGCCGTCAAGATCGAACAGGTAATCCCAAAAGGCACGCCGGCCGGTTCAATTATTCAAATTAAGTTCTTGCGCAGCGCAACTGATCAGAAGCAACCAACGTTCGTGGCTGCCTCCAGGGCGGCGCGGTGACGCCGGCGGCGGCGGGGAAGCGCGGCGGCGGGCGGCGCGACGACCACGGGAAGCTGGTGTTCATCCAGGAAGGGCGCGCGCGGTTCGAGCTAGAGGACCTGCTCCGCGCCTCCGCCGAGGTGCTGGGCAGCGGCAACTTCGGCGCGTCGTACAAGGCGACCCTGCTCGACGGGCCCTCCCTGGTGGTGAAGCGGTTCAAGGAGATGAACGGCGTCGGGCGCGAGGACTTCGCCGAGCACATGCGCCGGCTCGGCCGGCTCGCCCACCCCAACCTCCTCCCCGTCGTCGCCTACCTCTACAAGAAGGACGAGAAGCTCCTCGTCACCGACTACATGGTCAACGGCAGCCTTGCTCACGTCCTCCACGGCGGTAAGAATTATTTGTTGCAAATATAAGATACTACATTTCAGAATGTGATGTTTGATTTGATTTGCTTGCGATGAAATGGGACAATTAATGTATATATATGCAGGGGCGAGGTCGAGCCTGCCGCCGCTGGACTGGCCGAAGCGGCTGAAGATCATCAAGGGGGTGGCGCGCGGGCTGGCGCACCTGTACAAGGAGCTCCCGATGCTGATGGTGCCGCACGGGCACCTCAAGTCGTCGAACGTGCTGCTGGACGCGGCGTTCGAGCCGCGGCTGGGCGACTACGCGCTGGCGCCGGTGGTGGCGCTGGCGCACGCAGCGCAGGTGATGGTGGCGTACAAGTCCCCGGAGTGCGGCGGCGCCGGGCGGCCGGGGCGGAAGAGCGACGTGTGGAGCCTGGGCATCCTGGTCCTGGAGGTGCTGACGGGGAAGTTCCCGGCGAACTACCTCCGGCGGGGCCGCGCCGGCGGCACCGACCTCGCCGGGTGGGTGCACTCGGTGGTGCGGGAGGAGTGGACGGGGGAGGTGTTCGACGGGGACATGCGCGGGACGCGGAGCGGGGAGGGCGAGATGGTGAAGCTGCTCAAGGTCGGGCTCGGGTGCTGCGAGCCCGACGTGTCCAGGCGCTGGGGGCTCGAGGAGGCGCTCGCGCGCATCGATGAGATCAGGGAGCGCGACGCCGGCGACGACAGCAGCACCGCATCGTCGTTCGTCAGCGACGGCGAGACGCCGGCGGCGGCGCGGCCAGGCGAGCCGCAGTCGTCTCACTCAGCGTAGTAGGGGTGGAAGGTGGAACTGTCGTGTTGATCGTGCGATGCAAAACTTGTGCGTGCGTGAATGATGTTCGTGTACCGTGGCGGCATACGCGGCGCTGGTTGATTTCTTCGGAGGCGTGCGTGACGGCCGGAGATTGTCGGGATGTGTAAGCGTGTGGGAACTTCTTCAGCGAGGTGTAAATTGATTGTTAAATTTGTTCAACAAAAGAGGGGGAGGGGTTGTCGTGGTAGGAAAATAAGGCCGTGTTGTTTCCATTTGTTTTGCATGCAAAAGCATTGTTGTGTGGTATACGAAAATGGAGTAAAGTAAAAAATACGTAGAAAACGAGTCCAAATACGGAAAGATTTATCCATGAATAAAGTTCACTGTTGTGCCATTGTGCATTTGGATCGGTTGCCGGTGCTCTTCGTTTTGTTGTTACTTCACTTTGTCGTCAATGATTGGTGATGGTGCATAGTTAAGTATTTTCTAGATGGCTTAGTGGTTAGTGTAATGTAGCTATTTGGGTTAACCCTTCAACTTAGCTTTACATGGAGGTGTTGGTTTTCAGCTGATACGTTATCTTGATGCTTAATATTTGTAGGTAATTATTTTTGTAGTGGTAAACGAGTACCCATGGACAACAAAGCATTTATAATAGCTTGGTCAATTTAAAAAATCGTACATATATATGTGATTTTGTTTGTACTCAGTTAAAAAACATTTCCGACACCCCTTCATCTATGTAAGCATTTTTATCCTAAGTCAAACTAAGTCCATAGAAATTGGTATTATTGGGTCCATTGTGCCATACATTTTTATAGAGTATTTTTTTGGTGTGGTAGATGTTCAAATTTATCTACACCTGTAGACTTATCAAACTTAATTTGATTTAGAACAGACATGAAATTAAATGTTTGTATTTTAGGACAAACGGAGGCGGCTTCCTTTCTTTAGCCTTCCCTTGAATCGCCTTTTTGTTTTTTTTGTTTCTGGGAGGCCCTCTAAATCTAGCTGAAGGCTTCAACTTAAGCCCATTCCGGGCCGAAATTATTGCTAACTAGCGATCAAATGGACCTGCCCAGCTCAGGTTGGAGCTAGCGTGGTGTATCGACTGCCGACATAGAACATAACAATACTGAATATTGTATAGCCCATAGAAAACACTGAAGATCGTTTGACGACCGCGAAACTGAGAAATGTTTTTTTGTTAGATTGCTTATAGCTACGAGTTCCTTCCATCCCCGTTGACAACTGAGATCCTAAATCTTCTGGTGGGTCTCGCACTCTCATCTGATTTGTAGTATCATTTTTTAACGAAATGATTTGTACTATCCTAATAATTTTATAGATGGAATATCATATAATTCGAGAACGATGTATCCAACCGACCTCCAGCCTCCAGCCCAACGGCGTGTCACCCGCGTGTTGTGTGTCTATCTCGTTGCTAATGGCCACGGCTTCCATGCCACTGCCACACTCACACACACATCAACCCACGTTCGCCCTCAGGATAACAAAAACAATCAAGCCCACACGCCTTTCGGAAAGAAACTCGAGTGACATCCGAGGATCACAACTTCACTTGCACATAGACGTGTATATGTACTGCATACAGATGTAGACGATCACAAGCAGGGAGTGACCTGGCTTTTCCCAGCCTTGCCGACCACTTCGAGAGTTCGAGGAGGCGAACCCCGGCAGCCGCTGTCCCGTCCGACGCAGCTCCACGCGCGCCCAGCACGAGCTTTCCCGGTCAACCCCGCCACGTCACCGCCCACTCACCGGATCCCGAATCCTGTGGCCGCGCGGGCGCCGCGGCGGGCCCCGCCGGGGCGGATCCCGATGCTGACTCGGACGCGCCCTCGCTTTCGCCGCGGGGCGCCGCGCCGCGCTGGCGGTGACGCGCACCCCCACCCCCCGGCGGGTGACAGCCACGGCCCACCGCGCGAGGGGCCCGCGTGTCGGCCGCACGGGGCGGGCCGGGCCGGCGTCGCCTGCCGCGCCACGGCCGACGCGGATCCGAGTCAGCTCGCGTCACCGTCCCATTTGACGAGGCGGTTATCGCCCAAACATCCCAACCAACAACCTTTCCACGTACCCACTGCTGCCAGATTTGTAGCCCCTTCAAAAGCCCGCCGCCGGCGACACGAGCGAAAGATTTGTAGCCCCTTCAAACTGCGGCTGCACGGATCGGAGATGAAGAAGTGCCCGTCGGAGCTGCAGCTGGAGGCGTTCATCCGGGAGAGCGGCGAGGCCGCCGGCGCCGGCGCCGGCGCGGGGCAGAGCAAGCCCGAGAGCGGACCAAGCGAGCCCGGTGGGGGCGGCGTGTTCTCGCCCGGCGGCTTCGGTTTCGGCGACACGGTGAGTGCTGCCAACCACGAGCAATGTGCTAATTAACAGCGCTTGCGATTAACTGAGATACCATCTCCGCTTAGAATTTGATGAACTTGCCGTGCCTGCAATTCGACTAACCATGGCTCCCCTTGTGCCCGAGCAGAACACCATGGATGGAAGCAGCTGGTGGTTCGGGAGCATCCGCCCGGCGAACCCAGTCGTGTCCCAGACGGCCTCCATCTTCGGTAAGTAGAGCCCTGCAGTCTTTAAAAGTTGGACTTTCAGTTTTAGTCATGTGGCACGAACTAGCGAGCTATGTACATAAAAAAAAACTCGACCTGCGAGGAGGGGCAAGCCGCCTCCGGGCATTGCATTTAAGAAGAAGACATTCTCACTCGAGAAAACCCCCAAACCTTTGCCCCACCCTTACGTAGGGGCCCGTAACCCTTGTGAGACGACCCACCGGGCTGATGGCTGCTGCAACTACCCCCGGTAGGAGTGCCCAAACCAACCACGGCCACGACCTGGGCCGAGCCTTGACCTATGCTTTGATGTGGTGACAAACGAGGGGATTTTTTTAACCCCAGCCTGAAATTCGCTCCCACGGGGAGTCGAACCCAGGACCTGAGGAGTGCTACTGAGGCCATCTAACCAACTCAGCTATGTACATATCCTAGGCTAAATGTGATCAACTGTTCATGGGATAGGTGAACCACAACCATTTACAGTTTACACATGAATTTAATTGGATTTTGTAAGAGCTCGATGTTTATATTTCCCCAAAATTCTACTAGAAAAGTCTGTACCTTACAAACAGGCCTAATTCCTGTATGCGAACATTTATTGAACTGATTTGGAGTATCCTCACATCCAAATTAGCTATGGAAAGTATTTGCTCACCTGCTGCATTTGTCCTGGCCACAGCTAGCCCCACGGCAACCACCTCTGCGAATCATGCTCTTGAAAGCGAGTCAGACTCTGACAGTGAATCGTTGTATGAGGTAGAGGGAGGTTCATGTGAGCGAGGCACCAAATCCATGGACACAAAGCGTATAAGAAGGTATGATGAGATCAAGCTTGTGATGAAATTATGCAAGTTTGTAACGAATTCTGAACAGGGGAGCTTACATATTTTTTGTTGGCATTGATTGATATGTTGCTCTTGTAATTTCAGGATGGTGTCCAACAGGGAGTCTGCTCGACGATCCAGGCGGAGAAAGCAGGCACAATTATCTGAACTTGAGTCACAGGTAACACAACCACTTTACTACTTTAGCTCTGCAAGGGCCTCCAATTAAACATATGATGATGCGAGTTTATGGCAAGGTTGTGACTATTGATGTGTTACCTCATAATCAGGTCGAACAACTTAAAGGTGAAAATGCAACTCTGTTCAAGCAACTTTCAGATGCCAATCAGCAGTTCACCACTGCAGTCACAGACAACAGAATCCTCAAATCAGATGTAGAAGCCTTAAGAGTCAAGGTAAGTAATTCGCTTCTCAAAGAAACAGTTGTCATAACAACTGAATGATCACACATATCATGCAATTCTCTAACCGACTGTTTGAAGTGCAGGTAAAGATGGCAGAGGATATGGTAGCGAGAAGCGCAATGTCCTGCGGCCTAGGCGACCTTGGTCTGGCACCATACCTGAATTCAAGAAAGATGTGCCAAGCTTTGAATATGCTCACAGTCACAGGGTTGGATTTGCTAGGGAGTGATGCGTTCAGAGGTCCAGCAGCAGCTCGACATGTTCAGAACTCACCAGTACAAAGCACTGCAAGCCTAGAGAGTCTGGATAACCGGAAATCCAGTGAGGTGACCAGCTGTGCGGCAGACATGTGGCCTTGAGATTCAGTATACTGATCAGATTCAAATCTTGCTAGGCAGAAAAAGTGCCAGTTCATCACTTCAAATAATTGGTGCCTTTGGAGCATAGCTTTTCTCAAATTACCTTGAACCATATTTCTACAGAAGCCTTCGCACCATGCATCACTCGTTTGATGTAGCAATGTGGTACTTGTCCAGTTGGAAAGATACCATTTACTGGCAGTTGTCATGGCAAACAGGAAATGCGGCAAACCTTAAGTATAGTTTCAAGTAGAAAATCAACTCGTCGTTGTACAAATCTGCAAAAACAAAAAATAGATGTAATTTTTTTCTCGAACACATAGAAGTGAATGTGTGAAGTAGGGAATGATGCTTAGGAGTTAGGACCCAATTGCAGACCACATGTGAAACAGTTATGTTTGCAACAAAATAAAGTGATATATTGTTTATAGATTATTACAGTCCACAGGAATGTTTGATCTGGTTCAAGTCATTTAGTGTTTTTCGCAGCACTAGCTCCAGTGGATTCAGGCCTGTTCTCATCACCTTATCCAGGCACTACAACTGTATAAGATGATGGTAAAATACATAACTAGTGTCTCGCAGGGGCATGTCAGCTTCATGCGCTGGGTCAAGGGGCAGTGGTAGCCTAGCTCTGTCTAGTTTTCTTTTGGTCAGGTCCTTCCGTTAGCGTCTTTTTCTTAGCAACTGTTTTGTAAACCTCAAAATCCCCTCATAGCTCGGTCCGGAGTGTGGGACTAATTTGTACGGGACCGATTTTTCCTCTCTTAATACAATGATTCGCAGCTCTCCTGCGTATTCGAGAAAAAAAAACTAGTGTATTTTTTCTGTGATTAGAAACCTTTAAAAGACATGGTCAATGCTATTTATATTTCGTGAAGGTTCGAGGCACACGTTACGACGTTTCATAGAAAAGGAACATTTCTAGATCAGACAAATCTTTTCTACATATTCAAAACATATCCTGAGACCTCTAAGAATACAAGAGGATAATGGAAGAATGAGAGTGAAAGGAATCATAAAAAACAGGGTTGACTGATTAAATATTCTCAAAAGGAAAGTGAATGCCTCTAGAGAGGGCCACCAGCCACAACAACTTTTCGCCCACCAAATGGCATGATGATATTATTCTCCCTCTGAGAAGAAACAGAATTGCCAAGGCATGTCGAATTGCTGTTCGAGGCCGCAGAATTTGATCTGGTCCCATGGCCTAGTAAAATATATGATGGCATCTTGCAAGTACGATACTTTCCATTATTTGACAACCCATAACGCCGCAAGTTAATGTTATGCCTTCTCTTGTCTGAAGTAGGTCAAAGACATCTTGCATATATTGAACTCCGTATCATGTAAAGTCATACCATTCATTCATATGCGAATTTGGTAAAATAAAAATAAAACCAATGATCAGCACCAAAATTTAAGGAGCAAGTTGAAAGGCTACCCGTAAAGATTCCCCCACGCAAATCATGAACGGTGAATCCAGGGATGGAGAGAGATTAATTCAAAGCTGGAAAGAGAAAAAGATATGAAATCTCATAGCCGCTCAACCAATCAATTGGCGACAGAAATACCCACTCATGAATCATAAAATTCAAGACAGGAAGAATAGGGACAACTATCGGAAACTATTGACCAATCAGGACTTGACACACATCGGAAGGAGGGGCGCATCAAATCTTTCTATATGCTGCTTATTCTTTTGGTTTTGGTAATATAATAATGGGAGGTAGATGTTCTGATTACATTGACTTCCAATTAAATTGTTAAAATTTTTAATGCAATGTCTTAGATTCTGTTGGCTTCCTACATCCCAGTGTTTAATAAAATATTTACAAATTAGTCTTCAACATTACTGTGAATCCTTCGACCATTTTTGCAATTCCAAACTACTATTATCCTTAGGAATTTATAAAAGACTCCATTAATTCTAAAATTCACTTACCTTTCCTGTACCAGCACATATGATTGCAAGAAACAACTTCAGAACTTAGGCAAATTAAATACCAATCAGGAGAAAATTGAAGTGGCATTTACTTGTGCTGCTGTGTACTTGTGCACACCTAAAGCATGATACCAATGCAACTTCACTGATCTGGGTGGCAATGGTCAAATATCAATCAATATCATACCTAACACCTCAATTCAAAAAAATGAGAGCATCTACTTTGAAAAAGCTTCATCACAAAAGAGGCAAACCAGATCTCCATTATATACTTTTGGAAGCCTATATATAGCAAGCTAGAAGCCTCAAGAAGTCATACAGAAAACAAACATAGAGTTTAGAGTCATGTAGAGGACTGAACCTGACATGGAACAAGTAGCAGCCGATGACTAGGCATACATTCATCACCTTTCTAGTGTGCACACCTGAGAGAAGTTTTAGTTTGGTGCTTGTTGTGACAGATGACTGTCAATGGCCTTACGTGAAACGAGACAGAGAGCAGACTGCAGCCAAGGATGACTTGCCGGGTATGTGCATGGATGTTATAAGGGAGTATATGCAACCTGTTTTGAGTATGCTGTGGTGTCTTCCGGCAAGTTGTCCTTGGCTACATCTTGTTCTTTTTCTCTCACGTGAGGCTGTTGCAGGGTTTTATTTACATGGTTTACTTTTAGCTTGTAGCTAGGGTCATACACGCATACCACTAAATGCATACATTGTCTTGATGGGACTGATTATATCATGAGATTCTTATTTTACTCTGGATGTGATATACTTATGTTGGCTCATACCTAGCCATCTAGAGCTGATTCAACTTATCAATCATGTTTGACTGATGCTGGCTGTGGTAAGAGGTAGATGTGCAGTTGAGGTGGGGAAGTCCTGCGCAATACAATATATTCTTTTTTTATATATATATACTTTTACAATAGATCCTTATATCTTTCCTCCTTAAGCATATAGGGCTATAGGCACATCTTGAGTTAGTTCGCAGGTAAATGATAGAAAAGAACATTGGCCGGTGGCCAGGAGAGTAGCAGGGCACCATGTAACTATATAACAAATAACTAGCTGGCACATGGAATAATTTCCACAAAATTGGTTGATCAAACTAATTTTGAGAAACGGCACAACAACATATTCACTATTGCACATTTTGTGTTCTCTGTTTTAGGCAATTCATAAAACAACTAACTGATTGCTGTTTTCCAGATGCCTACTAGATCATCAAACATCCTGGTTACTCAAAGTGCAAAGTCACAATGCCAAAGATACAGCAACAACATTAATTGTATATCTACTGTTGTTCGATATCATGTGATACTATCACCAATATGCTTAAGCGTTGTTCTAACCTCTAAGTTGGAAACAGAATTCAGCTGAGCATCAACAATTTGCTGAGAGGAAAAGGTTGCTAGTTTCCATTCTACTGGAGGACTCACAATGCCACGAAACATATAGTGAGATGGAGGAGACACACGGAGACAGAATAAGCATGCAACTCAAAAGTGAAAGAAGTGCAACAAGACTCTGGTAAAGTCTAAAAAGTATACAAGTGAAAGCTCTATATACTGCTAAAGTCTTCAATTAATCATGAAGCCCGATTAGTGAGCAACAACTTAATTGTCAATACGGGGCTATAAAGTATAAAGGGCCTGAACTTTGTGGACTTTGCTGGAATAAACACTAGAGACTTGTTTTTTTTTTTGTGTGTGTGAATCCAGCAAAACTTGCCGCTATGCTTTCAGTAAAATTGCTGCTCAATGCTACCTTACCACTATATCAGGCCAGACATGTATCTGCAACGTCAATCACGGTGTGCATTGACAGGAAAATGAAGCGCCATGTTGACACTCATGAACAACTGAATTCTATTATTGTGGCTGCAGTAATTAGTTGAATAACCCTATCTTGTCAAAGTTATCAGCAGCGATTTGAGTTCCACCAACAGCAACAAAGTAGTACTTGTTGTACCTCCATTGGCCGCTGGTGGCACCCCGGTTCCTGCGGCGGAATGGTGCTCGCTCGCCCTTCCCGCCGCTACGCGCCCATGTTGCCGCGGAGCTGCCCCGGCCCCCGGGGCCGGGACCACGCCGCCGCCGCGCGGAGGGCTCGCTGGAGGATCAGGACATCGTTCTGCTTCCTCCCTCTCCCTGGTTCAGATTTCAGAAGTGGCTTCAGAAGCCTTCCGGAGTTCAGAGGCTTCCACAGTCCACCACACCCGACAGCTCCGTTCGGGCCTCTCGTGGGCTTCATAGCGCGTTAAAAATTGGCTTCCCCTATCGCGCGTACCTGGGCCGCTGTACCAAAGCTGAGGCCCACGAACTATACCAAATAACTTTTTAAAACTTTCATTTATATATGAATCGAATTTTAAATTTCATATGTTTCAAATAAAAAGATGGAACACCGCATGCATATCCTATATATAATCAATTTTTTCTTGTACCTTCATTTTGTGGACAAGCACTTTGTTAGGATTGGCACTGAATGTGAAAAAATTCAAGAGGCGGACGTCAGTTGGTCATTTTTGCATATCTAAGTACTCCAAGCCCACAGCTATCCCGTGCCACTAGTGCCAGTGACATTTTTCTAAACACAGTACGTCGGGTAACCCTTTTAAATTCAAAGGGTATGGATGTCACGGCTGCAAGTGGTCGTGTTTAAGCCCACAGCTAATCCCGTGCAGCCCACAGACAACAGCTGAAGCCTTGTTGAAAGTAGTCGTGCCAAAGCCCACAGGCCACTCAGCTGGAAATAGACGTGCCGAAAAGCCCACGACCCCGCATGCCAGTGAATGTGCCAACCACTCCAGCCGCATCACGTCGTCACGAGTACCAGTAGCAAAATCCTTTTTCCAATCATTGCGATTGTTTATTTCCCGTGAAAAAAAAACAAAACACAAAACAGAAGACAATAATGCGCCAATTTCAGTTTTAATAATAACTTCGGAAAAGAAAACGAAGAAAAATCCGTTCTGCAAACGTGGCCCCCTTCTCCATCGCCTTCCACCACAGTCCAGCCTAGATCGAGCGCGACCCTTCCCTCCCTCTCTCTCCCCCGCGATCCGACGCCGGCCGAGGAGAGGAGAGGACCCCTAGCCGGCGGCGACCATGGCGTTCGGCGAGCGCATGACCACCTTCGAGGACAGCGAGAAGGAGAGCGAGTATGGATACGTCCGCAAGGTTTGCCTCCTGCACCCCCTCTCCCCTAGTCCCGTCCCCCGCCCTCTGTTACCGGATCACTAGAACACACCGCTCGTCTCGCGTGATATCTGTTGTGCGGGTGCGATAGCCTCGCGTGATACCTGCTGTGCGGGATCGATAGCCTATTGGATCGTCTCTGGATCACGGAACTTAAGCGTTCCTGTCTGTGGTTCGAGTTTTGTCCTGATCATTGGGGTATCTGAGTGTAGGTATGTGTGCTGCCCGTAGTTGTCAATCAGCTTTGCTGGGATTCCAGAGATATTCGAGTCAGAGTTGTATTGACATGGAATTTGTTGAATTGCGCGGCCGAATTTAGGGTTTTTGATGTTGTTTGGATTGCAAGGCGCTGTTCGTTGGTGTGGATTACTGACATGTTGAGTGTTGACTGCTGCTGTATGTTTTCTGTTTTCAATTGGCCTGAATATGCAGGAAACTGGCCTGATAATGTAATTTGGGTCTTGAGATTATGCTCCAGTGTGTAGATAATGCAACCTAGCAATTGTAGTTGGGATTTAGTCGGTTTGGGCAGTAGTTTAATCATTACTCCTTACTTCAGTCACTTATGATTAGTCTGTATCTTGTGTCTTCTTCTAGGTCTCTGGACCTGTGGTTGTGGCTGATGGAATGGGTGGTGCTGCCATGTATGAACTTGTTCGTGTTGGTAATGACAACCTCATTGGGGAAATTATTCGTCTTGAGGGCGACTCAGCTACGATTCAAGGTATTGTACAGTGCAGTTCCAGTCCACATGGTCATGTTGATTATGTGGTTTCAAAAAAATGATTATGTTGAATTTTTTTACCCTAAGCAAATTTACTACTTGGTTTACACAAAAGATATGCGACTGTTTTGCAGTTTATGAGGAAACAGCTGGGCTGATGGTAAATGACCCAGTGCTGAGAACAAGAAAGGTATTGCTTGTGTTGATTTCTGCCTACATTTGTGTAGGTTTCTTGTTTGTTATCTTATGAATATATGATGCTTTTTCATGCAGCCTCTCTCAGTTGAATTGGGGCCTGGCATTCTTGGCAACATTTTTGACGGAATTCAGGTAAATAAATGTAACAAACAGTCAAACACTCATATTGTAGGGTCGACTTAGGTACCTATGTTCTGATGACATGGTCCTATCATCTCGTTGCAGCGCCCTCTAAAAACCATTGCGATTAAATCTGGGGATGTGTACATACCACGTGGTGTATCAGTCCCCGCCCTTGACAAAGATCAGCTGTGGGAATTTGAGCCAACGAAGCTAGGTAATGATTGTGTGAATATTCTATATAAAACTACCTCTTTTCAAGTTTTATCCTGTACAGAAAGGGAACTAATTTCAGTCATTTGTTTTAGGCGTTGGAGATGCCATCACGGGTGGAGATCTATATGCTGTGAGTTAAAAACAATACCATTTTTTCTTTTAAATTTACTATCCTGTTGTTAATGTCCTCATTTTGATGTTGGTGACTATCTTGCAGACTGTATTTGAGAATACACTGATGCAACACCATGTTGCCCTTCCTCCTGGATCTATGGGGAAAATAAGCTACATTGCCCCTGCTGGTCAGTACAGTTTGCAGGTTAGTAGATATTATGCAAAGGCCTACTGCTTTTCTGCTTCGATTCTTGTTCATTTTGCTAAAGTTTGCTTGATCACCTTTTCTCTATTGCTATAATGCAGGATACAGTGCTAGAATTAGAATTTCAAGGGATCAAAAAGCAATTTACTATGCTCCAGGTAAAGCATTATCCATTTATTAAGTGTGAACATACCAAAGCTATGAATTCGGAATAGTTATCATGTTCGTGCTCTGCAGACATGGCCTGTTCGCTCACCAAGGCCTGTTGCCACAAAGCTTGCTGCTGATACACCTCTCTTAACAGGACAGGTATTTGGAGCTAGCTACCCAAGTAGTTCTTTTCCTGCCTGGCTCCATTGAATATCTGTATATCTCACATGTATTGTGAATTTGTTTCAGCGTGTACTCGATGCATTGTTTCCCTCAGTGCTTGGAGGAACATGCGCAATTCCTGGAGCTTTTGGTTGTGGAAAAACTGTCATTAGTCAGGCACTTTCAAAGGTATTGCTGCTATTCTACTTTTGGTAGCCTTTTAAGTGTCTTGAACCCACTCCTTTTGCTGACCCAAATTTCCTCATACAGTATTCGAACTCAGAAGCTGTGGTGTATGTGGGCTGTGGGGAAAGAGGGAATGAGATGGCTGAGGTCCTTATGGATTTCCCTCAATTGACAATGACATTGAAGGATGGACGTGAAGAATCAGTCATGAAAAGAACAACCCTTGTGGCCAACACCTCCAACATGCCTGTTGCTGCTCGTGAAGCATCCATTTATACAGGTAAAGTTATACGCCTATGTTTCTCTCTGCTTGTGAATGCATGAGTTCTGCCTGCAAATATTTCTTGACCAGAATATTTTTGCCTTTTAACAAACAATGTTTCTCTAAGTACCGTCATGAGATGGCATTGCTGCAAGCTTGTTACTTGCCTACTGATGAATTGCCATCTGTCTGTGACTCTATGCCATATTGTTCATTTTAAGTACTAAATTTCTAGTGCCATCTGGCACAGAGGGAACAATACAATATCTGGAAAATAAGAAGAAAATGCTGTGAGTTAATGCCATTGAAGTGCTTGAGCATGCCTATTTTCCTGCCAACAAACTGAAAAGGAGTCAATCAATGTTTCCTTTATTAACAGAACAATGATATGCATTTTTATCATTGCCCCCAGGAATTACTATTGCTGAATACTTCCGTGATATGGGCTATAATGTCAGTATGATGGCTGATTCTACCTCCCGATGGGCTGAAGCATTGCGTGAAATTTCAGGACGTTTGGTATGATGATTTTATTCCTCCCAGTTATCATTTCCTTTTTGCTCCCTGTGTAGTGTATACTATGTTCTTATGGCTTAGTGCTTTAGTATGTTTATGGACAACATGATTGACCATCAGGGTTCCATTTCTGCTCTGTTGTCTTGACTCTCTGCTTGATGATGTTTTACTTAATGCTTTAATGCATAGTGTTGCGATTTTCCTTTTTCTAATTGTCCGATCAATATGCTCTAGGCCGAAATGCCTGCAGATAGTGGTTACCCTGCATATTTGGCTGCGCGTTTGGCGTCATTTTATGAACGTGCCGGGAAGGTCCAATGTCTTGGCAGTCCAGATCGAACTGGCAGTGTCACAATTGTTGGTGCAGTCTCTCCTCCTGGTGGTGATTTCTCGGATCCTGTTACCTCTGCAACCCTTAGTATTGTTCAGGTAAGAAAACTGCTCGACTTCTACATTCTACTTACAACCTCTTCATTCCTTTGCTATTATTTTTAATTGCTCTTGATTGCAGGTCTTTTGGGGATTGGATAAGAAACTGGCTCAAAGAAAGCATTTCCCATCTGTGAATTGGCTCATTTCATATTCAAAATACTCCAAGGTTATTCCCTTGACTGCCTTGGATATTAATCCAATTACAGTCTTCTGAATTCTCTATAAAGCATGGACATGTTTAAAAGAAACAAACTGAGAACTTTGTCTTGGCCCTATAGGGCATGGGTTCCTACGATTTCTAGCGATTGTCTTTGTGAGTTATATGAAGCCACTCCAACAATTGATTAGGTTCACTTGAATTATTATTGTATTAAATATTTATAATGTCAATTAGCATCTGAAATCTTTGCAATTTGAACTAGTGCCTAAGTATTAGACTTCTCGAACAAATAAGCAGCAGTAACTGATGGAAGGTATAGGCTCCTGTTATATTTCTGTTATACTGATATACTTTCTTCTGCTCCGAAGGCTCTGGAATCCTTCTATGAACAGTTTGATCCAGACTTCATTGATATTAGGACAAAAGCACGTGAAGTGTTACAGAGAGAGGATGATCTAAATGAAATTGTCCAGGTATCCTTTTTCTCTGTGTGCATCAGTTGAAAAATATCCCATTCTTACATTTTGTTGCCAAATACTTTTTGTGAATAAGTTAGCTCAGCACTAGTGTATAATGTATAAATTGGAAAAGATGACCCGATATGAGCGTGAAACGTGGGTGTAGAGGCACTTGTCAGGGCAGAATTGAATTGGATGTTTATTTTCCAATTTAGTGTCTTTGTGATTCTATTTTCTAACTCACTGATGTTTGCATTGTATATCCCATCACACTGGTACTTTCCAACTTAGTGACTTAAATTTGTGGGATCTATTATCTGTCCTTTTGTTTAACTTGTTCCTTTTTAGAGACTTTCCTGGTTTTATTAGTTTCAATAGACTGGAAATCTTCTTAAGTCAATTTGATTTACATAAGTATTTTACTGGAAGTTCTGAAAGGTTCCATATTAAGTTTGAATTGTGATGTCCTTTGTATTTGTAACTGCTGACTTCAGTTGGGACTTGTATTTTCACCAAACAGCTTGTTGGCAAAGATGCGCTGGCAGAAACTGACAAGATTACTCTGGAGACAGCAAAGCTTCTTAGGGAAGATTATTTGGCTCAGAATGCATTTACACCGTGAGTGCTACTCTAGTTTAGCTGATCTATATGGATTTCCTGTCTCGTGAATGCATAATCTTTCTGACCACGGTTCCTATTATGAAACCAGATATGACAAGTATTGCCCATTCTACAAATCTGTTTGGATGATGCGCAACATTATTCACTTCAACACATTGGCGAACCAGGTAAATCCTCTTGCTATTACCTTTCTATTCCATCAGTCTTATATTGCACAAGCACAAGTACAGGCAGATGAAATGTGTCATCTTTAAAGGATGTGTATTTTCTCAATGAAACTGTAAAGGCTGTCCTTTTAGCCTTCAGTGATCAATATTGCTTAATGTTGAGCCATGTCCTATGCAGAAATGGTTGATAACTTAAATTTTACATAATACAATTTGCATGTAGTGGGACTTCTTTTCTAATAGCATTGTTATGTGAAGGCAGTTTATTCAAATTCACAAAAGAGAACAAAATTGAAGCCTTCTTAATTTATATATAATGTTTGCAGGCTGTGGAACGAGCTGCTAATGCTGATGGACAAAAGATAACCTACAGTGTTATAAAGCATCGTCTTGGTGACCTTTTCTACCGTCTAGTGTAAGTCATCAATTGCATACTCAAAAGGATACTTACTGCTCACTCTTTTTTTTTCTCGATAATTGAACTGAACAATATCCCTTCATATGACAGTTCCCAGAAATTCGAGGATCCTGCAGAAGGTGAAGACACCCTAACTGCAAAATTCCAGAAGTTGTATGACGACCTTACTGCCGGATTCCGCAACCTAGAAGATGAAGCTCGGTGAATATTGTACATCCCGCATCCACCAAGTGCTCCGGAAGGTTATGGGAGCCGTTTGTTTTGCCCAGCCTGAGGTTGTAGATGTAAATTACGTATCAGATCCCCCCCTGCCAACGCTGTTATTCTGTTAATTTCCTTGTTTGCCCTCCGGTGCTCGATGGACACCCTGTTTTGATGTACCATTATTTATTGTCAGATACTGGTGCACATGTTCATATTTGAATAAGCACGATGCCTCTCTGCTTGAACATAAGTATATGTATATATTTTGTTCGTGAACTTTTTTAGCGTACAAGAGTTTTCACCTACAGATTTCACAAGTTTTCATTCTGTTCTTTTTTTTGTCCAGCAGTAAAAGAAGGTAAAATAATTCATCTTCGATCAAAAGGCTGTTTCATTTCCCTTCCTTCCAAAAGGAGACTGCTAGGCTGTAAACTATGTCAACAAAGTTTACCTAGATGATTCTCCTTTTTTCTTTGAGAGGGTAATTGATTCTTCTCAAGAACAGGAGGGCAGTAAAATATGTTAACCTCAACCAATTAACTGTTTCGCACGATGGATCTCGACACGGAAGCCCTGGGATGAGGGTGGATCGTACAGAAATCAGAAATGATACACCAGACAAGGGGATATCTGCCGCATCATCAGCTGAGCCATTTGGAAGCATGCTGATCCATGGCATCCTCTTGGAATTGGAAGTTGCTGTGGGCAGAGACGGAATGGAAGCAGCCACAGGCACAGCCATGCCCCGCCCGCCGGCACGGCCAGCCCACCCAATTTTGTCCCTAGCACATCTCCACTTGCCCAGATGCGTGCTCGCAGTTGGGAACAGCCGGCCGACCCCTTTCGTTTTCTGTTTGGGCCCGGATGCTCTGCAGATCCAGAGCGGATGAGCAGTGAGAATGTTTTTTTTCTTGGTTTTGGGTTGTATACTGTAGAAGGTATTCTGGCTACCAGGTAGATCAAGGCATTTTCCTCCCTTTTTTTCTGATGACGATGATTTGGTCAAACGTTCTTCTCCTTGGCGGCATGCGAATATTCTCCGGTGTCTGAATTTTCGGTATTCACATGCACATGTACTTGCTTTTACCCAAGGTACCAGCAAAAGACGAGTATTCAAGCAAAGGTGTTGCTCTTTTGGATCCCAAGGAAAGTATTCAAGTACAGTTTGAGGATGACATTCTTCTTGGAACAATTTGAAGATATGTTGACCTAGGATATTAACATGATCCACGAATAATCTTAGGAAGAATTGGACTATTTGGCTCTCACATAAACCGTGGCATATTCGCAAATAGGCCTAGAAGAAGTTAGAAATGTACACCCAGCTCAGAACATGTAAACTACTACTTTTATAGTTCCATGGCAATTTAATATTCACAGTGAGGTACATTTAAGACATGTCTCGGGATTCAATACACAAACAGGTCGAAACATACTACTCGATGTTTGCATTTATATACTCCAATAAACAATCTCAAATCTAGAAGCCTGAATCAAAACAGAAGAATAATTCTAATCCCACGCCACGGGACCTTAAAAAGAGAAAGTTTACGGGGTCCCAGGCGCAAAAGCTCACGCCCAAACGTTACTTAATCCAAATTTTCCCATCCCCCTACACCTCTCTCCTCATCTCTTCTTCCAGTTCGCCTCCGAATTAGAAACCCATCACAAGCATTCAAGCAAGCGGCAAGAGCCAGCCAGCTTCCCATCTCTATTCTAACCCAATCCATTGAGCATAAAAGCTAGCGCCAATTCTAGCTTAATTAATCCTTTTCTTTATACCACCTCCCTCGTGGCCTCGGTCGCCTCAGCTCCGCCTCCACCTGCTCCTCCAAATCCGATCGATCTCCGCAGGCTCCAGATCCCCGGCGGCCGGAGGCAGCGAGCTCCCGGCGGTGGACCCCAATCGGCGCTCGTTTGCTCCAGCTCTCTAATTAGGTACCGTACCGTGCCATTTCTGCTGTGTTTCTACTCGGCTGCTCCCGGCATTGAGTTCGGTTGCTGGAATTGCTTGCTGTTCTGGGCGTAAAGCTTCGATTTTTTACGTGAAGATACTCCGTACGAGCGAATTCCGGCGATGGCGCTGTGATTTGGCTTGGGTCGGTTGCTATGGGTGGGGGCTGACTGGATCGAGCCGGTAATGCGATTGGGATGCGCTGGGTTGGCTTGGTCAGAGCTTGACTTTTCGCCAGCCGCCGCCGTGGACTCGCGCGCTGTCTTTTTCCGAAATCACCTGATTTGGACTTTGTAGGTTACCTACCTCGACACAATAGCTGAATTGCTCAACCAACTTGGAAAGCTTGCATCTTTCAGGGCTTTTGGATTAGTGGAGCTCGTTCAAGCTTAGTAGCTTGTATCACAACTTCATAACAGATCATGAGTTCATGACTGGATCACGAACTAGTTGGTGCATTGGAACTTGTACTAGAACAACATCAGGTTACTGAGGTCGGATGCTTGTTTATAGAATTGTAGGGGCAAATCTCGGTGATTGACTTGAATAATGTCACAATGACAAGCATATTGTAGCATTCTTCTTGTTTTTGAATAATTTGGATGAACTCATGCATTAACGCTTTGCTTATCGTGTATTGCAACTGCAGAAAAGATCATTCACCTGAAATTTCATCAGGCCCTGAGTAGCTGCTAAATTACCGGAGTTCGATGGTGAAAAAGAGCTTTAGATGATCTGAAGATGGAGAGGAGATAGAAGTTTCTCACGTGTACTGTGGGGTGGCAAGGATATGACTGTCATGATGCCTCAGCGTCACCGGGCCCCGGCCAAGAAGCCCATGTGGATAATCGTGCTCTTGTCTATGGTTTGTCTCGTGTTGATTGGGCCTTATGCCTTCCCACCACGGCGCTACTCTAAGTGCTACCTCTTTGGTTCAAGTGTATGTACACCTTTCAAGAATTGGCTCCCTTCTATGGGCCGACGGGAGCGGGCCGATGAGGAGATTATTTCATCTGTAGTTATTAGGGATATCCTTTCAATGCCTATGCCTGTGTCGAAAAGTCCAAAGATCGCCCTTATGTTCTTGACGCCTGGTTCATTGCCCTTTGAGAAATTGTGGGAGAAGTTTTTACAGGTTGGTCCAAATATACTTGCGGTCTTTGTGCTACTTCAGAAGTATGATTCTTTCAAGGGTCTTTGTGCTTCCTTTAACTGGAAGGCATCATAAGTCTATCAAATGTAGATATATAGACATGCAGGTTAGTTCATAGAAACAATTTAGTGGCGATACTTCCTGTTTTTTAGCACATACTATTGAAATATGAGTATATGACATTTGGCCAATATGTTGGTTCCCTTATTAGCCAATGTCATATAGTGGTGGAAATGCCCTAAGCTCGTGCTACAAGAAAGAACTCTAAAATGATAGAGGTTGCTCACGTTTATCTTTTTTTTTATGCTTATGCTGATAGCTTAGGATTCTCACACATTGTTGAACATCGGAGTATTGAAGAATCCATTTATTTTATCTGTATAAATAGGTTAAACATGTTTTTGCCTTATAGGTGCCAAGTTAGTATTATGTTATTGCTTATAGGTACTAGTCTGTAGTCACTGTAATCTCCTCCCTCATTGGTATAATCTACTGCACATTCATGTGATGTAATAATTCATCTCTCTTTTATAATTTATTGGAGCTTTCAAGAAAAATGAATCACTCTGACTTCTCTAAACAAACAGGGACATGAGGGAAGGTACTCCATCTATGTGCACGCATCACGTGAAAAGCCTGTTCATACTAGTTCTTTGTTTGCTGGTCGGGACATTCACAGTGACGCGGTAATAATTTTCTCTGTGTTTCATACAATTTGGATTTAACTTTATTAAGATGTCACCTTCATCAGGGGTTTGTTGTGTAAACTCTATCCATTATATTTCCAAACCTTTTGTCTAGGAGGCGGATATCTCTCTCCACATGATAAATAAAAAATTTAATGACTAACAGGTTGACCTTAGTTACTGTCAGAAACTTCTTTTGAACTAGGATTTTTACTCCATCGTAGCGGAAATCAGCAATAGCAAAAAATTGTTTCACTCTTCAGGGTGTATGAGTTAACTCATATTGAACACCAAAATGACTTGATAAAGATAGCATTCATAAAAGAGTTTTACTATTTTCTTAATGAAATGACGCACAGTTCTCCTGTGCTGTTCAAGAAAAAAAAGGAGTTTTACTATGACCTTACGGCAGAACAGTTAAAATCCCACTACAAACAATTTTAAATTGAGAATACTATTGTTAACTGTTGAATCCACCGCTTGCAAATTGAAGGGATTCTTATCTATGAGTATCTTTAGTTGGATTCTTCTTTGCTAATAGACTATCGTATTGCTTTATGTTATAATTTTGTGACTGTTAAATTTGAGAAGAATATGTATTTATTATGCAGGTAGTATGGGGATTGATTTCAATGGTTGATGCTGAGAAGAGACTACTAGCAAATGCTCTGGAAGATGTTGATAATCAATTTTTTGTCTTGCTCTCTGACAGGTTCTGGCTCTGATTATGGTGATTGCCTTTTTTGATACTTTGTTCTCTATTATTGAGTCATCTTTGCTTTATTTCACAGCTGTGTTCCACTTCATTCATTTGATTACATATACAATTACCTGATGGGAACTAACATTAGCTTCGTTGATTGGTGAGCACTGAGACTTGTATTTCAAAATCATTTTGAAAATATTATATGATCATTTTTTTATCTCTTGAAGATGTTCATATCCACTCACTTTGATTTTTTTCCTCCTTTGTTTTCAACTTTTAAGTTTCAAGGATCCAGGTCCTCATGGCACTGGAAGGTATCCTCCTGATATGTTTCCTGAAATAGACGAGAGGGACTTTAGAAAGGGTGCCCAGGTACAGTTATTCTCTATAGTAGTTTGTTAGGAGATAGAATACTTGCTGCAACCAAATTCATTCATTTAGTAGTATATCATTTGTTGAAAAATTTACATGGCATATACTCCGTAGCTCACATGTTCTGAATTTAGTTGTTGATTACCGAAATCTAATTTTAAATACTTTCGTGTGTACATTGTTGTTCTTGTTGTAGTGGTTTGCAGTTACGCGGAGACACGCTTTAATGATTCTGGCGGACAGCCTGTACTACAAGAAGTTCAAGCTATATTGCAAGGTATAGTAGTGGAGTTATTATCATTACTTAATAGAATGAAACTAGATTCCAAGCATCTTAGTTGGAAATATGCATACAATACAACGATTACTTAAGTTGCAATATGTAATTTTTTCAAGATGAAGTCCGGTATTGTTTTAGTGAAACTTCAGTACAGAAATTTGATAACTAACCTCAAACCTTGTTTGGATAAAAGTACTAACATAAAAGAAAATCCACAACTCACCAAACACCTCCTGTATTTGTAAAAAAAATGCGAAATGGACTTCAAGCAACCCATACAAGTCCTTGGAACTAAATTTGAATAAACTGAAGCAAATAGTTGAACGCGTACCGAGACATTGATAAATAAGTGAAGTTCATTGGAAAGTTCCTCCTAACAGCCTAAGAGGGCCCATGCATTCGAGTCACCATTTCTCATGTCTGAACCAATGATCATGATTTTCACAAATGTTTTCTAGTAAGCTCATTTCTTTTGCTAAGGGAATTACTTTTCTCCCATATCTGCAGCCAGCGGAGGGGCGCAACTGTATTGCAGATGAGCATTATTTGCCAACCCTATTCAATGTCAGTATTCACTATCTTTAGAAGTGACAAATAGCTTTTATTAGGTTGCGTGCTCAATTTATGTCCATAACTTCAGATGGTAGATCCTGGTGGAATCTCTAATTGGTCAGTTACACATGTGGATTGGTCTGAGGGAAAATGGCATCCAAAGTCATATGGCGCTGCAGATGTCACCTATGATCTGGTGAAGAATATAACAGTATGTTTTTCCTAGCTGAATGAGCTATTCTCATCTATCACGTGATCTTTATTTCCAGAGTCTGATATTTTCTAATAAATTCCATATTCTGATATGCATTACTTGTACAGGCAATTGATGAGAACTTCCATGTAACGAGTGATGACAAGGTAAACACAACATCCTTATTGTCTTTTGATGAACAATAAGAAATGTTCATGAACTTCACCATGATTATAAGCCAACTCCCAAATTGTATCTCACATCCATGAAACGATGAAATTTCCAGCTTCAGCGCATCTTAACAATAATCGAATGCTGGTGTGCTATTTTTTTTCTATGCAGAAACTTGTGATGCAGAAGCCGTGTTTGTGGAACGGATCAAAGAGACCATGCTATCTTTTTGCTAGGAAGTTCAATCCTGAAGGACTTGACAACCTGCTGAAACTATTCACGAGTTATACATCTGTTTGAGTCCAACCTAATTCTTTGCCTCTGGCATATGGTCCGATTGAAGCCTCAAACTCCACGAGCTTTTTCCCTGTTTATGTAAATTGTGAAGTCCATACTGAAAGACACCGATTACCACTGCAACAACAGCGATGGCTTGGAGTTCAGTCCAGGGGAGGGCCACAGCAATGTTTATAGAATGACACTGCCCTCATAGTAATTTATTGTGTTCTATGTATGTTTCCACTAGTCTTTCTCTCTCCCTCATTAGTTCTTGTCCTCTTGGACAAAAGATTTTTGTCATACTGTCATTATACGATCCATTCTTTGTAGACACAGTGATAACTAGAGAATTACAACATAACTTTATTAATTTTGAATTTGTTTTTGTTACCTAAAGGTCAATCTATCAGGATGGGTTGAGTGTACTTACTTTTCTTTGTGGTTTTCATATGAAATCTCAAATCAAATTACCTACGTACAGTTTAACTGGAGATAATTCATAATTCCCATCTCCAAGCCAACATGCTGACATCTGGGTCCACCAGTCATAATTCTCTACTGGCCCACAAAATCCATGACCTATCCACGGGTCCACATCCAGCCACGTAGCACCACTCAAATCCAGACACGTGGCACCACTCCCCACTTCTCCCTCCACCTTCCCTTCCATTTTGCGAACCGACCCCTAACTTCTCAAAACTTTCAAATCCCCGGTCCAAGAAATGCTTCTCCACCTCCTTTCTTCCTCCTCCGCCTCCTCCCCTCTCTGCCCCCGATTCCTCCTCCACGCCAATCCACCGGTCAGCCTCCGTTTCCTCGCCATGAGCACCGCCGCCTCAAGCTCCTCGTCCCGGCCGGTGCGCGGCGCGGCTGTGCCGGTGCCTTCTCTCGGCGCCGACGATGCCGGCGCAGTGGCTGACGAGGCCTTTCAGAGGCATACCTCGCCGAGCTTGAGGAGAGGCGGCGCCGGGGTGGCCGTCGTGTGGTTCCGAAATGACCTCCGTGTCCTTGACAACGAGGCTCTGGTGCGCGCGTGGGCGGCGTCGGAGGCGGTGCTGCCGGTGTTCTGCGTTGATCCTCGGATCTTCGAGGGGAGCACGCACTACTTCGGGTTCCCCAAGACTGGAGGTAAGGGCCGTTCATTTTTGCATTTTGATGGATTCTTCTGAATTTGAGATTCGAGAATCGAGATGGATAAGGAGTATGATGAATTCTTGACATCATAGAGCCCAATGCAAGCTGTTCCTGAATTGGAGAATCTTGCTGATTCATGTGTATTTGTTTGTGTTTTTGGTGAAATTGATCACCTAAATTCAGCATTGAGGGCACAGTTCCTGATAGAGTGTTTGGGAGACCTGAAGCAGAATCTGAGGAAAAAGGGTCTCGATTTACTAGTTCGACACGGCAAACCTGAAGAGATCCTTCCTTCAATTGCAAAGGCTGTCAGTGCACACACAGTAGGTCCCTCTGCACAAATTCTTTCAGTGAATTTAACTCTACCACAGCTTGATATTGAATTCTGGATCTTAGGTTGTAGATTTATGCTAGGAACCTAAAGAATAAGTCAGTAAATGGTGTGTCTCCAGGTTTATGCTCATAAAGAAACCTGCAGCGAGGAACTCCTCGTCGAAAGCCTCGTGCGCAGAGGCCTGGAAAAAGTTCAGATTACTCAAGGAGGAACATCTGGCCAGAAGAAACCTCTGAACCCCAGGTTGCAGCTCATCTGGGGAGCAACAATGTACCATATCGATGACCTCCCATTCACCGTGAACAACTTGCCAGACGTGTACACACAGTTCAGAAAGGTAGGGACTTCCTTTGCAAATTCTAGGCTATTTTCCAGGCGTGATGGGTTGATGTTGAAGCAACTCTTTTCACCAGGCGGTTGAATCAAAGTCATCGGTTAGGAAGTGCAGCAAGTTGCCGCCATCACTTGGGCCGCCCCCTAGTTCCAGCCTAGATGAGATTGGAGGGTGGGGGGCAATACCAACACTGGAGTCACTGGGCCTGAGTGTCACAAAGGCAGGTTCAGTTGCAGCTACATGTGCTTTCGTCAGAAGCTTCACTGGTTCTAATTTCAATCAGTACCGTTTCCTCCTCTCTGCAGTCTGAGAAGGGAATGCATTTCGTAGGAGGAGAGAGTGCAGCTCTTGGAAGAGTCCATGAGTACTTCTGGAAGAAGGATCAGCTGAAAGTCTACAAGGAGACCAGGAATGGCATGTTAGGTCCAGATTATTCCACAAAATTCTCTCCTTGGCTTGCTTCTGGCAGTATTTCGCCACGTTATATTTGCGAAGAGGTAAATAATTAATGATTGACTACAGAGATGTTAGCTTTGCATAATTGAATATGGTGTATGTCTTTTCATGATGCAGGTGGAGAGATATGAGAGGCAAAGAGTAGCAAATGATTCTACATACTGGTTAGTGTGCCTTATAAGTTTTACTGCTACCAGGCTCAAGTCCAACTATACTATCCACGGCATCTAATTTATTATGTTGCTATCCTAGTTTAGTGCTGAACTTGTTTGTCAGGCACATTCTTATTCATATAGATTGAGATCATTTTCCTGATATGTCAATGGCTTCAGGGTATTGTTTGAGTTGATATGGAGAGACTACTTCAAATTTCTATCAGCAAAATATGGGAACTCCATTTTTCACCTAGGTGAGGACTAAAGATGATGCTGTCTTTCTTGCCCTTAGATTTTGTATAAAAGAAGCTTCTTAAAATTTTATCGTGATGAAAAGAATGCAACCTTTTCATTTGAAAAATCAAATATTTCCATTTCAGTCGTAAAAGGTAGAATACTGCATTCCTGCTGAATATTATTGTTATAGGAGGTCCGAGGAAAGTAGTATCCAAGTGGAGTCAGGACCAGGCGCTCTTTGAATCTTGGAGAGATGGTCAAACTGGGTATGGTATTACTCCACTCTGATTGATATTTCAAATCTTATGACATTGCTCATGATGCCTATTGATTCAGCCATGGTAATAAATTTCCAGGTACCCTCTTATTGATGCCAACATGAGGGAGCTTTCAGCCACTGGTTTCATGTCTAACCGTGGCCGTCAGGTAAGCTTCGACACGGGGGCACATAAGCAGTGCAACTGCAGAGGACATAATTCTGCGGGCCACAAGTTCCCAATTATTCATCTCTCTATAATTGCTTATCTGTAGATTGTCTGCTCATTTCTTGTCCGAGATATGGGTATTGATTGGAGAATGGGAGCAGAATGGTTTGAAACATGTTTATTGGATTATGACCCAGCTTCAAATTATGGTAACTGGACATATGGAGCAGGTTGGTCCTGTCTTGTACTAGTATCCAATGTTACTGAATTCAGGATAGAACAGTGTGAACAAGAAACATATTTTAATGAACTGCAACGGATTGAATATTATTGCTCACTCTGACAGGAGTTGGCAATGATCCACGAGAAGATCGATACTTCAGTATCCCAAAGCAAGTAAGCATCAATACTCCGCGTTAACAAATCTGAATACTTATTTGACCGGACTGTACTTCTTACCCGAAAAAATCAGACCCGTAACTAACATGGTAGCAAATCTAGCAAATGTTGCCACACTGGTACGCAATTGTAGGTTTTCTGCATCCACTGATCATTTCAAAATACCAAGACATTAGTTTTACAACATGCTTGTTTATAATCATATCAATACTAGTTATAATTGTCGGTGACCATGCGTGAACATCTTCTGCAGGCCAAAACGTATGATCCTGAAGGGGAGTACGTCGCATACTGGTTACCTGAACTCCGGTCGCTGGCGAAGGAAAGAAGAAACTTCCCAGGGGCCTCATACATCAGGCAGATTGTCCCGCTGAAGTTCGACGGTGGAAATCAGAGAAAAGATCAACAGTTCAACCGGCAGAGAAGACCAAACAACATGTATAGAAGACAAATAAAATAAGAAGCAAGTATCAGTAGGAGATGAAGCAAATTTACACAGCTGATTGGAGAGTAAAGAACTAAGCATGCAAAGAATTTTTAATGGCCTTTTGCTAAAGTTCATTGAAGGATCTATCTGTGTTTTGCAATGTTTGTCAGCAGATCCAGCAGAGACGATCGGAAGGCATAAACATCCGCATGCACATCCAACACATTTCAACACGGAAACGAGACTGAAAAAAGGAAAACACTTTCATTCTGGTTACCTCATTTCTCAACAACAAAGTTTACCAGCTTATTCGCCAAAACTAGCTCGATTAACCAAAAGAAACAAGCAAAAAGATATTTACAACATTGCCGATGACAAATACTCTAAACACTCAAATGCGACACCTCACACCTTCAAAAGGCACGATGACTCATATATACAAGTTAGCCTTGCTGAGAGAAGCAGAGTTACAACTACGTCGCTGAACAGCCATGAAACTGATAAATGTAGCTTCAAGCCTTCGTAATAGATCCTTTAGTTGCACAGTAGCGAGAATTGTAGCCCTTGGTTGGTATAGGAATTCCTAGCGACTGGTCAACACTTTGCACCTTCCATGCACAGAATTGTGCATCATGAACAAGAGGATTGGTTGCACGAACTGGCGGAGACCCCATGAAGTAAGGAGGTGAAGCCTGCAGATTGTGAAACCTTCTAGCTTAGAATAGCAACATGGTTTGATTCCAAGTAAAGGGTGGCACTTTATATTTACCTGTGCCAAAAATTTACTCCAACACCAACTACTCAAAAAAGAGAGAAAAGGAAAGGAAAAACACTAAAAAGGGATATAGCTTATGAATGGAAAAGTGGAACCGTGTTTGAAAAGGCATCAGATGAAAGAAGTAACAGACCTTGCTCAGGATGAAATCAGAAAGATCTTGGGCAGCTCTTAACTCACGTTCCCTATACCACCTGGGTCAGAGAAAAAAGATCATGAGCACAATTAAACATCAGAATATTGAAACTTAGCAGTGCATGATAGATTATACAAATATTTAGAAGTACAATAGTAACAACTTCAAGATGTACCAGATCAGATCAGAGGGCTGGACCATACCTGCTGCTTTTGCACGGAATTGGACATCTGATAGCTCCATCTCTACTTTCTGGCGTTTGGCAGGTTTCCTTCAGTGCTTCTGCTCTCAGACCCTGTAGCCTTTTCATTTCCTCTGTTGCTTCGGTTCCATACACTGCAAAACCTTGTTTATACGATGTGATACGGGTCTCAGTGACAGTTTCAAGGTTTTCTCATATGCTGAAACTATATTATTATGTATATAGAATATAGATAATCATGGATGTAACCTGATGAAGGATTAGCGCAACTTGTCAAATGTTCCAAACCCATGACAGGAACAGCCAATAAGCTCCTTCAGAACACAAGCCCTCTGCACAATTAAGTACAATTCCAATTTTAATTAAGACTAAAGTAAATAAGCGGTAAAAAGCGTCTTGGCATAATGGGCGCCTAATAGCAAACCACAGCAAACAACAAACAACATCAAATAAAGATGAAGCCGACCTGTGTCTTTTAACTTCCAGAAGTACGGCTTCATATTCCAAGTACAACGGCAGAGTTTGTAATTAATATGTCCGGCATCTTTCAAACAGAGAGCCAGAATCATTACTGCTGCAACTTACCGTGTGCGCACATGTAAAAATGTATTTTTTTCAACAATTACACATTCTAACCCTAAAGAAAACAAAGTACTTAACTACTTATGCAAATTTCAACCCTTTTTTCTCCACGAAAGTCCCCCAGCCTGTCAACAAAACCCCATAAACAACAGCCAAATCAATCACCACCAATCTGGAATATTGGTACAAATCAATTGGCACCCATCTACAATATTGATTCTGCTACCCTGTTCTTCAAGGAGTTATCTTTCTGTGACCTAGCCTCTTGGAGGCCAGAAGCACCTAAAAGGAAAAAAGCTCGTACTTTGAACCCCCAAGATAGCACAAATGAACAAATGTTACTAATCTGGGAGGAGTTGGCGCGGTTCTTTATCCGAGATTCCAATCCACACGACGCTTGGCCCAAACCTAAGCCAAGAAACACCTCGATCTTTCGACAATACAGCGTTCAATCTACAGCAAACCGAACCTACGTCGCAACCACAAACAGTACATGGAAAAAGTACGGCGCTAGGCCGCCGCTAGCCACCTCTGCTCCGGCACCCGGTGCTAGTTCCCCAGATTGGTGGCTTACAGAGGTTGTAATACTAACCTGAACGTCCGGGAGAGGGAGTGCCGAGGCGGCGGAGCGGAGAAGATGGGAGATGGAGACTTCAGGCGTGGTGGAGAACCGCTCCGCCGTGCCGCGCGCTCCCCGGCCGCCTTTCCTTTTCCTCTCGGCGAGCGTGAAGGGAAAGCGGAAGATGAGAGCGGGGGCCCTTTGCCCCTCGGTATTTATCCCAGAGGACGCAAGCGACCAGGGACGGGGAGGCTAGGGCGCTTCTTGGCTCACGAGGGCTGCGACGCGCCGACGCGACGGCCGAGGGCGAGAGGATAAGAAGCGCACTGCGTACGGAGTATACTTGCGTTGCGGGGACGAGAGGGATCGATCGGCGAAGCGGAGGAAGCGTGGGTGCGTGACCGTGTCATGTGCAGTGCAGTTGCGCGGCGCCCTTCCCGTGGGCCGTGGCACCCGTGCGCGCCGCCATATGGTACACAACAGCAGTTTTTTTTTTCTCTCTCCCGTTTTCCTGATTTCAAGAGATTTCTTACAATATGTACTGAGATATAATCTATATAACCTATATAATTGGTACCCACTACAAGTCATGGTTAGATTTCTCTCAACATGCAAAATGTTCACGTCACCAACTCACCATCCACTAGTTCTTCTCTCAACATGCAAGTTGTCCACGTCACTATCCACTAGAATCATGAATTTATTTCTTTTAATGATTTTCTGCGGCTATGCATTGTGTTAGTCTTTGCAAGTAGTCGAGTATCGTGCTACAAATTTCTAAGTAGTTCTCTCAATAAAATGAATGTGTTTTTCTCTACATTATTGTTTGCAAAAAATAGCGTGATGCAATCATTTTAGTGTCTCTATTTTCAAATTGCATCTTCAAATTTTGTAGAAATTCCCGCAGCAACGCGCGGGGTATCACCTAATATAATACAATGAGTTGTTCCTTCTGTTTATTTCTTTTTTTTTCTTATAGAAGATTTTTTTCAGATATATACATGTTTCGTTACCGAACTGTAACCGTAAAGCATGTAAATTAGAATTAATTATAAGTGTCATGCTACGTGTAAACACGCCGTGTATAAACAATGTTGTGCTTCCTAATAAACTAATATAATACTTATGCATAATGTTGTTTTTAAATTGTAGGTGTAGCAAACCAACTCATCATAGTTATGGTAGTATATAGAGGTCAGCGTGCTTATGGCGTACAAACCTTGCTATTAACAAGGGCACATATAGCACACATGTTATCTTAAGGCAATGTAACATGATAAATAAATATTTTTTTATTAATTTTCAGCATGGTGTGTTGTACACTCGTGTGGGGCTATTATCATGTTTCACATATTGCGCCAAACCGAGCAACCTAACATTTCATTGGAGGCGGTCGGCAACAACTACACATGCCATTCGGCAATCTATTGTGCCATATACACATGCCATTGGATACAATGCTACAATATTTAGAATTCTTTCAGTTTTCTTTCTCGATTTTTAGTGTTTTTAGAAGAAACACGTATTGTATGTATGCTTATATAACTATGTCGAGGCTTCACGTAATCAACCCAGGTTCTCATAAATATCATGACGCAAGGAGACATGTCATGCAACACTGTCGATATCATGCATGACACATGTATACATCACCTATTACAATGTAACACGGAAGAGCGATTCATTTCGTTTCTTTGATTTATTTGAGTGATTATTCTGGAAGAAACACATGTTTATGTTATGCACTTGATAGCTTTATTCTCACAAAATTGAATAGATGGTAAATCCAATTCGTGGCAGAAGCACAGTAGTGTGTATGGAAAATGTGCATATGGTGAACAAGGCTCACTGTCACCTGATGTAGTTTACCATGACAAATAGTTCATTTTATTTCTTTTCTTCCTTAGGTATGAACGCGCCTTTATATTGTCATGGCATCCACATGCGCCACCTGATGCAATGCAATGTAACAAATAATTTTTTAAAGGGTTGTTTTTAGAAGGAGCGTGCATCATGTTGCGCTTATATGGTGATGTTGCCAAAAGTTCACAATCACCAACACAACACAACATAGGCACCACGTCATATGGAGGCACAACTTGTGAGCCTTGTCATTACTATGTGAGCCACTTGATACAATGCAACACTATGGTATGTTTTTTTAATTTATTTTTGTTTAAGGTTTTTTTTTGAAAAGATCACATGGCTTGGTTACGGAGATCACCAACATAACTCAACTTAGACACAACAATGTATGCAATGCATGACCTTTTGCTATTGCCATGGCACCTGCAATAGATCACCAATTCAACCTCGTGTGTCATGATATTACAATTGTATGACATCATTGTTAATTAAGTGGAGGAAGCTATGTAAGCCTTGCTGTTGCCTTGGTACCCATGTGAATTAGCATTACCCGATGAAATGCACCAATAGAATCGATACATTAATTTGTTTTTTCTTTTTCTTGAAAGTTATTTTTTAAAGAAACATAAGCCGGTGTGTATGCTTATACGACACTGTTGCCAAGTTGTATACCATGCGTGTGAGCAATTTTTAGGTTTGGAGAGAACATAATATATTTTTACTTATAAAAAATATGCATGCACTTAACATTTTTAAGATATCATTGATGGAAGAACTATGAAACTTAATTCCAACAATTTAATTCGAATGATCAACATTTTATATGTTAATTAGTAAAGCGATGTATAAAAGTTCTTAAGCAATATATTCAATTGTTAGAATAGTACATTCATACTTGTGACTCTAAAAAATAAAATAGAATTTGAAAATAATATTCTTATTTGATTTTGAAATAACATGAGGTTCAAACACTTTAAGATTAAAATTTCAAAGTTTTCGAATAGATAATCCTCCCCAGTCTCCTTCCTTCCTTTATTCTTCTTAACTTCCCTTCTTATTCTTCTCCCTTGTCTCTCCTAAAAAATGGAGGGGATGGGGAGAGGCTATGGGGGCTATATTGTTTATGGTAGGTAGGGGCCTTGAGCCTCGATCCACCCTATCTATGCACAAATAGTGAAAACTACTTTGTTTTTTGTCAATCCACATGACTTGATGCCCTCTCAACAACTAATAAAACTATGCCACATGGGTTTATTGGTTTGAGGGATCACGGGTAAAACTCATGTGTTTACGGTAATTTGTGTTTTAAGTCCACAACTTAGCATTTGAAAGATAAGTTCAATTCATTGTCACTTGTCTTTGCTGTGGAATATACCTCTCTTTAGCCACTATGAACTGACAATCGATGAACCAACCAACCTACTGCTTGGCTTGATTGATGGTTTGATAGGTAAATGATGGGGACGAACATTTTGCTAGTCTGGGGTAGGATGGACAAAAACAATGGGACGAAAACCTCCTAAGGGCATGTTTGATGGAGCTATAGCTTTGGAGCTTTTCGAAAAGCTAATGCTACCTTTTGGTTATAAAAATGCTTTTAGAATTTTTTTAGCCTTCTAGGTTTATGAAGGTACCGAAAACTATTAAAAGCCTAGGAAACTAAGTTTTTTTTTCAATTTTCCATATAAACTTTGCTTTTCAGAAGTTTTGCTAGAAGTTCTATGTTTATTCGAGGGTTTGGCTTTTCACGCTAAGATGTTGCTTAGAACCTCAAACAAACATACCTTAAGCGCTACATTGAAACGCGAGTATGGGCCTAAACCATATTTTTCGGAAAAGTTGTCAAGATGGGGTCCTATTAGTGATTTTAGTCTTGATCTATAATCTTTTTCACCATCTTCCATGTGAAAAGCCTCTTCTACATAGAGGGTAAGGAACCCAGTGTGTTTGAAATTTCAGTCAACATGATGCACCATCGAAATTTGCATAGTCATACATCCATTATACCGAAGCACATACTGGATTACTGGTGGACAACTCTAGTCTAAGTTTTTTCTTTATATTTTTTTGAAACGGAAGTTTTTTCTTTATATAAATAAACAGCCTAGAAAAATAAAATGGAAGTAAATCTTACATGTCGCACCTCACCTCTTTGACATAATAATTTCCACAAATATTGCGAGAGCTCAATTTTGCTAAAAATAATTAAAAAAAAGTGATGCAACCGAGGCGACCTTGTAGCATCGGCCGGGGAAACAGGTGGCCGCTGCAGCATTTCATCTTCCCAACGACAGTTGCGATACAAGTCAGCGGGAGCTGGAGCCTCCCCGTTCCTCCCTCGCTTTCCCCTGTTCCACCTTTCATTCCCTCCCCTTTCCCACGCCAAGAAGCCACGCTGCCACCGCCCTCCTCGATCCCAATCCCTCCTCTCACGATCGCAAACCGACGCTGACCCCCGTCCGGTCGGCGCCAATCGGCATCAGAAATCCCGCGCTTCCCTTCTTCGGGGTGTCGGTCCGTGCTCCGTATCGGAGGACGGAGCGGAGATGACAATGCCGGGGTCTCCGGCGAGGCCTGGCTTCTCGGCCCTCCGCGGCGCCCGGTGGCGCGCCGATCTTGGCGTGCTCCCCGGCCCCACTGCCGTCTCCATCGACGAGCTCCGCCGCGCCGCTGCGGACTCCCGCAGGAGGTCTGGTCTCGTCTTGGGGGATTCCGTTTCTTGTTGCGTGAGAAGCTTCATCCGTTTATGGAAATGATTAGCTACTAGACGAGTACTTAGCGTGTTTTTCGACTTATTTTCGTTGGATCAAGCTGTCTTAGACTTTGATACTAAGAATCCTTGTTTATTGAAATGCCAAAATGCTATTGCACTTCTGTTTATCTTACTTGCATTTCGTGTTTCGCTGTATTCAATGTTAATAATACTGGTTGCAATTATTGCATCCTCCTGCAAGTGAAACAAGCTTATGGCTTGGATACGCTGATCAAGTAATCAAAATGCAAATTATCAGGAAATTAGACGATCTTAGTTTTTACTGCTTGTTAGTATTGGATAAAGATGCAAATTTTGTTGGTCTTAGGGATTTGACTCTTGAATTCTAACTGCTGTTTGCTGCAGATATGCTAATCTGAGGAGAAGACTGTTAATAGATCCTCATCTTTCCAAGGATGAAGAAGGTGCCCCTGACTTGATCGTGGAGAACCCACTATCACAGAACCCAGGTAGATACTAGCTTTTGTCTTTAAAGTATGTTCTCTGAGTTGTCGTTGCTTGCAATACCAGGCATTCACTTGATAGACTCACTTAAAATAAACAGAGCACGACTGTCGCATAAGATGCCTCAAAATGGTCAATGAATTGAGATTTTGTAACAGTTATGCACAATTTATGCTAGAAAAAAGGCAGTGAGATGTTAAATAAGGTCTTCTTTTACTTAAACGGGAGGGGATGCAGGCAGAAACGTTTTTGTCGCACTGTCGATACTAGACTAATTACAACTAACAGAAACATGCTATTATTTTCTCACCATTTGGACATTTTCTTGATTCAGCATTCAATCCTATATAGCAATGTAAGAAAGCGACACCTTTCACAACTTGCCATTAGTAACATTTCTGGTTTTTAATAAATTTATTCATCATGAATGCAGAAAGCACTTGGGGCCAATATTTCAGGAATGCGGAGCTTGAGAAAATGCTTAACCAAGATCTGTCCCGGCTGTATCCTGAATTGGGGGATTTCTTCCAAACAAGCACATGTCAGTCTATGCTTGGACGCATATTGTTAGTATGGAGCCTTAGATACCCAGAATTTGGTTACAGACAAGGTAAATCATTGATATTTCAATCGCTGTAAGATTTTCTTCTCATGAAAAGATGATCCATGCCAATCAAAGACGTATACCTGCAACTTATACACGTAACCGAAATCAAAAGCATACCAGTGGTCCCCTGGAGTTGGCTCCTAGATCTTGTATCCATTCAAATTTTGTCATGGAGCCACTACGTACAACCAAAATTACACATCTAAATAGCTGCATAGTTTTTATGTCAATTAGTAATCTAATTTTGGTTGAGTACATCTATATTTCACATTGAAGTAAAGTTTGTCTGACCTATTTAGATGACTAAACATTATTTCTGCCAGAGGTAAAAACATAGGTTCATGTCATTCCAACGACATGCCAAAACCTTTCTAAACTGCTAAGCAATGGTTCAAATTAGTTAAGAGTTCAACTTTTTTTTTGTGATGACATAAGCATTCATCTCTCCTCATTGTATGCATTTGTCAACATAAATCATTTTCCTCCTACAGGAATGCATGAACTCTTAGCTCCTCTTCTCTATGTCCTTCATGCTGATGTGCAGCACTTCAAAGAAGCCAGAGACCTTCACGAAGAGCTTTTGGATGATGATTTTGATGGACAAACCTTTCCAGATCGGTCAAAGCTGAACAGAAGTGACAGGAAAAACAGTGTTGAGGGTGGAACAGCTAAAATAAGAAGTTTGTCTGACCTTGATCCTGATACTAGGGATCTTTTCTTGATAAATGATGCATATGGAGCAGAGGGTGAGCTGGGCATTATTTTATCAGAAAAGTTTATGGAGCATGATGCATACTCTATGTTTGAGAATTTGATGAATGGTGCCCAAGGAGTGGTCGCTATCACTGACTTCTATTCTATCAGCCCTGCACCAGAATCAAGCACTGGTTTAACACCTGTGAGGGAGGCATCATCTGCAATATATCACTTGCTTGCTAGTGTGGATTGCTCTCTTCATAGTCACCTTGTGGAATTGGGGGTGGAACCTCAGTACTTTGCATTGCGATGGCTCCGTGTCCTATTTGGTCGTGAATTTTCACTTGACAACCTTCTGTTTATTTGGGACGAGATCTTCTCTTCTCCTAACCATTCATATTGTACTGACATCAAGAGTAGGGCAGATTATCAGTTTAAGGTCTTGTGTTCTCCTCGTGGTGCACTAATTTTGTCAATGGCAGTGTCAATGATGCTTCATCTCAGATCTTCCTTGTTAGGGAGTGAACATGCCACATCTTGCCTAGTAAGGTTGTTAAATTTTCCAGAAGATATTGACTTAAAGAGCTTAATTGAGAAAGCCACGTTACTGCAATCTTTTGCCCTTGAAGCAAATCTTCCTTCATCTCCTGTGAGAGGAAAATCGCTCTTGACTACACCCAACTATTGGGAAGAGACGTGGAAGATTCTCCAATCATCAGACCAAAAGGGTAGCGGTGTCTTCAAGATGAAGGGAAGGGGCTTCTTGAGAAGAAGCTCATCTAACACTGAATCAAATGTTTCCAGAAGCAAGAGTGCTAATTTCGAAAACAACAATTTCACTTCAACCAAGCAGTCTACTATTGATGAACTTAATCATACTGATGTAGTTCCTGCAAAGCTCATAAATAGCGTGCTAAACATGCCTACTGAAGAACAAAAGGATCATGTTGGTCAAAGTACTTCAGAGACTATTGGGAATGATTCAAAGAATGCATATGAGACAAGCCAGCGGGATGGTTACTGCTCAACTTCAGGTGAAATTAGGGATCCTCTTGGAGCAGCTAGTGAATATTTATCAAGGAGCAGCAGCACCTCTTTGTCATGTGGTACTGAGTACGATCATGATACCCAACATGCGGAAGAACCATGTGTTCCCTGTGATGACAATGTGGTTAATGAGCCTGATCTAATCTCTGTGCACAGAAGTAGAACTGATGAAGCAGCAATCACAATGGATCGAACATCTGGAATAGTGGATACTAACCCAGTTCAGCAGACAGTCAGTTCTGCTGATGGGAAGTTGAAATTGAAATATGACCAAAATCCCACTATGGCTGAAGGTGGTGAAAAGGAAACATTGGCAATAAGTTCAGTTTCAAATGTGGCCGATAAAGAGTTAACCAGAACATTGAGATCTCTCGGTGAATCAATGGTTGAGAACATTCAGGTAAACTTGCTTGACAAAAGATAAAAATAAACTTGTTGCCAAATAGATACCACATGTATATTTCTTACCTGATTGTTTTTTTGGGGGTAAAATTCATACTTTATGTTGGCGATGTCTTATTCTTTTTAGGTTTCATAGGATTATATTCTGATAATTGTAGACACCAGACTGTTGTTGAATACCTTATCTTAAGCTGACATCATGCTATACCTTTCTCTTGCCTCTTTGCCCTTGGCTAATTTGCTAGTTTACGTCACAGGCAATTGAGTTGCTATTTCTACCTAACTCACTCTCAACTTCGGTGGAGAAATCTGAGAAATCTATGCCTAGAAGCACAGAGCAAGCTAAGGCGGTAGCAGCTCTAAAAGAACTAAGGAAGATCAGTGACCTTCTTCGTCAAATTTAACCAGTACAGCTATACATATATTTTCTTACATATAATACGGTTTTGTGGTTTCTATAGATATCTCCGTTTGACAACAGATTTTGATGTTACACATGAACAGTGTATAACCGTCTGATTTGATTGGTAAATAGTAGTTTGTACATGCTAAAATCGTAATTGTACATCTGAACAGCTGCTTGCTGCAATTACATCTGAACAGCTGCTTGCTGGTTGTGGAGTTGAGTCGGAATACGTTTTTTCTGGTTTGTGGCCCAATAATATATCTGTATGGTTTCTTCCAAGGATCTCTCTTCCGTACCTATTTTGTGAAAGCGGCAATCAAAGGTAGCTGTTGTTGCCCCTGTTAGGTTTGAGCATAATTCTATATTATCAGAAGTGCACCAGTTGTTTAGAGATTCACCATAAAAGCTCAAATCATATGCCATTTTGTTTGCATCAGGCGCAACTTTGCTTCCACTAGATTGCACTGTATTAGAATCAGCATTACTAGCTGTTGGGTGTCGAAGCTTATGGTGATCCAAAGGGATCCGAGAAAGGCCATTTGAAAAGGAGCATTGGATATGAAACTGCAGTATGATACAAAGTTCTACAAAGCAAAATAGCACCATACAGAATTACAGATGATATTTAGCATCCTGAACGAGGAATGAAGTAGATGTATCGTGCCTTTACGAGTCTTAGCTTCATCTCACAGGGTGAATGGAAATATTGAAGATCAATCAGGATTGTAACTTGGTGAGAGATGGAGGCAAGAAAATTTACGAGCAAAAATTTTTAAGCACAAGTTGTTCATGTCACCTTACAACAGTGGGTCACCCATACAGACAAGATAATTCAGAAACCTAAGCTTTGATAATATGCCTCTGAGCCCTCTCATCTAGGCAATGGTGGTAGTACAAATGCTCCCGTGTATGTCAAACATCAACTCTCATTCTTTTTCCTGCTCTGAGATCAATTCAATGCATCCTGCAAGCAATATAAAATAATGTCAACAGGATTTCATTGCAAAACATCAGTTGCCCCTTCCGAAAAACATGATAACACTGCAAAAACTACACAAACAGCAAAGATTGTAGAACATAACGTCTGGTGCAAACCAAACTGCTTGAAAAAAAAACTACTAGTTTCACAGTATGAACCAATCCATACAGATTGTACATCTTACTAATCTTTGGATATTTTTTCATAAGTATCTAAAAGATAAAAACATGGTATCTGTTTCCTGTCACACTAAATAAATAAAATATAAACTTGTAATGGTATAACATACAATGGGGACTCGCATAGAAGCTTCCAGTCAGATGGGGAGAAGGAAACAAATAACCAAGGTTCAGAATGTACAAAATACAATCATACATGACGCAAACAGTTGAACTGAGACTGAAAGATAATAAATTTGCAGACTACCCATCAGTGCCCCAAATATAAACTAACCAAATCTGTAGAACTCATGTTTCCATGTGTCAAATAAAATACAGATAGCTGCAAAGTATATTCACGAGCCCCATCATCGGCTTGCATATATTTCTAATGTACCTCCCTTGACAAGATAGCCAGTGAACAGAGCAAACATTGAAATGATGCATACATAACCCAGCAGGAAATGAACTAGTTACGACACATCAGTCAGTGGATCTTGTATTTGTATGTCAGCCAAGCAAAACCACACCCGGCTGATGAAAATTCCTGAAGTTCACAACCACCCATTTATTGTCCTAATCAATCTGAAGTTCTAGTTAGCAACAAAATAGTACCTCATCTCTGTTGAACTGCAAGAAAGCATGAACACAAAAGATACTCCGCATAGAAAAGTTGTGTCTAGGTGATTGTCCCCAACAATCTTCTCAGATAATGGTAATTTCCCAAGAATTTAGCATTTATTTAGATGGATATAAAATTTTGGCATGACCATAGCAATTCGGTTAGATTCCATGTATCCTTTTGCCGATCCAAGGCCAACTAATGGTTAGTCAAAACCTTGGCCTCGGCTAGCCAATTTTTTTTGGCAATGTTTGGTTGTGCCAGAAATTAAGATACAAAGAGTCAAACTTGTGTGTTTTGTACTCAATTGACAGAACCTATTATTCCCCATCCCTTCAAACAGCAATCCACCCCACAATTTCGCATAGAAGGGTGATAATCCAACCACATAAGCACATCACTACGACGCTTCAGCAAATTTCCTAGCTGAATTTTACTCCCCTAATCTTACCGCACCAAAATCCACTAATCTGAAATTCGCCACAGTAACCGAACGAAACCGAGGCCTTACCATCTCGCCGGCCGCCTCAGGCGACGGCGACGGGGCTCGGGCCCGGCTTGTGGGGCGGCTCCTTGGCGTCGGCGAAGTCCTCGGCGTTGTAGACGACGGTGAGGAAGAGGGAGCACGAGGGGCACCGCGCAATCTCCTCCCCGAGGCGGAGGTCCTCGAGCGTGATCTGGAAGAGGTCCCCGCACGGGCACGGGTACGTGTACGCCTTCAGCTCCGCGCTCCACTCCATGTCCTCGATCTCCACCTCGTCGTACGCCGACATCCCGCCCGCGAAACCCTAGCCTCCTCCGACCGCGCCCGCCCGCAACTAGGGAGGAGGACTGGAGGAGAGAAGAGAAGACGCGTCGGGTGTTTCGCGCCGCCGCGGGGAGGGAGGAAGTTGCGTGAGGGTTAAGGCGGTGGCGGCGCTAACTTTTCGGATTAGTCAGTGTAAATAATTCCGTTATTACGAAAGTACCCCTGGGAGAAACCGACGGAGACAGCCTGCGGTTTCCGCCCCCAAACGGACGCGGAACACGCACACGCACCCGGTGTGCCAGCCCGCCTCGGAAACCGACCACCGACTATTTTGCGGAAAAGCCCTCGGAGGATGGCTATATTTACCCCACGCTCCCCCACTTCTCTCCCCAAGTTCCCAAACCTTCGCGACACCGCCACGGCACAGAGCAACCGCCGGCTCGCCGTCGCGCGCGCCGCTCCCCTTCTCCCAGGCTGCGAGCGAGCCCCGCCCCGAGTACAACCGCGTGACGTGAAGGCTTCCATGGCGCGCGTGCTCTCCTCCCGGGCGGCGGCCCTGGCGCGCCGCCTCGGGGCCCAGCCCCAGCCCGGCGTGGTCTTGAGCGCCCGCCGGCACAGCCACACCCGCCGGGGTGCGGCGGAGGTTTTCGAAGCGGACGCCGCGGGGCCGTCGAACACGCCAGCGGAAGCCGCGGCGGTGGCCCGGAAGCTGGAGGAGGCGATCGACGGCGCCATGGCGCGGATGGCCGAGCCCGACTGGGCGCCGTTCCGGCCCGGGACGTCCTACTTCGTGCCGCCCCGGCCCGCCGGCGCGGGCCTGGGGATCCTCGCGCTCGTCGCTCACGGTGGTGGGTTCGTGGGGCCACCGGCGCCGCGGCGGGGGCTCTCCGGCGACGAGGCCCGCGCCGTCGCCGCCGCCTCTCGTGGGTACCCGTGCTCGACCTACTTCATCGATGGTGAGAAATTGGACTATTTGCGATCTCCATTTCGCTATTCGAATGTGCTGCACGATTCTGAACTGAAACGCATTGCATAAGAACTGCTAGAATTCAGGGATTTTTTCCGATTTCATTGTTCTGCTCTGTTCTTTTGCAATCCGAGTAAAATTGTAGCTCCTGCTTAGAAATTCTTTCTTACATGGGGTGTTGATGAATGTGCAGGTCACTTTCCAGATGAATTGGATAGCTCAAGTCTGAATACCAATCAAGCTCAAGAGGAATGAATGCAAGGGGCCTACCTGTTGCACTGGATGAAATTGGGGATCAAGAAAAGACGTCCCTTTACATGGTCTCCCATCACTTACTGCTATTGTACAAAAGTTTGGAACGATGAATTCGTGCTACTTTAGAAAATAAAAGTGTACCAAATTCATGCGATCTTCTAATTTCATGTAAGACTTGTCGATAAATAAAATTATGGTTCACCATCTTTTCTCATGCTGTCTGAATTCTGTGATGTATGACCGTAACCATGCGTATTGGCTGATAAGTATTGGTGTACAAGTCAAAACTGTGTATTATATCGACATCACAGTGGCTATATTGGTGTCCAAATGTGAGTACTACTGTAGTACAGAGTATAATCAACATACAGTATTAAAAACTTTTGAACTATACAATTGCTCCTCAGAATTGCCAATGTTGTGCATGATGGAAATTAGATGGAGCTTTATATAGGAACAGAATATGCAATTCAGACTAAATGTCAATTGCTTTGCTTGGGCGGAATAGCCATTGGAACGAGGCTACTGAATGGGTCACCAAAGGGATTGGATAAACCGGCTTGAGAAGAAGGGGCAGAATACTGAGACTGCTGCTGGTATGTTTGAGGCGGCAACATTACCATTTGCTGTTGCTGCTGTACCTGAAAGTACTGTTGCTGCTGTGCCTGATAATACTGCTGCTGCTCTGCCATCATAGCTAACTGCACATTGGATGGTGGCGCGAAGCTGTTTGACATGGCAAATGGATCGTTGGAGTGAAATGGGTTTGCTGCAAGACTTCCAGTGTAGGTCACACTGGCTATTTGCTGCCTCCTTGCCTCATCCTCATAGAGGCTGTCTAGCAATAGCTTGTCAAAAACCCCAGCCTGTGAACACATGATAAGTTGTTAGCTCTGATTGGTTTTACTTAAATTTGGTATTAACTTATGGCATCTTTTACTGTTAATAATCTGTCTTATGTCTCTGGAGATAGCAAAGTTATACATACCAATTGATTGTCCATTTGTTGACTCGTGTGGTTACTTGGAGCAGTAACCAGTGCCAACTCCCATCCAGACTTGTCAAGGGCAAACAAGTCTCGAGAAGTCGACGTCTTATTTTCATTCCCTACAGTTAAGAGACAAACTACTAATCATAATACACTACGCATAGCACATATAATCTTTCTAAAGTAAAGCATTCTCTGCACAAAATAGGCTTAATTGTGCTTATTAGTATATGCTAATGACCAGTGCTAGGATATTCTGAACCTGGTGCAACGATAGCAAGAGCCAGTGCATTGCTTTCTTCAAGGTTTGCAATCATGGGGTTTACTTCTTCATCCAAGTTCTGCAAGTAATGTAGTAGCAAAAATATTAGGCTTCAAAGAAGCTGATACTAATCTGAACAGTAGATTGCTCAAGAAACATAGAGGAAATACTAGTAGATCCCCAGTGGTGACCGGTGGCTGAGGCTCCACTGTTTCTTCTGCAGGCTCAGCAATGGGTTGTGGTTCTTCTTCAGGTTCCGCAGGTTGTTGTTTTTCCTCTTCCACTATTTTCTCGGTTTCCTGTGGAGCTGCTTCTTCATTGTCACTAGGTTGATGCTCCTCATTTTCCTGGTTTAGCAAATAGCAAGAATGATCATAAACATTGTCATTTCTGCTCCAGGTTCTGGCCTTTCGCAGTTCCTGATACTGAAAGCACTCACCAAACTCTTACTCTCAATATTGGCCCGGGGTGCTTCTCTGATGTACTCTTCCATTGTCACAAGAAACGAAGGAGGTGGCTGCATACCGGTAAGTAGTAGCACCATCACTATCAGTAAATGACTAACGGTACAATACAGTGTGCAGAGGAAGCAATTTTTTCTCATTTCTAAATGGGATTTAAATGACTGGCATTTTTACAATTGACTGCGGTAGATTCAGTGATGTATATATTATCTCTCCTTAAATTATGGACATTTATTTGTTAAAATTAGCAATTAATGACTTATGGGACATACCTGCCTCAGAGTAGGAAATTGGAAAGTCCTGGCCAGATCAAGAAGTTTGCAGTGGTCATAGAAATTAGAAAGCTTTTCTGCCTGTGAAATTGATGAATGCATACCATTTGATTCATAGAACCAATTCATCCAAATATGCTATATGGTACACTGCATAGTTTCTATACCTGCTGGCCAGCTCGTTTATATATTTCAAGAGCCTTGATTGCATCATATTTTGGCATCTCAAAATACTGCATCAAATAAGTAAGAGACATAATGAATTTGGCTTACGTTCAGATGAAAGACATATACATATATGTAAAAGGCATATCTGTAAGAACTGTCAGCATACCATATCAACAAGATTGATGATGCCATCATTGATTGAACAGTATATTTTAAAACTTTCCTTCAAAACCTAGGGCCCATAAGACCTCTGTAAGACTTAAGTCTATAAGGAAATGGAAACTATTCTGTTCCAAAAGGCTTTGTCAGAACGAGTTTCAGACTCACAAGGGCTAGCGCATACTGTACAAGGTAATTTGTGCAGGCTGTACCTTCAGGCTGCAAAGTGACGATGGAAAATGAAACTGTATATCAATATCAGAGAGAGTTGCATATGCTAGCTTGATACAATTTCTTATTTTCAAGGTCAGTAATGCTTCTTATTCCTCAAACCTGGCAGTAAATAAGCCTGAGAAGCAGTTTCTGCAATGCAGGCAGCTGATCCAAAAGATCCGCAAGTGGAAGGGTTCTTGTTCTACTGTGTGCCTGGAATTCGTCAAGGTTCAGCCCATTATACTCATGGGACTAACAGGTCAAAAACTCAAAATGATGGCAACACTGCAAGACGTCGGTTCGAAAGCACTGAAAGCTGACCTTGCCAGAAGCCTGGGGTAATTTCAGCAGACGGTCAGCTTCAACATCATACTTGAGAACCCTGAAGCACTCCACCCTTTCGTCTAGGTAGAGCGCGTACGTGCGAACCCAAGCAGAGCAATCCCAAGCTGTAGAAAGGGGTGGGCAGAGAATCTGTTCAGATATGGAACTAGAACACTAGGAGACTCCATTTTTGGATCAAGACTAGAACAATGCAGAATTGTTTCATCCATGGAGTTCAGTCACGATCGGCAGTTACTTAATCTGCAACCTTGAGCCATAGAATTGGCTTCTTTTCAACAGCCAAGATGCTACAATCCATGGACAAGGTCCCTAATCCCCTATACTCGGTTATCTTTGATCAATACACATGTAATACACATGTATGAGTAGTAATAAAGAAACAATGCAGAATGAACCAACCCACCTAATGGGCTGGAGTCATCCTTGAATTGTGGGATCTGCAGAATGTTTCCTCTGTATGAATATGTCAAGAAATCCTCCCTGAATGTGCCATCGCCTTCTCTGAGTAGCCTGTGTATCACTATCAACGTTTTCACAGCAACCTGTAACCAAGAAATGGATCGACATCCGGTCATGTCTGTCCTCCACAGAATGCCACAAACGTGCAATTCACAAAGACTATTCTTCTCTCAAGGATGGAAAAGACAATTGGAGTAACCAAAAACAAATGACTGAAACAAATGAACGAATAGCAAGGATCATCACCAATCGATTAACAAAAACTAGAGAAATGATCGAATCGAGGACCGCCATTAATTCGTAAACAAGGAGAAAGGAGCAAGACCCACTATCCAGCTCTTGGTCTTGGACAGCCTCCTCGCCAGCGTGCAAATCGAGTAGGCGACGTCGGCTCGCGGGCGCGGTGCAGAGGTCGCGTAGAGTATCCCTGAAACGAGAGCACAGAATCCCAGCCATGAACACCCGGGCTGGTGCAAGAGGATCGGATTCGGATTCGATACGGCGGATGCGGGATGATCCGAATGGTGGCGGCACAGGCACACTCACTCCTGAGGTGGCGCTCCTTGGGCGGGCACTCGACGTGGTTCGTCGCCTTCACGATGGCGATGTCCAAATCCTGCGAGAAATTCAGAAAATTACATTACATGCGAATTCAGAAGGAGCGCCATGGGATGAGGAGCCCGGGAAGTGGGAGGTCACGATCGAGATCAAATGGAGGGAGGCGCCATCGTCGTCGTCGTCGTTACCTTGTACTCGCTGTTGAAGTTGGCGAGGCCGACCTTGGTGGAGTCCTTGAGGGCGCCGTAGGCCTTGCGCCACGTCCCGGAACCCATCGCCGGCCGCCGCCGTGCCCCGCCGCCGCAGCCGCGCGCCCTCCACGGGCCACGATCGCCGCTCGCCGACCAGCCTCCCCGCGTGCCAACTCGATCTCTCCCCCAAGTTTAGCGCGCGACGGACGGACGGAGAGGGAGGAGGACGGGAGGCGCGGGGCTCGCGTCCTTCGTTTTGGTAGGAGCAGCACGGGCAGGGCGCGCGAGGCGACGACGCCGCGCCTGCGGGCCCGGCCCAGCACCAGCGCAGGCCGTCATGGGCCTTGTGTGAACGCTGCTGGTGCAAGGCAGGGCCCCCCGGCCCATCACTAACACGGGCCGTCATGGGCCTTGTATCAGCGCTGCTGGTTCAACTGTTCAAGGAGGCAAGCTTCCGAAGGAGAGGAACACGCACGACCATGGCGAAATGATCTCAAAAAAAAATGCACGACCATGGCGAAATGGTTTTAGAACAAGACTATAGAGAGGGGCCATGTGTTCTAGCTTTTCCAGTTTACGGAGATGGGACTCAAAACGGTTCAAGATCTTTTTTCGAGAACACGCAGGAGAGCTGCGTATCTTTGTATCAAGAAGAAAGTGAACTTAAGGCGGGCCGAAAACGGTTCAAGATCAAGTATGAAGAGGGTTATTTTAGCCTGTTGGGACATTCGTTCAGCACTACAAGCAAACTGGAGAGTATTGTCTTGTCCCGTCTTCAGAATTCAACATTTCAATCAAGGATCCGCGCAGACGAGGTCGATTTTCATCAAGGATCTCGTGCCGGGCACAGTAGTTTGCGGTACCTTATGCCCTAGTACAAAAAACCGGACCGGTTCACCGGTTGGACCGGAAAAACCGTGACCCGGTGGCCGGACCGGTCCGGTTCAATTAAAAGATCGGCCATGCAATTGGACCGGTGTGAACCGGTGCGAACCGGTCGAACCGGCCGGTTTTTGTGTCGAACCAGTGAACCAGTGAACCGTTTTTTCGTGAAACATTGATCAATTTGATGTTTGGATATTGGTTTCTAATTTAAAACAATAGATTATTATGATATAATTATGTTATACCATCTATTATGTTATATGTGATATCTTTTGGTAATAAAACTTGCATATTGTTCAAATAAATCATGTGAAATAAATATTATATTAATAAATAGTGAACCGCTGGTTCGACCAGTGAACCGCTGGTTGGACCGATGAACCAGTGAACCAGTAGCCTGACCGGTTCGATCTCCGGTCCGGCTTTTCGCACTTGGCCTTATGCGCATGTTCAGTCGTAAGACCTATGCTGCTCACACTCTGAACATTGAACGATGACTGCTTCATATGGTAAATCCACCATGACACTGCTCAACTTTGGGAACTATGCATTGAGACTCAGATTTCGTAAGAGAACTATACATTGTGACTCATTCTCCGAGTCATGAAAGTTCCTGAAGTGAAGGTGGCAAAACTGTAAACATATTACACACACTAACACATTACACACACTGACACCGGTCTACACCTCATCTAACAAAATCGGTCGGCGCTTCAGGTCTGCATGATACAATACAGATTTTGATCTTTGACGCACGAAAACCCTTCAGTCTCCATCTCACCGAGTGATCCTCCAGCTGCATCGGCCTTTTACTCTTTCCTTTCCCTATGTCTTTTGTTCTTGAAATGTCTTTGGTTTGCTTTTGTTTACAAGACACCAGTATAACGGCGTGTTGGGTGTTGGAAGGAACTTTCAGTGTGCGAAGGCACCAAGCACAGACACATGGTACAGCTCTTCTGGTTCTATCTTCATCTGACGAAAAACTGAACCACTATATCGACGCCGACTTGTGACAGGACAGGTGCAAGGGTTCCCCAATTGTATGCCTCCTCTCCCTTTGTTTGTAGACAAAACCTGCTACATAGAACAAAATTGTAGCAATCTGATCTCACACAAAGAAGTAGGGTGAAACAGTAAGACATTCCGTCAGCTCATAAGATTTAATGTGGTACCATACACATGCACAACTCAAAATCTGATGGATGTACATCTTTCAACGTTTCTGATTGCTATTACCCAGACGATTCCTCAACTACAAAGATAAAAAAAAAACAATTAGACTAGTTTCAAACAGCAAATCCAATGCAAAATCTGTAGTTTATTCAGAGTTCTAATAGGTATGAGTATGACTGGTGAGCATGTGAGCCCAGCGATACAATGATCAGGCAATCTAGCATAAGGCCCTATACTTCAGTTTCTTTTTCTTTTTTGAGGGACACGGAGTTCAGTTTCTCTTCATGCAGTTAGACGTTCGTCTTCTTTGCGTGAAGACTGTAATAAATGCTGTATAATTCTTACTTACTCCCAGATATCATTTTCATGCAAAACAAAATAGAGGCGATTCATCTACTCAGGAACTGATTGGACTTCAGTCACAGCACAAGAACAGACCATTCCTGGCCTACAGCCCTCTCTTTATTTTTTTATGAAAATATGTTGTGTATGTGTTCAGGTAAATCACCAATGCACACATAGGAGCACATAATAGGATGATGTGCATAGATTCTAAGAACCAGATTATTGGTGTCCGATCATTTGCCCCTGTGGACAAACGATCATCAGGTTGGTACAAACCACTTTGCAAATTTGATTTTGTTGTCACACTACTAAGCAAATTTAGACAGCTTCAGTTAAAAATTTCAAACTTCACTAGTTACAAATACCTCTAGATAGACTGGGTTGAACCGTTTAAATAATACTAATGACTGTGATTAAAAAAATAAACTCCTATTATACTACATTTCTGTAGTTTTACCAACCAGTGGTCAAAGTTGGCTCTTCTAGATCACGAGGTATCCCAAAAAAGAAACGTCATTTCCATAAATACAAGTGTTCAATTTTCATTTAAGCATGCCTAACACAAGGTTTTATCAGGTCAAAATAAAAAGAAAAACTGTAGCAAGTTTCTTGTTTGTCCTTTTCAAATGCTGGGCCAAAGCAATGGCTTGAGGTAACAATTCTTGCAGACATGATGCAAAGAATGTGGCGATCATAACCACTTTCCAGTATCAGAGCGAACATACCTTATTTATGTACTTCAGTTGTTCAAGAACTTCCTTAGTCTCCAATTCCTAAAATAGAAAAAATAATCTATAAATCAGTTTCTCAAATAGTAGCATTTTAATTACTTAATGGTACAAATAATGTAAAGTAGCAATGATGGTGTATCACTACTACATACAAGTTCAGCAGCTAATTCAGATTATCGAAGAGATACGGATGAAAACATACTTGCACATGGATAAAACATCCAGATATCAAAGGAAAGCATGCCAATAGATAACATAGACATAACCAACTCACATAAGGTACCATCAATTATAAATGTCTTCCTTAATCCTAATGCCATTACAAGCTGACGTAAAATAAGTAAGCACCTTCTCACATGGCCATGCAAAAAATACAACCACATCAAAGGAAAGTATAGCAGGAACATACCTGCGGAACAGCACAATCAGCATGAATAGGATCCCAAACAACTGAACACGAACAGTCCCAGTCACTTGATTGAACAACAAACAACGGTGCCCTGCAACAGGTCCATGCAGTAAAAAAAGGAATAAATGTATTAATGTTATATGTTAACATGGCCGTGCATGCAAAGATACAGAGAGATGAGAAGAGCAGTAATTTGAAATAGAGTGTATACCTTCGCCACTTGCCGCAAACAACCCCTGTGTCTAGAACTTCTCGGCACTGGATCCAGTTACCGACACTGGTTTTCTTATCCTTGAACAGTTGTAAGCACTGCAAGTACAACACAGAACATCAAAAAGGTTGCCTGGTAATAAGTATTAAGGCAATTTTCTGTCGATCATCATTTATCAGGTTCAAAGTGTGCAGAGACATACACCCAGCGGAGTCGTTTCACTAGGATCAAGTTCAGTGGGCTCAGGAAACTGATCTTCGTTGCTGCACAGAGAATGTAGGCGCTGGCATTAGAGATTGTATTTGATAATATCAAGGTTGCAAGAAAGAATAGCACAAACAAAACTGCACTTTCACATGTTCAGGTACACATGTAACTTTAGAGGACTTAGTATATTTAACATCTTGTCCTGAGTTTTTGGGTCACGTTTTCGTGTGTTTTTTAATTTAAGAACTCCTAAAAATGTATCTCAGCCCCTCACAGCTCGGCTCGGAGTGAGGTGCGCTGCTTGTAAGGGACCGGTCTCTTCTCTCTATTAATACAAAGATACGCAGCTCTCATGTGTATTCGAGAAAAAAAAGTATATTTAACATCTAACTTGTACTTTGTAAAGAAAATCTAGGGAGGAGCATTATACGAGATGAAAAGTATTGTCTGGAGCAACTCCAACAATTTCTTCTCAATACACATAGTAAATTACTATTTCTCAAGAATAGAATTTGTTAGTTGTTGAAGTTGCCTGTCCCATAGCATTAACAATAGAAATCAAAACAAACTTCGTCAAAAGTATTTGAGCATACCTTGAAATAGGACCAGACCATTCTGGAACATCTGCTTGAAACTTACTACCAATCCTCACATCACTTTCATATGATTCAGCATCCAACATATCTCGAATAGGACCAAGACCTCGGCGAGGCCTTTGAATGTCCCTGCGTACTTCACCTTTGGGAGTCGTGAACTTTCCACGCTGCCTCTTAGGTTTCTTTCTTTTACAGACCAGGCAATACCACTCTTCCTCTGGTATTTTATTGACACGTGGGCTACAGCACAATAAATGAAATGCTCCTTCACAACAATCACATATTAACATTTTGGATGGATCTTCCATCGACCCACATTTGATGCATTCAAATAAAGGACTGATTTGATTATCATCACAATCTATGGTACTTGATGTTCTGCTAAGTTCTGAACCTTCAGTGGGGAATATTTGTCCTTTGAGGATGGAGATGCAAAGGTCCCTCGCTGATGTTAATTCTGTTACTGGTTTTGCAGCATTTATATCAGGCAATGAACACTCCCAAGCATCTTTAATCCTCTGACTGATATAAGTTGGCATGCTTGATGCAGATGATGGCTGTCCATTATTGACATTAGAATCTGATCCTGCTGGAATTTCAACACTTGATGAAATTATACGTGATTTTTCATCTCCATTGTGTACTGGAGATGAGATATATCCAGTGGTTGTGAAGTTTCTCGTTGTACTCTCTCTCATATTTCCATTTTTCAGAAGGGGATCATGTTCCTCATCCATCTTCCTTCGCTTATTCAAACAGAAATCATCTTCTGAAGCAGGAATTGAATAAATATTGTTGGCAGGCAGCAAACTTGAGTTCAAGGATGAATCGACAATTTTTATCACAGATGATCTGAATTCCTTCTTCCGGCATAGAAGAGGTTCTCTGTAGATCTCATCTGAGCATCTACCAGATTTTAAAGTCATGTCTTCAGCTGAGAACAACTGTGACCGCTCCCACCAAAATCTCAGACGCAATAGATAGCTTGCTTTGGCCAAGGATAGATATTAGATAGATATCTGTAAATGAAGCAGATCCAGTGCTGCATTTATTTTCATATAAAAAATAATGGAATTACTCAGAAGTCAAAATAGGTAGCAACCAAAGATAAATTACTCAGAAGTTCAAATAGATAGAGATAGCAGCCAAAGACATATAGCTCACTAAGGATTAGTATGTAAGGGCTGGGACAAACAAGATAAAATAAAGTTGTTCAAAATTAGTATACTACGGGCCTGTTTGGGACTTCTCCACTCCGTGTTCTTCAGCTTCCCTTCAAAACACCCCAACTCCACCAAACTCTGGAGCAGCCAACTTCATGGAACCGGAGGCCTCTCCTAGTTCATTTTGGTGGAGCAAGTAAAGGGATGCTCCAGAAATTGGTGGAGCAGCTAGAGTGAAGCTGAAAAACATGGAGAGGAGCAGTTCCAAACAGGCCCTACTAGTATGTTTGGAGCCTGGCGTTCACTAGTACAACGCTCACCTGGATAAGATCTCAAGTACAAAAATCAAACTCCAATTGAGGTCCAGTAAGTGTTTGCATAATTGATAATTATTTTAAGAAGATTGGGTTGAACAAATATAATGCAACATTCATGTGCGGGCAAACCCATGGGGTTGTTGTAATTTAAGTACAAGAAGAAAATATGAACAATCTACTTTTAGGCTTGGAACTTGTTGCATTCCAATCCTAGAAGAAATAGGGTGAGATCATCCTTCAATTGAATGGTTTTTAATTTGACCAAATGCATGACGAGGGGCACACCTCAAGATCAAAATCAAGCGGCTTACCGCCATTGGGGTTTGCCGAGAATTGATGATACAAAATAGCGCGATCCAGCTAAAGTGGCTCAAAGAAACACCTAAACTAGTGGTAGTGTTTCTTGGTGATCGAATTCACATGTAAGGAGGCCAAGCGTCATACAGATCTAGGGTTTCCTTTATTTGTGATGCAATAGATAGTCTTTATTTTTTGTGACGAAAGGCGTTTAAGGTGAGGACTAAAGGGTCCGAGCATATAGATCTAGGGTTTCTTATTCGTATTCGTGAACATCTAGAATTGTAGCATAGAAAGAAAGGAATTCGACATGGTTAATTCATACCGGATCCGGATTAGTGGGATATCCAAATTTAAAGCACACAAACTCCTAATTCCATGATACAGCCACAATTGCACACAGTCCCCAATCCCAACTCATACATATTACCTTCCCGAATCCTAACCAAATCCACCCAACATCTTCCACCCAGGAACACCCAAATCTGCATGATCCCAACCCCATCAACAACAAGCTAATCACCACCACCAACTAGTCATCGGTTCATGTTCTCAATTACACACCAAGCAAGCATATCAATCCGAGACAATCATTGCATAAGAAGCTAACCGGAAAATGAAAAAATCAGACCAAACCGCAGGGGCTGGGAGGAGAGAGGTTACCCAACGCTTCTCGGTGGCTTCGCCTCAATGGACTCTGCAGCGAATCCTCCTGGGAAGGATTTTATAGCAGAAAAGACAGGGGAAATCACACGACGCCGAGGTAAAAGGGAAGTTACTCTGCTTTCTCGCCTCCTGCGTGCTCGTCTCCAAATGGAAATGGTAACGGTAAGCTTTTTCTTTGCGGTAATGCTATGCTTGACAAACAGATAAAAATGGGGGTAGTGGGGATATATAGAGAGAGAAGAGAGACGGAGAGAGGACAACAAGAGCACGATCGCTCACAGCTAACGAGAATTATGGGCTGCTAATTACCTGGCCGCAACTAACTGTAGAAAGGAAGGAGAAATACTTCTTTTCGTTTTTCTTTCTTTGTTTGGCCTTTGGGAAAAGAATGTTATTGTTGAGAGAAGAAAAGGTTCTTGAAATAAGGTGTATGACCTGTGCTCGATAGCTTCTCGAAAAGAAAAAGATATCTGGGAAGTAGTTAATTAGACCTTTTTTTTTGCCTTTTGATGTATGATGGCTTTGTATCTGAAAGCAGTGCTAAAAGCTCTTAACAACTTGACACTCTTGTTCCCAAGGGAAAAGAAAAGTAAGTAAGAGATTGAAATGTAAGTGCACTTCAAAAAATTTCTGAAATCCGGCTTGTCTTTGCAACAAAATAGAAGTACCGTTTAGGATAGTTTTCGGGTAATTTTTTTTATTAAATGGCACCAAGATTCAAACTTGATACCTCCAGTGTTGATACCATTTTTTTTGAGAAAAGTGTGATACCATATTGATAACTAATCAATTCCACATAAAAAAACTAAGTTAAAAAATAAGCAATTCACTTATATTTATAATTCCCGCCAAACTGCACTTATACGGACGACCAAACACACCTAAAGTGGTTAATCATTGAGTTCTAGCGTAATTAAACTATCTATTAAATATATAGTATGGGCTACGACATGTGTCTCATTATTGAGGTGAGATACGGGTTACAGCAAATAAAGATGATTAAAAAGTATTCAGTTGTTGTCACTATTATTTTAAGGCTCGACGTTCATTCCACCACTATATTAAAGCGTTATTGTGTGTTTGGTTTGTACATGCAGTGAAATGAGACAGTTCTGCCCCTGATTTTAAGAGAGGATGGTCCCATCTCATGTTTCTTAAGTCACCTCCAATGAGAGCTGGAGCAGTAGCTCTTAGTTTGTCGAAAAAATATTCAGTACAAACCACTTAGTCAGTAAAAACGTAAGAACCCCTCTAAAAAAATAATTCATGCATAAATGTAATTGAAGTTAAAGTTAGGATACAAAATCAATCTAGAAAATTCGTACGAAAATAACAAATTTCAGTTGCATGTGCATTAATAGAAGACAAAATTCCTGACAATTTGAATTCTAAATACATATGCACATCAAATTTGACATTTTCGTATGAATATTTTATAAGCTGAGTTTGAAGCAACAAGTTACATCTATGAACCGACAATGGATATGCAACGTTTCAAAAATTTTAAAAACTTATAAGTATGCTTTTTAGATGGGTTTTCGCATGACTAACCAAGTCGTTTGCACCGAAAATTTTCCCTTATTTGTCCACTCACATAACAGATAGCAAACAGACTATATCACCAATGATTTATCTTTTAGCTTGTATACCTCTCTCTCATAAATAAAACATGGAGCCCACTTCTAAAAAATATTCCCTCTATCAACTATCCCTTGAATAAGATAAGAGATAGTACACTCTCTCTCGTTACTTCTGCACACTTAATTTCGCCTCGTACAAAAACTGATGTGGAGATATCAGAGCTAGCTGAGTCATCATTGTTGGAGGAGGCCTTAGGCTGTTTGCACTAGTTACTCCACCCTCTACCCTTTAAAAGAGAATATTATATCCTGATCATCAAGATTCTCCACTCTCTATCACTTTCTTCCGCACTCATTCCGCGGGCGGTGCGAGACGGCAGCGTGGCGGGCGGTGCACGGCCAGCGGGCGGCCGCGGGGGTGAGCGTGCGGTGGCGGCGCACACGTCGGTGCGGGAGAAGAGGAGCAGCGTTGCCATGGCAAGGTCGTAGTAGGGGATCAGCGCGGCCTTCAGCCTGGCGAGCGCGACGGCGGCAAGCAGCACGTCGACGCCGACCTCTGCGCCCGCCGTCCCGTGCCCGCCCCGCCCCCGCCCTCTCCCCCGCCCTCTCCCCCGTCCCTCTCCCGGCCGGATCCGCGCGCGGCCGGCCACCAACGCGGCAGCGCGGCGGCGGTGGTGTGGTCGGAGCGGGCGTCTCGACTGGAGCCGTTGGTGCAGGAGGCCGGGGCGCTGCTGCTGCGCGGGTTCCCCTGGTGCGGCGGGACTGGTGGCGGTGCGGCGAACTCTCCGATCGGCCAAAGCTCGTCATGGCTCGGCGCGGCGGGCGACGAGCGCGGTGGGCGGCTCCAAGCGCGCAGACCTTCACCGGCGGCACATCGGGTTGGCTCGACGCGGCTTCCCCTCCTCCCTCCTGCTCCGCGACGGCGCGGCTCTCCTCCTCCTCGCCTGCGTCGTCCTTGGCTCCGGCCTCACCGAGCAAGACGACATTGCGCATGCGCTCGCCGTCGTGTCCGCACTCGTGCTGGCGCACTGGGGCGGCGGCGGCATCACCAAGCAGCAGGGGCAGGCCATGGAAGGGGAGCACTGGCCGAGGCGGGCCCATGCCGACGTGGCCTCTTACCGTTCTCCTCTCTCTCTCTATCTATGTACGGCACTTGGGATTCATATAGCACGTACCGGGTCCTTTGGCGGCCCTCGCTGTAGGTGCAGCTAGAACCGGTACCCCGCACGGCATGCATGTGACGTGGCGCGTACCGTGCGGGATACCGTGCCTCAGTGCGAGCAGCCTTAAGGGGATAGGATAATCCCTTATTTTCTGTTTAGTTGGCAGGTCGATAAGGGATAAGGGATTATGCATATATATATATATAAGGGGGTTTCTCCGTGCCCCATTTGCTCGTATTATTCCCATACCTCGAATTATTGCTACCAGCTTTGCAGAGCCCTGCCTCGTATCGTTTTGATTCCCTACCCTGCGTCGGTACCTCGGTATCTGCCTTGGCCTATGCCATCATCCTGCCCCGCACAACTTACCTCACTCCGCTTTCTCGTGCTCGCCTTCGGTTGCGCCTCCGTCCGATACTTGTAGCCACGCCACACGTCGATCCTCGTACGACTTTCTTGGTATGGTTTCGTTTCTTGCTTTTCACATCTCTAATGAGGAAAACCGGGATTGGGGAGGAAGAATGTGTCATAAAGGAGGAAGAATGGGTCATGGACAAGTCATACTATTGGGATGGTTCATATTGGTCGAACGATTTATTCTGGATGAGTTTGTTCTGCATCTAAGTGCAGTATTCCCCTTAGACATTCCAATGCACTCGTCCCTCCAACCAAACAAAAAAAAAGTATTTTCCCATCTCATCCTACCCCGTCCCACCCCATGAATCAGACACAAATGCTATTGATTTATAGTGTCAAAAGTTTTGAGTTAGTTTTGTAGGGGAAACGGTCAATTGAGTTGTCACAATTCTGAAGAAAAATAAAAGAATAAAGAAACTGGGATAGAAAGAGATCGATTGATAAAGATACATGGTCATTTGACTAAGATTATAATAACAATTTGCATTGATGGAACCTGAACGAACCTTGGAGGGGAAATAACGCAAAAAAAAACTTGGACGGGAAAGACAAATGGAAAGTGAAATAGGATAGTTTATTGTGAGTTTACCTATACGGCAATCATACCCTGATAATCTACATGGTTAAAGTTGAACACAATTTCCAGCATATAACCATCTAAACTCAATTTTTTCTCGAACACGCAGGAGAGCTGCCTATCTATATATTTTATATTAAGAAGAAAAACCATCTAAACTCAAGATGGCCATAAATATAGCCATTGGGCAACGTGCATCTAAAATATGGCTCAAACCATGTTCGATCAAAAAAGATACATGGCAAAGTGAAATCATGCATACCTGTAGATTGGATCTAGATCTGGGCGAGTATCGGATCGGATCTAGATGGGACGTGTTCCTCCTCGACGATATCGGGAGATGTTGCCCCTCCACAATAGGATGATCAGTCATTGTTCTCAAGACTCGGGTCGTATTTATAGGAAAATTTTGAGAGGCAGTTTTTTTGCTTAGGCCCAACATTAAAACAAAATCAGATTATGGTTCCCATGTATATAAATAGAAATGTATCCTTCTATAATATTTCTTGCACAATAAGATTGTCAAGGTTGTACCTCTTTGATACCAAATGTAAATTGTGTAGGACACCAACACAACACATTGACTATTGACTCTATGATAAAATATTATTGCAAAATAAAATTATTGTGAAGATATTTCTGTTGACCTAGTAATATCAAATTTATGTTCTCAATCTACATAATTATTCATAGATTGATGGTGTAGAAAAGAATCCTAGAACTAATTTATAGTTGGAACCCAATATATATAGTATTTTTTACTATACAAGTATATAGCAGCTTTGTTACCACGACTCTCAACGCTGTGGGTCAAACGTGATTGAAAGAGATAATCTCAATGTCTATGCTGCAAATTGCAAACACATGAAGAGCGTTGTATGTGCATAAGAACTGCACGTATTTCGAGTTGACTTATAGCACCTTTGGAAATTGTTCGATCGTCCAGAATCAGGACTCTATCTACAATTGACATATATAAAGAGAGAGTCCTTATCTGTTCATAGATACGAAAGCCTTATAATCCCTAAGGAATATATATTGCAGCAGAGTTTGTTAGGTTTTTTATATTTTAGTTTCCTAAGTTTGCTCTCAGATCAGAAGCGAAGAATTTCCTGCATGCGCCTCGCGGGCTTCCCAATCCCAATAATAGATTGCTCTCGCGCGCTTCGTCGCCAAAGGCATATGCGCCGCCCGTGCTGCACGCCGTAGAGCCGCGATCTTCTTCTCCGGGCATGGCCACTCCTAGCTCCAACGGGGCGTGCGCAGGTGTGGGGGACAGGCCAGCGGACACCGGATAGATGAAGAGCACAGGTCATATGCTGCTGCCGGATCATGAGGAAACGACGAGCGCGTGCTGGTACTCCGGTGCCACCGCCCGGGACCGAGCGCCAACCGGCGGGTTTGGCTTGGTTATCCAGGTTCCCCTTCCAACTTTCTTACAAGCCTGTTCTCCTCGAAGAATGCACGAAGTTGCAAATATTTTTTGTTCAGTTTAGATGAAGTTGCAAATAGTTGTTGCTTGAATAGATTGCCCTGTGCTGTACCATGGGAATCACTTATTGGTGCCGGCTTATATGTAAAATGGCAACGTATCCTATGAAAATCAACTTCGTATGAAACTATGAAAACTCCATCACGATCGTTGGATCTCCATCTGAAGGCCAGAGAAAGAGGTGGGAAACTTTAGCACTTAGACCCTCCCACCATTAACTTTACTAATTACAATTTTTCTAAAAACCCCTCCAAACTAAGCCTGAAACGGAGGGATCCTTTTACGGCATCGCATCATAACGTCGCGATTCGACGCCGCCGCTAGGACTGCGCCGCTGCCCGGGACTCCGCCTGGAGATCGCCGCCGCCGCGTACGTCGGCCTACCTCGCTCCGGGTTCGCCTCCACCCTGCTCCCCTCCGCTCTTTCATCGTTGGTGATCATGGAGGCGGCAGGAGCTCCTCCCTTCCGCTCTTTCGTCGTTGGTGATGATGGAGGCGGCGGGAGCGGAAGGGAAGAGGGCGGTGGGTAGCAGGGTGGAGGCGAGCCCGGAGCAGGGCAGGCGGACGTACGCGGCAGTGGCGTCGATCTCCAGGCGGAGTCCCAGGCGGTGGCGGCGAACAACGACGCTCGTAACAGTGCGATGCCGAAAAAAGGATGCATCCGTTCTAGGCTTGGTTTGGAAGGGGGTTTTTAGAGAAATTGTGATTAGCAAAGCTAATGGTGGGAGGGTTTAAGTGCTAAAGTTTCCCACCTCTTTCTCTGACCTTCAGCTGGATATCCGACGATAGTGATGGGAGTTTTCATAGTTTGCATACGAAATTGGTTTCCATAGGATATGTTGCCATGTAAAATTAGGGCCGGACAAAAAGCTCATGCCTCTTTATTAACTCGCTCTCGCTCGACTCATAGCTAGCTTACCCTCGACTCATTTCATTTTACTATCATTTTTCTAATTAGCTGAGCTGGCATTTTAGCTTGTTTAGATAATGAGCCACCTTGAGCCGGCTCGCGAGCTACTCATGAGCTGAGGGCAAGCAGCAATGCAAAGGCCAAAGAGCAAGTAAGTGGCCCAACCCAATTTCCACCTCGCAGGCACAACCCTAGTCACCCCAATTCCCAACCTACGTCACCCACTCTCGTCTCGAGCAATAGACAGCCACAGTCCACGGAGGGCGGAGGCAGCATGAGATCCCATGCACCTGTGCTCCCGTCCCATTCCTTCACTTTCTCGCCCTTCGTCCCCATAGCCCGTAGCAAGTCGGCCGCCCTCCATTGTGGTAGCATATACCAAATCGGCCACAAATTCTCTAGCTCTCTCCATTACTCGCTCGTTCACTGAGCGAGGAATTCAATTGCGGGGATGAGGCGGCCGTGGCTGAGGACGTTGCAACTGGTTAGGGGTGCCTAGCCGCACTCGTGTAGTCTGTGTCGATCTGCTAGTACAGTACCAAGGCTCCTTCTCCTACAGGAGTTTAACTTACGGTTCTCCATGTAGTTCTTATTTTTCATCGGAATTGAGTATTGGAGTTATCTTTGTCATTGACAATGATTAAATTCCTAGATTCAACTGGCGCTTACAAATTGACTTCTGTTCTTTAATTACAGTTGTGTGGATAATTTTTCTTGCCTGTTGGAAGTTGTTGCTTATGCTTTACCCACACGTCGTCGCTAGCCCCTCACTCTGCACCAGCCTTGCCCCATCCCTCTCTAGCCCTCGAGCCAAAATGAGCTAGCTCGAAGCCTAGCCGAGCTAAAGCCAGCTCGTGATCTAAACAAGTTGGAGTGAGCCAAGCCGGCTCGATATACACCCCTAAAGTTATAGGAGTGCGAGTTTTCTACCAGAATTTGAATCTTAGTGCACATGATGGCTCTAGATAAAATTTTATTAACAGATCCATAAGTACAGAAAAATGTATCTACATGCTCCTAATGGAGACATCAAAATTCAAAAGCTCCTCAAACCATATTTCCTTGACTATGTAGTATGTTGCTTATCCACTAGCAGTGTTGGCAGTGTCGAGCATCTAGCCATGCCACAAATTAAAAAAAAAGTAGAACGAAGTGTGATGTAGCAATGCAACAATTACTTCGTTACACTATTTGAAATTTTGATGAACCTCGACAATGGTAGTAGGCCCGCCCAAGGGCAGATCCAAGAGGATGTCCACAATAGCAATGGTCCCCTCCCAAGGGCATATCCAAGGGCAGTGGCGGAGCCAGCGCCAAAATTTACCTATGGCGAATCTGTTACTATAACTAATAGGCATCAAATGAACATATATCAAAACTAGTACTAAGTGCAATTACATATGAATTAATCAATTCTATAATTCAATCTTCTCACCTTTCAATTTTTCCCAGTATTGGTGGATTTGAGGAAGATTAGGCAAAGATCAATTGGAGGGCTCTGTTTCCATGTCCTCTCTCGCGAGGGAGATAGAGCGGGCAACGACAGCTTCATTGGTTCGGCTTCCTCGCTTAGAAATCGATCCAAGTCATTTAGCGCTTGCGGCGGGCTAATGCCTGGCAAGTGGCAGACTGTGACGGCCCAAACTCCCGAAGCCCAAAGGCCCAGCCGCGTAGATGAATCATCTCCTTCCTGAGTCATCCTTTTTCGTCCAGAACTCGTCGCTGCCATCGCTCATCGCCATGGTGGCTCGAATAATTGGATCCCTGTACGGAACTCGGGAGGTGGGGAGGGGGCTCGTCGGCGGGGCAGGTATGGCGGCCGCCATGGCTCGCCATATTGGTGGCTCCGCCACTGTCCAAGGGGATGAGGAGGGGGCTCATGGATCTTCCAGTGCGCCCCTCGTAGTACCATCTAATTAAAATATCTGGACCAAATTGAAATTTTTGCAACTTGAATAAAAAATTCAAAAATCGACCAGTTGAATCGAACATTTGAAGGCGTAACTTTTAACTGTTTTGGGATGTAGGCAAATATTCCTTTTCTGATTGTGGTAGTGGCCTCTGGGCAGCCATCCAGTCTAACATTGTTTGCCTCAATTTTTCATCGTCTGTATACACATTCACTAGGTAGTTATAGTAAATTAGTAATTAATTACATAGTGGAAATACACAAAAGTAAAAATGATTTGCAAAAGTGATCAATATAGCTTACATGTTCATTTCAACTTCACTATGCGATTCTTCACCATATTGAAATCATCAATAATCAAATCTGTCATGAATTTCATTGCAATCTCTCTTAATATAGAGTGTCAAACAATCAATTAAAAATCCATCGTCCAAGTTGGTTCGTCTTCTCGATCTCGAATTCATGAATCCGTTCTCCCCTCGATTTTATTCCTTATCTAAGGATGCCACTCAATGTGGGACGAGCGCAAGCCATGAGCGAGGAAACCACCAAGCCCACACAGATAAGGAAAACGTGTGATTTACTCGACGCTGGAATCTGCCTTCCATCACACGACACTTGAGACCGCAGCACATGGTGGCGGCCGTCGATCTCGCCGTTGTCTGCCCACTGCCCTGCGGCGCCTCACCGTCGATGCCGCATGCAGTGCTGCCGATGGTCCTGCTACTCAATGTGTCCGATTCCATGAGTCCGTCACTACCACCCGCGTTCCAGGTGCATAGGGATCCACCGCACAACATGTCTCACATATATGCCTTGCTCCTCTCCAACCATGGCTAGGCCACGTAACCACCCTTCTGCTGCTGCCGGAATGTCGAGGTGGAGCCACAGAGGACGTTCTTAATATAACACAGGCAGGGCTTGTGGCTTGCCCGGCTGCCTTCATCGTTAGGTTAGCGCAGGCCACGAACGCAAGTCCAAACTGCCTTCATCGATTAGATTAGATTGCTTCCATCTTCATCCAAAAATATATATCTCATTTGATTATTTTGTTTTCCTGCGACTTACTTGATCATTTTGTTTCGCCACATTCTTTGCCATTCTTTTGATCCGCAATTTCTCTAATCACCGCTTGTTTAATAAAATGCTCATGTTAGACTCTGATGTAAATTTCTATAATCACCGCTTGTTTAATAAAAATTCTCATGTTAGATTCTGATGTAGTAGTAGATTGAGACTATTAGCATGGTGCCACCGTGCATTCCCAATGCCATGTATTGGGTTGTCTTGGTCGTCGATGTTTTGGAAGGGGCTTGCTTTGGAGTAGGTGTGGGATGTGCGGTGTGGAAATATGTGTGGATTGAGCCCATGAGCTGTGATGGTAAATTTACATAACTTGATATCTTTTGCTTGTACTTTTCCATTTTTAATCATCTTAGAAGAAGACCTGAAATTGAAGAGAATATTTACTGGTGTGCAGATGACGGCAATGCTCTTCGTTGGATGATGATGACATTTGAAGAGCCAAGTTTATGAGGTTCGTCAGTATGGGAAAGGGTATATGTAATAAAAGTCTATGTATATTTCTATTGAAGGGTATATGTACAAATTATAGTGCATATTCCTCATAAAAAGCTGCTAGATTTTGAATTGATTTGGGTGACTTGGTGTAGAATTTTTTTTTCTATTCAGACCATTCTCATATTTAATGTGAACTAATAATTGATAATCTGTTCCTGATATTTAGTGCTTAGTGAAAACACACTTTAAAGTGATAAAACATTGATACAGTTTCATATATTTTCTCGACATGCAGGACTGAGTGTATATCCTGCAGTATCCATAGTGGAGCTACAGTCATGCCAACATAGGTCATGGCCTCCTTATCTTGGACAATGCTAATAACACATGTTGTACATGTCTGACCATACTGCTTGCCGAAAATATGCATAGTGTTGCATACAATCAATCCATCCCTGTGAAGTCAAATTTCAAACTGTCGGCTACTTATTTCTAGATTTGACTTTAACATATGTATGATTGATTTTACACATTAGTTGTAGTTGTTCAATTTAGTTAGTTTAGCTTTGTTCACATAACTTCTTGTTGTAAAAAAATTGTTTATATAGCACTTGACAATTGTATAGTTATTTATTAGCATTGAATCCCCTCCGCTCACTGATGTTCATCCTGGCTACGCAACTGCCGATATCCCCACTTTTGCTTGTTTCTTGAGCAGTGTCATTTCCTCTTTATGCAAGAAGTTTAATCAGGTTACTTTTTTCTGGTTGGTTGCTGTCAGTGTCTGCCGTCCGCCTGATGCTACTAGTGCTGGTGCTACCTTACCCTCTGAGTGCTTGTTATAATGCTGCTATTATGCGGTATGGGGAAATAAGACAAGTAGGAAGAGAAGAGAGTGTATTGTCATGTATGCTCAATTGCTCATGCTGGTTCGGTAATCACATAAAAGAGTGTAAATCCTAGCAGTAGCTATCTTTTTTTTTATCCCTCTAAACAGAGTGATCACATAAAAGAGTGTAAATCCTTCCAGTAGATATCTCCATGACTAAATTAGTAGAGTTGAGACAATTACTAATAGTAGTATGGTCATTTATCAACAACTCTAATTGTCTAACTATTCATGTGACAGGGGAGAAGAGTAGTAAGGGCAGCAAGCGAAACATGAACGAGTGGATGATGACTTAAAGTAGATAAAGAAATCGTAGCAACGCGCGGGTTTTTTGCTAGTGTAATATAAAAGAATAAGCTAGTAAGTTTGTCAATTGCAACACCCAAACACAGAATTTTCTGGAAAAATACACTCAGTTATTGCAGTGTTGCAAACATTGTCCCTACCTAATTAATAAGCACACAAGAGCCACAATTAGCTCCCAGGTCTAATCAAATAACCTACAATAAGGCATTAAGACCCCACTTGGCAACAGAGCTAGCAAGAGCAAGAGCAACACGCATTTTCAGCCCCTTCTGGTATTTCGTAGTATGCGGTTCATGAAAAACGTTGGTACCCTCAGCTCATGTTGAGCCACAACAAACTTGAGTATTAATTAATTAGCACGTCTCAATCACCTTCACGCGGGTTCAGATTAACAGCAGCCACAGCATAACCATGTGGATGTCTGGGGGTGATGTACTGATGTCCATACACGATTAGATGCATGGCTCATGACACAATGCCATCTCAGCCGTGTGTAGTAATGCCTGCCTGGAGAGCCACAGAAATATAGGGCCCGAAATGCTCTACGAGAGCCACGGTTTATGTACCCTGCCAGAGATGGTTCTTAATTTAGATCCCGGGCCCACGGCCGGCGCGGTCGCAGCGACGGATGGTCCGTCCGAGTCCGACCTCAGGAAACAATGCGCAACTTTCTGTTTTCCGAAAAAAGAAAGAAAACAATGCGCAACTCGTGCCAACCACGTGGCATCTGCAACCAAAACCGACGTCGCAGTTCGTCCTCCTCAGACCCTACGTGCGTGTGCCCCACCGCATCTTTGTGGCTGGGCATGCACGGGCTCGTCACTGTCCTGACGCAATGCGCAGCTCTCCTGGGGGCAGAAAAATCAGATGTATGTTCTTCCCCCAATGAATGAAAAGAAAACATGTACAAGCAAATTTGAATTAAAGTCGCCAAACTAAACATGTTACAGAGATCAAGGATTGTTAAAAGCTAGGAACGGCGACGAGGTGTTGTTTGGATCCAGAGTGTTTCGTGAAAACTGAAGTACAATTTAGGTTGTTTGAATAAGAACAACTCCAACAGTAACTTATTAAATCACATATCCTTCAAATACTCTACTTTTTGAGAATTTCAAAACTCAATTCCGGTAGTTTCTAACTCTAGCTCATGAGGCTGAGTCCCAATCTAAGAGTACAATGTGTATGTTTAGTTCCGCGAATTTCAAACGAAAAAATCACATCAACATCACATCGAAATATTAAATATAGCAAATGACGCATGCATGGAACAGTAAACGTGGATAAATAAAAAAACTAATTGCATAGTTTTGATGTACACGATCAGACGAACCTTTGATGCTAGTTAGGTCATGGTAGGACAATGTTTACCATAAACAAACGAAAAGTGATATAATACGCTACAGTGTCCGATGCGACTTTTCTACTAACTTTTCGCGGGAACTAAACACACCCAAGGACACACATAGACCACAGGCTTCTATCAGAGACCAGGTACTGCCATCGTCAACCACAAAATGCCGTGCAAGTCAACATTCAAGAACTGACCGAACGGGAAGCAGAAGTAGCCCGCCGGTCGATACCAACCACGAAGACTCGACGCAAACCAGCGTCTACTTCAAGACGTACCTTAGCCCACAGTATGCCTTATTATTCGAGGTGGAAACTAGCTGGGCATTTGAGTTCATGCTGCGTGCCTGATTGTGTCAACAAGGGCATATGCGGCGAGGAGAACCTGAAGCAGCCGCAGCTTTTCTGGTGGACCTGGAAAATAGAGCTGAAAAATCAAACGTCTAGATCCATCGAGTTTAGTGGCTCCAGACAAGCACAGCAATTTTTAAATCCTCGTACGTATGCATCGTTAACAAAACTCGCACTACAGATAAACTCTCTCAGCATGCGGACACTGGAAGGATAACGCCATTTGTTTTACAAGCTGTAAAAGGCTGAGCAGTTTCTCTTCGACTGCTCAGGGAAGATGCAACGTGATAAACACACGAAGAATGCTTTAGCCTTTAGAGTGACCGATTTAACGAATTCCTGAGCATTAGTTACAAGAATTCAGGATCCCGCTATACTATCATGTCTGCAAAAATTACATGGATTTGATCATCAACAACCAGGTGCACAAATGGTTGCACCTCCACCCTCCTGTCGTGTAAATGAAGCTTCAATTTTGACTGAGTTAGTGTAAGATGCTCTCTGCGGAAAACAAATCTTCACAAGATTCTCCTCAGAAAGTGGAGTGTAGAATGCTCTCCGAGGAAAATAAATCTTCACAAGATTCTCCTCAGAATGTGGAGTGTAGAGTGCTCCCCGAGGAAAATAAATCTTCACAAGATTCTCCTCAGAATGTGGGGAAACAATGTCTTCCCAAAATTTGTACAGCACGCAACTTGGTCACGAGGTTTGAAATTTGTATGTCCATGATTTTTCTGTTACTCTGATTCCTCACCGGTAGCATTTACAAGTCTAGCTAGGTCTTGGACAATTTCAGAAATTGGAGGCCTGAACTCTGGCTGCCGCTGCAAAACAAAAGATTCAGATTTAGACATATGATCCCTTCTCCAAAACTCTTGCAGAGAATAAAAAGTTCAGATACATGCTGCTTAGAAACTGCAGGTTTTAAAGTGACTACCTGGATACAGCGGCTGATTATGTCAGCAAACCGTGACAATGCTTTCTCAGAACATTGTCCAGATATAGATGGATCCACCATCTTGGACAAGGATTCAATGTCATGAAGCTGAGAACTGGCCCATCTAACAAGATGTTGTTCATGACGCGGGCGTGAACTGTGCACATTATCACATAAAACAGGCAAGTGAATCAGAAAGCCGTTTTTTTCCTTCTTTGGTACTGAACATAAATGATCTGAAACAACTGCGGAAAGATACTGGTCAAGGATCCAATAACCTCTTACCTATCATATGGTTTACGCCCGGTAAGAAGTTCTAGCATCACTACACCAAAGCTGTAGACATCACCCCGTTCTGAAATGGCGCCAGAATCCTGGAACTCAGGTGCTTCATAGCTTACTAATGCACGCATCCGACCTGACAGCTGGAATGAATATAGAGCAAATGTGAGTAAACTTGCAATTTCTGCCCATGAGCAGAAGAAGATGCATTTTTCACACCTTATCAATATCAAATAAACCAAGCCATACTAGTAGGAAAGCATTGGGCATCAACTATGAACAAAATAAGGCAAGCAACAAATTTATATAAATCCGAATTTAGTCACATCCATTTTCAAACCAAAGGGCTATGCAGCATTTTCTAACAAGTTGACTCAAAAGCTGACAAAGATTCCATGGTAAGCCAGCATCTGGCTACTCAACTGAAAGTACCAGGAGTTTCTACAAAAGTGGATATGTACCAGTACCATCATCCTCGCCGTTCGGGTCTTAGATGCATATATTACATGATTTTTTGCTATCAACATTCAGTTACTCATTTCCAGGCCTTTCAATAAAGCATATCAGATTGGAATTACTAAATGATAAAAATCTGCTTCTTGAAAAACTTCAAGATAGAAGTGTCACATAATGATACTGCAACAAGCAACATGTCGTGCCATACGCAGTTGCAATAGCTAAGTTGATTACAATTTACAACATTGGAAACACCCCTGGCTTATCAACACAAATTATCCTACAACGAGCAACCAATGTTATGCTAGAGAACTCATTGTTAACCATTAACCCTATGGATTCCGATGCTATTCTGATTTGGAGCTATTTCAGCCATAGCAATATCAGCAATTCGAACATACTGGACATGATGAAAAGATGTAAATAAAACAATGATTGCATTATCCCCGTTTTTGGGTGTTCCAAAAACATGGAACAACTACATCATATGTTATAGCTTACCTGAGTGACAGAACTTGATGGCATCAGTTCTGCCAGTCCACATTCAGCAACGCAGACTGAGAATTTTTTATCAAGGAGCACATTATCTGGTTCGAAATGCTGGTGCACAATTGGAGGTTGGAAGCTTTCATGGAGATACCTGCAGGGAAAACGTAATTTGAAAGTGAATTGAGGGAAAGCTCAACCATGTTAAGGAGGCACACCATATGTGGATTATTATACTGAAGATAGAACAATAATTAAACTTACTCTAAGGCTTTTCCTGAACCAAGAGCAACCTGGAGACGAGCATTCCATGACAGTGCACTTTCAGTGTCCTCTCCATCATGAAGTGCATCATCTAGTGTTGTTCTGCTAAAGTGATTGTACACGAGTAACCTCTGCCCATATTCAGCACAATATCCAACTAACTCAAGAATGTTAGGATGCTTGATCTCTGAGATACTTTCAACCCGTTCTAGGAAGTCATCTACTGATATTCTTCCATTAGGGTTGTCAATCTTCACAACCTCCAGTAACTACGCAGCATAAATAATAGCTCAATACTTAAACTGAACACTGAGCATAATGACTGCTATTTCGTAAAGACAGGTAATACTTAGCTCATACCTTGCCATCAGGAAGCTCTGCTAGGTACACTTTTCCTAATCTACTCTCTCTTATCACATTATCCTCTCTGAAACTATTTGTATATTGCTGAAGAGATGCAACAGAGAATGGTTTGGCAGAAGTCAGGGTACTTGTCCTGGGTGGAGGACTATATATCTTTTCTGGTGGAACAATGGGATTTGCAACAACTCTTTCAATTGAGGGCAGAGGCGGTGGAGGAGGGGGCGGTGGTAGATTATCTGGAAAAAGATCTGAATCGGTTCGATCGAAATTAATTACGTGCTCCTTTTGGTTTTCGGGAGACTTCTGAGGGAGAGCTGTAAACAATTGCGCACAAACTTTCAGGCATTTGATGTTGGTGAACAAAACTTAGATTGTACTTTGTTCCAAGGACTTTATAGTTTATACCTGCTGCTGACGAATTCAGCTCACGGGCCCTCCTATCAAGTTCCTCACCTGAACCTGTCAGATAAACCATCTTACATGAACACCAAAACTAAAATAAAAGCTATATGATACTGGGATGAAAGGTTTACCTTTTTTGACATCATCCCTTTGTTGCACTGGAGCAGGCCTGATTTGGGGTTCAACCCGATTATGCACCCTTGCAAGCTGACTTCTATTACGATCATATCTTGACTGTCTCTCTTCGTACTTGGATATACAAAATAACACTAGAAGCACTGTAATTATGAACAGCACCACTCCAAGAAGAACAAAACCAACAACCTTAAGTGTCGAGGTATTGTGTTTCTTAGATGATGAAGTGCTGTCTCGGGTAGTTGATCCTTCAGAAGAGTTTGAGGTTGTTTGAGACGGTGGAGGAGCTCTTGAAGGAGATGATGGAGGTGGTGATGGCGGCGTTGAATTTGAACTAGTAGGTGCTGGTGGTGGTGTTGAATTTGAACTAGTAGGTGCTGATGCTGGCGTTGGAGCTGGTGTTGGAGTTGGTGAAGGCGGTGATGCAGACGGCGCTATGCTGGTATTGAATGGATTCCCATCCTTTCTGCAATGGTATTCTGTTAGTCACTTAACAAGTCATGCAGAAGTAACAAGTGATCTAATAAATTATCTACTTATTTAATAGATGAAATAATGTCCGTGAAGACAATGAAGTGGAGGTTTTTATGGGTCTGATTTAAGGGAAAGGTGAAAGGAAGAAGGTTTCTCACTTGAAGTTTGGTATGTTCAGTAAACTTGCAGGTATCGGTCCAGAAAACTGATTGTTCTCTATATTCCTGTTCAAAGTCAGAAGTTAGCAAAGAATAAGTAATTGGAATCAATATTTTCAATACAAGCTATGTGTGGTTTTAATAATTCAAGCCAAGGACAGGAGCATAGCAGCCGCATTGTGTTAATGTAAATTTCGGAAGGCTGAACTGCTGAACACTTAAAGTGCTGATGAAGCTTTCATTTTAGTGACCATGGTAAGCGAAGCATGCATTAGTTTCTATAAAGAAGAAAACAACATTGAGAATCGTTGCCTCAATATATTAGTGTATGGGAGATGAGAGAATGCAATTGCAACATAACACAAGGAGGCAACAACATGAGTTTTTTTTCTAGAATAACAACAAGAGATAGATGATTAAGTTTCTCACTTCTCATACAAACTGGCAAAATTTTGAAACGCACAACCTTTTGAGTGTGTCGATCAGCCAATCACAATATATAAGACTATTGTCTCAAGTCAAACATGTAATGATGCGAAGCCATATGAATTATTACACTATTTATGAAATCAAGTAACAAAACTTCAGGTCAAATCATATGGCATCATATAACTTAGGGAAAATTCCACGGAGAAGCATAGTTACTTAAATGAGAAGATAATTAAAAATTGGAATGCATTCAATTATCAAACAATGTGACAGGAGAGATGCGATTGAGGGATTACAAGTCTTTGAGAGGGAGATCCTGTAAGACATTAAGGGTCCCAGACAGTTGATTGTCTTGCATGTGCCTATCACAGAGCAGATGACGAAGCGGAAATAAGTTTGGGAAAATAAGGAAAGGGAAATACTGGTAACATAACTAAGGCCATGAAAGTTGTAAACTTACAATGTAGTCAAAGATGCCAAGCTTTTCATGGAAGGTGGTAACACACCAGTCAAGTTGTTAGAAGAAAAATCACTGTAAAGCAAGGTATCATCAGTCAATCAAGCCATCATCATGATCCGCATGCACAGACATCTTAGAAATTTACATGTTCAATATAGGTGAACGTAGGAAACTAGGGCACATCTTACAAATTCACAAGTCCATTGAGTGAATCAAAAGCATCTGGCAGGTCTCCGTTTAGATTGTTGGCATTGACTGACCTGGGAAAACAAGGATCAAATGGATTAGCATAGAATATGATGATGCCCTGGCAGACCAAACTAACATGAATATGATGATGCTGAGGGAAAAAAGGGGGGACAGAAAATTACATGGCTGTTAGGTTTTTGAGCTTTGACAATGAACTTGGGATGCTTCCAGTGAGCTGATTAGCAGAGAGGAAACTGCAGCAGCAGGGGGCACGTGAAATGAGTAATCTCAAAGACCAAATTGATTACAGAAAGAATTGATAACACGTACAGCTGCTGCAATGTAATAGGTAGGTCTTCTGGTATTGTTCCACCTATCTTATTGTTACTAAGATTTCTACAGACAAAACAAATTGGTTAGGCACTCAACCAGAATACAAACAGAGCATAAATTTAGTCAGTAGAAATTATAGTTCCAAGTGAAATGTGGTGCTGATCATGGCACAAGGATATAATGAATAATATCAAAGCTCAAACTAGGAAAGAATAAATTCAGTGCTAATGCCCTTACATGATGATGATCGAAGTGAATTTCCCTAAGCTGCCCAGCTGTCCTCCCAAGTTTGCAGCATTCATGGTTCTAGAAATCAGTGAGTTGATAAGGGTGAAATATAAACAGATTCACCAGATGAAAGGAAATGCAATGAAGAACCTGACATACATTCCAGTAATAGCAGAGCCGGTACAGACAATACCCTGCCATTGTTCGCCACAGGGGTCTCCGCCATTTCCAGTCCATCCAGGAAGAGTTGGCGATCCCAGTGAAATGTACAATCCATTTATGGCAGCAACTACACATGGTAAGATAGAAGTATGAAGAAGCAATTAGCATCGAGTAAAATCCTTATGAAAAAGATTCTCCAAACTTCCTGCATTGTACAACACATGAACTGAAAACAGCGTACTAGGCAAGAAGATATTTGCACTTCAAGAGAATCTATGAATTCAGTAGCATCAGGAACATGATCCCACATCAATACTGAATTGACTAATGAACCAGCAACGGCACTAATCAACATTATTGCCACTTATTAGACTACCATCCCAGGATCCCAACATGAGTAGGGCCCTCACTGTGGGCACCATTCGTGGTACAATCAATGTGGCAATCAACACGAGTATGATTAAAGCTCCCCATGCCGTTCGTACCGCAAGTGTAATTAAGAAAGCCATCCTGGTATTAGTGCTGATAAATAGCATGATTAGCAAGCAAACTATCCTTTTCTCCTGCATGCTATCTAGTCCCGACAGACCCAACATGCGAGCAGCCCATCCGTTCCCGTCGTTGCTGTCATTAGAGATAAGACACGGGCAAACGACAGCCCGTTTCGATAACGCCTCAAGAGTTGCTTTCGTTATCCCTGCCGACAGCGACGGCCTCCGTGCTACGAATCGACTGAGAACCCCCCAAGTGACTCCAAATCACGGCACCATACGAGATTGCGTGTCCGATCATCGATGAGTCGATGACAGACACAAGCTTAGCGATCGGATGAGCTTTTTGCAGTAGCAGCCGCTCACGGGGCCGAAACGAACGGACCAATCCGCGGAAGCAGAGGCCCTCGCTCGCTGCCCGCCGCTTTTTCAGGGACGACACCGACGTAATCTCGCCGCGCGCCCGCATAACAACAGGCTGGCGGAAAGGGAAAAAGTGAGAGCAACAGGAACTGCCGCGCGCTCCCCACCAGCGCAGCGCAACACGGCCGCACCGGGCTTCACAGCTGACGGAATCAATCCGATCCCCTGCCTGCCCCGGTGCCTCCCCACCACTAACACCGACAAGACCGGAACAAGCAAGCGAACAACCCACGCACCCACCCGCGCATGCAAGCATCACGAGGAACGGAACCAACCAACTCGCAGCGAACAAAGCAGGGGAGGGAGGGAGGGAGGGGGCGTACCGTCGGCGGCGTCGGTGACCGCGCTTGCGAGCCTGGGCGCCGCGGCCAATGCGAGCAGCGCCACCACCAGCAGCAGCGGGAGCCGGCGCTCCGGAGCCACCAGAGCCCGCCGCATCGCCTCGCTCTCGCTCCTCCCAATTCGCCACCAGCCGCCGATCACACCATTCCCCGCGGGCGCGCGGGCTCGCTCCCTCCCTCCCTCCAACCGCCCGGCGCGCGAGGAGAGAGCGCCTCCGGTCAGATCGCAGCCTCGGGGAGCGCGAGGCGAGGCCGCGCCCAGATCCGAGAAGCAATGGTGGCGTGCTCGCGCGCGCGAGAGAGAGAGAGAGGGAGAAGGAGAGGCGGAGTGGAGGTGGAGCCGTGAAGGAGGAGGCGGGGGAGTGGACGGAAGCGACGAGGCGGATACGGGGGCAGAGGAGATGTAGGCGAGGGGAGGAGACTGGGGCGACCGAGCCGAGCCGAGCCGAGCAGCGACGCAACTGGCAAGGCAACTAGCAGCGGGAGCACGCAACAGCGGGCGAGTAAAAAAGGCGAGGCCGGAGGCGGCCGACGAGGCACCTGGGTTTCGCTGCGCTGGGATGATTGGGATTTGGATTTCGTTTCGTTGGCTGGCGGGGCCGGGCCCTGTGCTCGGGGGGACGGGACGGACGCCGTGGTCGCCGCGCCGGCTCGCCTCGCGGCTGGCGCCTGGCGGGCTGGTCCGCGGCGGCAACAGTGAGGTGGGGCGCGCATGTGCCTGTGCGGGGATGGATGGCGCGGTCGCGGCCTGCGGCTGCGCTCGCCTCCATCCCCTCGTGGGCATAGCTGTTCCTGCCGGGGGCAGGGTTTTCTACTGGGTTCCTTACTAATCCCTCGTGGTCCTCTGCTCCATGCGTTTCACACGGCCCCCGTCTCTGACGCACGCAGTTTCATCTCACCAACTACTCCCCGGTCACAGCATGGGGAGTTCGAGTCGTGTTTTTTTACTGCCGGCTAACTGCGGCTTCCTTCTTTTAGTACTACTAGTTCTTAGGCCAAAACCGAGTGATCTGACTGACTGGTACGACGAACGTTGACTACACGACGGCGACGGCGACGACGATCCCTGTCGAGAGCGAGAGTGCATGCGCGAAACCACCTCGGAAGCGTACGTTTGCGCTTGAACGCGTCTACTGCAGCCGCGTTTACACTGATGGACGGTTGCTATTGGCTATTGCTACTACAGTAGTAGGAATGGACTCTGTCTGCCCTAAATATACCCAAGAAAAGCCATTGTTCCGTCTTGGATCTTCCAATAAAGACAGCTCCAGTTTTTTTTCTACTGTGCTCTTACCTACTGCCATCCACACGTTAATTCGGTTCGGTGATGATATGCCTTTGGGCCGGCTGACTTGAGAAAACCGGAGTCTTCTAGCGCGGGGACAAGTTTTCTCCGTCGACGCTGTCGCTATGTACGTACCACTTGAGCTGTCGCTGAAATGTCAACCGTGGAAGCATTCTCATTTCTAAGCTAGCGTCATTATGGAAGTAACGCCATGGAAATTGCAAGGGTCAACCGTCCCCAAGTCCTGACTCAAGTGTTAAAAAATGACGAGACGATTGTTTGGCCACCGAGAAAAACCCGGCATGTCGCTTCCGTTCACGAAAAAAAAAACAATGCGAAAAAGAGCACGTCGCCGTCTTGGTCTTCAAAGATATGATCGCATATATATGTGTATGACATTATACAAATACTGTCTTTAAAAAATATTATATGAACACTTGGGAATTCCGCAAAGCGATCGATCTTTTTTCCTCGGAGGCGACAAGCGATCAATCCTTATCCCTGCGCGGTGACGATGGGTTGACTAATCAAACTAACCAGTTTAATGATTGGGGTTTAATTAAGTGAGCATTGATTAGGTGCCTCAAGCACGTCGGCTTAAACAACGGCCGAGCTCACATGCGCGTATGAGTGCGGACATTCGTCCCGTGAGATCATGGATTTGAGTATTTAGATTATTGTCAATGATATTTGGAGCAAGTACGTGGTGAAGTGAATGAAAATGAAGGACTATATATGTTATGTGATGTAGGTGGAGGGGTCCACTAGGAAACGGGGAATCTTTGGGCGCACGCACACCCGTGTCTGTGTTGTTGCGGCGGCAGTCACGCGCCCTGACGTTGAGCACCAACATGCCATTTTCTCATAAGCCCGATTTGGGACTAGGAGTAGGTATGTAGAACCATTATTTTAGGAGCTTGTAAAATCATGAGGCTGACGGCACCAAAATCGCCACAGCTTTATGCAGAGATCGATCGATCGAGCTCTCCGCACCCCGGTTTGGCTAGCTTGAGAACCAAGCAGCGTATCTCCGTTGCGTCCGGGGAGGGGGCGACGAGATCATCATCTCCCATCCATCTTTCGTAGGCCGAGCCGTACGTCACCGGCCATCAGAGGATTCTCTTCGGCCGCCGAGCTAGCGCTGTCGTCCACGCTTTATCCTCTCCTCCGATCCTTGACGTCCCCGGGGGCCCACCCATTTGGACTTTCTCTCTCTCTCTCTCTCCCTCTCCCTCTCCCTCTCTCTCTCCTGCCAAAGGAACCCGACGGCAACGGCGGATTAAAAGAGATATAAACAAAAGGGAAAGCACGGGGGAGAGAAAGGCACAAAGCGTAGCCAAGCCAGCAAGCCTAGTGGTGCAGATGCCGGTGAAAGTTCCTGAATCCTCTTTTGGGGGCGGGGGGAGGAGTGAGTGAGTGGATCATCATGGGCGTCAGGGCATGGAAGATTGGCAGGCATAGCAGTTGGGAAACGATGGATGCTACGCTAGCTCACACAAAAACTCGTTCAACCAAAATAGGAACAGCAGCAGTTATAGATCACAGATTGTTACCACTAGACGCGCAGTTGCAGTGGAAGCCGTCTCGATGTAGACGAACGCGTCGAAGTGGCAGTGCAGTGCAGTTGCTTACGTCCGTCTGGTCCTGCACATGCGGTTCGTCCTTGTGCTCCAAGCGCAGCACCTCCGAGGTATCCACACGTACGAGGATTGAAACGTCGCTTACCGGACTGCTAGGTCCGCGAGCACGATGGGGAGAAAAGCAACTATTGCTTGGAAGTCGTGTCTTTCTCCGGAGGGGTTTGGTCTCTATTTATTTGGATGAAATTCTCCACACCATATTCCATTAGCAATATGGGACTAATAAATAAAGCACCCCTTCCCCTGGTAATGGGCTTCACAACATTTGTGGCCCATTAAGACTAGTGGATCGAATCCAGTTGTCTCTTGGGCATATTCCCAACAATCTCCCACTTGCACTAGAGACAATCTCATAAGCAAGTTTTCAGTGTTCCAAACCTCTTAAGTGTGTGACCCTATGGGTTCACGTACACATAGACATGGTTTGAGTAATCATACTCGTTCCAATAGTTGATAGCGGCCTCTAGCAAGACGTGTCAACTCCCATGAATACGTAAAGATCATATCAGACGAACCACCACAACATCACGTACAAGCTATTCCCTTTGCCTCACGATATTTGGTCTAACTCCAAGTAAGACCTCCCTTTCTCGAATCTGTGAGTCGGATCCTTCAAGAGGTTAACACTTAACCTAGCACGGCCATGCATTTCTTGATCCGATCACTCGAGGGCCCCAGAGATATCTCTCTCGTATAGAGAGGGGCAAATCCCATCTTGATTGACCATGCCTCACAGCATGCTTCTTGACAAACCCGAAAACCACCTTTATAACTACCCAGTTACGGTGCAGCGTTTGGTAGTCCCTAAGTAGGTCAATTCACATCTTAAGTACATACGACAATCTTAGGTCTAAGGACAAAGCATACGCGTTGTGAAGAAGAGATAAACAAGTCTCAAACTGGGTCAGTCCAGCCCCATGTCATACATGTGCCCACATTATTAGTTTGACATCTCCATGTCCATGACTTGTGAAACATAGTCATCAACTAATACATGTGCTAATCAAATTATGGACAATCCTTTTAAATAACCATACAAGTATTGAGTTTCACAAACAATTCACATAATTGCTAATCATATACAAGTTGCCTTTCATGGATATTCAATAAATAAACAATATGTCATAGATACAAAACATTGTCCACTCACACTGGAGCTAATCTAAATGATATCTAATACCCATAGCTCTCGTGTGTGATTCATGTTTAGGCCGTGGAAGAGCCTTTGTCAAAGGATCAGCAATATTCAAATCCGTATGTATTTTGCATATCTTTATCTCACCACGTCTAACGAACTCTCGAATGAGGTGAAACTTCCGCGGTACATGTTTGTTTTTCTGGTGATTCCTCGGCTCCTTAGCCTGTGCAATTGCCCCATTGTTGTCATAGTAGAGTTCCAATGGGCTAGATGCATTGGGAAACACACCAAGCTCAATGAGAAACTTCCTCATCCAAACACCTTCCTTCGCCGCTTCCGAAGCTGCGATGTACTCTGCTTCCGTTGTAGAATCAGCCACAGTATCTTGCTTAGAACTTTTTCAGCTTACAGCACCACCGTTTATTGTGAACACAAATCCTGATTGCGACTTTGAATCGTCTGGATCAGTTTGGAAACTAGCATCAGTGTAACCCTTTACAATGAGCTCTTCCTCACCTCCATAGACTAGGAACACATCTTTAGTCCTTCTAAAGTATTTAAGAATGTTTTTCACCGCTGTCCAGTGACTTTTACCTGGATTAGTCTGGTGTCTGCTCGTAACACTTAGAGCATATGAGACATCTGGACGAGTACTTATCATGGCGTACATGATGGATCCAATTGCTGAAGCATAAGGAACCTTACTCATGCGCTCCCGCTCATCAGTCGTCGTAGGACATTGAGTCTTGCTGAGGTGTACGCCATGTGACATAGGCAAGAACCCTTTCTTGGACTGTTCCATGCTGAACCGATTCAGCACCTTGTCAATATAAGTATCTTGACTTAATCCTATAAGCCTCCTTGATCTATCCCTATAGATCCTTATGCCCAGAATGTATGCAGCTTCCCCTAAGTCCTTCATAGAAAAACTATTTTTCAGCGAAGTCTTAACGGATTCTAGCATAGGAATATCATTCCCAATCAACAATATGTCATCCACATACAAGATTAGAAATACAACAGAGCTCCCACTTTCCTTCTTATAAACACAAGCCTCTTCTTCATTCTGCTGGAAGTCAAACCCTTTGACTACCTCATCAAAACGAAGGTTCCAACTCCGAGATGCTTGCTTTAATCCATAGATTGATTTCTGAAGCTTGCAAATTTTTCCAGCATTAGTTGGATTGACAAAACCTTCTGGTTGTATCATGTATACATCCTCCTCTAGGTTCCCATTGAGGAAAGCTGTTTTGACATCCATTTGCCATATCTCATAATCGAAATACGCAGCTATTGCTAGAATGATCCGGATAGATTTAAGCATCGCTACTGGAGAGAATGTCTCGTCGTAGTCAACTCCTTGAACTTGTCGAAAACCTTTTGCAACAAGTCGTGCTTTATAGACGTTAACATTTCCGTCTACATCTCTCTTTCTCTTAAAGATCCATTTGCACTCGATGGGTCTCACACCA